>CM033715.1:29274346-29874346 GCA_019671005.1 Hibiscus mutabilis
ATGGTCCATCTTGTTTTGTATAAACCTTTCTATGATTATATGATGACTTGGTAATCTAGTTTTGTTGTATGCTTAGACTTGGATAGGTTAAAATGGTTAAAAAAGGTGCCTAAAATGAGCCTAAGGTGAAAACTTGGTAAATGGATTTCGAACACCCTAAAAGTTGACGTACCAATAGGAAAATGGTTTATAAGTGTACTAGTAAAATTTGGTAAATTTAGTTAAGTCACAGAACTGATTTTTGGTAAAAGTTTCAAATTGGTTTAATTGGCTCGGTAAATTGATAGGTTCTAATAATGAAACCCTTAGATCAATAACTGGAGAGTTTAATTTCAATTGCTAATACGAAATCGGATTAAAATCAATAACTGGTAAAAAATTACAATTTAGTCCCTAATGCTAAGAAAAGTTTAAAATTGACCCCAACTCCGATTAAGTTTTGTAACAAAGTGAATAAGTCTTAAGAATAATCAATATGATACTTAGATTAGGTTTTGAACTCTGAACCCTATTCCGAACCTCCGATTAGTCTTCTGATAACATTATCTGACCTGGATCTCTACCAAACCGGGAAATGGGTGTTACAATTGTGGTATCAGAGCCTAGGTTTAGTCGATTCTAGGACTAACCAGGCATCCGTTATGAGTCTATGTCTACATATGCCAGTTAAGAGTTATTGAATATGTATTCTATGACTTGTAACTTACATGATTTAATCCTTATGTGCAATTAGATCTAAAATGTCTGGTCCTACCGATAGAACGGTAGTGAACGAACCTCATCCGGACTCCTCCTCAACTCAGGGGACAATTTGAGGCCTGAAATCCAACCTGAGCGTGTGGACAGAATGACCCACCTCACCCTCCATCAATGCCACCCGCTCAGCAGGCATATCTGATGTCCATTGCGCACATGATTAAGCAAGTGATGGTGTTTCTCCGTCAGGAACCACATCCTTCGCCTGCTGAAACCTCTCTACCTGCTTTGAAAGCTCCTATTAACAAACTAAAGCAGTACATTGTGTATACGTTCACCGGCCAAGACCTGGATAACCCCGAGATCGCAGAATACTAGCTGGAGAACACTCTAAAAGTGCTGAATAAGCAAATGAAGTATCCTGAGGAGCATAAACTTGAATGTGCCCTGGCCTTGATAGCTGAAGAGGCCCAAAGCTGGTGGGATACGGTAACCCTCACTGTTCCTGAACATCGTGTCATGTGGGACTTCTTTCTTTAGGAGTTCCGTAAGAAGTACATCAGCAAGCACTACATTGCAGAAAGACGTAAGAAATTCCTCTATTTGAGGCAAGGGGGAAGACCAGTCGAGCAGTACATCCACGATTTCTATAAATATGCAAGATATGGTGTCAAAATTATCCGTACCGAGAAGGAAAAATACAGAATATTTATAGACAGCCTTTGTGATAAACTGTTTCCTCTCTTCGTTGCTCTAGAGATTGAGGACTTTCAGACCCTTTCAATCAGGCTATCACAACCGAAGCTTCACAGAGAGCCTCCGAGAGGAGAAATGGGAACTAGACTCGACCTGATAAGAGGTTTCAAGATGATTCCAAGTCACCCACATCCCAGAAGAAGGGATGACAATGGGTCCAGAAGTCTGCTACCTCCCAACTATTGCCTCAATCTGGGTATGTACCTCAGTTCTAGTTTGTAGGAACAATTATTACCCGCACAGCTTCAGTGGATAGCATGAGCGGTTCTATAAAGGGTTCCTAAATTCCCTTATGCAACTTCTGCCATAAGAGGCACTTGGGGTAGTGTCGTAGGCAATCTGATTCTTGTTACCTTTGTGGAGAGTCTGGCCACTTCATTCGTCAGTGCCCACAGAACCCTCAGGCTCCTACATCTGTAGCCTCTCAGAACAATCCTAATAAGGGGAGAGGGGCAAACCTAGTATCATCCAGATCTGCAAGTAGACCCCGCAACAATAATACTCATCTACTTGACCTTGACCCGTAGACTTTAGCCCAAATGTACCACGTTCGAGGTCGTGAGCAAGAGGATGATCCTGATGTTGCAGGTATGGTGGAGTTATGTTCTGAACTTGTTTATGCTTTGATAGATCCAGGCTCCACACATTCCTTTATTAGTGAACCCTTTATTGAAAAGTATGCTTTAGAATGTGAACTTGTTGCTTCCGAGATACTTGTCTCAAATCCGTTAGGAGATAGTGTGGCTATTCAAATAATCTGTAGAGCTTGTCCCCTAAGGATCTAATGGATCCCATTTTCGGCCAACTTGATGGCTTTGCCCTTCCATAAGTTCAATCTCATTCTAGGCCTCAATTGGCTAGCCAAACATCAAGCGTGGGTGGATTGTTCAAAGAAGAAATTATATCTCCTTGGCCTCGGTAAGGAGAGCATAACTTTGATGAAGTCTGAACCCGAACATAAAAAGAGTCTCATGTATGCCAAGGAGTCTAAGAAAGATTTGAAAATCGAAGATGTACCCGTGGTGAAAGAATATCCCGATGTGTTTCCCGATGAACTTCTGGGACTCCCTCCCACCCGTGAGGTTGAGTTTAGGATAGAAGTACAACCTGGAACTACTCTGGTCTCCACTACTCCATATAGAATGGCTCCGGTGGAGTTGAAGGAGTTAAAAGCTCAAATTCAAGACCTTCAAGATAAGGGATTCATCCGACTGAGTTCCTCACCCTGGGGAGCGTCAGTTTTGTTCGTCAAAAAGAATGACGGATCAATGCATCTATGCATTGACTATCACCAATTGAATAAAGTGACGATCAAGAACAAGTACCCACCTCTGAAGATAGATGACCTCTTTGATCAGTTGAAGGATGCTTCTGTCTTTTCCAAGTAGATCTTCGGTCCGGACACTACCAAATGCTGCTAAAGGAGTTTGATGTTCCAAAGACTACCTTTCGAACCAGATATAGTCACTACGAATTTCTGGTGATGTCTTTTGGGCTCACGAATGATCATGCAGCCTTCATGGACCTGATGAATCGTGTATTCTAACCCTATCTCGATAAGTTTGTGGTTGTCTTTATAGACGAAATTCTGATATATTCTAAAGACTCAATTTCCCATGAAGAACATCTCAGGATTGTGCTTCAGACCCTTCGGGAGAAACAACTCTACGCCAAGTTTAGTAAATGTGAATTTTGGCTATCTGAAGTATCATTTCTTGTTCATGTAATATTTTTTTCGAGAATCCAGGTAGACTTAAAGAAGATTCAAGCAATCCTTGATTGGACTCCTCCAAAGAATGTAGGGGAAGTTCGTAGTTTTCTAGGCCTTGTAGGCTATTACCGTAGATTCGTTAAGGGGTTATCATTGCTTGCAGCACCCTTAACAAAGATTCTCCGTAAGGATACTCCTTTTGTATGGACTATTGATAAGCAAAGGAGTTTCGACCAGCTCAAGCAAGTCCTTACTCATGCCCCTGTATTAGTGCAACCCGAGTCGGGCAAAGACTTTACTGTGTACAGTGATGCATCCCACCTGAGATTAGGTCATGTTCTGATGCAAGAAGGCAAATTCATAGCTTATACCTCACATCAACTCAAGCTTCATGAGCAAAATTACCTGACTCATGATCTGGAACTTGTCGGAGTTGTGTTTACTTTGAAGATTTGGCGGCATTACCTTTATGGTGAGAAGTGTTATCTTTACACTGATCACAAAAGCTTGAAATATCTCCTAACTCAGAAAGAGTTAAATCGTCAGCGTCGATGGATGGAATTGTTGAAAGATTATGATCTAGTCATTGACTACCATATCGGTAAAGCCAATGTGGTGGCTGACGCTCTTAGCCGAAAGCCTACTTCTTCTCCGAGATGCTTGAATGCTCACTTCTGACTCAGAAAGCATGGTAAATTTTTAGCTGAGTTGAGAGTTCACTCCACCATTGTATCTCGAATTAAGTCACTCCAAGAAACTGATGAGGAGTTACAACCTTTTATTGCTAAGGTCAAGGATGGCTCAGATCCTAACTTTGCTTTGAATTCTGAAGGATTATTGTGTTTCCATAACCGCATCTGTGTTCCCGATGATGAAGATCTTCGGAACCAAATCCTATGTGAAGCTCATTCTAACCCTTTCTCTGTTCACCCTAGAGCTATCAAAATGTACAAAGATCTGAAGGAGATCTATTGGTGGTCTGGTATGAAGAATGAAATCATGGACTACATAGCTAGATGTTTGACTTACCAGCGGTCCAAAGCCGAGCACAAGGTACCTACGGGTCTTCTGCAGCCCAATAAATTTCTGCAATAGAAATGGGAGTGTATCACAATGGACTTTGTAAGTGGTCTACCTTTGACTCCGAAGAAAAATAATGCCATTTGGGTCATTGTGGACCGATTCACCAAGTCTGCTCACTTCCTTCCAGTAATAATGGATTTCAGCTTGCCTAAGCTCATGGAGTTGTACATTTGGGAAGTTATTCGTTTACATGGAATTCTGGTAACTATCATCTCCAATCGTGACCCACGATTTACGTCTCAGTTTTGGAGGACCTTACACGAGGCCTTGGGAAAGTAAGTGCATCTTAGCATTGCTTTCCATCCTCAAACTAACGGCTAATCTGAAAGAGTTATTAAGGTAACTCTAAACCCTTCTCTAAGTTATGTGAATAAGTATTTGTACCAGCCATGATTCTTCCTTGTAGATCCTAGAAGATATGCTCTGAGCCTGTGTCATTGACTTCGGGAATACGTGGGAGAAATCCTTGCCCTTGGTCGAGTTTGCTTACAACAACAATTACCAGGCTTCAATTCAAATGGCTTCGTATGAAGCTCTCTATGAAAGGAGGTGTAGAACTCCTCTTTGTTGGACTGAACTCGGTGAAGGCAAGATGCTAGGTCCTGACTTACTTCTGGAAACCAAAGAAAGGACTACCATTATTCGTGATTGGCTTAAGGCTACCTTCGACCAACACAAGTCCTATGTCGATCAGAGCATGAGAGATATTTAGTACGAGGATGGTGAAAAGGCCTTCCTCAAAGTATCTCCATGGAAGAAGATTCTTCGTTTCGGAATAAAATGAAAGCTAAGTCTTCGCTTCATTAGTCCATTCGAGGTGATTGAAAAGGTTGGACCTGTTGCTTACCGATTAGCCCTCCATGAGGAATTAAGTCAGATTCACAATATCTCCCATGTATCTATCATACGGAAGTACCGATCAGACCCTTCCCATGTGATCAAGCCAGAGTCTGTGGAAATCCAATTTAATATGAAATAACGAGGAAGAACCTGTTCAGATCCTCGCACGAGAGACCAAGAGGCTTCGTAACAAGTCTGTGCCCTTAGTGAAAGTTTTGTGCCGAAGTCATTCCATTGAAGAGGCAACATGGGAACACGAGGAGACTATGCAGAGATAGTATCCTCATCCGTTTGCCTAAAATGGAAATTTGAGGACGAATTTTCTTAAGTAGGAGTTGTCACACCCCGAAAACTAGTCTAGTCAGGGTTAGGTTTCGGTGATCAAATATTCTGTACCGGTTATATAACTAGCTCGATCTTGTACCTAATTTGAAGCAATAAAGGTTATTTGAGCTAACTGTATCAGTTTATTATTATTAAAAAAATTATAACGCGAGTGGGGAGCCCACGGATATTTCTTTCAATTTGAGGAAATCACCGTGGATTTCCCACATTTAAAATGAAGTGGCGCAAGGTGGGATCAATTGCCACCACGTGGGCAAGCAAAATGGGTATTATGCCCCAAAATGTGCCACGACCCCATGATTCAAGGAGAATGGAGAAGGCAATTGGGGGCCGACTATTTGGGGTATAAATAGGGGGAAATGTTACGGAGGAGACACAACAAAAAAGGAGAAACAAATCGATTCAATGATAGGTTAGTAAGCCTGAGTTTTCCGGTTCGATAAATTCGAGTCCTTGCAATCAATTGGCTCAAGGATAAAGAACAACCGTCATCTCTTCTGAAAGCCAAGGATAAAGGCGTTGTTATCCAAGAATCTTAAAAGAATCGGGTTGTCAAGGTGAGTGTAGTTGTGTCAAGAGATAGGCTCAGTGCAATCTCGTTGCATTATTTTGTGATTATGTTTGTATTTGTTTAAGGGCTCACATAGAGCAACTATGTCAAATTCGATTGACAAATCCCATAAGTGCCTTGCATTGCTTTGATATGTGCAAATATGACTATGATATGCTACACGTATGTGATATATGAAATTAATATGAAATGTGACATGATATGGAGCTAAGGCTCATTTTGATATTTGATATGATATAACTTGAAAAAAAATATGGACTAAGTGAATTTGTGTAATTATGGACATTGGATACAATTTGGCATGCCATAGGATTATTGAGCTCGGTTAAGTAAGGAAGGACTACGATCCAGGGCTATGGCCTATATATAGGGGAAAATAAGGTCGGCTGTGTAAGGGATATATCTCCGGAGCTACGGCTCAAGGGCTACGGCCCACTCTCCGTTATATGTGTTGGTGTATAGGGGAATTCGTGTATCCAATGGTACCTAATATGTGCCTATGAATTGTGCTATGACAATATGATTATGATATGACTATGTGACATGTAATATGTGAATATGAAAGCACGAAAATAAGTGAAATAAGCATGAATTGTGTATAGTGTAATATGACTACTTGTATATTTGATTTTTATGCATTTCATAATATTGTTCATTTATTGTAATTGTTATAACTACCTCACTAGGCTATGTAAACCTAACATGTATGTCTCATGCATTTTCAGGACCTTGATCAATTCCAGGCCTTGATCGTGTTGTCCAGTTGCAAGTCACGTCCTTACCATATATGTATGTTATCTTTTGCTATAAACTCCTAGTAAAGTGGCATATGGTCCAACTTGTTTTGTATAAGCCTTTCTATGATTATATGATGACTTGGTAATATGGTTTTGTTGTATGCTTACATTTGGATAGGTTAAAATGGTTAAAAAAGGTGCCTAAAATGAGCATAAGGTGAAAACTTGATAAATGGATTTCGAACGCCCTAAAATTTGACGTGCCAATAGGAAAATGGTTTATAAGTGTATTGGTAAAATTTGGTAAATTTAGTTAAGTCACATAACTGATTTTTCGTAAAAGTCTCAAATTGGTTTAATTGGCTTGGTAAATCGATAGGTTCTAATAATGAAACCCTTAGATCAATAAATGAAGAGTTTAATTTCAATTGCTAATACTAAATCGAATTAAAATCAATAACTGGTAAAATTTTGCAATTTAGTCCCTAAAGTTAAGAAAAGTTTAAAATTGACCCCAACTCCGATTAAGTTTAGTAACAAAGTGGATAAGTCTTAAGAATAATCAATATGATACTTAGATTAGGTTTTGAACTCTGAACCCTATTCCAAACCTCCGATTAGTCTTTTAATAACACTATCTGACCTGGATCTCTACCAGACCGGGAAGGGGGTGTTACAGTATGTCACAAAGATAGAGATTCTTATTCAAAATTGAAAAAAAAATCAAGAAAAAAAAACAAAGGACATAGTAAGAAAAAAAGAGAAATAATAAATACCTGTGGTTGACAACCAACATTAAGATTGGTGCTGTCACCATCTAAACAAAATTCGAAGAAAAAGAAAAAAAGATGACACAAAAATATTGAGAGAAAACTTAGGTTAGAGAAAGAGGAAGGCGGTTAAGTTTTTCTAAATGGATTTTTTTTGTTTTAATCTATAGATTAACTTTTAATTATTTCACAAGAAGATTTCAGTTTGTTTGTACGTTACTTCGACGTGATTTTCGAATTATGGTGATTGCTAATTTGGTTAAATGTTTTTTTACTATAACCGGTTAGTCATATTAAAAAGAGAAAATATCTAGAATTACAATAAGGGCTTATAACTATCACCGTAAACTAAATACATGATTTGGATATTTTTCCTATAATATTGACACAAGAAACTAGTCATTTTAGATCATGCAATGACCATACATGGAAAAGGTAAAAAAAAACCCATCAAAAGACTCGAACAAAATATAGATACGAACAAATCTGACTGCATCGATAAATGAACCACAAAAGGGGATCAAGCTACTGAAAGACCAACAATAACCACAAATCAGGGCCGATCATCGTGAGAAAACTATCCATCAACACAAATCGCGTACCCAAATTCAATCTGATGGTCCAGAGCAGTGAAGATCAATAGGCTACTAAATAAGCGCCATCTTTAGGGGTAAACGTTGGAGTCGAGTCAAAAAAATTTGAGGTATTTGAGTTTACGAGTCATATTTTACGATTCAAACTTTATTTGAAAATTTTCGATTCGAGTCGAGTTTTTTTTTTTCTATACAAAATTTAATAATAATTATTTACAATGTTATAATACAGATTGATTCTAATTTAAATGATTTTTTATATCCATATATGATACACATATAGGGGATCTGACCCCTATCCATCTTGATCAGTTGCGGAGTCGTCAAGTCCAACTCTTAGAAAACATAACATAAAAAGAACGGTCAAACGACCGAGAAAGAAGAAAAATGTGTCAAAAGACAGAGATAAATGTGCCACAAAAGTAGAATAAAACGTGCCACAAAAGTAGAGTTATTTTTTTAATAACTAAAGAAACAAAAAAAGAATAAAGATAAACCATAGTACAATAAAAGGGAAAAGAAAGAGAATCCAACGGTTGGCAACCAACCTTAAAATCGGTGCCACTGCCAGTTAAACAAAAATGAAAAGAAAAAGGTTATGATCTCTATAGAGAGAAAATAATTGTTGCGCAAACCCTCAATTAAATGGTATTTTAAATTGTATTGATATATAAATAATTGAACATTAGTTTGAGTCTAATTGCATGGAAATATATGATGTTTTTTATTCAAAAAATAAATGGTATTTTTATGATTTTGTCTAACCTATGTCACAAGACATAAAATAAGAAGCATTAAATAATTGTAACACCCCTTCCCGGCCTGGTAGAGAACCGGATCGAAATATGTTACCGATAGACAAATAGGTGATTGGTTCAATGATTTGTAACCAATAATTGATAACTGAAAATGCCATGTGCTATAAACAATACCATGATGTTATAATGATTCAACAATTCGATATAAGGCTACATTTATCAAATCATGACCAATTTTAAACCTTTACAAGTTTTAGGGACTAATCTATGAATTTAGTATTTTTAAGGCCTTTTACCAAATTTAACCTTACCATCATGAATTTCAGTCCCTAATTAACAAGTATGTAAATTTTCATAACAATCAGAGTCCATTTACCCCTTCAATTAATCTAATCAATATTAGTGACCAATATGCAATGCTTCAAACTTATTTCATTAACTTATAACTGATTTACTTGTAGTCGGTATCGCTACTCGTTAGGCCGTACCGATAAAACGGTTAAGAGTTAGAGAACCCGTACCAATACGGTGTTTATCCGTATCGATGCTCTATGCATAACATACAATTATCATATTCAAATGTTCAAGCTCGTATCGGTACGACTTGAGGACCGTATCGGTATGACTTGACCAGGTTGACCCGTATCGATATGCCCTAAGATCGTATCGATGCATTTAATTTGCCAATTTCTAGTGTTGCCTTTTCCTATCGATACACCCCTTTGATGTATCGATACACCCTATTGACCGATGTTGACCATGTCCAAATATGCATATCCATATCGATACGACATCACACGTATCGATATGCCCTGTACTGTAATGACATATTTTGTCTGTTTTTAATTGATTTAACCTATCAAATGATGTCCAAATTCAATGAAATTTTACCAACAACATTAAAACACTATAATCTACTAGCATGTCAAATTTCATAGTCATTCGAATCCATTTACTATGATTTCAACCTTTTAGGACAAATATGCAAACTATGTCACTTTTAACTATTTCTAAAACACCATAAGGAGCCTTAAGCCCTATTACATAACGTAGTCAATGCGTGCATACCAAAAAGGCTACAAGTAACTAATTCAACTACTTTGCCACCATACTAGGAGTTCAAAAGGGCCATATACTTTACTTGTAGACTTGTAGCGACTTGCCAAAAACCACCAACTTCTCTAATCTCTTCAATACGATCCCTTTAACCTGAAATGCATGAGATGAAATGCAACAGACATACTTTGCCTAGTGAGGTAGTCACAAAAAATGTAAATATCAATGGAATGTATAACAACTCGTGCTTTAATAATATCAATGCTATATTTCATGTTCAATATCAAATATATCAAGTTTCAATATTAATCCTTGGATCGAATCAAGATAGTAGATACGCGAATTCCTACGCCTCGCCAAATCAATGAATAGTCTAGTCCATCCGCCTCACCAAATGACCAAATCACAAACATCCCTCTGCCTCGCCACAATAATGGCCGTAGCCAAGGACCGTAGTCCACCCGTACCAATGAGCTCATGAATTCTATGGCATGCCTATTGTATCCAATGTCCTTTCAAATCCAAGGTTCGGTAATCATATCAATGTTTAATATTCCAATAGCAATATCAATGGTCAATGATTCAATGTCAATATCAATGGCCGATATTAATGAAAAAAATTTCAATGCCTATGCTAATATCAATGATCCATAACAATGTCAATAACAATATCTATTTCAATGACAATGTTAGTGTTCAATGATCAATGTTCAATTTTCTAAGGGTTCAATGACAACTATAATAATAACAATATCTCAATGAACAATGGTTAGATGCAATGACTTAACGATGCTTATCAATACAATCTCCTATGAGATTCGATGTGATTTTCCTTAGAGACAATGTTAGCTATACATAATTCAATATCAACGGAATCAGAAAAAGGCACCTAGCCTAATTTCGGGACTCCGATTACACTCACCTTGATTCTGAAGCTCCTACGGCTCTCGGATTGTAATTCCTTTGTTTCTAGCTTTTGTTGGAGATGATGGACTAGCTTTCTCCAATTCTTGATCTAGGTAAAATCAATAGGAATTGTTCGAATCGATACAATGATATCGAAATCGATATTCAAATCCATAGAATGATTTAGCTATAGCAACAACAAGGCGTAACTAGGAAATCATATAAATAAGCTTGTAGGATTCAAAATTCTCTAACAAAAGATTGGTCATGATTTTAACTATGAAATCAACAACCAATAAGGGGTTATTGCTTACCCGATTTGTAACTATAATTTAGGATAAGAAAACTTGACAAAATCAAAGCTTGAATTATCCTCCAATGGAGGTGTGTGCTTGAAACTTTAAGGAAGAAGATGAGAATAGAGTAACTTGCTTGAAAGCTTTCTAACCGATGAACCCTCGGTCTAATCCCAATTCAATTTTCAAGGTTTAGGAGGTTTCCTTTGGGTGAAGGAATTTGATTTCCTTTACCCACCCACGTATCTAATAACTAATGGGTTGAGGGGCTAATTACTTAATTAATCCCTCAATTCCTCAAACTTAACACTTTTGTTTCCAAGCCTCCAATTCTCACAATTTAGTCACCATATGCTTTTTCAATAAATTCAACAAGGTTCTCAATCGGTAAATTGACTCAATTAGAGTCCAATATCAATGTAATTGGCCACACGGTCAAAGTCAATACAATATTTGGACCTTTACAGTATAGGGTTTTCGATCATCGGAACCCAATTCTGACTAGACCGGCTTTAGGGATGTTACAATTATCTTGATTAAATAAAGGATTCTCTTGTGCCATTTAATAGTGACATTTAAGAGGATTCCCTTGAAAATAATCTCACTCATTTAAGAACGTATCATTTCCCCTACTACTGTAGTATATGTTCTCCACTCCTAGTCTTTTGTAAACGCGCACACACATCGTGCAGGCTATATTGCTTGAATTCGAGTCACATAAGAGAAATAACGCCATCTTTTACAACTGGGATCACTCAATGGGTTCTCTATGTATTTATAGCTATTATAGAAAAACTATCACAATTGCTTGGGATAGTTCAATTTAAGACTCGTGGTCTATGGAGAAATTTGATTTTATGAATAATTTGGGCACAAAATTATGAGTAATTTTTAATATACTTGTTGTTTCAAAAAAATTACGCAAGCTTGCATATATACTCTTTAAAAAATATAATTTAAATATCTAATCTTAAACCCTTAATTCTAACTATAGATCCTAAACTCTAAATTAAATCTCTAAAGTTCTAGCCTTAAAATATGTCGATATTTCTCTAGAATTATTGTGAACTCCTTTCTCTCTCTTTTTTGGAATTCAAACAATCCAGGACTCAGCTTTGTATTAGTTTAAATTATTATTAATTTACTTTAAAAATCATTTTAGCCTTTTAATTTTGGGTAATTATATTATGCACTGGCAGTGGAAACATTTTATTTCCACAAACTCTCTAATTTAGGGGTTAGAGATTTAGTTTAGGGTTTATGTTTATGTGCTTAGAATTCAGGGGTTGTGGTTTGAATTTAGAGTTTAGGGCTAGAATTTAGGGGTTATAGATAAAACCTAAATCTCTACTATATTACCCTAAAACCTGAACCCTAAATTCTAACCACAAACTCTAAATTCTAAACCCCTAAACCTAAACCCTAAACTGGATCCATAACATCTGAAATTATAGCGCTTGTAGAAACAAAATGTTTACACCGCCAATGCACTATATATTTTCCTTTTAATTTTTATTGTCTTTTTAGTCTCGAACTTTTAGTATTTATTTTTTTTTGTGAAATTGAAATGTTAAGTTAACGTGAATTATTTTATTTTTTAATAATGTCAACATTAACTATTTTGTCAATATACATAAAAATAAATAATTTAAAAAATTATGAAATCAAAAACGTAATAAAAATACAAGTATTATTAAAATTTTAAAAAGATATATTAATTTTTAAAATATATATAAGATTAAAAGTTATAAAAATAAAAATAAAACATTTAAAAAAATGTAAAAAAGTTGTTAAAGTATCAACCTTTTTAAAAAATATTAAAATTATAAAAAAATCTAATAAAAATTGTAAGAAAGTATTAGGCTCTTTAATTTTTCCATAACAACTTTTTTTTGACAAATCCTTGAGAATGTGAGAGAATAAAAATAACAGCTTAATCAACCGACTAAATGTATTTGTTCAACATTAACCATTACTAATTATAAGAGTTTTAATCATATTCGAAGTCAAAGTTGGATCAAATTCAAAACATACATTTAAAGATATCAAGCTTTTTACAATTCGATCTTCTTAATTTATAGTTTCATCACACATAAAGATGCAGTCGACGGTTTTAAATAGTGATTAACCAATATCCAAACCCAAAAATTTAATAACCGCCACAATCACAAAATTTTAAGAAAAAACTACATAATAGTACCATATATATTCCCGCATTATTGTTTTAATGCCTTAATTATTATTTTTGAAAAAATAGTATCTAACATTACATTTTTGTTCTGTTTTAGTACATTTACTGTTTAAAACTGACGAAAATGGTGACGTAGCTTGGGTTAATAACAGTTTTATTCCAAAAACTTATACAATCTATCAATTTAGTCTAAAACTCTATTAATTTAAACATTATTTTAATTTTTTGATTAAAATTGTAAATTCCCCATTTTCTTCTTCTTCCAGTTGAACACTTTTTCAGGTTTTGGGTTTAAAAAACAAGTAAAACTTTATGATTTTGGGTTCAATGGGGGCTAATGCAGGGTCCATTGGAGGACCCAAACTCCACGATCGGGATACCAGCGAGAATACGAGGGGTGGAAAAGGTATGCGACAAAAATGGGATCGAAGCTTTACAAATCTCTCTCGACGAGAATATATATGTGTTTTGGACTAAAATTGTGATTATACCAAGTCATGATATCATTTATGTTAGATTTAACGGCAAGGTGCCAAAACAGAACAAAAATGTAACGTTAGGTACCATTTTGCCAAAAATAATAGTTGAGGTACCAAAACACTAACGCGAAAAAAAGTAGGGTACTATTTATGTATTTTTCCTAAAATTTAATAACCAGTGTGTAATGGCGAGTGGATTGTTTTGTGATCTCCCTTATAGTTGTATTTGTTTCAGGTAGCAGCTTGATGTTTCTTTGTATAATAAAATCATAACATTTAATAACCAGAGATGATTATTTTTCTAAAATAAATGTAAGGATTCAAATTCATGCAAAATGAGACAATATAAACATCATTGGTCACTTGACTAATTAGTGAATCTCAAATATAATAATATTAATAATTGAAAAAAACTGATAAAAATAAATATTGACGATAAACAAAATAGTTTAGCCGTAGATTTTTGGGTTTGGATAGCGACTAGTCACCTTCAATTATTCAAAATTTCCAATTGCATCTTTATATGTCATCTAAAGATAAAAAGGATTTTCTTAATTTTTTTAAATTTTAAATCAAGACTTTGAACATATTTAGAACTAATTTAACCAGCGAACAACAAAGATATCATGTAAAATAGTTAAAGAGAATACATGCTTTTACAATTTTTATAATTTTTATCAATTTGTATATTTTTAAGTATTTTAAATATATTTTCAATACTTTTTTACATTTTTTGTTTTTACGACTGAACTAATTTTTTGTCAATTTTATCACTAAATTACCCCAAAGGGTAAAACTAGAGAAGAAAAGAGAAAATTTATTGTTTTAAAATTAGTTGATTAATTTGATTTATGACTAAATTAATTGAATGTGTAAGTAATGAAAACTAAATGTGTTATTATACAAATTTGCTTAACTATTATTTCAACAATTCCATTAATAGTTAAGGTTGTTGTCTTGATTTAAATCAAATTGAAAGTTTTGTGGCCTAAATAACAAAATATTGTAACAACGGGGAGTCACCACCAATTCTTTTTTGTTTAAGTTGGATTGGATAACCTAAAAACCCGGTTATTTTAATAAAATATGTTTTTTGTCATTTTTATTAAAATATCGAGTTTTGATATGCGAAAACTAGAAAAAATAGGTTCGGGAGTCGACTACGTGTGGGGAAGGGTGAGCACCCTCACAACGCCCAGAAATTGGTACCTAATCGATTACATATTATTTTAACGATGAGAATTAAGAATTCGAAATTAATTTAGAAATTGTGGTCCCTTAAAATATTTAAAAGAATATTTCTTCATATGAAGGAAATTTACACCCCAACGCTCGGGACATAATTTCCGTTAAATTCTCTAATAAAGGGAATTTATTTTGAAAATTATAATTTAGAATTAAAAAATATTTTGTAATAGAGACTAACGAAAAGCGACACCTCTTATGCCCGAGGTACATTTTTTCACGATAATCTGTACCAAAAAAATTTATTTTGATTATAAGATTCGATTTAAAAATGAATGCAATATATATATATATATATTAATACGTATATTTTAATAAAAAGTAAATAATATATAATGATAATGATAATATAAATATAAATATAACAAAAGATGCATAAAATAAAAAAGCAGTGACCAAAATTAAATAAAACAAGAATTAAGTGCGAAATGTGAAGGATACAAAGTTGGGAGGACTGAATCTGTGATTTCCTCATTAATCAAGACGCGTGGATCCTCCCTCCCGGTCGGGTCCGAACGCGAGTTACATGAGATGCCAAAACAGTATTGTTTTACATCCCTTTAAATATCCATTTTTTGCACAAATACCTCATTTGCATTTGATAACTCAAAAAAAAACCCTAAACCCTCTCAATTCCTCTCCACTACTCTCCGCCAAACTCGGCGTCCCTCGTTTGTTCGCCGCGAGCCGCCGTTCGCCGGTGACAGAGAACCACTAGGAATAGTGACCGGAGTTAATGCTAAGGATGGTTTCGGTTCGTTTTTGGATGGTAGAGCTAGATCTAAGGTTTATTTTCCCTGAATCTTTTCCTAGTTTCTTAGATCTAACAAAAACCGAAAGGTTTTTATATTTTTTTTTTTACCTTTTTTGCTCTTTTTCGTTCGATTTTCTTTTGTATATTTCGTTTTTTATTCTTGATATTTGTTTTTTTGCCCTTATTTTATTTCGAACTTCTCGTCCTCTCGATTTTTGTAGATCAAACCACTTTATAGGGGTTTAAGACATGGGTTATGTGGAAAGTGAGGGACGTGTGGAGGCTTGAAAGGTCGAGCTTTCAGCAGTGGTGGCAATGAAGCGCGGTGGTGGTAGAGATATATCTGGGGTTAACTATTTTTTAAGGGTTTTTATCCAATTTGGGTTAAAAGTGGATTAGGGGTTGATGGTAGTGCCAACAACAGCTTGGAGCCGATGAGGTCGTGGCGGTGTGGCTTGGCGTCAAACAGCTGCGGCAGCTATAGGTGAGGGCAGCGGCGCTTGATGATTAGGGTTAGGTTTTAGATTTAGGTTTAATTATTGAGTTGGGTTTGTTGGGTTGTACATGGGTATGGGTATTTGGGTTTAACATGGGTTAATGGGTATTATGGGTCTGATGGGCTATTTGAATTTGGGTATTGGATTTGTAATGTTAATGCGCTCAATGGGCCCGAACAAAATGGGTTACTACAGCTGCCCCTCTTTGCTGATTGTTGTATAACGGCAATGAAGCAAAGACAAAAAAGAAACCATTTTGTCCAGTCTGGTTGGGCTTCTTCTTTCTTGGCATGGCCTTTCTTCTTTCGCTTCACTTGATCTGCTCGGCTGCTCTTATGGGCAAAATCTTCAAAATAGAGTGATCCGTTGGGAAGATAAAAACTTCAAGCTCTGGTGATCCGTTGGGGATACAAAACGAGATCGGCTTTCTATGACTCTGTCGACGACTCAATACCTAGAGAAACTGTGACCTAGCTACAATACTGACGGAGAGATAAGGTTTGCAAAACTTGACCCAACTGTAACACTTACATAGAGACAAGATCGGAAGATGAAGGTTTTGACATTTGATCTGACTACAATACCGATGAGGAGACAAGATCGAGTGATGAAGGTTCTGATGTTTGATCCAGCTACAACACCGACGAAGAGACAAGATCTAACGTTTTTCTTTTTCTTTTTTCGTTTTTTTTTTACTTTTTTAAAAAAATGGTTTATCTACTTTGTAAAGTGGGCTATTCTTCTCTGAAAGAAGTTGATCTGCTACAACACTAACAAAGTGTCATGATTTAGAGAAGAAAGTTTGACCTACTACAACTTTGACGAAGTGTCACAATCTGGAGAAAAAAGTCTGATCTGCAATAACTCTGACGAAGTGGCACGATCTAGAAAAGAAAGTCTGATCCACAACAACTCTGACGAAGTGGCATGATCTAGAGAAGAAAATCTGATATGCAACAACTCCGACGAAGTGGCATGATCTAGTGAAGAAAGTTTGATCCACAATAACTCTAACAAAGTGGCATGATCTAGAGTAGAAAGCCTGATCCACAACAACTCTGACGAAGTGACGTGATCTAGAGAAGAAAGTCTGATCCGCAACAACTTTAATGAAGTAGCATGATCTAGAGAAGAGAGTCTGATATGATACAACTCTGACAAAGTGGCATTATCTGGAGAGAGCTTTGGTTTTCTTTTTTTGGATTTTGGCTTTCTGTTTTTTTTGTTTTCTTTTTTTGTGTTTTGGCCAATTTTGTTTTTTCATTCCTTTTCTTTTCTTTTTTTGGATTTTGATTATTTTATAAGTCTAAAGATGATATTTGAAGAAAATATTTTGTCCAGTCGCATTATCAATGGTGAAACTAGACCTGGATAAAAATTTGATCTGGCGCATCGTCAACAGCAAAGCGAGATCTAAAAAATGTGAGATATGCTATATCGTAGCGAGGAATCACGACCCTTCTGGGCTTCGATCACCTTGTCTTCTTTTTCTAAAAGGGCATAGGACTCTTTAATCATTCTTTTATTCTGCTTCCTTAGGGTATGTAAACTAGATGATATGTTATATTGCATCCTCAAGGAGACAAGATCTACTTGTTATGTCTATCCCGCTGCAATTTTAGGGGGATGAACTTTGTTGTAATACTTTATTTATTCCACTACTTGTTAGAGGGATAAAATCTGAAAAACTTTTTGTAGACACATTTAGGATGTTATGGTTAGCATGAGTCAAATGATCCTAGCTTAAGTATGCCTAATGAATGCATGAATGAATGCAAAATGGCACTTAAGAATGATTTTTTAGTCTCGAGATCGGCTTGAGCATCTGTATCCATTCTTAAACCAGCATCATTGACTACTCAAACTCTGTTTGAGTCACTAGGCCTTCTCTTTTTCAGGTCTGATCAGATTACAAGAAAACTATTTACCCTACATTATGTCTGGGTACTGCCACTTTTTCTCTTGAGCTTTTTACCCACGGGAATACCCTTTTTTTGAATCATAACTGCCTTTGGTCCCTATATTTCTAGGAATCTTTCAAAAGTAATAGAGAGAGATCTTCTTGTACTTGTTAGCTTACTGACCATTATGTCAATGTATAATATTTGTGAAAACAAGGATATAAGATGAAAGGAATAATTTATTGAAAATGAAGTTTATGACATTTAGGTGGCAAACATTGAAAGAAGCAAAAAGACAAAATCAGGTGCCCCAAATATCTAGGTAACGAGCTTTGTTGAACCAGTTTGCCGAGAGTCCTTATGTGTTTAGGAGACCTTAAGTGCTTTGACGATATCTAAACACGCACAAATTTTTCCCGCCACGGAGTTTCGAGCGAACTGGTCATTTCAGGCCTTAGCTTCTTTCTACCAAAATTTGAGTTACCTCCATTTTCAAGTATAATATTTCTTGACCGAATCTGATTTCATAGGGCTAGGCAAATCTTTACCGTCCATTTCAGTCAAAATTAAAGCTCCTCTAGAAAAGGCCCTTTTCACAACGTATGGACCTTCCCAATTTGGCATCCATTTCCCTCGAGAATCTCTCTAAGTGGGCATGAGTTTTTTTAATACTAAATCTCCCTCCCAGAATTCCCTTGGGCGAACCTTCTTATTAAAAGCTAGAATCATCATTTTCTAGTAAATTTGACCATGTCGGATGGCTTTCAGTCTTTTTTCTTCAATTAAAGCAACTTGATCATATCTGGCTTGGATCCATTATGCTTCATCTAGTTTCAGTTTTGATAAAATTTGGAGGGAAGGAATCTCGACCTCAATGGGTAGTACCGCCTATATCCCATAAACTAGGGGAAATGGGGATGCCCTAGTAGAGGTCCTAACTAATGTACGATAGGCATATAGAGCGAATGGTAGCTTCTCATGCCAATATTTATAAGTTTCCACCATCTTTTCAACAATCTTCTTGATATCCTTGTTGGCTGCTTCCACCGCTCCATTCAATTGATGGCGTTATGGTGTAGAATTGTGATGCCGTATCTTGAATTGTTTGCACACTTCTTCTATGGTTTTATTGTTGTCACTGAATTTTCACCTAATTCTTTATTTTTATTTTCATTTTTATTGTTGTATTATATCTATGTCATTTTTGGTTCGTTAGTATTTTAGTAGTATTAATACATTGCTATATGTTAGTATATTGATATGGTAGTTAGAATTATCATAGTTATATACATTTTTTGTTAGTGTCTTAGTTAGAAGTTAATATAATAGTTAGTATAAAGCCCAAAGTAAAAAAAAACAGTCCATTAAATAAAGAACCAAGTTCATTTGCTTTTATTCAGTCCATTATAAAAACAATAGAAGATCCATTAGATATAATTTAGAGTCCATTAAATAAACTGTTGTTGAAATACATGCCCAATTACATGATAAGGCCCGATTGGAATTAACCTTTCTTCAGGGACCTCCAAACTTCTAATGTCTGATTGAAATTATAAAAGTGAGAAATTAAAATTTGGGGAGTGGGTGAGATAAAGAGAGCCACCTAAAAGTGGGGCACTATCCGATTGATGGATTCATGAATCATTCATACTATGAATTTTGGGGCATCTGACTTTCCTCTTTTCCATGCTTGCCATGACTATTTTCTTTAAATCTCTATTTCTAGCATTTCCTTGCATCTACCATGACTTCTTCCTTTAAATTATCATTTCCAGCCTTTTCTTGCATCTTACAAGTAGGCTAAAATAGATTTATGAAAAAAAAGGATTTCTTGGTATTGATCCCAACTGTAGGGAACCAGGAACGAATGTTTTCAATCGCTTCAGGAAAAACGAAGAGGCCAACAATTGAACCCCAGTTTAAACAAGGGCATTACCTTGCATTAGAAGAAAAAAACATGTGTTGAAGAGTTTTAGGTGGACCATATGGTCGAGCAAGATACACATATAAGATTTAAGATCCCTAAAGCATGAAAAGGGGATGGAATTACGCACATAAGGCAAGTTGTACCACCAATAGGGCAATTTATGTTGATCAAAGATTCAAGATCTCTAAGTTTTATAGGCGCAAAAGAAAGAGATTAAGGCGCCAACATCGTGCAAAGGAATTCAAGGTGGAAATAAGCTATGGTATAAGGTTTTGCATGCAAATGCTTTAAGATGTCTGTAGGGCAAGAATTTGAGAATTGGAAAAAGCTGAAGGTGCTTAATGTTATTTTATGGGGCATATGAAGACTTTGATTATTTTAAAGTCAAAGATGAGGCTTGTCACTAATATTGATGTATCAACTATCAATGATAATCTGACTTGGTTTGATAGTTGAGTTATTCTACTAGCTAATTAGGGACAAAAAAATCCACATTCCTATATATCGGACAAAGGCTAAAAGAATGTTGAAGAATATGAGGATAAAGTCACCTTGTCTTCAACCAAGGATACAAGATAACCTCTTTGAATCATTCAAATGTGTAAAAGATCATATGTTCTCTATGAAGCAAGATGATACTAAGAATAAGAATGGTGAAGTAGAGACAATGGAGATGACAATCTATGATTATTTTATCAATCATAGGGGATGAACTTTGTAATATTCAAATGATTTATTCCACACATTAATGATGTGGATAAAATCCCTCATATTTCCCTAGACACATTTAGGATGTTATGTGTCATAGAAACGCTATTCAATGATCCTAGCTTAAGTATGAAAAAAATCAATGCATGAATGAATGAAAAATGAATGTTAAGAATGATTTTTAGTCTCGGGACAACATGGTGATGTTTTGGTGAACTCATTTTAACTCCAAATCAATGGACTCTTACAAACTCTGTTAGAGTCACTAGCAATGGTGAAGATTACTTTCTAAGGAATGGTACAAGAAAACTTTTACAACACAAAATGGTGAAGTAAAGTAGTGTTGAAGGATGGGCTTTTACCCAAGTTTACTTTCTTTTTGAATCATAATAACATTTGGTCAAAGCCTTTCATTTCTAGGAATCTTTCAAAAGTAATTCTTTTGATCTTCTTGATCTTGTTAGACACTTACCATTTGTTGCAATGTTGGGAAAATTTTTGAGAACAAGGATATAAGATGAAAAATAATTTATTGAAAATGAAGTATAAAACAAAAGTGGCAAACATTGAAAGAAGACAAATTAGACAAAATCATCATAATCAAATATCTTAGGTTTTTTTTGCTTTGTTGAGTTTTTTCCAAAAGAACCCCTAGAGTCCATTGTGTTTAGGAGACCTTAATCTTCTTTGACTATTTGAGCATAAACAGAATAAATTTTTCCTATCCAAGCATAAGGAGGATGGTCATTTTTTGAACTTAGCTTATCTTTCTACAAAATTTGATTACCTCCATTTTCAAGTATAATATTTCTTGAGAATGGAATCTGATTTCTATTTGAGCATAGGCAAATCTTTACCGCCCATCTATTCAAAATTAAAGCTCCTCTAGAAAAGGCCTTTTCTATTCAACATGATGGACCTTCCCAATTTGGCATCCATTTCCCTCGAGAATCTCTTCAAGTGGGCATGAGTTTTTTTATACTAAATCTCCTCCCGCATTTGGAGAATAGAACCTTCTCTATTAAAAGCTAGAATCATCATTTTCTAGTAAATTTGACCATTTGGAGGATGGAATTTGCTTATCTTTTTCTTCAATTAAATAGAACTTGATCATATCCGCTTGGGCATTTATGAAATCTAGTTTCATTTTGATAAAATTTGGAGGGAAATAGAATCTCGACCTCAATCCGTTTGAGCATTTGGAGAGTGGAATCCCATAAACTAGGGAAATGGGGATGCCCTAGTAAAACCCTAACTAATCCATTTTGGCATTTGGAGAATGGAATAGCTTCTCTATTCCAATATTTATAAGTTTCCACCATCTTTTCAACAATCTTCTTGATATCCTTGTTGGTTGTTGATAGCTCCATTCAATTGATGAAATTATGGTGTAGAATTGTTTGATGTCCATTCTCTTGAATTGTTTGCACACTTCTTCTATGGTTTTATTGTTGTCACCGAATTTTCACCTAATTCTTTATTTTTATTTTCATTTTTATTGTTGTATTATATCTATGTCATTTTTGGTTTTTTAATATTTTAGTAGTATTAATACATTGCTATATGTTAGTATATTGATATGGTAGTTAGAATTATCATAGTTATATACATTTTTTGTTAGTGTCTTAGTTAGTAGTTAATATAATAGTTAGTATAAAATCCAAAGTAAAAAAAAACAGTCCATTAAATAAAGAACCAAGTTCATTTGCTTTTATTTGGTCCATTATAAAAACAATAGAAGATCCATTAGATATAATTTAGAGTCCATTAAATAAACTGTTGTTGAAATACATGCCCAATTACATGATAAGGCCCGATTGGAATTAACCTTTCTTCAGGGACCTCCAAACTTCTAATGTCTGATTGAAATTATAAAAGTGAGAAATTAAAATTTGGGGAGTGGGTGAGATAAAGAGAGCCACCTAAAAGTGGGGCACTATCCGATTGATGGATTCATGAATCATTCATACTATGAATTTTGGGGCATCTGACTTTCCTCTTTTCCATGCTTGCCATGACTATTTTCTTTAAATCTCTATTTCTAGCATTTCCTTGCATCTACCATGACTTCTTCCTTTAAATTATCATTTCCAGCCTTTTCTTGCATCTTACAAGTAGGCTAAAATAGATTTATGAAAAAAAAGGATTTCTTGGTATTGATCCCAACTGTAGGGAACCAGGAACGAATGTTTTCAATCGCTTCAGAAAAAAACGAAGAGGCCAACAATTGAACCCCAGTTTAAACAAGGGCATTACCTTGCATTAGAAGAAAAAAACATGTGTTGAAGAGTTTTAGGTGGACCATATGGTCGAGCAAGATACACATATAAGATTTAAGATCCCTAAAGCATGAAAAGGGGATGGAATTACGCACATAAGGCAAGTTGTACCACCAATAGGGCAATTTATGTTGATCAAAGATTCAAGATCTCTAAGTTTTATAGGCGCAAAAGAAAGAGATTAAGGCGCCAACATCGTGCAAAGGAATTCAAGGTGGAAATAAGCTATGGTATAAGGTTTTGCATGCAAATGCTTTAAGATGTCCTGTAGGGGCAAGAATTTGAGAATTCGGAAAAAACGCTGAAGGTGCTTAATGTTATTTTATGGGGCATATGAAGACTTGAAGCTTTCAAAGTCACTTAAGGAGGCTTGTCACTAGATATTGATGTATCAACTACAATGATAATCTGACTTGGTTTGATAGTTGAGTTATTCTACTAGCTAATTAGGGGACAAGAAATCCACATTCCCATGACTGGACAAAGGCTAAAAGAGTGTTGAAGAATATGAGGATAAAGTCAGTCATTCCAACCAAGGATACAAGATAACTGGATTGAATGAGCAAATGTGTAAAAGATCATATGTTCTCTATGAAGCAAAGAAGTACTAAGAATAAGAATGGTGAAGTAGAGACAATGGAGATGACAATCTATGATTATTTTATCAATCATCGTAGCATATAGTTGTAATATTCAAATGATTTCCCACACATTAATGATGTGAAACCAAATCATCCCTCATATATCCCTACGAAGTTTCGCTCTTAGGTGTCATAGAAACGCTATTCATTTCGCAAAGAGCTTCCCTGGTTGAAAAAAGTCAAGGCAGAAGTTACATGAAAAGATGAATGTAGCTATGACATTAAACGTATGGGACAACATGGTGATGTTTTGGTGAACTCCAATTTAACTCCAAATCAATGGCCGCGTCTTACAACCCCGAGGTTAGGAGTAGGCAATGGTGAAGATTACTTTCTAAGGAATGGTCGATAGAATTTTAACAACAAGAAAATGGTGAAGTAAAGTAGTGTTGAAGGATGGGCTGGTGCAAGTTTACTTTCTTATTGTGATCCTAATAACATGGTTCAAAGCCTTTCAGTGTAGAGGAATGAAAGGAAGTCATACTGCTTCTTTTGATGGGATGGATCATAATAGACACTTACCATTTGTTGCTAGAGTTGGGAAAATGTTTGAGATGATATGATTCAAGAAAACTAATTCAGATAAAAGGATTATAAAAAGCAAAAGAGACATGTATTCATGTTTTAGACATCATTAGGGGCATGATCATCATAACTGCATCATATGTTAGATTTTTTTTGCAGGTGTGAGTTTTTTCTGCAAAAGAACCTGTCTATCCATTCGGGCATCAGAAGAATATAATCTTCTTATCTATTTGAGCATAAGGAGAATAGAACCCTATCTATCCAAGCATAAGGAGGATGGTACCTTTTTGAACCGACTTATCTATTCGAGCATGAGGAGAATAGAACCTGCCTATCTGTTCGGGCACTTGGAGAATGGAATCTGCTTATCTATTTGAGCATGAGGAGAACAGAACCTGCCTATCTATTCGAGCATAAGGAGAGTAGAACCTGCCTATCTATTCGAGCATGAGGAGAGTAGAACCCGCCTATCCGTTCGGGTACTTGGAGAATAGAATCTGCTTACCTATTCAAGCATGAGGAGAATAGAATCCGCCTATCCGTTCTGGCATTTGGAGAATAGAATCTGTTTATCTATTCGAGCATGAAGAGAATAGAACCTGCCTATCTGTTCAGGCATTTGGAGAATGGAATTTGCTTATCTATTCGATTATGAGGAGAATAGAACTCGTCTATCCGTTCGGGCATTTAGAAAGTGGAATCTGCTTATCTATTCGAGCATGAGGAGAATAGAACCTGCCTATCCGTTTGAGCATTTGGAGAGTGGAATCTACTTATCTATTCGAGCACGAGGAAAATAAAACCCGCCTATCCATTTTGGCATTTGGAGAATGGAATCTGCTTATCTATTCGAGTGTGAGGAGAATAGAACCCGCCTACCTGTTCCGAAATTTAGAGAATGGAATTATCTTGTTGATAGTACGGTAATTGGTGAAATTCAGTTTCCTTTCGTTCTTTGGTCCATTCTTGTTTCACCGAAATGACCAAAGAGGGGCAACTGTTGTTACTGAATTTTCACCTAATTCTTTGTTTCTATTTTCATTTTTATTGTTGTATTATATCTATGTCATTTTTGGTTTTTTAATATTGTAGTAGTATTAATACATTGCTATATGTTAGCATATTGATATGGTAGTTAGAATTATCATAGTTATATACATTTTTTGTTAGTGTCTTAGTTAGTAGTTAATATAATAGTTAGTATAAAATCCAAAGTAAAAAAAAGCAGTCCATTAAATAAAGAACCAAGTTCATTTGCTTTTATTTGGTCCATTATAAAAACAATAGAAGATCCATTAGATATAATTTTGAGTCCATCGAATAAATTATTGTTGAAATACATGCCCAATTACATGACAAGGCCTGATTACCTAGAACTAAGCCCTAATGCTTTTTTTCTATCTTATTCGCAGTTGAAGGACAACCGCTAGATTAAGGATTGATCCAACGGTGCTTATTAAGCCTGGAAACCCTAGATGAGGAAGAGCCAATGCCGCATTCGCATAGCTGTTTGATTAGGACCAGATCTAACGACCCAAATCACTTCGGGGTGTGTCACGTGGATCACCACTCGCGCGTGGCAGCCATGCGCACGCCTTTTCAGCCTCTGAAAAATATTTCATCTCCTCTGATGGGTGCCTGAGCCAATTCCGCTTCGATTGCTCCTCGCCGGCGTCGTTCGAGTCATCAGAAATAAGCAAACAAAGAAACAAGAGGGTTAAATCCCTAAATTGGATCTTAACAATTCAGGATAAAACCAGAAGGGAATTAAATCCCTAATTTGAAGCCCTAGCTGGAAAATCATAATCATAACGGGAAAGGCTAATCCCTAAATCGATACAATGGCAAAGATCAAGCAATTTCAGAGGAAAAATCAGGGATTTATGCTTAAAATTCAAGCATTTCTTGTACTAAACACATAGAAAGAATTCATATCACAATTTCATACAAAAACTGCAGTTATACACTTAGCATTCGAAAGTTGTAAAGTCAGCAAGCAAGGATTGTAATCGAAGTTTCAAAGCAATAAAGAAGCAATATTTCTGGTAATTTCTTCTTCTTCATTTGTTTATATTTCAAATTCAACTAAAGAAAAGGGAAGTTTTTACCTCAATTTATTGTAGCGCCACCACGAATTCTGTTTCGATATAACTCTGGCAAGGAAAAGCTTGATTTAGGATCGTCGAAATATGGAAAAATAGGTGTTTTCTGGGAATTTCGCCGCCGGCACGGCGGATGTTCATCGTGTTCTTCATGAAATGAAGAACAAAAAAACATATTAGAGGATTTAAAAGTGGGCAGTTTTGATCCGTTTTTATAAAAGGGGGATAAATGATTTTTGTTTCTGATAATTGGCGCATAAACCAACCTGAAACCCGACCCTACCCGGCTATAACCTACACCTTTCTTTCTCAGTTCTTGTACCGCGAACCTTTTGTTTTATTTTTTTCAATTTCTTCATTTCTCTTCTAAATTGACCACCAAATTTCACTATTATTTCAAATTTAATCTTTTCATTTTACTTTCTTTCAAATTAATCCCTAATTCAGATTTTCTATTTTAAAAAATAAAAACTAAATTCCCTTTTCTTTACTTAATTTTAGCAATTGTTTAGTTATTGATTTTAACTTAAGTAATTAGTTATTTCTTTATGTCTTTTATATAAATATATGTGTGTTAAAAACTTTAGGAATTGGATCTTTAACTACCTGGAATAGAGACATGTGTGCAGATATATTTCCTTCGTAATTTTAATAAAATACACTTAATTTTATTATAACCTTAATAGTTAAAATGAATATTGACATTTCTTTAGGTTTATTCAATATTTAGGGTTTAATTAAAAGACTATAACACACCTAATCCTTTTGT
Source organism: Hibiscus mutabilis (assembly GCA_019671005.1). Classification (NCBI taxonomy): domain Eukaryota; kingdom Viridiplantae; phylum Streptophyta; class Magnoliopsida; order Malvales; family Malvaceae; genus Hibiscus; species Hibiscus mutabilis. The sequence continues at coordinate 29,301,483 of CM033715.1, forward strand.
TGATTTGTTTTAAAAAGTGAAAACTTAATTAATGCGGTGTTTTATCTAGTAGGAAAGACGGGTTAGCGCTAGGAGTGTTGGCGGTGATTGAAGTTCATTTCCCAGGTGATAAGGTCGTTAAAACAGATTTATATTCATTAAGCGGACAGATAAATCGAAATTTTGTGAACTCGCAAATTCCTTTTTTAAAACACTTTTTTGAAATCAATTAGGTACCAATTTTTGGGCGTTGTGCGGGTGCTAATCCTTCCCCACACGTAACCGACCCCTAAACCTATTTTCTCTTATTTTCGTGGACCAAAAAAGTTGTTTTAATAAATAAAACAATTTATTAGAATAACCCTTGTTTTAAAAGTGATACAATCACACTTTTTTCAAAAAGATTGGTGGTGACTCTGTGTTTTCTTAAGTTTTCTAAATAACGTCAAAACCTTTTGTTGCGCGTAATAAGTGCTACGCAATTGTGCAAGTATACATGTTGCAAGTTATAGTATAAAAGATATCGTCTCCACAGGGATTGGTGCCACTTCAATAATCTAGTCTCATGCACTGTAAAAAGTAAAAACACAAATAAAGGATTATAGGAGTTTAACTAATAACTAAACTAGAAAGCAATAAAGTAAAAGAAAAGATGAGATCAAATGAGAGAGAGATAGGCCAGGTTATCGTGAGTTGAGGTGTGATAGCCGATTGGATCATCTTGGTAAAAGAGTGCACGGGCAACTCAGTTGCCGTAGCAACTTGCACAACGGGGTTGCCTTGGCAACTAATCGATAGTTGCCTGGGCGACTAGTTGGGCAACTACTTGGGCGTTTGGGCAGCAACCTTCAAGGTTCGGCAGAGCGTTCTTCAATGGTTTATTCTTATCCCTAAGTCGAAACTCTAGCTATTTGTGCATGCCTTGATAATACATCCCTGCGTGAATCAAGGGTGAACAACAACCAATCTTGCGCTCCTCTTAGCCGTTGAAATCCTTAACTTATTCCTAAGCCAGATTAATCTTCAACATCAATAGATTGAAAAAATATCATATTCATTCGTTTCTTGAATCTAACTCTCCCGATATTAGATAAATAGATGAAGTCACGAGATCCTATCCCAATTCACTCGCAAACAATAATAAGAACCAAGAATGAATAAACCTTGAATAGAAAAGTGCAAACTCTTATTACCTAAACAAAAACCAATAGTTTCTCACAACCACAAAACACAATAGCCATAGCCAAATAGATTTAGTTCATGGCTAGGTTCCAAAGAAACACAAGATAAATAATCCCTAGCATGAACCCAATCGAACAGGAAAGAAAAGGATGAAGAAGGAGGCTTGTCGAAATCCTCCTTGCCCTAGATGCTTGTCGAAAATTCTCTCCTTTTGCCCTTCTTGGAGTTGTCGAAATTCCCCTCTCTTGCTCTCTTGAGTTGTCGAAATCTCCTTCTTATTTATAGGGCTAGGTCAAAGTCCTTCTTTGAGGAGGAAGTTAAGTTGGAATTAAATTATCTCTTTATTATAATTATATTCCTACTAGAACTTCTCCTATCTTTTTGGAATTTAATTCTTCTTTAATCTCTTCATGGAAATCAAATTCCTTTGGGATTGGGCTTTGCTCCACGTCATCTTGGGCTTGTCCAGTCATCGATTTCGACTACCATATCACCTTTGCTCTTGTCGACAATTGCCCTGACAACTGGCTCGGCGCCTCCTTCATGCATTGCCCTGGCAACTAGCTCGGCGTCTCCTTCATGCATTGCCCTGGCAACTAGCTCTAGCCTTGCTTTGGCAAGTGATCCTGCACATACACACAAAACACACCAAAGCAGCATCTTTTCCCAGAAAAACTACCAAGTTATGTAATCAAGCTCAACGATGGAAGGAAACATGGATTAATGCATGAATGGCTAATTATGCAACTAATATGAGCCTAAGTCTAACAATAATATAAGTGAAAAGGGTAAGAAAAATAGTACTTTTGAACACTTATCACACCCCCAAACTCGAACTATTGCTTGTCCTCAAGCAATGCAAACTCATAATTACCTGCCAAGACTTCAATTTTACAAACTTAGCTTTGAACTTGATTTCAATTCTCTGAACCGGGGCACAAAGTATGATTGGCTTTTTATTTTTTGGAAAACTTTGGAGTTACTCGGAATCAAACTATAATGCTTGTGAGTGTGTGCGGAGTTGTGTGCAAGTTGGTTTTTCGGATTCTATGCAAACAAGAGGTTTTCAAATTACTTCATTGGGTTCTTTTTAACATGTTTTAACTAGAGCCAGTTTTGGGCACCTCTAGTGTTTTGTTTTTAGTTTTATTAAGTTAATTTATTCGACTAGAGCCGGTTTCGGGCACCTCTAGTGATCAAATTTTTAACACATACTAGAGCCAGTTTCGGGCACCTCTAGTGATCAATTTTTTAGCACATGCTAGAGCCAATTTCGGGCACCTCTAGCATTCATCCAATTTTTATTCGAATCCCCCAATTTGTTAATTATCAACCTAAGTTCACTAGAATTCCTTAAATCAATCAAACCACAACAGTGTTTCATCAAATTTAGCATCATAGTAAAATTCTAAGTTTTTCCATGGTTATCCTAGAATAAAAATTCTATCAATTAAGTGAATTGGCAAAGTCATCATCGGATATTCATCAAATCTAAGCAATTCTTGTTCCAATTAAAGGCATGGCAAGCAATTTATGTATCCTAAATGTAATATTTAAGATGAATGTAACTAAACATGGTAACTACTAACAACAATCCCCCCCCAAACTCGAGTGAGGCATTGTTCTCAATGCATGCATTAAAGAAAAATAAAAATAAAAATAACGAAAAACAAAATGCATACGAGGACTTACTCCGAGAGTTTGTCATCGTAGATGATTAGTTTCCTTTTGGTCGGTGTCTTGATTCTCTTGCTTGAACGCGATGGTTGTTTTCTTGTTACCGGTGGTGGAATCAATCCTCGTACGGAGTTGTCCTCATCATCCTCTTCATCAATGTCATTGGCTTTTGGTTTGGAGGATTCAATTGGTGCAGTCTTTGTTGGTGCAATGGAGAACTCGTCCGAATATGAAAAATCAGAAAATGATTCCGTAGGAGTTGATTCAGGCATAGGTGCTTTACCTTTGGCTTTTGTAGTGGTTGCCGGGACGTCTTTAGCTTTGGTTGCCGTGGCATCAGCTTGTGCAGGCACGATGTAGGTTACCGCGGCATCATCTGTTGCGGTTGCTGTGGTGACTTCTTCATTGGTTGCCGGGGCAAGGATTTCGGCAGGAAAGATTGGGAATGGCACGCGATTGTCCGGGTACTTTTCTAGGATGACTTGGGTGATGGCATTGTTGTGCTCCTTCATGTACCGCATGAACATTAGTTGTCGGTCTTCAATTTGCCTTAGGTGGCTCACCAATGGTTGCAAAAGTGCTTCAAAGTGTCCCGGGGTTGATGGCTGAGTTGCCCGGGCGTTAGGTGCTTGGGCATTAGGGATTGCCGGGGCGGCAGGAGTTGTCGTGGCAATTGGAGGCCTTGAAGAATTTCCTAGTGCCTCTCCCATTAGCTTTCAGATTAGTGCTTGATTCCAACCGGACTTTGGTAGGGCCTTTTCATCGGTAGACTCACTTGGGACATGCATCTCCTTGCTCAGATTAGAAATTAAGCAAGGGAAGAAAAGAGAACCCTTATCTTTTGAGCTACATACAAAAATCTCATCACGAATAATTTTTCCAATGTTAATGATGCGATTATGCAAAATAGAATGTATGAGCAAAAGACGTGGTATATCAACGGTAGCATTGTGTGTGGTGGGCATTAAAGAAGTTTTAACAAACTTATTCCATAGTTTTGCCTCGGGTTTAAGCCGAAGGCGATTTACCGTGCCCTTGTATTTACCGTCGTTCCAATGAGTTCCCGATTGGGTGAGTTCTTGAAGCACCTTGTCGAGTTGCTTGGGAGTGAGTTGATCAACGAAGGCTTGATGCTCGTCCTTCTCAATGTAAAGCCCGTAAAAGGTGTTGACGTTTTCGGGACTTATGAGTATGGCCTTGTCACGAACAAAAACATAAGGATTATTCGGGTTAGGTGAGTGAGCATAGAATTCTCTTACCCATGAGATGTTACCCGGTTCCGGTTGATGGCAAAAGATTTGGCACTTTTGATGTGCAATCCTCTCGAAGATGAATGGTTCAAGGTCGAAATCTTGATGAGAGTTGGAGTATTCAAAGCCTTGTTCTTCATGAATCTTCCGGCTTTCAAACTTGGATTGAAATCTTTCTTGAACCACGGTGTAGCAAACTTCTTGTATCTTCGTTCTTTGGAGGAACTTGGATGAACTAAAAATTTAATTTTGGATGCCATGGATGATCTTGGTTGTGAGTTTTGTAAAAACAAATAAAAGAAAAGAAAAGAAACTAAAAAGTTGCAAGATAAAAAGTAGGAATAGGTTAAGGGTGATGGGTTTTATAGAAAAGATAAGTGGTAAATATGGTGGGTGGGTTTAGAGGAAAACGAAAAAAAAGGGTTTTGGTTTAGGGAGAGGGTGACGGCAATGGGGGTTTGATTAGGGTAAATTGGAGGCTTTATATAAGCCTTAGATTCAGCCCATTAGTTTCCTTGTTGAAGATGGTTTCCTTCTTGGATTAAAATTCCTCTTTATCTTGAACTTTTTTCCTACAATTCAAAGACAAATCAAATAAGGATTAAAATTAAAGATAAAAAAAAAGAAAATAAATAAAGATGTATAAAGGGATTCTTAAACTTAAAAAGATAAAAAAAAAGAAAATCTATCCTAAAAAAATAATAATAATTGGAAATAATAAAAAATAAAAAAAGTTCAAAAAATAAAATAAAATAAATTAATTGAAAATAAAAAAATAAAAAATAAATATCAAAGGGAGAACATGCTCATGCATCTCTTAAGTTGACCACTTCTTTGTTACGTTCCACATGGGCACCATTGTAGTGTTTCAATCTTTGTCCATTAACTTTGAATTCATGTTTGTCAGTGATGGACTTGATTATCATGACACCATGGGAGAATGGTTTGACAACTTCGAATGGTCCCGACCATCTTGATTTTAGCTTTCCCGAGAAAAGTTTTAGCCGAGAATTGAATAGGAGAACTAGTTGCCCTGGCGTGAATTGCCGTGGCAATAGTTTCTTGTCATGCCATTGCTTTGTTTTCTCCTTGTAGATTCGTGCATTGTTATAAGCGAGTGCACAGAATTCTTCTATCTCATTGAGGTCCAACAAACGCTTTTGTCCGGCACTTTCCCAATCCATATTCACGGTCTTGATTGCCCAATATGCCTTGTGTTCGATTTCCACCGGTAGATGGCATGTTTTGCCATAGACAAGTCGGAAGGGGGACATACCTAAGGGTGTTTTGAATGCAGTGCGATATGCCCAAAGTGCGTCATCTAGTCTTAATGACCAATCCTTCATAGAGGGATTTACAACTTTCTCGAGTATACCCTTCAATTCCCGGTTGGGAATTTCTGCTTGCCCGTTGGTTTGTGGGTGATATGCCGTGGCGATCTTGTGTGATATGCCGAAGCGTTGCAACATCTTGGCAATTAGTCTGTTGTCAAAATGCTTGCCTTCGTCACTGATAATTGCTCTCGTTATCCCAAACCGTGTAAATATGTTTTTCTGCAAGAATCGTTGCATGGTCTTGGAATCGTTGTTGGGAACTGCAACTGCCTCCACCCATTTAGACACGTAGTCAACGACAAGTAGAATGTAGAGGTTGCCGAATGAAGATGGGAAAGGTCCCATAAAATTGATCCCCCATACATCGAACATTTCCACCTCGATGATGTTCTGGAGCGGCATCTCATGTCATCTAGAGATATTGCTCATCCTCTGGTAACGATCACATTGCTTGTAAAAGTCTTGGGCATCTTTGTACAATGTTGGCCAATACAAACCAGATTGCAAAACTTTGGCCACGGTACGAGTTCCTCCAAAATGTCCTCTATAGGGTGAAGAATGGCATTACCGGAGTACATTTTGTTGCTCTTCTTCAGGGACACATCGGCGTATAACCTGATCTGCACATTGTTTAAACAAAAGAGGCTCGTCCCAAAAGTAATGCTTAGCATCATGGCGGAACCCCTTCTTCCCTTGGTGAGTAATGCCATAAGGTAAAATACCACAAACAAGGAAATTAACTAAATCTGCGTACCAGGGTATTGCCGAGGCATGTGCTGCCGTGGCGACTGCTCCCAGAATTGCTGAGGCGTGCACGTCAAAGGCTGCTGTGGCGTCGAGAGTTGCCAAGGCGTGTGCATCCATGGTTGCCGAGGCGTCGAGGGTTGCCGAGGCAACTAAAATTTGTTCATCCGGGAATGCATCGCATATCTCTAGATCCGCGTCCTCTTCCCTATTGCATTCTAAACGTGATAAGTGATCGGCCACTTGATTTTATGTTCCTTTCCTGTCCTTAATTTCAATATCAAATTCTTGTAAAAGTAATATCCAACGAATCAAACGAGGTATGTCATCCTTTTTAGCAAATAGATATTTGATTGCCGAATGGTCCGTATCAACAATTACCTTTGTACCAATCAAATAGGATCGAAACTTGTCAAATGCGAAAACTATAGCTAGTAACTCTTTCTCCGTTGTTGTGTAATTCACTTGAGCACTATTAAGAGTTTTACTAGCGTAATATATCACATGGAAGGTCTTACCCGTGCGTTGGCCTAGGACTGCTCCTACCGCGAACTCACTTGTATCACACATGAGCTCAAAAGGTAGCGTCCAATCTGGTGGAACGACAATGGGTGCTGAGGCAAGCTTTTCCTTTAGGGTTTCAAATGCTTGGGTGCAAGAATCATCAAAATCGAAGACTTTATCCTGTTCAAGCAAATTGCACAAGGGTTTAGTGATTTTAGAAAAATTATGATTGAACCTCCTGTAAAAACCTGCATGTCCAAGAAAACTTTGAATTCCTTTAACCGAACTTGGTAGGGGTAATCTCTCGATCACGTCCACCTTGGCTTTGTCTACTTCAATTCCCTTGGTTGAAATCTTGTGGCCGAGCACTATTCCTTCATCTACCATAAAATGGCATTTCTCCCAATTTAGGACTAAATCAGTTTCTTTACATCTTGCCAACACCCTCTCTAAATTGCCGAGACAGCTGTTGAAGTCATTACCAAAAACAGAAAAATCATCCATGAAGATCTCAAGGAAGTCTTCGACCATGTCTGAAAAGAGTGCCATCATGCATCTTTGGAAGGTTGTCAGGGCGTTACACAATCCGAACGACATCCTTCGGAAGGCATAAGTACCGTATGGGCATGTGAAGGTTGTCTTTTCTTGACCTTTTGGTGCTATGGCAATTTGATTGTAACCTGAATAACCATCAAGAAAACAATAAAAGGGTTTACCTGCAAGATGGTCAAGCATTTTATCAATAAAGGGTAATGGGAAGTGATCTTTCCTGGTGGCTTTGTTTAGCTTTCGATAATTCATACAAACACTCCAACCGGTCATAGTCCTGGTTAGAATGAGTTCATTGTTTTCATTACTTACCACTGTTATACCTCCCTTTTTCGGTACACATTGTACCGGACTTACCCATGTACTATCAGAGATAGGGTATATAATGCCGGCGTCAAGCCACTTGATGATTTCTTTCATTACAACCCCTTTCATGGCATGATTCAGTCTCCTCTGGGCCTCAATTGAAGGTTTGTATCATCTTCCAACAAAATCTTGTGCATGCACACTGCCGGGCTAATTCCCTTCAAGTCGGCAATTGTCCACCCTATTGCCTTTTTGTTTCAACTCAAGAATCGGTGGTTGTTCAATAGAAGGTTTTTCGAGCTTACCTTCCTTACCTGAGTAATCCAGTGGTTCAAAGTATGTACCTAGTCGATTGACTAGCCAATTTGCCTCTTCTTGTTGTTCCTCATCGACCGATTCTTCATACTCCTCAGGTTCCTCTTGATCGGCAATGTAGTTGCCGAGGCAACTAAATTCCTCATCGAAGTTAAACTCTGCCATGGCATGAAGAAGTTGGCATTCTTCTGGATCATCGGCATGCCTTAGTGTTTGGAACACATTTAGTTTAACTTGCTGGTCATTCACCCTCATTGTGAGTTCTCCCTTTTCAACATCGATCAAGGTTCTCCCTGTTGCTAGGAATGGTCTCCCGAGAATGATAGGTGCATGCTCATCTGCTTCACAATCCAAAACAATAAAATCAGCGGGAAAAATAAATTTATCAACTTTTACCAGTATGTCCTCGATTTTTCCCTCTGGATGCACATAGGATCTGTCGGCTAGCTGTAGCATAACTGTTGTAGGTCTTGCCTTCCCGATTCCTAGTTTCTGGAAAACCGATTTAGGCATCAAGTTTATGCTAGCCCCAAGGTCGCATAATGCTTTCCTGATATAGTGGTTTCCAATGGAACAGGGTATTGTGAAACTTCTGGGATCCTTTAACTTGGGTGGCATACGATTGTGCAACATTGCCATGCATCCCTCTGTTGCGGCAACTGTTTCAAACTCTCCTAGCCTTGTTCTCTTGGACACAATGTCTTTAAGAAACTTGGCATAGTTTGGCATTTGTTCAATTGCTTCCACCAATGGCAAGTTGATGTGGACAACTGGGGTTGCCAAGGCATGTTTATCACAAGTTGTCGAGGCATCTTTATCGTCGGTTGCAGAGGCATGCTTATTGTCAGTTGCCGCGGCAATTCCTGGTTCAGCATCTGAGGCTTTGCCGCTAGGTTCGTCTTGATCTTTTTGTGGAGTTTTGTTTGATGAGCGGGTTTGAGCCTCTCTAAGTTGTTGGCCACTTCTAGTGGTGATTGCCTTACATTGCTCATGGCCAGTTCCTCTTGCAACTTCAGTATCGCTAGGTAAACCTCCTTGCGGTCTAGTATTCAGATTTTGAGCAAACTGTCCGACTTGATTTTCCAATGATTTGATTGCCGCCTCTTGGTTTTGCAATCTCATCTCGGTCTTGTTAATAAAATCATCAGTTCTTTTTATTAAATTACTATTCTCAGCCATATAAGATTCAGTTTTCATCATAAAAGCATTTAGAGAATTTTCCAAAGAACTAGATGTTGTCGGTTGTTGCTGCGGCAACTATTGCCGTGGCATATTCTGCTAGAATCCCGATGCTTGTGCATTCTGATTGTTCTGGTTTAGAGTATTGTTGGGATTACTCCATGAAAAATTGGGTGCTTCTTCCAAGCTGGATTGTATGTATTGGACATCACATTGTTGTTCTGATTGTAATTCCCCACATAGAAGCTGGATTCCGAATTCTGCATACATTCAGAAGAATCATGGTTATCACCACATAACTCACAAAAAGAATCCATTACTTTGACCTCATGTGTGTTGTTTGGTTTTTGCATGTTCTGGACCATCTTGGTTAAAGTGGCCAATTATGCCGAAATTGAATATGATGATCCTAGTTCATGTATTGTGGCTTGGCGTCTAACTCCTCCTCTTCTAGTAGATGGGAATTGATAATCATTCTTGGCCCGCCTGTTTAAAATTTGCATTGCTTCCTCCGGCGACTTATCTAGAAGTATGCCATTTGCCGAGGCATCTAGCATCGTCCTTGTTGGTGCATTCACAGTGTTGTAAAACATTGTTACTTGAGTCCACACCGGGAATCCGTGTAGGGGGCATTTGTGTAGAAGTTCTCTATATCGCTCCCAAGCCTCGTACATGGATTCATCATCTACCTGCCGAAAAGAAGTAATGTCGTTACGAAGCTTATCAATCAAATTTGTAGGATTAAACTGAGCAAGGAAATCATGACAAAGATCAGTCCAAGATGCTATTGATCCGGCAGGAATGCTATTCAACCATGCTTTTGCCCTATCCCTCAGTGAATAGGGGAATAATCTTAATCGTAAGACATCGGGGGTGTCTCCGTGTATTTTGAACGAGTTGCAAATCTCGAGGAAAGATTTCAGATGTTGTAGTGCATCTTCAGTTGCTGAGCTGCCAAATTGACCAATTGTGTTGATCATATTAAACATTACCGGATTTAACTCAAAGTGGTCGGCTTCAATTTCAGGTGCGACAACTCCTGGATTAAGTCCATCAAGATCTTCTTCGAGATAGTCTCGAATAGTTCTGTTTCGTGCAAGAATCACTCCTCCTGCTGCTAGAACATCTTGATTCATATTGCCGTCTTGATTAGCCATTGCTACTCTTATCCTTTGTCTATGTCTTTGTAAGGTTCGTTCGATTTCTGGATCAAAGGGATATTCTGGTGTAGTCGGTCTCGCCCTGGTCATATACCAATGCAAAACCAAATTTTATTAGCCCTTTGAATCTTAAACAAGAAAAGTAAAAAGAAAGTGCAAGAAAATAAAAACAAAGTCGCTATTGCCAATCCCCGGCAACGGCGCCAAAAACTTGTTGCGCGTAATAAGTGCTACGCAATTGTGCAAGTATACACGTTGCAAGTTATAGTATAAAAGATATCGTCTCCACAGGGATTGGTGCCACTTCAAGAATCTAGTCTCTTGCACTGTAAAAAGTAAAAACTCAAATAAAGGATTATAGGAGTTTAACTAATAACTAAACTAGAAAGCAATAAAGTAAAAGAAAAGATGAGATCAAATGAGAGAGAGATAGGCCAGGTTATCGTGAGTTGAGGTGTGATAGCCGATTGGATCGTCTTGGTAAAAGAGTGCACGGGCAACTCAGTTGCCGTGGCAACTTGCACAACGGGGTTGCCTTGGCAACTAATCGATGGTTTCCTGGGCGACTAGTTGGGCAACTACTTTGGCGTCTGGGCAGCAACCTTCAAGGTTCGGCAGAGCATTCTTCAATGGTTTCTTCTTATCCCTAAGTAGAAACTCTAGCTATTTGTGCATGCCTTGATAATACATCCCTGCGTGAATCAAGGGTGAACAACAACCAATCTTGCACTCCTCTTAGCCGTTGAAATCCTTAACTTATTCCTAAGCCGGATTAATCTTCACCATCAATAGATTGAATAAAGATCATATTCATTCGTTTCTTGAATCTAACTCTCCCGATATTAGATAAATAGATGAAGTCACGAGATCCTCTCCCAATTCATCCGCAAACAATAATAAGAACCAAGAATGAATAAACCTTGAATAGAAAAGTGCAAACTCTTATTACCTAAACAAAAACCAATAGTTTCTCACAACCACAAAACACAATAACCATAGCCAAATAGATTTAGTTCATGGCTAGGTTCCAAAGAAACACAAGATAAATAATCCCTAGCATGAACCCAATCGAACAAGAAAGAAAAGGATGAAGAAGGGCATGTCGAAATCCTCCTTGCCCTAGATGCTTGTCGAAAATTCTCTCCTCTTGCCCTTCTTGGAGTTGTCAAAATTCCCCTCTCTTGCTCTCTTGAGTTGTCGAAATCTCCCTCTTATTTATAAGGCTAGGTCAAAGTCCTTCTTTGAGGAGGAAGTTAAGTTGGAATTAATATATCTTTAAAGAATATAATTCTTTATTATAATTATATTCCTACTAGAACTTCTCCTATCCTCTTGGAATTTAATTTTTCTTTAATCTCTTCATTGAAATCAAATTCTTTTGGGATTGGGCTTTGCTCCACGTCATCTTGGGCTTGTCCAGTCATCGATTTCGACTACCATATCACCTTTGCTCTTGTCGACAATTGCCCTGGCAACTGGCTCGGCATCCCCTTCATGCATTGCCCTGGAAACTAGCTCGGCGTCTCCTTCATGCATTGCCCTGGCAACTAGCTCTAGCCTTGCTTTGGCAAGTGATCCTGCACATACACACAAAACACACCAAAGCAGCATCTTTTCCCACAAAACTACCAATTTATGTAATCAAGCTCTACGATGGAAGGAAACATGGATTAATGCATGAATGGCTAATTATGCAACTAATATGAGCCTAAGTCTAACAATAATATGAGTAAAAAGGGTAAGAAAAATAGTACTTTTGAACACTTATCACCTTTGTTTCCTAAAAGGGGTCGCGACAGCTTTGCAACTCCGCTGGGGAGATATTTTTGTTTGTAAAAAAACAAAAGAGGGTCTGGCCACAAACTGTTCTAAAAAATGTTTTTTAAAAAGGGGGAATTTGCAAGTTCACAAAGGTTTCAATCAGTTTGTCCGCTTAATGAATGTAATTCTATTTTATGCATTTTTAAATTGTTGCAAAAAGCTCTATTCCCGAGCTCCACCCAATTGTTAAGTGAGGGGAAAATGCTTTGCTCATGTTAGAATATTGATTCTCCATATGAGCCTAGCAAGTACCTTCAGGACTCATATTCCTTATGTCTTCGTAAGGATAGTCATCCTTCGAGAAGACATAGGAAGTGAGGCCTCATGAGTTGAACTTGGTTCGTTTGAAGCCTATAATGGGTAAGAACCAAAGGTTTTGCTACCCTTAGTAGGGGACAGAAAAGACAGCTCTAGTACTCTTTTAGAACCAAACCGTTTGAGAATTTAGAGCCTACCCTAATAGAGCCATGCGAAAAACCTAGGGTTTTGAGTCCGATCAAAATTGTTGCGAATAATCCATGGAGACATGTCCTGGAGTGTTGGAATGAGCTACCCAAAATTGTTCGTGAAATCACTTAGGTCTCTTTGTGTTTTTTTAATTCTAATCATTTTCCTTCTTGTTTTGTTATTTTGCATATTCATTCATGCAACATCATTCCATATTAGAAGAGGTTGATTCTCAAAAATATTTGCTCAACTTTGAAAAGCTCTCGTCATGGATGAAATGATCCTAAAAAGTGAAGATGAGAATGAAAAAGTGTGACATTGGTCTGAGGTTAACCACAGAACATTTGGGGACAATCTAACAGCCGGTCATGAGACATAGACTTTAGAATATGCTCACATCAGTATCAAACAAAATAGCATGCAAGAGCTGCGAGAAATTTGGGAGCATTGTGATTATGAGACTAAACAACTATTCCATGAAGTCTACGGTGATATAGCATATCTCATTTATGTGAAGGTAGACGTGCCATTTCTCAAAGCTCTAGTTCAGTTCTGGAATCCCAGGTGTCTTTGTTTCACTTTTAGTGGAGAGATATGATGCCCACGTTTGAAGAATATTTGGCTCTGTTCAACTTACGCAAAGTGAAGAAGAACTGGGTCTATACCAAACCTCTTAAAAACAAGAACCCACACTTAAGGCTCCAAGCTCTTGCCGGTATGAGTGATGGTTGGGTCAAGGGGTTGATACGAAAGAGAGGAGGCAGCTTTAATTTTCCTTGTTCAAGCATCAGAAATATAATTTCAATTCACCCTGACAGAGAGAAGAGAGTTGATCTCCTAGCCATTGCAATTTATGGTTTAGTCATATTTCCAAAAGTTTTAGGGAACATCGATGTGGTGTTACTTGATTTTCTTGAACAGCTAAAGAAAAGAGTCAACCCAGTTCCTATTATACATGTCGAAACCTTCATTTCCCTTAATGCTTGCCGAAAAATTAAAGGTGTTCCTTTTAGAGGGTGCGCTCCGCTTCTACAAGTCTAGGCTCTTAGTCACTTTTGGAAATGCCCAACATTGGCCTTATCAAATGGATTTTCTCCAAATTTCTCTCCTCTCTTCGAGTTCTTAGCAAAATACTGGCCAATTGCTAAGAAGAGTAATTGGATTGAAATTTTCAAAGATCATAACGACGGAGACATCAAATGGAGGGTACCTTGGATGGGTCATACTAAGCTTTTGTACAAGTGTGGGGATTTCAACTTTTGATGCTGCTAGGTCTTTGGGGAGGAATTGGATGCGCTCCTTTCCTGGTATCTCGTCAGTTTGGGTCCCGACAGTTCATCCCATTCACTACTGGTCTTGGCTTATCAAAATTCGAGTTCCAAGGAGAGTTCAGACAGAAGGTGCAGACAATCAATGATGCATGGAACCACTATTATCATATGGAATTATAGTCTAATAAACATCGTATGTACACCCCTGATTATGATATTTAGAGGCATATAAGAGTGAATGACAGAGTCATGGTACCTATACCTGAACAGGCCAAGTCTTTAGAGGAGCACTTGAAGGTAGTTCCTATAAAAGCTGACATCCTATGAGAAGAATTAAGAAGGGACAAGTTGGAAATAGAAGCCCTACGATAACAGAACCAACGAGACAAGTTTGACTCAAGCCTTGACGTAGAAAAGTACAAGGGAGAGACAAAACGAGTGATAAAGCTGTATGAAGACCTAGAAAAGAAGTTTGATATCCAAAGGGTTGACTTCCCCAAGTTCCAGACTACTGTTCGAAATGTTGATATGAGAAAGACTCCAGAGCAGTGGAAACAAGAAATAGATCATGCTGTAGGAAGAGAAAGAGCACGAAAAATGAGAGATTAAGAAGTATAGACGAGCCCTTGTTGAGGAAAAGAAGAAAGGTAAGTTAGCAATCGAAAATGGAAATGGCAAACGGGTTCTGGAAAAATAGAAGAAAAATGTGGCTACATGGAAAACGAAGGCTCATGAAAACAAGATCCGCTCATTTAAGCTGCAGAAGGCATATGACCATACCAGTGAGAAGCTAAAGCAAAGCCAAGATTATGTTGCTAAGTTGCAAGTCAACGTAGAAGATTTGAACCGTTCACTACATGAATTTCAGAACTGTCACACTTACTCAGAACTCCAGGCCAACCTAAATGAGAATGACTCGCTTAGAGAGAAAGTGGAAGAAATGGATAATATCATTCAAGATTATAAAACTAAGATTCTGGTACTTGAAGATATAGCTAATGGAGGAAATGATTACTGGTTCACCCGTTTTAGAGATAATGCCAGAAGATTCCAAGAGTGGGATGAATTTGACAGAACCATCATGACTCAAGTTCAGGATATGGCTCGACATATGATGATGTTAGCCATGGAAGCTACAGCCCTTTGTCAGTACATCAAACCAACAGGGGAGGTTGGACCAAGACTTATGTGGCTTATTGAAGAAATCAAGAAATTAGGAGTTCGCGCAGAAAAGTATTTGTAATAGAATTTGATGTAAAAAGGACATTTTCATATTCAATAAAGAGCTGTTTCTTGAGCAAATATTTCATAGAATTGATAGCTCTTCGCTTGCATTCATGCATTTGTATTGCATCCTTTTTGTTTTACTGCCTTACTTTTCATTTGTGTGCTTACATCTGCGCATGCATCCATGACATAATAATAATTTAACTTAGATAAAAAACATGACAGAAATTCAAAATAGCAAAAACAACTCACAAGTACGGTACCTGGTCTTAAGCCAAGCAATGGAAGATAGAGCGATGGCCTTGGAAACTAGTCACAAAAGTACCCAGGACAGGCTAGACAAGCTGGAAACAGACTTGAAGCAACAAATGGAATTGGTTCATCAGAAGATAGTTAGCTCGATTGCGGCAATGCTAGGATTCAAAAACCCAGATGCAGCAGAAGTTGGAGGAGAAACTAATGCTTTGCCCCGATTCCAGGGAATAACTTTTACCCATCCTGGAATACAAAAAGAAGCTTTAACACCAAATGCTAAGCTAAGTCCCCATTTTGCTGAGTACTCCATCCGAAATGTGTTCAAGGCTAATATAGAAGAAGCTCACAACTATAAAGTACCTGACCTGGATGAGATTACCAATAAGGCTAAAATTGAGAAGAAATGGGATGATCGTTATGAGAAGTTAGAAGGAATGATTAAGTCTTTCCAAGAAGGGAATATTAACGACGGTGTGGATGCCAAAGACTTAAGCCTGGTGACTGACTTGGTAGTACCTCCAAAGTTCAAAATTCCAGATTTTGAGAAGTACAATGAAACTACATGCCCGTCAGCACATTTAACTATATATTGTAGAAAGATGTCGATGTATCTTGATAATGAGAAGCTGCTCATTCATTGCTTCCAAGACAGTTTAGTGGGGTCAGTTGCACGCTGGTACACATAACTAAGCTAGGTTAACATCAGATCGTGGAAGGATTTATCCAGAGCTTTTAGTAAGCAATAAAAGCATGTCTCATACATGGTTCCCAACCGACTCGTTCTGCATGATATGGAACAAAGGCCCAATGAGAGCTTTCATCAATATGCCCAAAGGTGGCGAGATATGGCAGCCCAGATACAACCTTTACTGTTAGGAAATGAGGTTACTCCAATATCTGTGGAAACTCTAAATGGTCCCTTCTACGAACGTATGTTAAACCATGTCACCGAAGGTTTTGTAGACATGGTCATGAATGGGGAGTTGATATTTGCGGCCATCAAAAGTGGAAGACTCAGGGAAGAAGAATATGATGAGCACCTATAACTTGAACTACTCGAGCTTGGTTAAACTTCATGCCATTCAAAAATAATGCTTCACAGCTAGATAATAGAGGATTTTCCCGAATATTATTGAGGTCATACCTAGAATCACCCCTTTTTCTTTTGCCCTCGAGCATTAGGGATCATTTGTAAGGGATTCTATGTTAATTTACTTGTTTAATGATGCATTCCATTTATTTTCTCAAGTGGCAAACATTTCTTTTTTATTTCTTTTCATTTCTCATCCATTTCTCTTCATCTTTCTGGCAGATCCCTTATTATTAATTGTATGAATTACTTTTGAATCTAATCTCTAGATTGAGGGGCAAAAAGTGTGTTTAGGTTTAATAGGGAGATCCCATATACAGATTATGAGTGAATTTCCTCCCAAACATTGTTGTTAGGGTCTTTGAATGAAGTGATAACTCTAAAACATCTACCAACTAAAAACTGCCTATCTTCGATGATGTTTGTGTATGAAATGACATTTGGCATTCCTTCTTTTCCCTTCACGAATAAGAAAATAAAAAATCCATTGTTGTCCCCCTTTGAGCCTGATATTTTTCTTGTGATTAAACCCTAACCAAGGATCACTCCTCACACTGGGGGCCAAAGAGGATGAAAAGCTATTTGCAAGCAAAGGAAAAAACATGTAAGATCAAGTTGAATGTCCTAAATTTGAAATGAAAAGGACGCAAAAAAGAAAAAGAAGAAAGAAAAAAAAAGGAAAAAAGAAGAAAAAGAAGGAGAAAAGGAAAAAAAGGGAAAAAGGAAAAATAGAGAAATAAAGGCTGGAGTGCGAAGGAAAATTTGAAACAAATCCTTCAAATGAGACATATACCAGAAAGGGAAATGAACTCTAGGGTGAAAACCCAAAATCGGCAGTCTAGAGTGATTCAAAAAAAGAAGAAGAACAGAGATTTCATCAAGAAAGATTGATCCTTTGTTTAATTATCCTTAAAACATGTATTTGAGCCTATATATCTTTTCTTTGGCAACCCAAGCCTAGCCTACGTTACATGCCTTTAAAGACCATTTGGATTGCACATGAATATCTAAGAAAATGAGTTTGTCTTCAGAACATATTTCGCCCAGTTGAGTTAACCTTTCTTTAGGGATCTCCAAACTTCTAATGTTTGATTGAAATTAGAAAAGTGGGAAATTTAAAATTTAGGGAGTGGGTGAGATAAAGAGAGCCACCTAAAAGTGGGGCACTATCCGGTTGATGGATTAATGAATCATTCATACTATGAATTTTGGGGCATCTGACTTTCCTCTTTTCCATGCTTGCCATGACTATTTTCTTTAAATCCCTATTTCTAGCCTTTCCTTGCATCTTCCATGACTTCTTCTTTTAAATTATCATTTCCAGCCTTTTCTTGCATCTTACAAGTAGGCTGACATAGATTTATGAAAAACAAAGGATTTCTTGGTATTGATCCCAACTGCAGGGAACCAATAATGAATGTTTTCAATCGCTTCAGGAAAAATAAAGAGGTCGACAATTGAACCTCAGTTTAAACAAGGGCATCACCTTGCATAAGAAGAAAAAAAACACATGTTTAGGAGTTTTAGGTGGACCATGTGGTCGAGCAAGATACACACATAAGATGTAAGATCCCTAAAGCATGAAAAGGGGATGGAATTACGCACACTGGACAAGTTACGCTACCAATAGGGGCAATTTATGTTGATCAAAGTTTCAAGATCTCTAAGTTTTATAGGCGCGAAAGGAAGAGATTAAGGCGCCAACATCATGCAAAGTCACTCAAGGTGGAAATAAGCTATGGCATAAGGTTTTGCATGCAAATGCTTCAAGATGACCTGTAGGGGCAAGAATTTGAGAATTCAGAAAAAGCGCTGAAGGTGCTTAATGTTATTTTAAGGGGCATATGAAGACTTGAAGCTTTCAGAGTCACTCAATGAGGCTTGTCACTAGATATTGATGTATCAACTATAATGATAATTCGACTTGGTTTGATAGTTGAGTTATTCTACTAGCTAATCAGGGGGCAAGAAATCCATATTCCCATGACTGGACAAAGGCTAAAAGAGTGTTAAAGAATACGAGGATAAAGTCAATCTTTCTAACCAAGGATACAAGATAACTGGATTGAACAAGCAAACGTGTAAAAGATCATATGTTCTAAATGAAGCAAAGAAGTACTAAGAATGAGAATGGAGAAGCAGAGACGATGGAGATGACTATTTATGATTATTTTATCAATCATCATAGTATACAGTTGTAATATTCAGATGATTTCCCATGCATTGGCAAGCCAAAACATCCCCCATATATCTTTACAGAGTTTCGCTCTTAGGTGTCCTAGCACGCAAAGAGCTTTCCTGGTTGGAAAAAGTCAAAGCAGAAGTCACATGAAAAGATGAATGTAGCTATGTTAAACCTATGGGACAACATGGTGATGTTTTGGTGAACTCCAATTTAACTCCAAATCAAAGGTCGCGTCCGACAACCCCGAGGTTAGGAGTAAGCAATGGTGAAGATTACTTTCCAAGGAATGGTCGATGGAATTTTAACAACAAGAAAATGGTGAAGTCAAGTAGTGTTGAAGGATGGGTTGGTGCAAGTTTACTTGCTCATTGTGATCCTAATAACATGGTGCAAAGCCTTTCAGTGTAAAGAAATGAAAGGAAGTCATACTGCATCTTCCAATGGGATGGATCAGAATAGACACTTACCATTTGTGGCCAGAGTTGGGAAAAGTTTAAGATGATATGATTCAAGAAAACTAATTCAGATAAAGGATTATAAAAATCAAAAGAGATAGGCATCCATGTTTTAGAATCATTAGGGGCATGATCATCATAACTGCATCATATGTCAGATTTTTTTTTGCAGGTGTGAAACTTTTTTCTACAAAAGAACCTGCCTACTCGTTTGGGCATCAAGAGAATGGAACTGCTTAACTATTCGAGCATAAGGAGAATAGAACCTGCTTATCCATCCAAGCATAAGCAGGATGGAACCTTTTTGAATCTCCTTTTCTATTCGAGCATGAGGAGAATAGAACCCGCCTATTCGTTCGGGCACTTGGAGAATGGAATCTACTTATCTATTCGAGCTTGAGAAGAATAGAACCCGCCTATCCGTTCGGGCACTTAGAGAATGTAATTTTCTTATCTATTCGAGTATGAGAAGAATATAACCTACCTATCTATTCAATAATGAGGAGAGTGGAACTCGCCTATCCGTTCTGGCACTTAGAGAATAGAATATGCTTATCTATTCAAGCATGAGGAGAATAGAACCTACCTGTCCATTATAGCATTTGGAGAATGGAATCTGTTTATCTATTTGAGCATGAGGAGAATAGAACCCACCTATTCGTTCTGACATTTGGAGAATGGAATCTGCTTATCTATTCGATTATGAGGAGAATAGAACCCGCCTATATATTCGAGAATTTAGAGAGTGAAATCTGCTTATCTATTCGAGCATGAGGAGAATAGAACCCACCTATCCATTTGGGCATTTAGAGAGTGGAATCTGCTTATCTATTCGAGCATGAGGAGAATAGAACCCGCCTATTTGTTCTGGCATTTAGAGAATGGAATCTGCTATCTATTCGAGTGTGAGGAGAATAAAACCCACCTATCCGTTCAGGCATTTAGAGAATGGAATTCGCTTGTTAATGGTTCAGTAATTGGTGAAATTCAGTATCCTTTGGTTCTTTGGTCCAATCCTGTTTCATTAAAATGACCAAAGAGGGGCAACTGTTGTCACTGAATTTTCACCTAATTCTTTGTTTCTATTTTCGTTTTTATTGTTGTATTATATCTATGTCATTTTTGGTTCGTTAGTATTGTGGTAGTGTTAATACATTGCTATATGTTAGTATATTGATATGGTAGTTAGAATTATCATAGTTATATACAATTTTTGTTAGTGTCTTAGTTAGTAGTTAATATAATAGTTAGTATAAAATCCATAGTAAAAAACCAGTCCATTAAATAAAGAACCAAGTTCATTTGCTTTTATTTGGTCTATTATAAAAACAATAAAAAATCCATTAGATATAATTCAGAGTCTATTAAATAAATTGTTGTTGAAATACATGCCCAATTACATGATAAGGCCCGATTGGCCCAGAACTAAGCCCTAATGCTTTTTCTGTCTTATTCGCAGCTTAAGGACAACCGCTGGATCAAGGATTGATCCAACGGTGCTTATTATGCTTGGAAACCCTAGATGAGGAAGAGCCAGCGCCACACTCACATAGCTGTTTGATTAGGACGAGATCTAATGACCCAGATCACTTCGGGGTGTATCACGTGGATCACCCTCACGCGTGGTAGCAATGCTCGCACCTTTTCAGCCTCTGGCAAACATTTCATCTCCTTCGATGGGTGCCTAAGCCGATTTCGCTTCAATTGCTCCTCGCCGGCGTCGCTCAAGTCATCAGAAATATGCAAACAAAGAAACAAGAGGGTTAAATCCCTAAATTGGAGCTTAACAATTCAAGATAAAACCAAAAGGGAATTAAATCCCTAATTCAAAGCCCTAGCTGGAAAATCAGAATCAAAATGGGAAAGGCTAATCCCTAAATCGATGCCATGGCGAAGATCAAGCATTTTTAGAGGAAAAATCAAGGATCTGTGCTTAAAATTCAAGCATTTCTTATACTATAAATAGGACTGTAAATCATTGTAATACACACAACAATTTCATACGAAACACATAGAAATAATTCATATCACAATTTCATACAAAAATTGCAGTTATACACTTAGCATTCGAAAGTTGTAAAGTCAGCAAGCAAGGATTGTAATCGAAGTTTCAAAGCAATAAAGAAGGTAGCTTTCTGGTAATTTCTTCTTCTTCATTTGTTTATATTTCGAATTCAACTAAAGAAAAGGGAAATTTTCACCTCAGTTTATTGTAGTGCCACCGCAAATTCTGTTTTGATGTAACTCCGCGAGGAAAAGCTTGATTTGGGATCGTCAGAATCTAGTAAAATGGGTGTTTTCTAGGAATTTCACCGCCGACACAGTGGATGTTCATCGTGTTCCTCATGAAATGAAGAACACGAAAAACATATCAGAGGATTTAAAAGTGGGGGGTTTAATCTGTTTTTATAAAAGAGGGAGAAATGATTTTTGTTTCTAATAATTGGCTTATAAACCAACCCGAGACCGACCCGTACCCGGCTATAACCCGCGCCTTTTGTTAAGTGTTCAAAAGTACTATTTTTATTACCCTTTTTATTCATATTATTGCTAGACTTAGGCTCATATTAGTTGCACTATTAGCCATTCATGCATATTTGCATTGTTTCCTTGGTGGACAAACTTGGTTTCATATTTTGCTTAATTTTGTGGAAAAGGATACTGCTTTGGTGTGTTTTGTGTGTGTGCGCAGAATCACTTGCCAACGCAAGGCTGGAGCTAGTTGCCAGGGCAATGCATGAAAGAGATGTTGAGCTAGTTGCCAACGTAATTTTCGATAAGGGATAAGATGATATAGTAGTCGAAATCGATGACTAGATAAGCCCAGGATGACGTGGAGCAAAGTTAAATCCCAAAGGAGTTTCATTTCCATGAAGAGGTTAAAGAGAAATTAAATCCCAAGAAGATACGAGAAGTTCTAGAAGGAATTTAAATATAATAAAGAATTATATTCTTTAAAGATATTTAATTCCAACTTAACTTTCTCCTCAAAAAAGACTTTAACCTAGCCCTATAAATTGAGGACCAAGCCGTCAACTCCAAAGAGAGAGAGGAGAAAATTTTCGACAAAGAGAGGAGGGAGATTTTGACAAGAGCAAGGAGAGATTTCGACAAGGCTTCAACCATTCTTCATATTTTTCTTTCTTGTTCAATTAGGTTTATGCTAGGAATTCTTTGTCTTGTGTTTCTTTGGAACCTAGCCATGAACTAAATCTATTTGGCTAAGGTTATTGTGTTTTGTGGTTGCGAGAAACAATTGAATTTTGTTTAGGTAATAAGAGTTTGCACTTTCAATTCAAGGTTTACTCATTCTTGGCTTTTCTTCTTATTTGCGAGTGAATTGGGAGAAGATCTCGTAACTTCATCTATTTATCTAATATCGGGAGATTTAGATTCAAGAAACGAATGAGTATGGTCTTTATTCAATCTATTGATGGTGAAGATTAATCCAGCTTAGGAATAAGTTAAGGATTTCAACGGCTAAGAGGAGCGCAATATTGGTTGTTGTTCACCCTTGATTCACACAGGGATGCATTATCAAGGCATGAACAAATAGCTAAAGTTTCGACTTAGGGATAAGAAGAAACCATTGAAGAACGCTCCGCCGAACCTTGAAGTTGTTGCCCAGTAGCCCAAGTAGTTGCCCAGGCAACCGTTGATTAGTTGCCACGGCAACTGAGTTGCCCTTGCACTCTTTTACCAAGACGATCTAATCGGCTATCACACCTCAACTCACAATAACCTAGCCTATTCTCTCTCATTTGGTTATATCTTCTTTTACTTATTTGCTTTCTAGTTTAGTTGTTAGTTAAAACTCCTACAATCTTCTACTTGTGTTCTTTTACTTTTTACAATGCAAGAGATTAGATTCTTGAAGCGGCACCAATCCTTGTGGAGACGATATCTTTTATACTATAACTTGCGACGTGTACACTTGCACAATTGCTAGCACTTATTACGCGCAACAAGTTTTTGGCGCCGCTGCCGAGGATTGGCAATAGCAACTTTCTTTTTATTTTCTTGCACTTTTTATTTTTCTTGTTTAAGATTCAAAGGGCTAACAAACTTTGGTTTTGCATTGGTATATGACTAGGGCGAGACCGGTTACACCAGAATATCTCTTTGATCCATAAATCGAACGAACCTTGCAAAGATTCAGACAAAGGTTAAGAGCAGTAATGGCTAATCAAGACGACAATATGAATCAAGATGTTCCAGTAGAAGAAGGAGTGATTCTTGCACGAAACAGAACTATTCTAGACTATCTTGAAAAAGATCTTGAAGGACTTAATCCATGAGTTGTCACACCTGAAATTGAAGCCGACCAGTTTGAATTGAAACCGGTGATGTTCAATATGATCAACACAATTGGTGAATTTGGGACTAATCTTTTTCGTGATTTCCTTGCTCAATTTAATCCTACAAATTTGACTGATAAGCTTCGTAATGAAATTACTTCTTTTCGACAGGCAAATGATGAATCCATGTACGAGGCTTGGGAGCGATATAGAGAACTTCTACAAAAATTCCCCCTACATGGATTCCCAATGTGGACACAAGTAACAATGTTTTACAACGCTGTGAATACACCAACAAGGATGATGCTAGATGCCTCGGCAAACGACATACTCCTAGATAAGTCGCCAAAGGAAGCAATGGAAATTCTAAATAGGCTTGCCAAGAATGATTATCAATTCCCATCTGCTAGAAGAGGAGGATTTAGACGCCAAGCCACAATACATGAACTGGGATCATCAGACTCAATTTCGGAACAATTGGCCACTCTAACCAAGATGGTTCAGAACATGCAGAAACCAAACAACACACATGAGGTCAAGGTAATTGATTCCTTTTGTGAGTTATGTGGTGGTGACCATGATTCTTTTGAATGTATGCAGAATCCGGAATCCAACTTTTATGTGGGGAATTACAACCGGAACAACAATGTGATGTCCAACACATATAATCTAGCTTGGAAGAAGCACCCAAATTTTTCATGGAGTAATCCCAACAATGCTTTAAACCATAAAAATCAGAATGCACAAGCATTGGGATTCCAGCATAATATGCCATGACAACAATTACCGCAGCAACAACTGACAACATCTAGTTCTTTGGAAAATTCTCTCAATGCTTTTATGTTGAAAACTAAATCTTATATGGCTGAGAATAGTAAATTCATAAAAAGAACTGATGCTTTTATTAAGAGGACCGAGATGAGATTGGAAAACCAAGAGGCAGCAATCAAATCATTGGAAAATCAAGTCAGACAATTTACTCAAAAACTGAATACTAGACCGCAAGGAACTGAAGTCGTAAGAGGAACTAGCCGTGAGCAATATAAGGCGATCACCACTAGAAGTGGCCAACAACTTAAAGAGGCTCAAGCTCGCTCATCAAACAAAACTCCACAAAAAGAACAAAACGAACTCAGCGGCAAAGCCTCAGATGCTGAACCAGGAATTGCTGCGGCAACCAGCGATAAGCCTGCCTCCGTAACCAACAATAAGGATCCTGTGGCAACCAACGATAGGCACGCCACGGAAACCCCAGTTGACAATGCCTCGGTAACTCTAGTTGCCTCAGTAATACCGTCAATCAGATTCCATACCAATGAAAGGATCGAAGATATCCAACTTCCACCACCATTCCCACAGAGGTTGAAGCGACAAAAGCAAGAATATCAATTCAAGAAGTTTCTTGATATCCTAAAACAAGTCCACATCAACTTGTCGTTGGTTGAGGTGATTGAACAAATGCCAAACTATGCCAAGTTTCTTAAAGACATTGTGTCCAAGAGAACAAGGCTAGGAGAGTTTAAAACAGTTACCGCAACAGAGGGATGCATGGCCATGTTGCACAATCGCATGCCACCCAAGTCGAAGGATCCCGGAAGTTTCACAATAACCTATTCCATTGGAAACCACTATGTCAGGAAAGCATTATCTGACCTTGGAGCAAGCATAAACTTGATGCCTAAATCAGTTTTCCAGAAACTATGAATCGAGAAGGAAAGACCTACAACAGTTATGCTACAGGTAGCCGACAGATCCTATGTGCATCCAGAGGGAAAAATCAAAGACATACTGGTAAAAGTTGATAAATTTATTTTCCCTGCTGACTTTATTATTTTGGATTGTGCAGTAGATGAACATGCACCTATCATTCTTGGGAGACCCTTCCTAGCAACAGGGACAACCTTGATCGATGTTGAAAAGGGAGAATTCACAATGAAGGTGAATAACCAGCAAGTTAAACTAAATGTGTTCCAAACACTAAGGCATGCCGATGATCCAGAAGAATGCTAACTTCTTTATGCCACGACAGAGTTTGACTTCAACGAGGAATTTAGTTGCCTCGGCAACTACATTGCCGATCAAGAGGAACCTGAGGAGTATGAAGAACCGATCGATGATGAACAACAAGAAGAGGCAAATTGGTTAGTGAATCGACCAGGTACATACTTTGAACCACTGGATTACTCAGGTAAGGAAGGTAAACTCGAAAAGCTCTCCATTGAACAACCACCGATTCTTGAGTTAAAACAATTGCCAGGACAACTAAAATATGCTTACTTGGGAACCGATAATACATTGCCTATAATTATTTCCTCTAAGTTACAGCATGAGCAAGAAAAGAAGCTGATCAAACTGTTGATGCTGCACAAGAAGGCAATAGGGTGGACAATTGCTGACTTGAAGGGAATTAGCCCGGCAGTGTGCATGCACAAGATTTTGTTGGAAGATGATCACAAACATTCGATTGAGGCCCAGAGAAGACCGAATCATGCCATGAAAGGGGTTGTAATGAAAAAAATCATCAAGTGGCTTGACGCCGGCATTATATACCCTATCTCTGATAGTACATGGGTAAGTCTGGTACAATGTGTACCGAAAAAGGGAGTTATAATGGTGGTAAGTAATGAAAACAATAAACTCATTCCAACCAGGACTGTGACCAGTTGGAGGGTTTGTATGGATTATCGAAAGCTAAACAAAGCCACTAGGAAAGATCACTTACCATTACCCTTTATTGATCAAACGGTACTTATGCTTTCCGAATGATGCTATTCGGATCTTGTAATGCCCCGACAACCTTCCAAAGGTGCATGATGGCACTCTTTTCAGACATGGTCAAAGACTTCCTTGAGATCTTCATGGATGATTTTTCCGTTTTTGGTAATGACTTCGACAGTTGCCTCGGTAATTTAGATAAGGTGTTGGCAAGATGTGAAGAAACCGATTTAGTCCTTAATTGGGAGAAGTGCCATTTTATGGTAGATGAAGGAATAGTGCTCGGCCACAAGATTTCATCCAAGGAAATTGAAGTAGACAAAGCCAAGGTGGACGTGATCGAGAGATTACCCCCACCAAGTTCGGTTAAAGGAATCCGAAGCTTCCTTGGATATGCAGGTTTTTATATGAGGTTCATTCATAATTTTTTTCTAAAATGACTAAACCCTTATGCAATTTGCATGATCAGGATAAAGTCTTCAATTTTGATTATTCTTGCGCTCAAGCATTCGAAACCCTAAAGGAAAAGCTTACCTCGGCACCCATTGCCGTTCCACCAGATTTGATGCTACCCTTTGAGCTCATACGTGATGCAAGTGATTTCACGGTAGGAGCAGTCCTAGGCCAACGTACAGGTAAGACTTTTCATGTGATATACTACGCTAGTAAAACTCTTAATAGTGCTCAAGTGAATTACACAACAACGGAGAAAGAGTTACTAGCCGTAGTTTTCGCATTTGACAAGTTCTGATCCTATTTGATTGGTACAAAGGTAATTGTCCATACGGACCATTCAGCAATTAAGTATCTATTTGCTAAAAGGATGCCAAACCTCGTTTGATTCGTTGGATATTGCTTTTACAAGAGTTTGATATTGAAATTAATGATAGGAAAGGAACAAAAAATCAAGTGGCCGATCACTTATCACTCTTAGAACGTAATAGAGAGGAGGACGCGGGTTTAAAGATATACGATGCATTCCCGGATGAGCAACCCCTAACGCCTCGGCAACCATGGACGCGTATGCCTCGAAAACCCTCGATGCCTCAGCAACTCTTGACGCGCATGCCTCAGAAACGCTTGACGCGCACGCCTCGACAACTCTAGACGTATACGCCTCGACAACCATGGATACGCATGCCTCGGCAACCCTTGATGCCTCAACAACTTTTGACCCACATGCCTCAAAAACGCTTGACGTGCATGCCTCGGCAACTCCAGACATGCACGCCTCGGCAACCACTGATACGCACGCCTCGACAACCATGGACGCGTATGCCTCGGCAACCCTTGACGTGCATGTCTCGACAACCCTTGACGCGCATGCCGCGACAACTCTAGACGCACACACCTCGGCAACCTTGGAAACAGTTGCCACGGTAACACATGCCTATGTAATACCCTAGTACGCAGATTTAGTTAATTTCCTTGTTTGTGGTATTTTACCTTATGGCCTTACTCACCAAGGGAATAAGCAGTTCCGCCATGATGCTAAGCATTACTTTTGGGACAAGCCTCTTTTGTTTAAAAAATGTGCAGATCAGGTTATACGCCGATGTGTCCCTGAAGAGGAGCAACAGAATGTACTCTGACAATGCCATTCTTCACCCTATGGAGGACATTTTGGAGGAACTCGTACTGTGGCCAAAGTTTTGCAATTCGGTTTGTATTGGCGAACACTATACAAAGAGGCCCAAGAGTTTTACAAGCAATGTGATCGTTGCCAGATGACGGGTACTATCTCTAGACGACATGAGATGCCGCTCCAAAACATCATCGAGGTGGAATTGTTCGATGTATGGGGGATTAATTTTATGCGACCTTTCCCATCTTCATTTGGCAACCTCTACATTCTACTTGTCGTTGACTACGTGTCTAAATGGGTTGATGCAGCTGCAGTTCCCACCAACGATTTTAAGACCGTGCAACGATTCTTGCAGAAAAACATATTTACACGGTTTGGGATACCGAGAGCAATTATCAGTGATGAAGGCAAGCACTTCAACAACAAACTCATTGCCAAGATGTTACAACACTTCGGTGTCTCTCACAAGATTGCCACGGCATATCACCCACAAACCAATGGGCAAGCAAAAATTTCCAACCAGGAATTGAAGGGTATACTCGAGAAAGTTGTAAATCCCTCTAGGAAGGATTGGTCAGTAAGACTAGATGATGCACTTTGGGCATATCTCACTGCATTCAAAACACCCTTAGGTATGTCCCTTCCACTTGTCTATGGCAAAACATGCCATCTACCGGTGGAAATCGAACACAAGACATATTGGGCAATCAAGACCGTGAATATAGATTGGGAAAGTGCCGGACAAAAGCGTTTGATGGACCTCAATGAGATAGAAGAATTCCATGCACTCGCCTATAACAATGCACGAATCTACAAGGAGAAAACAAAGCAATGGCATGACAAGAAACTATTGTCGTGGCAATTCATGCCAGGGCAACTAGTTCTTTTATTCAATTCTCGGCTAAAACTTTTCCCAGGAAAACTGAAATCAATATGGTCGGGACCATTCGAAGTTGTCAAACCATTCTCCCACGGTGCCGTGATAATCAAGTCCATCACTGACGAACATGAATTCAAAGTCAACGGACAAAGATTGAAGCACTACAACGGTGCCCATGTGGAACGTAACAAATAAGTGGTCACCTTAGGAGATGCATGAGCATGCTCTCTTTTTAATATTTTATTTGTATTTTTATTTTTTTCTATTTAATTTTTTATTTATTAATTTCGGTTATTTTTTTCTTTTTATGATAGATTTATTTATTTTCTTTAAGATTAAAACTACATATTTCTTTCATATTTATCTAATTGTTTTAAAATTTTAAGTTTAAGAATTTCTTTGCACATCTTTATTTATTTTCTTTTATTAGTTTATCTTTAATTTTAATCCTTATTTTATTTGTTTTTGAATTGTAGGAAAAGAGTTCAAGATAAAGAGGAATTTTGATTCAAGAAGGAAACTTCTTCAACAAGGAAATTAATGGGCTGAATCTAAGGCTTATATTAAGCCTCCAATTTACCCTAAATAAATCCTACATAATCAGACAAAACCTTTCCCCTTCCCTAAACCCCCTAGCCATCACATTTCCCCAATCTAAACCCTTGTTTTCTTTCTTCCAAAATTACTCCCACCCACCATATTTACTACCTATCGTTTCTATTTAACCCATCGCCCTTAACTTCCAAGAAACCTATTCCTACTTTTCACCTTGCAACTCTTTAGTTTCTTTTGCTTTCTTTTCTTTGTTTTTACCAAACTCACAACCAAAATCATCCATGGCATCCAAAATCGAATTTTTGGTTCATCCAAGTTCCTCCAAAGAACCAAGATACAAGAAGTTTGTTACACCGGTGGTTCAAGAAAGATTTCACTCTAAGTTTGAAAGCTGGAAGATTTGCGAAGAACAAGGCTTCGAATACTCCAACTCTCATCAAGATTTCGACCTTGAACCATTCATCTTCGAAAGGATTGCACATCAAAAGTGGCAAATCTTTTGCCATCAATCAGAACCGGATAACATCTCATGGGTAAGAGAATTCTATGCTCACTCACCTAACCCGGATAATCCTTATGTTTTTGTTCATGACAAGGCTATACTCATAAGCCCCGAAAACATCAACACCTTTTACGGGCTCTACGTTGAGAAGGACGAGCATCAAGCCTTTGTTGATCAACTCACGCCCAAGCAACTCGACAAGGTGCTTCAAGAATTCACTCTACCGAGAACTCATTGGAACGACGGTAAATACAAGGGCACAGTAAATCGCCTTTGGCTTAAACCCGAGGCAAAATTATGGAATAAGTTTGTTAAAACTTCTTTAATGCCCACAACACACAATACCACTGTTGATACACCTCATCTTTTGCTCATACATTCTGTCTTGCATCATTAACATTGGAAAAATTATTTGTGATGAGATTTTTGTATGTAGCACAAAAGACAAGGGTTCTATTTTCTTCCCTTGCTTAATTTCCAATCTTTTCAAGGAAATACATGTCCCAAGTGAGTCCACTGATGAAAAGGCCCTACCAAAGTCCGGTTGGAATTGAACACAAATCTGAAAGCTAATGGGAGAGGCACCGGTAAAATCCCCAACGCCTTCAATTGACGTGGCAACTCCTGCCGCCTCGGCAACCCCTAATGCCCAAGTAACTAAGGCTCGGGCAACTCAGTCAGCAACCCCAGGGCAACTTGAAGCACTCTGACAACCGTTAGAGAAAAGCCTTAGGCAAATTGAAGACCGACAATTAATGTTCATGTGGTACATCAAGGATCACAACAATGCCATCACCCAAGTCACCCTGGAAAAGTACTTGGACAGTCGCATGCCGTTCCCCATCTTTCTTACTGAAATCCTTGCTACGGTAACCAATGAAGCAGTTGCCACGGCAACCGCAATAGATGATGCCGCGGCAACCTACACTACGCCTGCCCAAGAAGTTGCCACGGTAACCAACACTGAAGACGCACAACCAAAGCTAAAGATGCCCCAGCAACCATTGCAAAAGCCAAAGGTAAAGCACCTATGCCCGAATCAACTCGTACTGAATCATTGTCTAATTTTTTAGATTCGGACGAGTCCTCCATTGCACCAACAAAGACCGCACCAATCGAATCCTCCAAGCCCAAGCGATCAGCCAATGACATTGATGAAGAGGACGACGAGGACAACCTCATACAAGGATCGATTCCACCATCGGCAACAAGGAAGGAACCACCGCGTTCAAGCAAAAGAATCAAGACACCGACCAAAAAGGAAACTAATCATCCACGACGACGAACTCTCAGAGTAAGTCATCGTTTGCATTTTACTTTTCTTTATTTTTATTTTTCTTTGTGCATGCATTGAGGACAATGCCTCACTCGAGTTTGGGGGGATTGTTATTAGTTAGTTACCATGTTTAGTTGCATGCATCTTAAGTATTCATTTAGGATACATAAATTGCTTGCCATGCCTTTAGTTGGAATAAGAATTGCCTAGATTTGATGAATATCCGATGATGACTTTCCCAATGTACTTAATTGATACAACTTTTTATTCTAGGATAAACGTGGAAACACTTAGAATCGTACTATGATGCTAAACTTGATGAAACGCTGTGTGGCTTGATTGATTTAAGGAATTCTAGTGAACTTAGGTTGATAGTTAAAAAGTTAGGGGATTAGAATAAAAATTGGATGAATGCTAGAGGTGCCCGAAATTGGCTCTAGTATGTGCTAAAAAATTGATCGCTAAAGGTGCCCAAAACTGACTTTAGTCGAATAAATTAATTAACTTAAGAAAACTAAAAACAAAACATTAGAGGTGCCCAAAACCTGCTCTAGTTAAAACATGTTAAAATAACCCAATGAAGTAATTTGAAAACCTCTTATTTCCATAGAATCTAAAAAATCAACTTGCACACAACTCCACATACACTCACAAGCATTATAGTTTGATTCCGAGTAACTCCTAAGTTTTCCAAAAAATGAAAAGTTAATCATACTTTGTGCCACGGTTTTGAGAATTGAAATCAAGTTCAAAGCTAAGTTTGTGAAAATTGAAGTCTTGGCGGGTAATTATTAGTTTGCATTGCTTGAGGACAAGCAATAGTTCGAGTTTGGGGTGAGTTAAGTGTTAAAAAGTACTATTTTTATTACCCTTTTTATTCATATTATTGCTAGACTTAGGCTCATATTAGTTGCATTATTAGCCATTCATGCATGTTTGCATTGTTTCCTTGGTGGACAAGCTTGATTTCATATTTTGCCTAATTTTATGGAAAAAGATACTGCTTTGGTGTGTTTTGTGTGTGTGTGCAGAATTACTTGCCAAAGCAAGGCTGGAGCTAGTTGCCAGGGTAATGCATGGAGGAGATGATGAGCTAGTTTCCAGGGCAACTTTTGATAAGGGATAAGATGATATGGTAGTCGAAATTGATGACTAGATAAGCCCAAGATGGCGTGGAGCAAAGTTAAATCCCAAAGGAGTTTGATTTCTATGAAGAGGTTAAAGAGAAATTAAATCCCAGGAGGATAGGAGAAGTTCTATAAGGAATTTAAATATAATAAAGAATTGTATTCTTTAAAGATATTTAATTCCAGCTTAACTTCCTCCTCAAAAAAGACTTTGACCTAGCCCTATAAATTGAGGACCAAGCCGTCAACTCCAAAGAGAGAGAGAAGAGAAATTTTGACAAAAAGAGGAGGGAGATTTCGACTAGAGCTAGGAGAGGTTCGACAAAGCTTCAACCATTCTTCATCTTTTTCTTTCTTGTTCAATTAGGTTTATGCTAGGAATTCTTTGTCTTGTGTTTCTTTGGAACCTAGCCATTAACTAAATCTATTTGGCTAAGGTTATTGTGTTTTGTGGTTGTGAGAAACAATTGGATTTTGTTTAGGTAATAAGAGTTTGCACTTTTAATTCAAGATTTACTCATTCTTGGTTTTTCTTCTTGTTTGCGAGTGAATTGGGATAGGATCTCGTAACTTCAGCTATTTATCTAATATGGGGAGAGTTAGATTCAAGAAACGAATGAGTATGGTATTTATTCAATCTATTGATGGTGAAGATTAATCTGACTTAGGAATAAGTTAAGGATTCAACAGCTAAGAGGAGCGCAAGATTGGTTGTTGTTCACCCTTGATTCACGCAGGGGTGTATTATCAAGGCATGCACATATAGCTAGAGTTTCGACTTAGGGATAAGAAGAAACCATTGAAGAATACTCCGCCGAACCTTGAAGTTGCTGCCCAGCCGCCCAAGTAGTTGCCCAGGCAACCGTCGATTAGTTGCCAAGGAAACCCCGCTGCGCAAGTTGCCACTGCAACTGAATTGCCCTTGCACTCTTTTACGAAGACGATCCAATCGGCTATCACAGCTTAACTCATGATAACCTGGCCTATTCTCTCTCATTTGATTATATCTTATTTTACTTATTTTCTTTCTAGTTTAGTTGTTAGTTAAAACTCCTACAATCTTCTACTTGTGTTCTTTTACTTTTTACAATGTAAAAGATTAGATTCTTGAAGTGGCACCAATCCTTGTGGAGACGATATCTTTTATACTATAACTTGCGACGTGTACACTTGCACAATTGCGGAGCACTTATTATGCATAACACCCTTCTTTCCCAGTTCTTATACCGCGTCCCTTTTGTTTTAATTTTTTTTCAATTTTGTCCTTTCTCTTCTAAATTGACCACCAGATTTCACTATTATTTCAAATTTAACCTTCTTATTTTACTTTCTTTCAAATTAATCCCTACTTCAGATTTTCTGTTTTAAAAAATAAAAACTAAATTCCATTTTCTTTACTTAATTTTGCAGTTGTTTAGTTATTGATTTTAACTTAAGTAATTAGTTATTTCTTTATGTCTTTTATGTAAATATATGTGTGTTAAAAACTTTAGGAATAGGATCTTTAAATACCTAAAATAGAGACATGTGTGCAGAAATATTTCCTTCATAATTTTAATAAAATACACTTAATTTTATTATAACCTTAATAGTTAAAATGAATATAGACATTTCTTTAGGTTTATTCACTACTTAGGTTTTAATTAAAAGACTATAACATACCTAATCCTTTTGTTGATTTGTTTTAAAAGTGAAAACATAATTAATGCGGTGTCTTATCTAGCGGGAATGACGGGTTAGCGCCATAAGTGTTGGCGGTGATTGAAGTTTATTTCTCGGGTGATAAGGCCGTTAAAATAGATTTATATTCACTAAGCGGACAAATAAATCAAAATTTTGTGAACTCGCAAATTCCCGTTTTAAAACATTTTTTTGAAATCTATTAGGTACCAATTTTTGGGCATTGTGGGGTGTTAATCCTTCCCCACACGTAACCGACCCCCAAACCTATTTTCTCTTATTTTCGTGGACCAAAATTGTTGTTTTAATAAATAAAACATTTTATTAAAATAGCCCTTGTTTTAAAAGTGATCCAATCACACTTTTTTCAAAAAGATTGGTGGCGACTCCGTGTTTTCTTAAGTTTTCCAAATAACGTCAAAACCTTTTTTCCTAAAAAGGGTTACGACGTTTATTATTCGAGTTCAATGCATTGTCAGATATTATACTTTCTGGTATCCCGTATCGACGTATGATTTCTTTCTTCAAGAATCTGCACATTGTCAATTTGGTGACATTGGCGTAAGTGGCTACTTCTACCTACTTGGTGAAGTAATCAATATCCACAAAGATATACCGATTGGAAGCCTTCGGTGATATAGGCCCGATGAAATCCATGTTCCACATAGAGAACGGCTAGGGGAGTTTATAACATGTAGTGGTGATAGAGGAACATGAATCTTGTCGGCATAAATTTGACACTTGTGGCATTTCTTGGCATAGTTGATGCAGTCCTCTTCCAAAGTTGACCAATAATAGCCAAATCTCATAATTTGCCTCACCATTGTGAATCCATTGGCATGCGTTCCGCATACACCCTCGTGAACTTCTTCAAGAATCTTTTTGGCCTCAACAACATCCACACATCGCAATAGCACTTGATATTTCCTTCTTTTGTACAAGATTTCCCCATCCAAGACATACTCGCTTGCTAGCCTCCGCAATGTCCTCTTCTCATTCCCAGTAGCCTACTCTGGGTATTCACAACTTTTTATGTACTGCAAAATGTCATGAAACCAAGGATGTTCTTCTTCTTCACCTTCCTCGGTGTTATAGCAATAGGTCTGTGACTGATATATACTCATTTGTATAGGCTTCAAATCAAATTGTTTGTTGACTCTTATCAATGAAGACGGAGTAGCCAAGGCATCCGCCATTTGATTGTCTTCTCGCGAAAAATAGTGGAAGGTAATCTCATAGAATTCTTTGATTAGATCTGGGAGGAGATTTCAGTAATCCATCAACTTTGAATCTATGGTCCCTCATTCTCCTAAGAGTTGATAGATCACGAGCATAGAATCCTCGTATACCTTCAACGACTTAATTTTATGCTCAATAGCTGCTCGAATCCCCATGACACATGCTTCATATTCTGCTATAGTATTTGTGCAATCAAAATCAAGCTTACTGGTAAAGGGTAGTGGTCACCCTCTGGCAAGACTAACACTGCCCTGATTCCTTTGCCCACGACATTTGAGGGGCCATCAAAGTTTAGTCTCCAACATTTAACTTTGAGGGTATCTTCCTCAATAGTCGTTATGCACATCAGATCTTTATTTGGAAAATCAAAGTTTAGAGGTTCATAATCTTCTAGAGCTTGATTAGCTAGAAAGTCGGCTATTGCACTCCCTTTTACGACTTTTTGGCTCACATAAACCAAATCGAATTCAGATAACAAATTATGCCATCTGGCCATCCTTCTTGTCAGTGCAGTCGACTCCATCAAATATTTAAGAGGGTCCAATTTTGAAGTTAGCCAAGTCGTATGATACAACATGTATTGCCTTGGTCTCCTGGTAATCCAAACTAAAGCACAACACATTTTCTCGATTAGCAAATATCTCGCTTCACATTCTATAAACTTCTTGTTGAGATAATAGATTTCCATTTCTTTCTTTCCAGACTTGTCATGTTGTCCGAGTACACATCCCATAGAATTCTCTGAGATAGTTAAGTACAAAATAAATGGCTTATTTGGGATAGGCGGCATTAAAACCGGGGAGTTTGACATGTAGTGCTTGATCTTGTCAAAAGCTTCTTGACATTCATTATTTCATTCCCCTGGATTATGCTTTTTGAGAAGATGAAAGATGGGATCACAATTTTTTGTTAACTTTGAAATGAATCGAGCAATGTAATTTAATCTTCCTAAGAAGCCTCTTACTTCTTTTTGAGTGCATGGGGGTGGTAAATCCTGAATGGCCTTGACTTTATCTGGATCAACTTCAATGCCCTTTCACTGACTATGAAACCCAGTAGCTTCCCCGACATGACTCCGAAAGGGAATTTGGCCGAATTCAGCTTTAACTGGTATTTTCTTAGTCTCAAGAACAATTTCCTCAAAACTGCAACATGCTCTTCTTCTGTTTGGGGCTTGGCAATCATGTCATCGACATACACTTCAATTTCTTTGTGCATCATATCATGGAACAGAGCGACCATGGCTCGTTGGTATTTACCCCTACATTTTTAAGTCCAAAAGGCATTACCTTGTAACAAAAGGTTCCCTATAGAGTCACGAATGTAGTTTTTTCCATATTATCAGGATACATCTTTATATGGTTATATCCTGAAAAACTGTCTATAAAGGAGAACAATGAATGTTTTGTTGTATTATCGACCAGAGTGTCGATGTAAGGAAGTGGAAAGTTATCTTTCGGGCTAGATCTGTTTAGATCTCGATAATCAATAGACATGCGGACCTTGCCATCCTTATTCGGAACATGAACTATATTAGCCACCCACTTCGAATATTTGACTTCTCGCAGAAACCTAGAATCATATTGTTTCTTTAGCTCTTCTTTTATTTTCAATAGTACATCATGTCTCATTTTCTGAAGTTTCTATTGGACTGGCTTGCAATCTTCCTTTATAGAGAGTTTATGTACAACCACTTCCGTCTTCAACCCAGACATGTCTTGATAGGACCAAGCAAAGATATCTCTAAATTTCACGAGTAGCTTGGCGAGATCACGTCATGTTTTTGTGGTAATGCATGTCCCAATCTTCATTTTTTCTTCTCGTTTTCATCTTCTAGGTTCACCATCTCTACTAGTTCTTTGTGAGGCAAGATTTGTTTTTCTTCTTGCTCAACCATTCTTAATAGATCAGGAGATAGATCATAATCTTGATTCTCTTCAAAGTCCTGATGTCCATCTAGACATATGTCTCGCTCAAAAATGAGTTCTGAATTAGTTTGAGTGTCGCTCGATACGTTGATATCAGAGGACCTGACACGAAATAATGATGTCCATTTGAACAAACAAATTAAAAAATAGTATAAGTACATGGATGAAAGAGGAATGAGAGCAAAAATGAATAAATATGTTTGCTAGACAATACACACAAAAAATATTATTTCATTGACATAAGGATAGTAAGCATATGCCCTTTACAAAAAGACCATTGTTGCTCTTAGGCAGGAGTAACAAGTGTGCTCTAGACATTACTCTGAAACACTCCTAAACACTGTAGGGAGTTCTTCAGTAGTTCAACTGTATAGAACAATTTTAGAGGTATACGGACGAATTCCCCTTAGGTATATTCCTTCATGCTCTCATTCAGTTACTACGTTAATATCCAAAGCTTCTAACATTTTTCCCAGCTCAGTTTCTTCATCTTTCTTAACCTGTTTAGGGTGGATGAATCCCCCTGACACAAAAGTTTCAGGCAGGGAAGAAAAGCCATAGGTTCCCAGTTGACCCCTTCTCCTTTCAGACGAGCTTTCCTCTTTTCTTGCTTCTTCACAATCTCGCTCTTTCTTTGCTTGGCATCTGGCTTTTATTTGAGGCCAAAACGATCTTTCTTATTGATTATGAATGGCATACTGACCCTGTCTTGTAGATATTTCCCTAGTCCTCGACCAACCCGGGCTCCTCTTTCCATTGTCAGTTTGATTCCCATCTTTGTGGTTTTAGACAAACTTGGAGCGGGAATCTGACTCCATTCGGCTATGAAGGTTGCATTGACAAACTCAAATGATCAAAATGAGCACTCTACGGCCTTTTCATCAATCTCTATATAAGGGGCATCACTAGTGATCGAAGCTATGATGTCTTCTTTAGCATTCACAATGACTAGCCGTCCATCAAAAATGAACTTTAGTTTCTGATGGAGTGATGACGGAACTACCCCAGCTGAATATATCCAGGGTCTTCCCAATAGACAATTATATGTAGGTTTGATATCCATTACCAGGAATTCCATATTGTATGTGTTGGGCCCTTAAGTAACGACACTTCGATTCTTCCCATCACTCGTCTCTCAGTACCGTCAAAAGCTCAAACTAGGGTGCTACAAGCCTTCATATGAGAACTATCTATTGGAAGCCTGTTTAAAATGGCCAATGGTAGGACATTTAGAGCGGATCCATTGTCAATCAGGACTCCTGGCAACGTATAGCCTTTGCATCGAGTAGTAATGTGCAGGCTTTAGTGGATCCCATACCTTCTGGAGGTATCTCATCATCATTGAAATAGATGAAGTTATCAGCATTCAAATTATTCGCCAACCTATCCAATTTGTTCACCGAAATGCTGTTAGGAACAAAAGTCTCGTTCAACATTTTCAGCAGTGCATTTCGGTGTACTTCTGAACTTAGTAGCATAGATAATATTGATGTACGGGCAGGCAGTTTACGAAGGTGTTCAACAACACTATATTCACTATGTTTTAGGAATTTTAATAATTCTTTCATCTCTTCCTCTTTAACTAGCTCATTGATCGATGATTTCGGTTTAATATTTTTTGCCTTATAGGGTTCAATTATCAAGGCTTTCCCTTTTGGATCTTCTGTTTCCTTAGGAACATATCGCCTTCTACTCATGGTGAAGAAACCAACGTCATTCACCTTTTTTGAAACAGTCTTCGGAGCATCATTTTCCTGAATTATTACTTCGCAATCATACTTCTATAGTACCTTCTTATTATCATTGTAAGGAAAAGGCCTCGGTTTTTGAATTGTTACCTTCACCCCCGAACTCTCACCTCTTTCGCATTTCCTCGGTCCTGAGATAACGGTAACTAGGAAACTGTCCCTATAATTATTCTTAGGGGCTCCTTGTTCTAAAACACAGACGTCTGCCTCATCTAACTTTCTTTCTTAAAAAAATTCTAACTCTTTGTTGTCAATCAATTTCTAAACGAGAGCCTTGAACTCTGCACAGTCTTGGATATGATGATTCCCTTCGCCATGGTATGGACAATGGTCATTGGAGGCTTTTTTCATGTCTCCCAATATTTGTTGCACTAGGCCCATCTCGACCATCTTTTTCCAAACCCACCTTAACGGAGACCTTACCTCTTCGACGCTGGTTTTGATTCTTTTGTTCCTATCGCCGACATTTGCATTTACCCCTGAGTCGGCGTGATTGGGTAATGGATTCCTAGCCGTACTTGATCCTACAGCGTCATCGAATCTCACGACCCCCATCTTTATAAATTTTTCAACGAGTTTTCTAAAAGTGATACAATTCTCGATGGAGTGTCCTACAACCCCGGCGTGATAGTCATATTGAGCATTGGCGTCGTACTATTTTGGGTAAGGGGTTGTATTGGCTTTGTGTAGAATGGAGACACCACATGTGCATTGTACAAGTTCTTGTATAACTTACCATAAGATATCGGGATAGGAGTAAATTCCATATATTTTACTTCCGCTTTTTGATTTGACCCTTATTTTGAGGAATTTTGGGTATTTGAGGTCGAAGCTTTGGGTTGTTTGACAGTCAGCTGCTTTGTATAGCCGACATTATATACACATGTATTTCTAGCTTCGCCCTCTTTCCTCCTATAGTTTGACTTCTTTGTGTTTTCTTCATCTTCAATTTTCCATTTCGGATTGCGTTTCCAATCATTTCTCCATTCATTATTATGTTAGAGAAGTCTTTTGTAGTACCTCCTATCATACGACCGAGGAAAGGTCTTTTCAGCGTACCAACAAAGAGCATCATCGTTTCTTTTTCTAACAATAGTAGTTGTACTTGGGCTTTAATATCTCTCCATTGTTGTGCATATTGCCTGAAACTCTCGTCATACATCTTCTCCATGTTTTGTAACTTAACTCGGTTAGGGGTTATATCAATAACATGACTATATTGTTTTAAAAATGCTTGAGCTAAGTCCTTCCAAGAGTTGTTTTAGCACGACTTAATTGGTTGTACCATTTTGCAGCGAACCCCGTCAGGCTATCCTAAAAGTAGTGGATTAAGAGGAGGTCATTGTCAATGTATATCGTCATCCTCCTGATGAACATTGCAATGTGAGCTTTGGGACAAGTAGTCCCATTATATTTTCAAATTCGGGCATCTTGAATTTTAGGGGAAGCACCAAATCGGGAACCAGACTTAACTCTCTTGCATCTACTCCTGGAAATTGGTCTACACTCTTTATGGCATTAAATTTTCCCTCCAGCTGTTTGCATCGATCCTTGAACTGTTTGGGTAGTTAGACTTTTAGTTTGTCAATCTCATTAAAATTTGGAACGACATACTCGCTAGGGTTATCATGAACTTTCATTCCCCCTTGCAAGGAAGACTCGGCCTGAACGACCGACTGCTTTGCCACTAGAGTCTCTATTGACAAATGGGCCTTACTAAGAGGATGGCCCGGGTCTTCTATCAGTGCATTGGGATTTATAAAAGCCTCTTTCTTCTTTTCAGAACCTTTCCCAGCTAGCATTGTGACCATCCTAGCGAACATGTCTTCTTGCGACTGCGAGATATGGTCACGAGTTTCCTGATGCATTTTTTCTAACTTGCTTTCAATATCCTTCCTAATGTCCTCAAATGCTTGTTCAACTTTCGCCAATATTTCTTCCATGTTTCTAGATTTGCTTCTCGTGAAGTAAGGGTGTTAAGTCTGTGGTTTTGTATGCCCCTGAATTTACTGCGATAATAATTTCTTAAGAATTAAAATTTTAGTAAAAAAGATACAGTATGATGTGAATACAAATGAGAAGATGCGATGTACATGCAAAACGCATATTATATTAGTACCACATATTTTACAAAAGATATTGATTTCAATACAACTTTCAAAAGAAAACTCGCATCAGAACAAGTTTCTTTACGTAAGGTGAGCCTATTTCATATATACTGCTTGGCCTTAATACCCAAAATCTTGATCTTCTTGAAGAGCCATGCCAGCTTCTTTCCCTTGTTAGATTCTGACTCAATTTGCAGGCTCAGAACATCAGCTTGAATGGCTAGAGTTTGCAAGTGTTCTACCACCTCTCGTACCTGGACGAGGCCTTCAGTCATAACGCGATCTCTATCCTGGACTTGGTCCCGAGATTGCTCTAATTGTGCCTGAAAACGCTGATCATTCCACATTTTGGTTTCTTCAAAATTTATAACTTGCCCCTAACAGATTTGCAGCTGTTTCTAATTCTTCAACTTGTTTCTTCAGAGTCTTATTCTTCTCTTTACTTGCTTTTAATTTAGCTATAGAGTTTCGGCTATGGTGCCTCTGTCAGGAGTCTTCTAGTTTAATAATTTGGCCTCTCAGATTTATATTCTTAAATCTACTTCTGGACAATTCTTCTTCCATAGTTGTTTGTTGTGTCTGAACATCTTTAAATCTTCTTTCCTAGAGATCAGCTCTCTCTTTTTCTTCTCGGATCTCAAGCTTCCATTTGCCGGATGTCTTCCTAAGACTGATATATCTTGCTGATACATGGAGTTTCTTGTAATCACTCCGTAAATAGCTTAAATCTTCCTCAGCTTTGCTTTTTCCCTTTCTCAGCCTTTTAATCTCTTGTTCCTGAGACTGCATACCAAATTTCAACTAGTTCTTTTCATTTTCTAACCTTGATAGATGGTTTTCCATCATGAAGTACTTATTCTCAAAATCATGCTTCGCGATTTCCATTTTCGAGGGATCCACTAGCAAATGCTCCTATATTGGTACATTATTTTCTGGATTTGGTAAAGGGACATCGTCGTCGATTCTCATGCTCCTCCACCATCGATACTCCGGCATAACTCTAGGTTTTTCATCAAATGGCTCCATCTTGCAAGTATGCTTCCATGCCTTAGTGATCATGGAAACATTTTTCTTGTAGTCTTTACCCTTGTATAGAAATTCACAAGTAGCAAACCCTCTTGTCATCGGGATGAAATATCTTGACCCGTATTGTCTAGATACTAGTAATGGAGCATATCCAGCTCTACCCCATATTCCAAGTAGAGAGACCCAGTCATAGTCTCCACACTTGTATATAATACTGCCAGGGAAGAACCAACGCGCTTTCCAGATGATATCTTTCTCTTAGAGGTTTTGAAAAATGGCCTTCTACTTGTCATAAGAGATGTTCTCCTACCTTTGTGTGGACGTTAGATCCTTTAATGGTGAGTAACTTTCGAAGCATGCTCAATAAGATATTTTCTCTAGCTTCCAAAAGTGAGAATAAAACCAGACCAACAAAAGCTGAGCACAACTGATGAACCTCCCTTTACTGCTTCTTTTACAAGCACTGAGAGACCTAAAAGTTTCGGCTAGGATTGTTAGAACGGGGGTAATTCCTTTATCAAGACGATCAAATAGTTAGATAATAGCATCATCGATATATCCCAATAATTTGGGAAAGATAACCAGACCGTAAATGGCCAAGGCAAATATTTTGACCTATTTTTCTCACTTGGACTAGACTTGGATTAGGACTCATATGAATCTCCAGGTGATGCACTAGGTTTCCCCTTTTTCTTTAATTCTGGCCTTAGCCAATTATTCGTCCATGCCATTCATCTTTAGCAGTTTTTTTTGAATGCTGGAGAATCAGGAGACTTGAAGTAGGATTCATTTACCTAGATTTTTGGGCAACGGATCAAGGCAGTGTATTCTTCAATGGTTGGTACCAAATCGACATCTCCGAGAGTAAAACAACTATAGGCAGGATTCTAGAACTAGACAAGGGCTCGGAACAAAGCCTTGTCGATATTGACATCTAGCAGGTAAGGTAAATCACCGTATTTGTTGTAGAACAACTGCTTATTTTCTTCGTCCCATTGGTCCTAGATTTCTTTTAACTCTTGCAGCTGGTTCTGAGTTGATCTAATATCAGTGGAATCCTCGAGTTCTAACTTTTCATCTTCTAATATACTATCACCTTTCTGGCGAGAGTCTCTTATGACCATCTTCTCACGCCTAGGTTTTCTTCTACCTTATCAAGAAATCGGTTCTCCATAGCTGATCCTTTATAACGACTAAACTTGCCTCATCACCTTTTCATTAAAAAGAATAAAAAAATGTAATGCAAGAACAAGAAAAACAAAGACAAAGCAAACATGTTAGTCTCAACATAAATAAATAATATCGGAATAATAAATAAAAGTTGAATTAAAACAATCCTAAAACATGCCTTTTCTACCCCACTGCTTTCAGAAAAACAAAATCTTACCCCATCATGATATCTACCCGCATGCTTGTTTCATATAAATATGAGCATGGTATCTAGCATAATTTATTGCGATAGGAAATAAATAAACAAAACTGAAATTAAAGAGCATAATTGAAAGAAATTAACCCTCCATCTCTCTCTATAATGCACTTATCGGGTGACTCTCTAAACAGGCAGAGGTTCGATATGGCTCTAAACAAGGTAGGTTTCTACGGTTCACTACATGTGGTTTGGTTCAAACAAAAGTACTGAAATGGTTCTTACTATCCTTCTAAGGCTAGTAAGCACAATTTAGGGGATACATTTCCCTAGGTCTGCACGGAGACGAAAATCTTACGAAGACAAAGGGACCCATATCCCAGAAGCAATCCACCATCCTACACGGAGGGGGTACCTCACGAAGGAGTAGCTTCACACTCCCACTTAAAAAGGGACAGAGCTTGGGTGCAGAGCTCATGATATGAGAACTCAGGAAAGTTTATAAAAACAGTTATAAAGAAATCATGAAAAAGAACAAGGATCACAAAATTAATTTAAATCGAAGTCATAATTTCCATCTATCAAAACAAGAAATAATCAACTTGTGGCTTGACTCATTAAAAAAAGGGTCCCCAGCGGAATCTCCAAGCTGTAACAACAGGGAGTCACCACCAATCTTTTTTTGTTTAAGTGGGACTGGATCACCTGAAAACCTGGTTATTTTAATAAAACATGGTTTTTGTCATTTTTATTAAAATAACGAGTTTTGGTCTGCAAAAACTAGAAAAAATAGGTTCGAGAGTCAGTTACGTGTGGGGAAGGGTGATGTCACATCCCTAAAACGGCCTAGTTAGAATTTGGTTTTGGTGATCGGAAATTCTGCAACCAGCCGAGATGAATGATGTAATTTCTCAAACCTTTGTACTCCATTGTGAAGTAATGGAAGCTGTTGGGACTTAAATTGAATTGTGGGGTCTTTTTTTTAAGAAATTCAAAGTTGAAAATGTTGAGAATGAACTAGGCATATCGTTACAGTAAGACCAGTATCGGTACGACATAACTATCTATAACTAACTTACATATTTTAGTTTAGCTGTATTGATAAAACCACCAAGTTTATCGATACGGGTCTCTGCAGAAATTGGTTTTGGTGACTAAATTGATAGGAATGGAAATTTAAAGGCTGACTCACCTCCTTGTTCATCACCCCTCACGTGGGATAATTCTGAAAAGTGGACTAATGACCATTGATTTGCCTAAAATTGAGAAAAAGG
Source organism: Hibiscus mutabilis (assembly GCA_019671005.1). Lineage (NCBI taxonomy): Eukaryota > Viridiplantae > Streptophyta > Magnoliopsida > Malvales > Malvaceae > Hibiscus > Hibiscus mutabilis. The sequence continues at coordinate 29,345,720 of CM033715.1, forward strand.
GGATGAAGTGATGGAAATAATTAAATAAGTTTTCCCTTGCTTAGAGGAAAGCCTTATGGTTCTTGGATACGTGAAGAGTAATTAAAATTATAAATCCCTAAAAAAGACTAAAGGGAAGCATTCATCTTTGTTTCTATCATCCACCGAGACTAAGCTCACATTTTTCTTCAAATAACCACACACCCCCATTTCCATCTTCAACCTCAAGTTAAGCAAGCACCTCGATACATTCTTCATCTTTTTTCAATTTCAATTTGAAAGCTCATAACTCGGTAAGTAAAACCCCTAAGTTAATTCGATGATTCCGTCATTCCTCAAGGTTTAATTTTAAGATTAGGTTTTGAATGTTCAATGGAAGCCGTGGATTAGGAAGCTAATTCCATTATTTCAATGTTGTCTACAAGCTTCGGCAAGCTTTAAAAACACTTATGGATCCTTAGTTTAAATTCTAAAGCATCCCCTAATTTTGTGATAGCTCAAGAAGTGGAGAAGGACCCTTTGTCATCTCCATCAAAATCTAGGCATCAAGGAGTCGTAATCTGAGAACCTTGAAAGCTTTGGAATCAAGGTGAGTGTAGTTGTGTCAAGGGATAGGCTAGGTGCCATCTTGTTGCATTTGTTTTGTGATTATGATTACACTTTGTTTAAGGGCTCAAGTAGAGCAAACACATGCGGATTCTAATGGTAAGTACTCATGTTGCCTTGATATTTTTATAAGCATATATGTGATATCTGAAATATGTGACATGTGAAAAATATTATGGATATGTTATGTTATGTGGAGCTAAGGCTCGATTTGCTATTCGATATGATGTGATCCGAAAGGTAAGAATTATAATGATATGTGACCTTGGACACTTTTGGACACGAGATACAATTGGCATACCATAGGGTTATTCGAGCTCATTAAGTAAGGGAATAGACTACAGTCCGGGGCTACAGCCTACATGTGGTGACATAAGGTTAGTATGTGTAAGGGATATATTTTGCGGAGCTACGACTCAAGGCTAAGGCTTATTTTCGATATGATTTGGTGTACAGGGGAATCCGCGTATCCATTGGTTACCATGCCCAAGGGAAATGATATGTTTGTATGATTTAAAATTGCTACATGGAATTATGACTATTGGCTTTGAATATATTTTTATGTTATTGATGCTATGTAAAGTGTTACCCAAGCATGCCTAGATGTCACTCATGTATTTGATAAACTTATTGTATTTGTTATAACTACCACACTAGGCTAAGTAAGCCTAACTTTTTACTCTCATGCATTTTTAGGACCTTAAATGAATTCCAAGCCTGATTGTGTAGTCGCGGTTGCACGTCACTCTCATCGACACTATGTATGTCTATATTTTGATTTGAACTCCTAGTAAGGTGGCATATGGCTCAAACATGTCATGTTAGCATACTCCTAATAGTGCCTAGGTGATGTATGTGAAAGTTGGCATGTTTTGAATTGGTAAAACTAGTTAAAATGAGCTTAAAGGCACCAAAAAGGTAAAATTCTTGTAAATGAATTTGAAATGCCCTAAAATTTTGTATGCTATTAGAATTATGGATTAATAACTTGTTGGTAAAATTTCATGGCATTTGGACATCGTTTAACAGGTTAATTCGAATAAAAAATAGATAAAATCTATCATTACAGAACAGGCGTATCGATACGAGTCAAGCTGTATCGATACGGCCTTGTATATTTGGACTTGCTAAAACAAGGCATATCGATACAGTAAGGGGTGTATCGATACGGATCTTGGCAGTGAATTCTAGGAAATAAATTGTATCGATACAACCTTAGGCTATACCGAAATGGGTCAACCTTGGTCAACGCGTATCGATACAGGCTTAAACATATCGATCGGGCTTGTTACCCTTGAATCTGGAATTATGAAATTTGGCTTAGTGTACCGATACGGTCTCAAGTGTATCGGTACTGTGTCAATTAATTCCGTTAAATGACTTAAACTACAGCTTTAAATAGTTTACAAATTGCTCACTAATCTTTAAATGGTCTAATTGGGTAGATAAACAACATTCTTTAATAATGAAATTTCATATGTTAATAATTGGTAAGTTTAATTGAAGGTTTGTAAAAAGAAATTCCAATAAAGTCCCTTAATTTATAAAATTTGTAATTTAGTCGCTAAGTTTAAAAAAGGTTAAAACTGACCCCAGACTGAATAAGCTATTAATAAGTTAGATCGATAAGTCTTAAAAGAGATTAATAAGACATTCCGAGCAAGATTTCAAACCCAGTTAAACTTTTGATCTCCGAATAAGTTTCCGATAACATTTTTTAACCCAGTTCTTTACTAGGACGGGAAGGTGTTACATTTGTGGTATTAGAGCTAGAGTTTAGTCGGTTCTAAGACTAAACTGAAGTCTATTACGAGTCTGCATCTACATATGCCACCTAGGAGTTTATTTGTATATGTTATCTGTGACTTGCAACTTACACGATTAAATCTTTTATGTATGATTAGATCTATAAATGTTCGCACCTACTGATAGGCGTGTCGTAAATGAACCACACCTCGAATCCTCCTCAACACAGGGGGACAATTTAAGGGCAGAAGTAAGGCCCAAACAAGTAGGGCAAAATGACCCACCTTATCCTCCTTCGATGTCTCCCGCTCAGCAAGAGTACCTAATGTTAATGGCCGACATGATTAAGCAAGTGGTTGTGTCTCTCAGGAAAGAACCACCCCTTTAGTCTGCTGAAGCACCATCATCTGTTTCTAGTGCCCCTATTGACAAGCTCCGTCAGTATCCAGTTTACACCATCACTGGTCAGGACCTGGATAATCCTAAGATAGTAGAGTACTGGCTGGAGAATACTCTTAAAGTTCTGAATAAGTAGATGAGGTGTCCCGAGGAGCACAAGTTAGAGTGTGCCTTGGCCCTAATTTCTGAAGAAGCTCAGAGTTGGTGGGACACCATGACCCTCACAGTACTTGAGCACCGAATTACGTGGGACTTCTTCCGTCATGAGTTCCACAAGAAGTATATTAGTGAACATTACATTGTAGAAAGACGTAAGAGGTTCCTCGACTTGAGATAAGGAGGAAGGCTTGTGGAGTAGTATATCCACGATTTCTACAAGTATGCAAGGTATGGTGCTGAGATCATACGTACGAAAAAGGAGAAATGCAAAATGTTCATTGATGACCTCTGTGATGAACTACGTCCTCTCTTCACTTCCTTAGAGATAGAGAATTCCCAAACCTTGGTCAACTGAGCCATTGCTATTGAAGCCTCCTAGAAAGCCTATGAAAGGAGAAAGGGGAACTAATCCAAATCTGACAAGAGATTCTGAGATGATTCCAAACCTCTTGTGCCTCAGAAAAAGGGTAGACAGTGGGATCAGAAGTCTGTCACTTTTCACCAATTGCCAAAGACGTGATATGTGTTACAATCCCAATCTCTAGGGATATATACTGCTAGTACAGCTTCGGTTGATAGTACGAGTGGTTCTGGGAAAGGTTCTTAGATTCCCTTATGTAACATAAGCCAAAAGAGGCACCCTGGCTAGTGCCGCAGACAATCTGGATCTTGTTATCTTTGCGGTGAATCGGGTCATTTCATCAAGTAGTGTCCGCAGAATCCAAATGCTCCTACCTTTGTGGCTTCTCAGAATAATCTTGATAAGGGAAGAGGAGAAAAGCAAGTGCCATCTGCATCAGCCGGGAGACCTCGCAACACCAATGCTCCTTCACTTGGACGCGATCCTCAGACCTCAGCCCAGATGTACCATGTTCGAGGCCAAGAGCAAGAGAATGATCCTGATGTGATTACAGGTATGGTGGAATTATGTTCTAATCTTGTTTATGCTTTGGTAGATCCAGACTCTATGCATTCCTTCATTAGTGAACCATTGATTGCAAAGTATGCCTTAAAATCTGAATCGGCCACTTCCTAGATTGTTGTCTCTAACCCACTAGGAGTAGTGTGGTTATACGATTAATCTATAGAGCTTGTCCTCTAAGGATCCAAGGGATCCTATTTTCGACCAATTTAATGACCTTGCCTTTCTATGAGTTCAATCCCATCTTAAGCCTCGATTGGCTAGCTGAGCATCAAGCTTGGGTAGACTGTTCAAAGAAGAAGTTGTACCTTAATGGACTCGGTAAGGAGAGCATAACCTTGATGAAATCCAAACCCGAGCCTAAAAAGATCCTCATGTGTGCCATAGAGTCTAAGGAAGATTTGAAACTCGAAGATGTACTAGTTGTGAAAGAATTTCCTGATGTGTTTCCTAATGAACTTTCAAGACTCTATCTGACTCGAAAAGTGGAATTCGAAATTGAAGTGCAACTGGGGACTACACCAGTCTCCATTACTCCGTATAGGATGGCCCTAATCGAATTGAAAGAGTTGAAAGTTCAAATCCAAGATCTTTTGGATAAGGGATTCATACGACTGAGTTCCTCTCCTTGGGGAGCACCAATTTTATTTGTCAAGAAGAAAGATGGATCGATGCGACTATGCATTGACTATCATTAGCTGAATAAAGTAATAATCAAGAATAAATATCCATTACCGATGATTGATAACCTCTTCGACCAGTTGAAGGGTGCTTCTGTCTTTTCTAAGATAGACCTACGATCTAGATACTATCAAACGCAAGTGAAGGAGTCTGATGTTCCAAACACTGCCTTCCAAACTAGATACGGCCACTATGAGTTCTTGGTAATGCCTTTTGGGCTTACCAATGCACCTGCATCTTTCATGGACTTGATGAACCGTGTGATTCGGCCCTATCTAGATAGATTTGTGGTAATGTTCATAGACGACATCTTGATCTATTCTAAAGACACTGCCACTCATGAAGAACATCTCCAGATTGTACTTCAGACTCTCCGAGAGAAACAATTGTATGCTAAGTTCAATAAATGTGAATTCTGGCTATCTGAAGTATCCTTTTTGGGACAAGTGATTTCTTCTACGTGAATTCAGGTGGACCCAAAGAAAATTCAAGCAGTTCTTGACTAGATCCTCCGAAGAATATTGGAGAAGTTCGTAGCTTTTGGGCCTTGCAGGTTACTACCGTAGATTCGTTAAAGGGTTCTCGATGATTGTTGCACCCTTGACGAAGTTTCTCCATAAAGAAACTCCCTTTGCGTGGATAGTAGAGCAACAAATGAGTTTTGATTAGCTCAAGCAAGTCCTAACCCATGCCCCTGTTTTGGTGCAATCCGAGTGTTAATTGTTCAAAAGTACTTCTTTTATAACCCTTTTCACTCATATTATTGTTAGACTTAGGCTCATTTTAGTTGCATTAATAGGCATTCATGCATGTTTTCATGATTTCCTTCACCATCATGCTTGATTTCATAATTTAGTTGATTTTGTGGAAAAAGGTATTGCCGGTGTATGTTATTTTGTGTAAGACTGGACTGTCGTGGCAATCAAGAATTGTCGTGAAGATTAAAGAAGAAAATTGAAGGGTCTGCCAAGGCAATCGAAGGTGCTTTCCAAATGCCAAATTGGAGGGTCTGCCAAGGTAATCAAAGTTGTTTCTACATGCCATGTCGAGCAGATTGATGAGGCATGTCAGGACAAATCCACCTCATTAGGGATAAGCACAAAAAGCAAGAGATAAATCCCAAAGATTTGGATTTCCATGAAGCATTTAATGAAGATTTAAATTCAGATTTATGAGGAGTTATTGGAGATGAAAGGAAGATTAAATTCCAAGAGTTTTAGGAAAAGTTTTTGGAGGAATTAATATATAATAAAAGATATCTATTTCTTTTATTCTATTTAATTCCAACTTAACTTCCTCCTCAAGAAAGACTTTAACCTAGCAAACTCCTATAAATAAGAGACCTAGACGCCTACTTGAATAGATGTGCGATTGGGAGAGAAAACTAGGGCTGCTCGACATCTTCTTGTTTTTCCTTCTTTGTTCCATTAGATTCATGTTTAGGGATTTTATTCTTGAGTTTATGTTTTGCCCAGCTAAGAACTAAACTTATTTGGCTTGGGTTATTGTGTTTTTATGGTTGTGAGAACGATTGGATTTGTTTAGGTATTGAGTTTGCAATTTTACTTCAAAGTTTGTTCATTCTTGGTTCTTAATTTTGTTTGCGAGTGAATTGGGAGATGATCTCATGAATTCATCCATTTATCTAATATCGGGAGAGTTAGATTCAAGAAACGAATGAACATGGTCTTTATTCAATCAACCGATGGTGAAGACTAATTCGACTTAAGGATAAGTTGCGAATTTCAACAGCTAAAGGGAATGCAAGATAGGTTGTTGTCCACCCGTGGTTCACGCATGGATGTATTATCAAGGCATTCACAATTAATAGCATTTTGAGTTAGGGATGATGAGAAACCATTGAAGAACGCTTCGCTGAACTTTGAAGGTTGTTGCCCAATTGCCCCAGCAATCATAGACTTGCCCAGGAATTCAGAGACTTGCCCAGGCAATTGCAGAACTGCCCAGGTTGTCATAGAATTGCCCTAGCAATCTGTCTTGATTCAATTGTTGAAGCAATTGAGCGACTCTAGCACTCAATTACCACGATGGTCCATTCAATTATCACACCACGACTCATGATAACCCAGCCTACTCCCTCTTATTCAATTACACCTTCTTTTTATTTAATTGTTCATTTATTTTCTTGTTAATTAGAACTCCTACAATCACCTACTTGTGTTTTACTTTTAGTGCGAGAAGTTAGATTCCTGAAGTAGCACCAATCCCTGTGGAGACGATATCTATACTATACTATAACTTGCGACGTGTACACTTGCACCAATTGCGAAGCACTTAATACGCGTAACAAGCTTTTAGCATCGTTGCCGGGGATTGGCAATAGCGACTTTGTTTTTAATTTCTTGCACCTTTATTTACCGGGATCTATTTCTGCACAATTGGCCGCCTTAACCAATATGGTTAAAAACATGCAGCGACCTAGTAACATACAGGAGATCAAGGTGGTACATTCAATTTGTGATTTATGCAATGGTAACCATGATTCTTCTGAGTGTCCATAGAACCCAGAATCTAGCTTTTATGTTGGAAACTACAACCGGAACAACAATATGATGTCCAATACATACAATCCAACCTAGAGAAAGCACCCTATCTTTTTATGGAGCAACCCAAACAAAGCCATTAATCAGAATAGTCAGAACACACAAGCATCGGGATTCTAGCAGAACATGCCACGGCAACAGATGTCGCAGCAATAGATGCCACAGCAACAATCGACACCATCTAGTTCCTTGGAAAATTTTCTCAAACTAAATCTTATATGGTAGATAATAGTAATTTCATGAAGAAGACTGGTGCTTTTTTGAACAGGACTGAGATGAGATTACAAAATCAAAAGGCAGCCTTGAAATCCTTGGAGACACAAGTCGGGCAATTCGCTCAGAACTTGAATATGAGACCACCAGGCAGTTTACCTAGCGATACTGAGGTCGCAAAAGGAATAGGCCATGAGCAGTGTAAAGTAATCATCACTCAGAGCAGACGAAATCTTAATAATGCACATGCCCATCCAATAAACCGACCAGGAGAGTAACCCTTGTCTAACAAGACGAGTCCAGCAACAAAGCCTCCAATAAAAATGACGAGTCAGAAATTGCCAAGGCAACTCCACATGCTCATGCCTCGGCAAGCCCTGATGCCAAGGAAATACCAGATACCCATGCCTCAGCAATACGCGATGCCATCGCCTCGACATCTAAGTATGCCTCGGCAATTCCTCAAATCAAATTCCAATGCAAAGAATAGATTAAGGACATCCGACTTCCACCACCATTCCCACAGAGGTTGAAACGGTAAAAGTAAGAATACTAGTTCAAGAAGTTCCTTGACATCTTAAAGCAAGTCCACATAAACTTGCCATTGGTTGAAGCAATAGAGCAAATGTCGAACAATGCTAACTTCCTTAAAGACATTGTCTCTAAGAGAACAAGGCTAGGAGAGTTTGAAACTGTTGCTGTGACGGAAGGATGCATGGCCATGTTGCACAACTGCATGCCACCCAAGCTTAAAGATCTCGGCAGTTTCACCATACCATGTTCAATCGGAAACCATTATGTTGGGAAGGCATTGTGTGACCTTGAAGCGAGCATAAACTTGATGCCAAAATTAGTTTTCCAGAAATTAAGAATCGGGAAGGCAAGGCTAACAATAGTCATGCTACAGCTTGCTGACAGATCCTACGTACACCTATAGGGAAAAATCGAAGATATACTGGTAAGAGTTGATAAATTTATTTTTCCCGTTGACTTTATTGTTTTAGATTATGAAGAAAATAAGTTCGTCCCAATTATTCTTGGGATACCCTTCTTAGCTACGAGAAGAAGGTTGATTGATGTTGAAAAGGGAGAACTCATGATGAGGATGAATGACCAGCAAGTCAAGCTGAATGTATTCCAGACCCTAAAGCATATCAACATTCCAGAAGAATGTCAATTAATCCACGCTACAATCGAATTTGATTTTGATGTGGAAGAACATTGTATCGGCAATAACATTGCGAAGGAAAATTGCCTTGGCAATTACATTGCCCAGGCAATTCAACCTGAGGAGTTTGAAGAGCTGAACGATAACGAACTTGAGGAAGCCAATTGGATGGTAAGTCATCCAGGTAAGTATTTTGAACCATTGGATTACTCAGGTAACGAGGGTAAAATTGAAAAACCCTCTATTGAGCAACCTCTTATTCTTGAATTGAAACCATTTCCAGGGCAATTGAAATATACTTACTTGGGGAATGATAACACATTGCCCGTAATTATTTCTTCTAAGTTGCAGCCTGAATAGGAAAAGAAGTTGATCGACATGTTGATGCTGCACAAGAAGGCAATAGGATGGACAATTGTCGACTTTAAGGGAATTAGCCCGGCATTGTGTATGCACAAAATTCTATTTGAGGATGATCATAAACTGACAATTGAGGCACAAAGGAGGCTTAACCCTGCTATGAAGGAAGTCGTGAGGAAGGAAATCATTAAATGCCTTTATGCCGGTATCATCTATCCTATATTCGATAGTACATGGGTAAGCCCGGTACAATGTGCACCAAAAAAGGGAGGTATAACCATGGTGAGCAACGAAAGCAATAAACTAATCCCAACTAGGACTGTGACCGGTTGGAGGGTTTGTATGGACTACCTCAAGTTAAATAAAGCCACTAGGAAATATCACTTTCCTTTGCCATTTATTGACCAAATTCTTGACCGACTTGCAGGTAAATCTTTTTATTATTTTGTTGATGGTTACTCGGGTTATAACCAAATTTCCATAGCACCGAATGATCAGGCAAAGACCACATTCACATGCCCATATAGTACATATGCTTTCAGAAGGATGTCGTTTGGATTATGTAATGCTCTGGCAACTTTCCAGAGATGTATGATGGCAATTTTCTCCGATATGGTGGAAGATTTCCTGGAAATCTTCATGGACGATTTTTTGGTATTCGGTGACAACTTCAACAATTGCCTCAGCAATTTGGAGAAAGTACTAACAAGATGTGAAAAATCTGGTCTATTGCTCAATTGGGAGAAGTGCCACTTTATGGTAGACGAAGGTATAGTGCTCGGTCACAAGATCTCATCCAAAGGAATTGAAGTCGATAGAGCCAAGGTGGAAGTGATCGAAAAATTACCACCACCAACTTCAGTCAAAGGAATCCAAAGCTTCATCGGTCATGTAGGTTTTTACATGAGGCTTATTTATAATTTTTCCAAAATCTCTAAACTTTCTGTAACTTGCTTGAATAGGACAAAGCTTGTAATTTTGATGACTCATGCATCCAAGCATTCGAAGCCTTGAAGAAGCAACTTACCTCGGCACCCATTGTCGCTTCGCCCGACTGGACCTTACCTTTTGAACTTATGTGTGACGCAAACGACTTTACAGTAGGAGAAGTACTAGATCAACGAATAGGTAAAATCTTTTATGTGATTTCCTACGCTAGTAAAACTCTTAATGAAGCTCAAGTGAACTACACCACTATAGAGAAAGAGTTACTAGCTGTAGTTTTTGCTTTTGATAAATTTTGTTCATACTTGATCGGGACCAAGGTAATTGTACATACTGACCATTCAGCAATTAAGTACCTTTTTGCCAAGAAATATGCCAAACCTAGTTTAATTCGTTGGATCTTACTTTTACAAGAGTTTGACATTGAAATTAAGGACATGAAGGGTATCGAGAACCAAGTTGCCGACCATTTGTCACGCCTAGAATGAGGAAAAGACGATGACACAAACGTGGAAATCTATGATGCATTTTCGGACGAGCAGTTGTTAATTGCCCAAGAAGCCCTAACCAACGATGCCCAGACAACCGCAGTAGGGATTACCTCGACAATACCCGTGGAAACAGCAGCAACAATTGCCTTAGCAATTCTGTGGTATGCAGACTTAGTGAATTTCCTTGTTAGTGGCATTTTACGTCGTGATCTTACTCACAAGGGAAAGAAACGGTTTCGTCATGATGCTAAGCATTATTATTGGGACGAGCCTCTTTTATTTAAACAATGTGCAGATCAGGTTTTTAGGCATGCATCCCCGATGAAGAGCAGCAAAACGTGCTCCGACAATGCCATTCATCACCCCATAGAGGTCATTTTGGAGGCATTCGCACCGCGGCCAAAGTCTTGCAATCTGGTTTCTATTGGCCAACACTTTATAGAGATGCTCTAGACTTCTACAACAAGTGTGATCGATGTAGCGAACATGAAATATTTCACGCTAACACGAGATGCCACTACAGAATATCCTTGAGGTCGAGTTGTTTGACGTGTGGGGGTTCGATTTCATATGACCCTTCCTATCCTCATTCGGCAACGTATACATCCTACTTGTCGTGGACTACGTGTCTAAATGGGTAGAAATAGCTGCAGTTCCCAGCAACGATTCCAAGACTGTGCAGAAATTCTTGCAGAAAAATATATTCACACGATTTGGAACACCAAGGGCAATTATCAATGATGGAGGCACCCACTTCGACAATAGGCTAATTGCCAAAATGCTGGAGTGATTTGGAGTGACGCACAAAATTGCCACGGCATATCATCCATAGACAAACGGGCAAGCCAAAATTTCAATTCGTGAATTGAAGGTTATCTTTGAAAAGGTTGTCAATCATTCTCGAAAAGACTAGTCATCAAGAATTGATGAGGCACTATAGGCCTATCGAACAATATTCAAAACGCCTTTAGGCATGTCAACTTACAGACTTGTTTATGGCAAGACTTGTCACCTTCCGGTAAAGATCGAACACAAGGCTTATTGGGCGATCAAAACTGTCAACATGGATTGGGAGAGTGCTAGACAAAAGCGATTATTGGACCTTAACGAAATTGAAGAATTACGTGCCTTAGCTTACGACAACGCGAGAATCTACAAGGAGAAAATGAAGCGTTGGCATGATAAGAAGCTATGCCGCGACAATTTTTGCCCGGGCAATTAGTTCTTCTCTTCAATTCTCAGTTAAAACTCTTTCCGAGAAAATTGAAATCGAGATGGTCTAGGCCTTTTTAAGTCGTCAAACCTTTCTTCCATGGTGCCGTGATAATCAAGTCTGCCATTGACGGGTATGAGTTCAAAGTTAACAGATAATTATTAAAGCACTATACCGGCAACCATGTTGAGCGCGACAAGGGAGTAGTTACTTTAGGAGATGCATAACCATGATCTCCTTTGGTATTTCTTATTTACTTTTAGTTTTATATTTTTAGACTTATTTTATTTTTGTATTTATTTTTAGGATAAAAGTATGTTTTTAGTTTAATTTTTATTGTTTTTATCTTTATCTTTCCATATATTTTTTCTCTTTGTTTTTGATTCCACAATCACCATGGCCAAGAACGTCAAGACAGTTCCTCACCAGCTAGGGAACAAGAAGTGCCAAAGAAAGCTCCAACAGCTAAGCTTTCATGGGCAACCAAAATTGCCTCGGCAATTCTCGATGCCTCAGCAAGTCCTGATGCCCAGGCAGCTGAACCCTACTTCGGCAACTGAGGATGCCATGACAATTGTCGCACAAGAGGCAACACCAGCCATACACATTCAACCATTATGAATCGGCAAACGTACCAAGCAATTGGCACGAAGGAAACGCATCATTCAAGGTGACGACCTTTCCGACTAACTCATTTGCATTTTATTTTAATTTTTGCATGCATTAAGGACAATGCTTCTCTCGAGTTTGGGGGGTATTGGTTTCTAGTTAATTTCATGTTTAGTTGCATTCATAATTAGTAATAGCATATAGGTTGCATATGTTACTTGCCATGCCTTTAATTGGATTTAATTGCTTGAACTTGATGAATATCCAATGATGAATTTTTTTGCCACTGCACTTAATTGAAAGAACCTTTAAATTTTAGGATTGCATGAAAAGAACTTAGAATTTTACTATGATGCTGAAATTTTTTACACGGTTGTGGGTTGTTGATTGAAAGAAACTTGGTGGACTTAGGTTGCTTAAAATTTGGGTAAATTTAAATTGGAAAGTTAATTTCTTGCTAGAGGTGCCCAAAACTGGCTCTAGTAGTTGTAAATTAAAGATATTGCTAGAGGTGCTCGAAATTGGCTCTAGTCGACAAAAAAAATTAATTAAATTAATTGAAATAAGAAATTGCTTACTTTACTAGAGGTGCCCAAAATTGGCTCTAGTAAAAAGATGAATAAATACCCTGGTAATTAAATTAATAAAAGCCTATTGTTCACATAGAATATTGAAAATCAACTTGTACACAACTACGCACACACATTGTCACAAGCATTATAGTTTGGTTCCGGGTAAAATTTATGCTATCCAAAAAATTCAAAAGGTGATTATACTTTGTGCCACGGTTCTGAGGTTTGAAGGCAAATTTAAAGCATGTCTTTGGTGATTAAAGTCTTGGCAGGTAATTGTTAGTTTTGCATTGCTTGAGGACAAGCAATAGTTAGAGTTTGGGGTGTGTTAAGTGTTCAAAAGTACTATTTTTATAACCCTTTTCACTCATATTATTTTTAGACTTAGGCTCATTTTAGTTGCATTATTAGGCATTCATGCATGTTTTCATGATTTCCTTCACCGTCATGCTTGATTTCATAATTTAGTTGATTTTGTGGAAAAAGGTACTGTCATTGTATGTTATTTTGTGCAAGACTGAATTGTCATAGAAATCAAGAATTGTCGTAGAGATTAAGGAAGAAAACTGAAGGGTCTACCAAGGCAATCGAAGCTGATTTCCAAATGCCAAACTAAAGGGTCTGCCAAGGTAATCGAAGTTGTCTTCTACATGCCATGCTGAGCAGATTGCTGAGGTATGTCGGGACAAATCCACCTCATTAGGGATAAGCACGAAAAGCAAGAGATAAATCCCAAAGATTTGGATTTCCATAAAGCATTTAATAAATATTTAAATTCAGATTTATGAGGAGTTATTGGAGATCAAAGGGAGATTAAATTCCAAGTTTTAGGAAAAGTTTTTGGAGGAATTAATATATAATAAAAGAGATCTATTTCTTTTATTCTATTTAATTCTAACTTAACTTCCTCCTCAAGAAAGACTTTGACCTAGCAAACTCCTATAAATAAGAGACCTAGCTGCCTACTTGAAGAGAGGTGTGATTGGGAGAGAAAACTAGGGCTGCTCAACATCTTCTTGTTTTTCCTTCTCTGTTCCATTAGATTCATGTTTACGGGTTTTATTCTTGAGTTTATTTTGTGCCCAACCATGAACTAAACTTATTTGGCTTGGGTTATTGTGCTTTTGTGGTTGTGAGAATGATTGGATTTGTTTAGGTATTGAGTTTGCAATTTTACTTCAAAGTTCGTTCATTCTTGGTTTTTAATTTTGTTTGTAAGTGAATTGGGGGAGGATCTCGTGAATTCATCCAATTATCCAATATCGGGAGAGTTAGATTCAAGAAACGAATGAACATGGTCTTTGTTCAATCAACCAATGGTGAAGACTAATTCGACTTAGGGATAAGTTGCAAATTTCAACGGCTAAAGGGAGTGCAAGATAGGTTGTTGTCCACCCTTGGTTCATGCGGGGATGTATTATCAAGGCATGCACAATTAACAGTATTTTGAGTTAGGGATAATGAGAAACCATTAAAAAATGCTTCACCAAACTTTGAAGGTTGTCGCCCAATTGCCCCAGCAATCGCAGACTTGCCTAGGAATTCATAGACCTGCCCAGGCAATTGTAGAACTACCCAGGTTGTCACAAAATTGCCACACCAATCTATCTGGATTCAATTGTTGAAGCAATTACGTGACTTTAGCATTCAATTACCACGACGGTCCATTCAATTATCATACCATGACTCACGATAACCCAGTTTACTCTCTCTTATTCAATTACACCTTCTTTCATTTTAATTATTCTTTTATTTTCTTATTAATTAGAACTCCTACAATCACCTACTTGTGTTTTTATTTTCAGTGCGAGAAGTTAGATTCCCGAAGTAGCACCAATCCCTGTGGAGACGATATCTATACTATAATATAACTTACAACATGTACACTTGCACCAATTACGAAGCACTTAATACACGCAACACCGAGTCAGGTAAGGACTTCACCGTATACAGTGATGCATCCCACCTATGATTAGGCTATGTGCTTGTGCAACAAGGAAAAGTCATTACCTATGCTTCACGTCAACTTAAACCACACGAGATGAATTACCTGACGCATGATTTAGAACTAGCTACCGTTGTGTTTGCTTTGAAGATCTGGCAACACTATCTTTATGGTGAGAAGTGTTACTTGTATACTGATCATAAGAGCCTGAAGTATATTCTGACTCAGAAAGAGTTTAATCTTTGTCAACGATGATGGATGGAGCTTTTGAAAGACTATGACTTGGTCATTGATTACAATCCTGGTAAGGCCAATGTTGTGGCTGACGCTCTTAGTCAGAAGCATACTCCCTCCCCAAGATATTTGAATGCTCATTTCCAGCTCAAAAAGCATGGCAAATTATTGGATGAATTGAGAGTTCAGTCAACCATTGTGTCTTGAATAAAAGCATTTAAAGAATCTGATGAGGACTTACGAATTCTTATTGAAAATATCAAGGATGAGCCAGATACTAACTTTGCTATAAATTTTGAAGGTCTGTTGTGTTTCTGAAACCGTATATGTATCCCCGATGATGATGATTTTCAGGATAAAATCTTGAATGAAGCTCATTCGAGCCCATTTTCTATCCATCCTAGAGCTATCAAGATGTATAAGGATGTAAAAGAGTTGTACTAGTGGTCCGGCATGAAAAGTGATATCACGAACTTCGTGGCTAGATGCTTGACTTGCCAACGGGTTAAAGCTGAGCAAAAGGTGCCTACTGGTCTTTTGCAACCTATCGAGCTTCTACAGTAGAAATGGGAGCGTATTGAAATGGACTTTGTAAGTGGCTTGCCAGTGACTCCGAAGAAGAATGATGCTATTTGGGTCCTTGTGGACCGATTCACCAAATCTACTCATTTTATTCTGGTGAGAATGGACTTCGGTTTGCCTAAGCTTGCTGAGTTGTACATTCGAGAAGTTATCCGTTTGTACGGAGTTCCTATGTCTATTTTTTCCCGGTTTTGGAGGACCCTACAAGATGCTTTGGGAACCAGAGTGCACCTAAGCACTGCTTTCCATCCTCAGACCGATGGTCAATCCAAAAGGGTTATTCAAGTAACCTTATTTCTATTTTATCCATATGTATAAGTGTTTTGTATCAATTCTGATTCTTCCTTGTAGATTCTAGAACATATGCTCCGAGCCTGTGTTATTGACTTTGGAAATACGTGGGAGAAAGCCTTGCATTTGGTGGAATTTGCTTACAACAATAGCTACCAAGCCTCGATTCAATGGCACCCTATGAAGCCCTTTACAGGAGGAGATGTAAAACCACTCTTTCTTGGACCGAGCTTGGTGAAGGCAAAGTGTTAGGCCCTGACTTACTTTAGGAAATCGAATAAAGGGTAACCATCATTCTTGATCGGCTCAAAGTTGCATTTGATCGGTAGAAGGCCTACGTCGACTTAAGAAGGAGGGACATCCAATACGAGGTTGGTAATAAAGCCTTCCTTAAAGTATCTCTATAGAATAAGATCATTCGTTTTGGCAAAAAGGGGAAGTTGAGTCCTCATTTCATTGGCCTGTTCGAGGTGATTGAGAGAGTTGAACCTGTTGCTTACCGACTAGCTCTCCCTAAGGAGTTAAGTTAAATTCATAATGTCTTTCACGTGTCTATGCTACGGAAGTACCGGCCCGATCCCTCCCATGTGATTGAGCCAAAGTCTGTGGAGATTCAATCCAATTTGACGTACGAGGAAGAACCAGTAGAGATCCTCACACGAGAGGTTAAGAGGCTTTGTAACAAGTTTGTGCCCTTAGTGAAAGTCCTTTGGAGAAGTCATTTAGTTAAAGAAGCAACGTGGGAACCGGGAGAGACAACGCAAAAGTAGTACCTCCATCTAGTCAACTAAAGTGAAAATTCGAGGACGAATTTTCTTAAGGGGGAGAGTTGTCACATCCCTAAAACTGGCCTAGTCGAAATTTGGTTCTGTTGATCAGAAATTCTATAACCGAACGAGTCGAATGATGTAATTTCTCAAACCTTTGTACTCCATTGTGAAGTAATGGAAGTTGTTGGGACTTAAATTGAATTGTGGGATCTTTTTGTAAGAAATTCAAAGTTGAAAATGTTGAAAATGAACTAGGCGTATCAATACTGTAAGACCAGTATCGGTACGGCCTAACTATCCATAACTAACTTACCTATTTTATTTTATCCGTACCGATACTACTATCAGGTGTATCGTATGGGATAATTCTAAAGGCTTACTCACATTCTTTCTCATCACCCTTCATATGGGATAATTCTAAAAAAGGGACTAATGACCATTGATTTACCTATAATTGAGAAAAAAAGGGATGAAGTGATGGAAATAATTAAATAATCATTCCCTTACTTAGAGGAAAGAATTATATTGGTCCTTGGATAGGTGAAGAGTAATTAAAATGATAAATCCCTAAAAAAAGGCTAAAAGGAAGCTTTCATCTTTGTTTCTATCATCCACCGAGACTATGCTCACCTTTGTCTTCAAATAACCACACACCTATATTTCCACCTTCAACCTCAAGCTAAACAAGCACCTCGATACGATCTTTATCTTTTGTTCAAATTCAATACGTCGTTCGAAAGCTCCTAACTCGGTAAGTAAAACCCCTAAGTTAATTTGATGATTCCATCATTCCTCAATGTTTAATTTTAAGATTAGGTTTTGAATGTTCAATGGAAGCCATGGATTAAGAAGCTAATTCCATTATTTTGATGTTGTCTACTGTAACAATGGAGTCACCACCGGTCCCTTTTATCATATTAGACGGACCGGAAACCTAAAAAAATAAACCAGAGATTACGAAATCTCAAGGGTTCGGGGGCACGGTTACGCGCCGTGAAGGATTAACACCCCCATCACTCCTAGAGACTGGCGCTTACTTGATCACTAATATTTTCCTTATAATCCGGATGGATGCATGCAGGGATTAATACAAAAATCCCAAAGTTCTAGAATTGGCTCGAACTCGCCCATGACTGAGAAAATCTGAATCAATTTAGACGCAAGGGGATTAAAGTATTAATCCTTAAATTCAAAAATGTGCTTTCGCATAGAAGTCTCAACAATTCCCACAACGGCTAGGGGAAGACCGAATTCACCCTAATTGAAAATACATCTCGTTTTCATGGTGCAAGAAAAATCCTTTTAAATGATTGTTTTATTTTGTTCTTTTTATTTTTTTATGTGTTTCTAACCCTAAAGCCAATTATTGGGTGATTAAAGTTACTAATCCTAAAAGGGCTCTACTAGATAAATTTTAATTAAATGTATATTTAGCGATCTAAGGAAATTACAAAATTAAAATAAAACATATTATGCATAAGAGGAACTTAAACTTAAGGGTTCATTTACTAAATATATATTATTAAACTACATGGAATTAGTATAACCTTACATTCTTTATGTATGCACATATGTATTATTTAACCTAATGTTCATTTTAAGAGATGAACAAATTTTAATTTGAGAAATTAGATTATTAAGGGTTATGTAGATTTCTATTCTTCTATGTCTTGAAATAGGTGTTCAAAAGAGTATGAATAAACAAATTAAACATAAAAAGGGACTAAATTAAAAGAAATCAAAATTAAAGAACAAAATTAAAACAAAAAAGGACTAAAGTGTAAGAAAGGAAATAGTGAGTGCCGAAGTAGAAAGCGAAGGAAAGAAGGTGCGGGTCGGATCTGTGCTGCTCCATGGGTCTAGTATAAGACTCAAAAATCAAAAACAACTCTTATTTGTTTCTTTCTCAGCCAACTGAATCGAACCAAGCCTCCCTAAATCCTCTGAATGCATTCAATGGTGTTCTTCATTGGATAAAGAACACTGTCGCATTCACCAGATTTCGGTGGCGGTTCGCGGTGCTCCTCCACGTCGGCCACCGTTGTCCTCGGCCAGCGTCGAACTTCTAGTGATCGTTTCCTCCAGTTTTGACTCCCGAATCCAACAGCGATGGTGACTCGGCTCTGTATCGATACGATGAGGAAGGATGTATCGATACTCGATACCGTATCGATACGGTATATGCTACTAGAATTACTGATTTGAAAATACAAAGGGCTGTATCGATACCGTGGTTAAGCGTATCGATACTGTGGTTGTTAAAGTTGATTAAAAGTATCTTTTGAAGTTTTTGTTCTTCATGTTTTAACCCATGAATGTTTGTGAATGCAATTGACAACGTTTGGTTGATCGGTTTAAGCTAAAAATTTACATGTGAGCTTGAAACTCGAATAATTAAGTGTAGATAGTATCAATTTGATAAAATACCCTATAATTGTGTAGTTTTACAATTTGGTCCCTAGTTTGCGTAATGGGACATTTGGATGTCGATTTGACGCCCGATTGAGTTGAGATTTTAACTGTTGCTTTCTCTCACACCTAGGTTAAATAAGTTGCATCTAGTAGAGTAAAAGAAAAAAAGAGTTTTCTATTGAAGTGAAACTTTCGAGTTTTACTCTAATATTCCCCGTGTGACTAGCTCGATTCGGTCTTGCAATAAGACCGGGTCAAGGGGTTTATTTTTGTTGGTATCAGAGCCAGGTTTTGCAAAAATTTGGGAGGTAAGATGGTTGATTCCATGATATTTGTTATGCACGGTGGTTGATAACATGTTGTTGATATGTTAATTGATGATTTGGGGTGAGATTGGGGTACCCATTGCCATTATTACTATTGATGTAAATAGATTGTTTTCAAATTTGAGCATCTTGGAATCCTTGCTACTAGTTGGTCTGACTATTTTTAATTGTTGCATTGTATATGCTAGAAATTCATATTGTTTCATTATGGGACCGAGACGAGAGTTCATACAGAGTGTACGTAATGTGATGGAAGAGGAGCATAATGAGGATGTTATACCGCCCCCACCTCCTCCTCCACTTGGTGGTGAGGGAGACGGAGCTGGTGAGAGAGGTGTTGGACCTCAAGGAGCTAAGGGGCAAGTTGTGGGTGATATGACACCATTGGTTCAGGCTATCACAGGAGCTTTTTAGATAGCAATGGCGGGTATGAACGTTGTTGTGCCACAGCCTACGGCTAACCCTGGTTTACCTTTAGAGCGGTTACGCAGTTTGGGTGGTACCGAGTTTAGAGGTTTGTCTCCAGAGGGTTTCGAGGCATGGTTGGAGAGTACCCAGAGGATCCTTGGTCATATGGAGTGCACAAATATGCGTAAGCTGGGTTGTGCAGTATCCTTACTCCAGGGTGATGCTTATTCATGGTGGACTACTATAATTGCGGGGATGGCACTCGAGAATGTGACATGGGAATTCTTCGGAGTTCCTTTCCAAAAGAAATATTTGGGTGTTCATTATCAAGATGAAAAGAAGTGTGAGTTTATGACGTTGGTGCAAGGTAATATGTCTATTTCTGAGTACGAGGTTTAGTTTGTTTGGTTGAGCCAGTACGTCCCTGAACTGGTTCCCGATGAGCAAAAGAGATGTGGTCGTTTCTGTTATGGCTTAGTGAAGGAAGTAAAGACATATATGCTAGCTTCTGAGTATTCAAATTTCGATGTCTTGGTTAGTCGTGCCAAGGACATTGAACAAAGTTTGGGTCTTGTCTCTCGCCCAGGGAATTCTAGTACCGGGAAGAGAGTTGCTGACTTTGGTGGTGGGAGAGATCTAGGTAAGAGGCAGCGAGAAGAGAGATTCTTTTCGGATCAGAGGAGTAGTGGAGGTGGTAATACGGGTCATGGTCAATAAGGCCAAAATGTTGGTGTCGGAGCACTTGAGTGTGGCTGTTGTGGAATGCGTCATGTTGGAGAATGCTGGGGTAATTCTAAGAATTGTTGGAACTGTGGTTTGAAGGGTTATATGAGGCGTGTTTGTCCTCGTGTTGCTTGACAGGACTCGGTGCGTGCTATTGAGTCACGTTCATAGTAATGTTCAAAAATTTCTTATTTTGCATGAACACAAATCCATAGGCTCCCATTTCAATATGCCAGAAAAGGGTTCAAAAGAAAAGTTTTAGAGATTGAAAGGTGATCAACAAGAGGAGGGACAAAGTGTCCAAATATCAAAGACCTAAGTGTTATGAGTCTCAACAACTTGTTCCGGATGCTCCTTCTATTAAAGGTCCTGACGCACGTTGTAAACATTCTTTCCCCACACATTCAAGCCGCCCTTTACGGGTTTTCAACTTGAATCCATCCTATTTCCAAGATGCCCTTTTCGGGTTTTTATCTTGGACTCTCCTTTTTTTTTCTTTTTTTAAAGTGTAATAGCGTTTGACCAAATCTAAATTCATGGGGTTTTCTAGTTCATTCTCGTCCATCTCAGCCAGAATTAAGGCTCCTCAAAAAAATTCCTTGGATACCACATAGGGCACTTCCCAGTTATGTGCCCACTTTCCTCGAGAATTTTTTTGAATTAGCAACTTCTTTCTCAGAACAATGTCACCCTCTTGGAATTTTCTCGGGTGGACTTTCTTGTTGTAAGCTCGCATTACTCTCTTTTGGTAAATTTGGCCATGGCAAATTGCCTTCAATCTCTTTTCTTCAATTAGGTTCAACTGATCATATCGTGCCTGAACCCATTCCACATCATCTAATTCTGCTTCTATCAAAACGCGGAGTAAAGGAATCTCGACTTCAATTGGTAGCACAGCTTCCATGCCATAGACCAAGGAAAAAGGTGTTGCCCCTGTAGATATTCGTATAGCCGTTCGGTAGGCATATAGTGCAAATGGCAACTTTTTATGCCAGTCTTTGTAAGTGTCCGTCATTTTGGAGACTATTTTCTTGATATTTTGTTAGTAGCCTTTACTGCCCCATTCATCTTCGGACAATAAGTCATTGAATTATGATGCTTAATTTGGAATTGCTCACAAATTACAGCTATCATTTTGTTGTTTAAATTTGAAGCGTTGTTAGTGATAATGCTTTCAGGCAGTCCATAACGGTAGATAATCTTCCTCTTAAGGAACTTACAAATGGTGGATCTAATGACGTTTGCATAGGATGTCGCCTCAACCCATTTGGTGAAATAATCGATGGCCACCAAAATAAATCTATGTCCATTGGAGGCTTTGGGGTAAATCTGCCCAATCACATCTATGCACCATACGTTGAGGTCATCACATGAAGAGATTATGGTGAATAGATTTGACATTTATGGCACTTTCGGGCATAATTGATGCAGTCTCCCTCCATAGTAGACCAGTAATAGCCCAATCGCATGATTCGCCTAGCCATGGTGAACCCACTAGGATGAGACGCGCATACCCCTTCGTGAACTTCTTCTAACATAAATTGGGCTTCCTTGGCACCTACACATCTTAACAAAACTTGGTCTCGACTCTTCTCATACAGGGCTTCTCCATCCAAAATATACCCTGCAGCCATTCTTTAAAGGGTTCTTTTGTCATTCTCAGTTGCTTGAGCTGGATACTTTTGAAACTTGATGTACTGTAATATGTCATGGTACCATGGGAGACCATCTTCCTCCTTTTCTACATTGTAACAATGCGCATTGTTGCGCGTAATAAGTGCTACGCAAATGTGCAAGTATACACGTCGCAAGTTATAGTATAAAAGATATCGTCTCCACAAGAATTGGTGCCACTTCAAGAATTTAGTCTCTTGCACTGTAAAAAGTAAAAACACAAATAAAGGATTATGGGAGTTTAACTAATAACTAATCTAGAAAGCAATAAAGTAAATGAAAAGATGAGATCGAATGAGAGAGAGATAGGCCAGGTTATCGTGAGTTGAGGTGCGATAGCCGATTGGATCATTTTGGTAAAAGAGAGCACGGGCAACTCAGTTGTCGTGGCAACTTGCACAACGGGGTTGCCTTGGCAACTAATTGATGGTTGCCTGGGCAACTACTTGGGCGTCTGGGCAGCAGCCTTCAAGGTTCGGCAAAGCGTTCTTCAATGGTTTCTTCTTATCCCTAAGTCGAAACTCTAGCTACTTGTGCATGCCTTGATAATACATCCCTGCGTGAATCAAGGGTGAACAACATTCAATCTTGCGCTCCTCTTAGCCGTTGAAATCCTTAACTTATTCCTAAGCCGGATTAATCTTTACCATCAATAGATTGCATAAAGATCATATTCATTCGTTTCTTGAATCTAACTCTCCCGATATTAGATAAATAGATGAAATCATGAGATCCTCTCCCAATTCACTCGCAAACAAGAATAAGAACCAAGAATGAATAAACCTTGAAATAGAAAAGTGCAAACTCTTATTACCTAAACAAAAACCAATAGTTTCTCACAACCACAAAACACAATAACCATAGCCAAGTAGATTTAGTTCATGGCTAGGTTCCAAGGAAACACAAGATAAATAATCCCTAGCATGAACCCAATCGAACAAGAAAGAAAAAGATGAAGAAGGAGGCTTGTCGAAATCCTCCTTGCCCTAGATGCTTGTTGAAAATTCTCTCATCTTGCCCTTCTTGAACTTGTCGAAATTCCCCTCTCTTGCTCTCCCTATCTTATCGAAATCTCCATCTTATTTATAGGGCTAGGCCAAAGTCCTTCTTTGAGGAGGAAGTTAAGTTGGAATTAAATTATCTTTAAAGAATATAATTCTTTATTATAATTGTATTCCTACTAGAACTTCTCCTATCTTCTTGGAATTTAATTCTTCTTTAATCTCTGCATGGCAATCAAATTCCTTTGGGTTTGGACTTTGCTCCACGTCATCTTGGGTTTGTATAGTCATCAATTTCGACTACCATATCACCTTTGCTCTTGTCGACAATTTCCATGGCAACTGGCTCGGCGTCTCCTTCATGCATTGCCTTGGCAACTAGCTCTAGCCTTGCTTTGGCAAGTGATCCTGCACATACACACAAAACACACCAAAGCAGCATCTTTTCCCACAAAAACTACCAAGTTATGTAATCAAGCTCAACGATGGAAGGAAACATGGATTAATGCATGAATGGCTAATTATGCAACTAATATGAGCCTAAGTCTAACAATAATATGAGTAAAAAATGTAAGAAAAATAGTACTTTTGAACACTTATCACACCCCCAAATTCGAACTATTGCTTGTCCTCAAGCAATGCAAACTCATAATTACCTGCCAAGACTTCAACTTTCACAAACTTAGCTTTGAGCTTGATTTCAATTCTCTGAACCGGGCCACAAAGTATGATTGGCTTTTTATTTTTTGGAAAACTTAGGAGTTACTCGGAATCAAACTATAATGCTTGTGAGTGTGTGCGGAGTTGTGTGCAAGTTGATTTTTCGGATTCTATGCAAACAATAGGTTTTCAAATTACTTCATTGGGTTCTTTTTAACATGTTTTAACTAGAGCCAGTTTTGGGCACCTCTAGTGTTGTGTTTTTAGTTTTCTTAAGTTAATTTATTCGACTAGAGCCGGTTTCGGGCACCTCTAGCGATCAAATTTTTTTAGCACATACTAGAGCCAGTTTTGGGCACCTTTAGCGATAAATTTTTAGCACATGCTAGAGCCAATTTCGGGCACCTCTAGCATTCATCCAATTTTTATTCTAATCCCCCAATTTGTTAATTATCAACCTAAGTTCACTAGAATTCCTTAAATCAATCAAACCACAATAGTGTTTCATCAAAATTAGTATCATAGTAAAATTCTAAGTTTTTCCATGGTTATCCTAGAATAAAAATTCTATCAATTAAGTGCATTGGCAAAGTCATCATCGGATATTCATCAAATCTAAGCAATTCTTGTTCCAATTAAAGGCATTGCAAGCAATTTATGTATCCTAAATGTAATACTTAAGATGAATGTAACTAAACATGGTAACTACTAATAACAATCCCCCCCAAACTCGAGTGAGGAATTGTCCTCAATGCATGCATTAAAGAAAAATAAAAATAACGAAAAATAAAATGCATACGAGGACTTACTCTGAGAGTTCGTCATCGTAGATGATTAGTTTCCTTTTGGTCGGTGTCTTGATTTTCTTGCTTGAACGCAATGGTTGTTTTCTTGTTGCCGGTGGTGGAATCGATCCTCGTACGGGGTTGTCCTCATCGTTCTCTTCATCAATGTCATTGGCTTTTCGCTTGGAGGATTCAATTGGTGCGGTCTTTGTTGGTTCAATGGAGGACTCGTCCGAATCTGAAAAATTAGAAAATGATTCCGTAGGAGTTGATTCGGGCATAGCTGTTTTACCTTTGGCTTTTGCAGTGGTTTCCGGGATGTCTTTAGCTTTGGTTGCCGTGGCATCTTTAGGGTTGATTGTCGTGGCGTCAGCTTGTGCATGCACGAAGTAGGTTGCCGTGGCGACTGCTTCATTGGTTGCCGGGGCAAGGATCTCGGCGGGAAAGATTGGGAACGGCACGCGATTGTCTGGGTACTTTTCTAGGATGACTTGGGTGATGGCATTGTTGTGCTCCTTCATGTACCGCATGAACATTAGTTGCCGGTCTTCAATTTGCCTTAAGTGGCTTGCCAATGGGTGCAAGAGCACTTTAAAGTGTCCCGGGGTCGATGGCCGAGTTGCCCGGGCGTTAGGTGCTTGGGCATTATGGATTGCCGGGGTGGCAGGAGTTGCCGTGGCAATTGGAGTCCTTGAAGAATCTCCCGGTGCCTCTTCCATTAGCTTTCGAATTAGTGCTTGATTCCAACCAGACTTGGGTAGGGCCTTTTCATCGGTGGACTCACTTGGGAAATGCATCTCCTTGCAAAGATTAGAAATTAAGCAAGGGAAGAAAAGAGAACCCTTATCTTTTGAGTTGTATACAAAAATCTCATCACAAATAATTTTTCCAATGTTAATGATGCGATTATGCAAAATAGAATGTATGAGCAAAAGACGTGGTATATCAACGGTAGTATTATGTGTGGTGGGCATTAAAGAAGTTTTAACAAACTTATTCCATAGTTTTGCCTCGGGTTTAAGCCAAGGCGATTTACCGTGCCCTTGTATTTACCGTTGTTCCAATGAGTTCCCGGTTGAGTGAGTTCTTGAAGCACCTTGTCGAGTTGCTTGGGAGTGATTTGATCAACGAAGGCTTGATGCTCGTCCTTCTCAATGTAAAGCCCGTAAAAGGTGTTGACGCTTTCGGGACTTATGAGTATGGCCTTGTCACGAACAAAAACATAAGGATTATCTGGGTTAGGTAAGTGAGCATAGAATTCTCTTACCCATGAGATGTTACCCGGTTCCGGTTGATGGCAAAAGATTTGCCACTTTTGATGTGCAATCCTCTCGAAGATGAATGGTTCAAGGCCAAAATCTTGATGAGAGTTGGAGTATTCAAAGCCTTGTTCTTCATGAATCTTCCGGCTTTCAAACTTGGATTGAAATCTTTCTTGAACCACCGGTGTAGCAAACTTCTTGTATCTTGGTTCTTTGGAGGAACTTGGATGAACTAAAAGTTTAATCTTGGATGCCATGGATGATCTTGGTTGTGAGTTTTGTAAAAACAAAGAAAAGAAAAGAAACTAAAAAAGTTGCAAGATAGAAAGTAGGAATAGGTTAAGGGTGATGGGTTTTATAGAAAAGATAGGTGGGTGGGATTAGGGGAAAATGAAAAAGGGTTTAGGGTGAGGGAGAAGTTGTCGACAAGGGGTTGTGGTTAGGGTGAATTGGAGGCTTTATATAAGCCTTAGATTCAGCCCATTAGTTTCCGTGTTGAAGATGTTTTCCTACTTGGATTAGAATTCCTCTTTATCTTGAACTTTTTTCCCTACAATTCAAAGACAAATCAAATAAGGATTAAAATTAAATTAATAAAAGAAAATAAATAAAGATGTATAAAGGGATTCTAAAAAAAATCTATCCTAATATATATATATATATATAATAATCAAAAATAGTAAAATAATAATAATAATAATAATAAATTCGAAATAAAATAAAATAAATACTTAATCGAAAATAAAAATAAATAAATAAAAATAAAATAAAACTACTAATATCAAAAGGGAGAGCATGCTCATGCATCTCCTAAGTTGACCACTTCCTTGTTACGTTCCACATGGGCACCATTGTAGTGCTTCAATCTTTGTCCATTAACTTTGAATTCATGGTTGTCAGAGATGGACTTGATTATCACAGCACCATGGGAGAATGGTTTGACGATTATGAATGGTCCCGACCATCTTGATTTCAGCTTTCCCGGGAAAAGTTTTAGCCGAGAATTGAATAGGAGAACTAGTTGCCCTGGCGTGAATTGCCGTGGCAATAGTTTCTTGTCGTGCCATCGCTTTGTTTTCTCCTTGTAGATTCGTGCATTGTTATAGGTGAGTGCACGGAATTCTTCTATCTCATTGAGATCCATCAAACGCTTTTGTCCGGCACTTTCCCAATCCATATTCACGTCTTGATTGCCCAGTACGCCTTGTACTCGATTTCCACCGGTAGATGGCATGTTTTTCCATAGACAAGTCGAAAGGGGGACATACCTAAGGGTGTTTTGAATGCAGCGCGATATGCCCAAAGTGCGTCATCTAGTCTTAATGACCAATCCTTCCTTGAGGGATTTACAACTTTCTCGAGTATACACTTCAATTCCCAGTTGGAAATTTCTGCTTGCCCGTTGGTTTGTGGGTGATATGCCATGGTGATCTTGTGTGATATGCTGAAGCATTGCAACATCTTGGCAATTAGTCTGTTGTCAAAATGCTTGCCTTCGTCACTGACAATTGCTCTCGGCATCCCAAACCGTGTAAATATGTTTTTCTACAAGAATCGTTGCACGGTCTTGGAATCGTTGTTGGGAACTGCAGCTACCTCCACCCATTTAGACACATAGTCGACGACAAGTAAGATGTAGAGGTTGCCGAATGAAGATGGGAAAGGTCCCATAAAATCGATCCCCCATACATCAAACAATTCCACCTCGATGATGTTCTTGAGCGGTATCTCATGTCGTCTAGAGATATTGCCCGTCCTCTGGCAACGATCACATTGCTTGTAAAAGTCTTGGGCATCTTTGTACAATGTTGGCCAATACAAACCAGATTGCAAAACTTTGGCCGCGGTACGAGTTCCTCCAAAATGTCCTCCATAGGGTGAAGAATGGCATTGCCGGAGTACATTCTGTTGCTCTTCTTCAGGGACACATCGGCGTATAACCTGATCTGCACATTGTTTAAACAATAGAGGCTCGTCCCAAAAGCAATGTTTAGCATCATGGCGGAACCGCTTCTTCCCTTGGTGAGTAATGCCATAAGGTAAAATACCACAAACAAGGAAATTAACTAAATCCGCGTACCAGGGTATTGCCGAGGGATGTGCTGCCGTGGCGACTGCTCCCAAAATTGTCGAGGCGTGCGCATCAAAGGCTGCTGCGATATCGAGGGTTGCCGAGGCAACTAAAAGTTGTTCATCCGGGAATGCATCGCATATCTCTAGATCCGCGTCCTCCTCCCTATTGCGTTCCAAACGTGATAAGTGATCGGCCACTTGATTTTCTGTTCCTTTCCTGTCCTTAATTTCAATATCAAATTCTTGTAAAAGTAATATCCAACGGATCAAACAAGGTTTGGCATCCTTTTTAGCAAATAGATATTTGATTGCCGAATGGTCCGTATGAACAATTACCTTTGTACCAATCAAATAGGATCGCAACTTGTCAAATGCGAAAACTACAGCTAGTAACTCTTTCTTCGTTGTTGTGTAATTCACTTGAGCACTATTAAGAGTTTTACTAGCGTAGTATATCACATGGAAGGTCTTACCTGTGCGTTGGCCTAGGACTGCTCCTACCGCGAAATCACTTGAATCACACATGAGCTCAAAAGGTAGCGTCCAATCTGGTGGAACGACAATGGGTGCCGATGCAAGCTTTTTCTTTAGGGTTTCGAATGCTTGGGTGCAAGAATCATCAAAATCGAAGACTTTATCCTGTTCAAGCAGATTACACAAGGGTTTAGTGATTTTAGAAAAATTATGAATGAACCTCCTATAAAAACCTGCATGTCCGAGAAAACTTCGAATTCCT
Source organism: Hibiscus mutabilis (assembly GCA_019671005.1). Taxonomy (NCBI): domain Eukaryota; kingdom Viridiplantae; phylum Streptophyta; class Magnoliopsida; order Malvales; family Malvaceae; genus Hibiscus; species Hibiscus mutabilis. Next base: position 29,374,229 of record CM033715.1, read on the forward strand.
TTAACCGAACTTGGTGGGGGTAATCTCTCGATCACGTCCACCTTGGCTTTGTCTACTTCAATTCCCTTGGATGAAATCTTGTGGCCGAGCACTATTCCTTCGTCTACCATAAAATGGCATTTCTCCCAATTGAGGACTAAATCTGTTTCTTCACATCTTGCCAACACCCTCTCTAAATTGCCGAGACAGCTGTCGAAGTCATTACCAAAAATAGAAAAATCATCCATGAAGATATCAAGGAAGTCTTCGACCATGTCTGAAAAGAGCGCCATCATGCATCTTTAGAAGGTTGCCGGGGCGTTACACAATCCGAACGGCATCCTTCGGAAGGCATAAGTACCGTATGGGCATATGAAGGTTGTCTTTTCTTGATCTTCTGGTGCTATGGCAATTTGATTGTAACCTGAATAACCATCAAGAAAACAATAAAAGGGTTTACCGGCAAGATGGTCAAGCATTTGATCAATAAAGGGTAATGGGAAGTGATCTTTCCTAGTGGCTTTGTTTAGCTTTCGATAATCCATACTAAACCCTCCAACCGGTCACAGTCCTGGTTGGAATGAGTTCATTATTTTCATTATTTACCACCGTTATACCTCCCTTTTTCGGTACACATTGTACCGGACTTACCCATGTACTATCAGAGATAGGGTATATAATGTCGGCGTCAAGCCACTTGATGATTTCTTTCATTACAACCCCTTTCATGGCATGATTCAGTCTCCTCTGGGCCTCAATTGAAGGTTTGTGATCATCTTCCAACAAAATCTTGTGCATACACACTGCCGGGCTAATTCCCTTCAAGTCGGCAATTATCCACCCTATTGCCTTTTTGTGTAGCTTCAACATCTTGATCAGCTTCTTTTCCTGCTCAGGCCGTAACTTAGAAGAAATAATTACAGGCAATGTATTATCGGTTCCTAAGTATGCATATTTTAGTTGATCTGGCAATTGTTTCAACTCAAGAATCGGTGGTTGCTCAATAGAGGGTTTTTCGAGCTTACCTTCTTTACCTAAGTAATCCAGTGGTTCAAAGTATGTACCTGGTCGATTGACTAGCCAATTTGCCTCTTCTTGTTGTTCCTCATCGACCGGTTCTTCATATTCCTCAGGTTCCTCTTGATCGGCAATGTAGTTGTCGAGGCAACTAAATTCCTCATCGAAGTTAAACTCTGTCGTGGCATGAAGAAATTGGCATTCTTCTGGATCATCGGCATGCCTTAGTGTTTGGAACATATTTAGTTTAACTTGTTGATTATTCACCCTCATTGTGAGTTCTCCCTTTTCAACATCGATCAAGGTTCTCCCTGTTGCTAGGAATGGTCTCCCGAGAATGATGGGTGCATGCTCATCTGCTTCACAATCCAAAACAATAAAGTCAGCGGGAAAAATAAATTTATCAACTTTTACCAGTATGTCCTCGATTTTTCCCTCTGGATGCATATAGGATCTGTCAGCTAGCTGCAGCATAACTGTTGTAGGTCTTGCCTTCCCGATTCCTAGTTTCTGGAAAACCGATTTAGGCATCAAGTTTATGCTAGCCCCAAGGTCGCATAATGCTTTCCCGACATAGTGATTTCCAATGGAACAGGGAATTGTGAAACTTTTGGGATCCTTCAACTTGGGTGGCATACGATTGTGCAACATTGCCATGCATCCCTCTGTTGCGGCAACTGTTTCAAACTCTCCTAGACTTGTTCTCTTGGACACAATGTCTTTAAGAAACTTGGCATAGTTTGGCATTGGTTCAATTGCTTCCACTAATGGCAAGTTGATGTGGACTTGCTTTAGGATATCAAGAAACTTCTTGAATTGGTATTCTTGCTTTTGTCACTTCAACCTTTGTGGGAATGGTGGTGGAAGTCGGATATCTTCGATCCTTTCATTGGTTTGAAACCTGATTAATGGCATTGCCGGGACAACTGGAGTTGCCGAGGCGTTATCAACTGGGGTTGTCGAGGCATGCTTTTCACAAGTTGTCGAGGCGTCTTTATCGTCGGTTGCCGAGGCATGCTTATTGCAAGTTGCCGAGGCAATTCTTGGTTCAGCATCTGAGGCTTTGCCGCTAGGTTCATCTTGATCTTTTTGTGGAGTTTTGTTTGATGAGCGGGTTTGAACCTCTCTAAGTTGTTGCCCACTTCTAGTGTTGATCGCCTTACATTGCTCATGGCCAGTTCCTCTTGCGACTTCAGTATCGCTAGGTAAACCTCCTTGCGGTCTAGTATTCAGATTTTGAGCAAACTGCCCGACTTGATTTTCCAATGATTTGATTGTCGCCTCTTGGTTTTGCAATCTCATCTCGGTCCTATTAATAAAAGCATCAGTTCTTTTTATGAAATTACTATTCTCAGCCATATAAGATTCAGTTTTCATCATAAAAGCATTTAGAGAATTTTCCAAAGAACTGGATGTCGTCGGTTGTTGCTGCTGCAACTGTTGCCGTGGCATATTCTGCTGGAATCCCGATGCTTGTGCATTCTGATTGTTCTGGTTTAGAGCATTGTTGGGATTACTCCATGAAAAATTTAGGTGCTTCTTCCAAGCTGGATTGTATGTATTGGACATCACATTGTTGTTCCGATTGTAATTCCCCACATAGAAGCTGGATTCCGGATTCTGCATACATTCAGAAGAATTATGGTTATCACCACATAACTCACAAAAAGAATCCATTACCTTGACTTCATGTGTGTTGTTTGGTTTTTGCATGTTCTGGACCATCTTGGTTAAAGTGGCCAATTGTATTGAATCTGATGATCCTAGTTCATGTATTGTGGCTTGGCGTCTAACTCCTCCTCTTCTAGTGGACGGTAATTGATAATCATTCTTGGCCAGCCTGTTTAAAATTTGCATTGCTTCTTCCGGCGACTTATCTAGGAGTATGCTGTTTGCCGAGGCATCTAGCATCATCCTTGTTGGTGTACTCACAGCGTTGTAAAACATTGTTACTTGAGTCTACACCGGGAATCCGTGTAGAGGGCATTTGTGTAGAAGTTCTCTATATCGCTCCCAAGCCTCGTACATGGATTCATCATCTGCCTGTCGAAAAGAAGTAATGTCGTTACGAAGCTTATCAGTCAAATTTGTAGGATTAAATCTAGCAAGGAAATCACGACAAAGATCAGTCCAAGATGCTATTGATCCGGTAGGAATGCTATTCAACCATGATTTCTCCCTATCCCTCAGTGAATAGGGGAATAATCTTAATCGTAAGACATCAGGGGTGACTCCGTGTATTTTGAACGAGTTGCAAATCTGGAGGAAAGATTTCAGATGTTGTCGTGCACCTTCAGTTGCTGAGCCACCAAATTGACCTATTGTGTTGATCATATTAAACATTATCGGTTTCAACTCAAAGTGGTCGGCTTCAATTTCAGGAGCGACAACTCCTGGGTTAAGTCCATCAAGATCTTCTTCAAGATAGTCTCGAATGGTTCTGTTTCATGCAATAATCACTCCTCCTCCTGCTCGAACATCTTGATTCATATTGCCGTCTTGATTAGCCATTGCTACTCTTATCCTTCGTCTAAGTCTTTGTAAGGTTCGTTCGATTTCTGGGTCAAAGGGATATTCTGGTGAAGTCGGTCTCGCCCTGGTCATATACCAATGCAAAACCAAAGTTTGTTAGCCCTTTGAATTTTAAACAAGAAAAGTAAAAAGAAAGTGCAAGAAAATAAAAACAAAGTCGCTATTGCCAATCCCCGGCAACGGCGCCAAAAACTTGTTGCGCGTAATAAGTGCTACGCAAATGTGCAAGTATACACGTCGCAAGTTATAGTATAAAAGATATCGTCTCCACAGGGATTGGTGCCACTTCAAGAATCTAGTCTCTTGCACTGTAAAAAGTAAAACACAAATAAAGGATTATGGGAGTTTAACTAATAACTAATCTAGAAAGCAATAAAGTAAATGAAAAGATGAGATCGAATGAGAGAGAGATAGGCCAGGTTATCGTGAGTTGAGGTATGATAGCCGATTGGATCGTTTTGGTAAAAGAGTGCACGGGCAACTCAGTTACCGTGGCAACTTGCACAACGGGGTTGCCTTGGCAACTAATCGATGGTTGCCTGGGCAACTAGTTGGGAAACTACTTGGGCGTCGGGGCAGCAACCTTCAAGGTTCGGCAGAGCTTTCTTCAATGGTTTCTTCTTATCCCTAAGTCGAAACTCTAGCTACTTGTGCATGCCTTGATAATACATCCCTGCGTGAATCAAGGGTGAACAACAACCAATCTTGCGCTCCTCTTAGCCATTAAAATCCTTAACTTATTCCTAAGCCGGATTAATCTTTACCATCAATAGATTGATAAAGATCATATTCATTTGTTTCTTGAATCTAACTCTCCCGATATTAGATAAATAGATGAAATCACGAGATCCTCTCCCAATTCACTCGCAAACAAGAATAAGAACCAAGAATGAATAAACCTTGAAATAGAAAAGTGCAAACTCTTATTACCTAAACAAAAACCAATAGTTTCTCACAACCACAAAACACAATAACCATAGCCAAGTAGATTTAGTTCATGGCTAGGTCCCAAGGAAACACAAGATAAATAATCCCTATCATGAACCCAATCGAACAAGAAAGAAAAAGATGAAGAAGGAGGCTTGTCGAAATCCTCCTTGCCCTAGATGCTTGTCGAAAATTCTCTCCTCTTGCCCTCCTTGGACTTGTCGAAATTCCCCTCTCTTGCTCTCCCTATCTTGTCGAAATCTCCATCTTATTTATAGGGCTAGGCCAAAGTCCTTCTTTGAGGAGGAAGTTAAGTTGGAATTAAATTATCTTTAAAGAATATAATTCTTTATTATAATTGTATTCCTACTAGAACTTCTCATATCTTCTTGGAATTTAATTCTTCTTTAATCTCTGCATGGCAATCAAATTCCTTTGGGTTTGGGCTTTGCTCCACGTCATCTTGGGCTTATCTAGTCATCAATTTCGACTACCATATCACCTTTGATCTTGTCGACAATTGCCATGGCAACTGGCTCGGCGTCTCCTTCATGCATTGCCCTGGCAACTAGCTCTAGCCTTGCTTTGGCAAGTGATCCTGCACATACACACAAAACACACCAAAGCAGCATCTTTTCCCACAAAAACTACCAAGTTATGTAATCAAGCTCAACGATGGAAGGAAACATGGATTAATGCATGAATGGCTAATTATGCAACTAATATGAGCCTAAGTCTAACAATAATATGAGTAAAAAGGGTAAGAAAAATAGTACTTTTGAACACTTATCACGCATGCAGTTCTGAAACCTGGATTTGTACTGGCATTATTTTTGCATCTTCACTTGCTTTAAAGGTTGCTGACAACGTGGCCAACGCATCTGCCATTTGGTTTTCTTCCCTCGGGAGGTAGTTGAAGGTAACTTCCTCAAATTCTTTGATCAATTCGAGGACTAGCTTCTGATACTCAATTAATTTTGAATCATTTGTCTCCCATTCTCCGCGAATTTGATAGACGACCAGAGCTGAGTCTCCATAGACTTTTAGGACCCTGGCCTTCTTCTCTATGGTAGCTCGCAATCCGAGGATACAGGCTTCATACTCTACTATGTTGTTGGTACAGAAAAACTTTAGGCGACTAGTGCATGGGTAATGATCACCCTCTAGGGAAACCAGGACTACCCCAATACCATGGCCCAAGGCATTAGAAGCTCCATCAAAATTAAGAATCCATGGGTTATCTTCAACTGTAATACACATCAAGTGTTCATCAGGGAAGTCAAACTCTAAAGCTTCATAATAATCTGAGATGCGGTTTGCTAAAAAGTCTGCTATGGCACTTCTTTTCACTACCTTTTGACTGACGTATTAGATGTCAATTTTTGTTAGCAGCATTGGCCAGCGAGCTACTCTTCCCGATAAAGTCGATGCTTCCATCATAAATTTTAACGGACAGAGTTTAGATATCAACCACGTGGTGTGGTATAAAAGGTATTACCTGAGCCTTTTTGATGCCCAAACCAGAGCGTAACACATCTTCTCGATCTGAGGATACCTTGCTTCACAATCTATGAATTTCTTGCTCAAGTAATAGATTGCCCTTTGCCCAACACACATCCCAATGAATTCTCTTGTATGGTCAAATATAGGATTAAGGGCCTTCCTAGGACTGGTGGCACTAATACCGGTGGATTTGTCAACTGTTTCTTAATTTGCTCAAAAGCTATTTGGCACTCTTCGTTCCACTCTCTGGGATTTTTCTTTTTGAGTAGTCTGAAATTGGGCTGCATTTTTCTGTCAGTTAGGAGATGAATCTGGCAATATAATTGAGTTTGCCTAAGAAACCCCAGACCTCTTTTTGTGTTCGCAGAGGTGGAAGCTGTTGTATTGCTTTCACTTTGTCAGGGTCCACTTCTATCCCTTTTTCGCTTACTAAGAAGCCTAAGAGTTTTCCTGAAGTTACTCAAAATGTGCACTAGGCGGGATTGAGTTTCAATTGGAACTTTCTCAACCTCTTGAAGAGTTTTTCCAAGTTCAGGATGTGTTCCTCCTCTGTTCGAGACTTGGCAATCATGTCATCTATATAGACCTCGATTTCCCGATGAATCATATTATGGAACAAGTTCACCATGGTTCTTTGATAAGTTGCCCCGACATTCTTTAATCTGAACGGCATCACCTTGTAGCAGAAAGTGCCCCATTGTGTTACAAACGTGGTTTTATCCATGTCCGCAGGACACATCTTAATTTGGTTATAGCCCGAGAAGCCGTCCATGAATGAAAATAGCGAATGTCCTGCAGTATTGTCCATTAAAGTGTCAATGTGTAGGAGCGAGAAATTATCCTTTGGGCTTGCACGGTTTAGGTCTCTATAATCAACACACATGCGAACTTTCCCATCTTTCTTTGGGACTGGAATGATGTTAGCCACCCACTCAGGATATCGGACTTCTTGTAGGAAACCTGCGTCATATTGCTTTTTCACCTTATCCTTGATCTTCAGGAGCATAGCAGTTTTTGTTGCACTGGTCGACACCCTGATTTTATAGGCAGGCGATGAACCACGATGTTTGTATCCAAACCAGGCATGTCTTGGTATGACCGGGAAAACACGTCTTTATAATTGTGTAAGAGTTCGACCAAACTTGGTCGGGTCTGTGTAGTGATCGTAGTGCCAATCTCCACTTCGCGTCTTCCCTCTTCAGTCCCAAGGTTCACTATTTGCAACTGTTCTTTGTGGGGAATAATCTTTTTCTCTTCACTTTTCATCAATCGGAGGAGATCTTCTAGGATATCAACCTCAACCTCATTATCAGGATCATCACATCCTTCTGGGCATATAGGCTGCTCAAAATCAACCCTCGATTCAGACTCAATATCACTTACGTTATTGATATCTGGAGATCAGTAAAGAATGGGAATATATCGACATTTGGGCAAAAGAAGAAAAAAGAGGGAAAATGAAGAATAAAATGTTTTTTGCTCTTTGATGCACAAAGTTTGAAAACAAAATGCACTTTATTGAAATGGGAACCATAATGATTTAGCATATGTCCTTTACATAAGTGATCCCCTATTGTTTTTCGAGCTAAAACATGGGGTTAGTTTTGAAAATTACTCTGAAAGAGACTTAAAAACTACAAGAAGTTCTTATGCAATCCAATTATTAAGCTCGTCACATGGGCGAATCATTGACAAATATCCGCCCTCTTCTTCTTTCTCTTCCAGCACCGCATTAATACTCATCTTGCCAAACATATCTACAATCTCATCCACATCCTTCTCATCTTGGGTTGAGCTGGGGTTCACAAACCCCCATGATGTAAAGGTAGAACTAAGGGGTGGAAACATCATTGGATCCCATGCGATATCCTCCCCTTTGAGTCTACTATTTCTCCTATCTTGATTTTTCATTATGGCGGCTCTTCTTTGGGCCGTATTTGGCTTAAATCCCAATCCAAATCTATCATTCTTCTCAGCAACAGTCACTGGGTACAACCTACCTAGGTGATATTTCCCAAATCATTTGTCTGCTTCATCACCATTTTCTAAAGTTTCTCTTACTTGCATCTTCGCACATTTAGATAAACCCGGCCTTCGGATCTTACTTTCTTTAGCAACAAAGGTCGCGTTAAAAACTCCAGTGACCTAAAGGAGCATTCTAGTGCTCCTGCATCAATATCGATGTAGGGAGCTTTAGCTATTATCGAGGTAATAATATCCTCCTCAGCGCCAATAGTTATTAATTGCCCATCAACCATGAATTTTACCTTTTTGGTGCAGCGTGGATGGAACTGCCCCCGCCGTATGAATCCACGGATGCCCTAGAAGGCAATTGTAGGTTGGTCGAATGTCCATTACCACAAAGTCGACCTCAAATGTAGATGGTCCAATCTGTATGGGGACCTCTATCTTTCCCAGTACTTCTCTTTGCGTTCCATCAAATGCCCAAACCATATTTCGATAAGACCTTATATGAGTCTCATCTATCGGTAATTTCTTCAGTGTGGACATTGGCAATACATTTAAGGCCGAACGTTGTCTATAAGGACTCCCGGAAGCATGTGTCCTTTACAATGGGTGGTAATGTGAAGAGCTTTGTATGAGCCCCTTCGTTCTTCTGGGATTTCCTCATCACTAAAAGAGATGAAATTGTCAATAGCTATATTACCGACCAATTTATCCAACTTGTCTGTAGTTATTTCCTTTGGCACAAAGGTTTTGTTAAGAACTTTGAGTAACACATCTCGATGCCCCTCTGAGCTTAACAATAGCGATAACATAGATATGCATGCTAGAAGTTTGTGCAGTTGTTCTACCACACTGTATTCATTATGCTTAAGAATCTTAAGAAACTCATAAGCCTCAAATTCTTTCACAGGTTCCAATACTTTGTCCGGGTGGTCCTCATAAAAATCTTTTTCGGGCTACTTGTTCAGAGCATTCTTTCTTTGAGCAACATCTTGGTCTTCTCCGGTAGGTAGTACATAATAACTCTCACTTCTCGTAAAATGGCCCACTTCATTAATCATTCATTTCTTAGCCTCAGTGAGCCTTGGGTCTTTCGATGTCACTGCGGTATATGCGTAATTCCAAGGTACTCTTTTACTATCATCGTAGGGAAAAGGGTGTTGGTGCTTTAATCACCAATCGCGGGGTCATCTTATTTGTTCCTTCATCAGCTTTTACCTTGGTTCTGATGACCAAGGGCTTGATCTCAGCAATACTCCTCATCGTGGATTCATCTGATGCACATATTTCAGGTATGTTGCTCACGCCTTTCTTTTCGAAGAACTCTACTTCACTATTGTTCATCTTGGTCTAAACCAGCTGTTTAAACTCTGAACACCATTGAATCCCATGACCTTCTACCCCATGATACTCACAATAGGGCCCATCTCTTAAGGACTAAACTTTAGCATTCTTGATCAGTATTCCAGCATCCATCATTATCGACTATACCCACCATAAATGTGTTTTAACATCTGTTATCTGTGTCTTTACCTGCTTGCCTTCTTCCTCCAATATAGCAGTCACACCAGTATTCTGATGTTTGGAAGGGGTTTTCCTTTTCCCTCTATAGCTTCAAATGACAACATACCTATTTTTTGTAGATTCTCTACCACTTTCTTGAAGGCTATACAATTCTCAATTGTATGTCATGTGATTCCAGCATGGTATTCGTATTTGGCGTTTGGGTCATACCATCGAGGGTATGGTGGTAAGATCGGGGTAAGATGTTGTGGCACCACCAACCTAGACTCAACCAACTGTAGAAATAATTCTGCATAAGTTATTGGTATAGGGTGAAGCTGTGCTTCTTCGATTGATTCCTTATTTCAAGCCTGGGCGGATTCTGAACTGTCGAGTTTGTATTAACCACATTTGGCTTGTTAATCACCACCCCTTTAGAGAAATTCTGATTATATGATGAAGTCATATTCACCTCATTTTCTCGTTTCCTATAAGGCTTCTTTGACTCTCCTCCATCAAGCTTTTCACTTTTTATGGCTACTAGGATTAGCTTGCCATTCGTCAGCATATCAACGAAGCTTTTGGTCGCGTGATTTATCATTCGATCATAAAAATGCCCCTTCAGCATTTCTACAAACATGGGCGTGATTTTGTTCTCCAACAAGGGCGGCTAGACCTGCGCTGCTACATCCAGCCACCTTTGAGCGTACTGGTGGAAACTTTTATTTGTTCTCTATTCCATCCCCTACAAAACCATTCTGTTTGGGACCATGTCCGTCGCATGCTTATATTGCTCGACAAAGGCTTGTGACAGATCAAACCACGTCTTTACACTGGTTCGATTTAACTGTGTATACCAGCGAGCTGCTGACCCAAACAAACTGTCCTAGAAGCAGTGTATGAGTAGTTTTTCATTATCCATATAATATGACATCTTCTTTCAGTACATTGTCAAGTGTGCTGAAGGACATGTGGTTTCATCGTATTTCTCAAAATCTGGCGTTTTAAATTTTAGGGGAATGACCAAGTCTATCACCAGGCTGAGATCTATAGCATCTAGGCCCCGATGAAATACTAACTCCCTGCAGGGCCTTTACCATTCCGCCAAGCTTTTCACAGCGTTCTTCTAATTTCTTATCCAAACGGCTCTAGCTTGCCAACTCTTTGAGGTCGGGTACCTCAAAATCATGCCCATCACCCTGACTTGCCCCGGACTCCACTAGGGAATTAGTCGAGGTCCTAGGGATGTGAACCTGAACCTTCCTCTTAAGGGCCTTATGCGAGGGTTTTGTTTCCCTTGCATCTTTAAGGGCCTTAAGAACATCAGGGTTCTTCCCGAACATAACTATTATCTGCAGCAAGGTATTCTCTTGAGCATTGGTAATTTCATTCTTCAAATCTCCTTCAATCTTCTCTAGCTTGTCATGTGTACCCTTCAAACCAGCTTCTATGGCAGACATTCTGTTTTCCATATCCATTCTACGGGCTTGAGAGTGAGTTTCGTACGGGTGCGTAATTTTGTCAACTGCGTTTGAACTTCCCATAGTTAATTATTTATTTTAATGCATAGTGTTGGATGCTCAAATGCAAATGCCAATGATGCAAAAGACCGGTGGTATTCCGAAATATAGTGCACTTCATAGATCATACACATTATTTAAAATCAAAAGAAAGATAAAAATAAGCTCCTATTTTGAGTCATTTTGGTGCTGGTGGCTCAACTCCTCTTCTCGATGATGTTTCCTTCCGAACCCTACCAAAGAAAAGACTGATCTGTCGATACTGCTCCATCGCCTCATCCAGGAAATCTAATAGGTGTTGTCTATCCTTTCCTACTGGGAAGAATCTCGATCTTAGATCCTTAGCGCGATTCCTCATTTCCTAATATTTGGAAACTGCCTTCTGAATTTGACGCTTCAGATGATCAATATAGAAATGTCAGCCTAAGTATGCGACATTTAAAGCTTGCTTGGTATCAGCCCATTGGATCTTCTCATAATCTCAATCATCAATGAGAGTATGGATATAGTCTTTATGCGCCTGCAGCTGTTCCTTCAAGTCTTTGATACCCAAACGGAGTAATTCAGCCTCGGCTCCCTTGGCCTCCTCTTCCCTTAACCTCTCTTGGAGCTCTTGATTTTGATCACGTTATTTTTTGAGGCTACGCCGAGCATCTGAATATTGCTCCTCCAAATGTTGCCTTTTTTTAATGAGTTGATCTACTTTTTCCTTCTGTTTTTGGGCTTCACGCTGCCATTCATTTTTTTCTTTTTATTTTATCTAGATACAACAAATTAACCTATTGTGTGCATACTAGAAGTGCATGAAAACTCAACTCAATTGGGCGTCGAATTGACATCCAATTACACTCAATCGTAATTTAGGGACCAAATTGCAATTTTGTAAAGTTACAAGGACTTAACTCATTTTGAAGTTACCAATCCTTAATTAGTCAAATTACATGCTCATAAGTCAAATACCAGCTTAAAACAATTATCGCAACTCATCCAATTGTATACATACCAATCAGGGACTAAAACGAAAGAATAAGAACTTTCAAACACCACTTTAACTGAAATAATCGCTACCCATATCGGTACACGAGCAAGTATATCGATAAGGTTATACATTTCCAAAAAAATCAGACTCTAGTAGCTCAAACCCGTACCGGAACACTTCTTCGTGTACCGAAACGCCTAGCCAAATTGCATAAGCTCGTACCAAAACCCAACACGCGTACCAAAAGAGACCCCCTAAAAATATATATATGTTTCGGTATAGGTGTAAGCGTATCGAAACGCCTGGACCTAAAATGTCCCAAATTGCTGGTTAAACATGCTTTTAGGGATTCAATCACATTCCAACATGCTTCACACATATACACCACTAATCCAAGGATTAAACCATACCAAAACATCACAAAATTATGATCAAGACATGGCATCCCACTTCAAAATGAAGTCTAGAGGCATGCTTCCTAAGATCAAGCCATCCAAAGCATGAATCACAAATCCAAAGCAATACCAAACATTTAAGGTCATTTATGATCTTAAAACAACATAACAAACTTGCTCAAACCGGGAGTTTAACAAAACATCTCCTAAAACAACAATGAACCCCATTACCTTTATTACTACAAGTCTAGTTCGAAACCATACATTTAATAGTCGAAGTCCTTGGAAATCCTTCGCTTGCTTACTGCCTCTAAACCTTTAATTCTCTGTATTGATGGACAAAGAGAGTGTAAGCACACAAGGCTTAGTGAGGAGTGCTCAAATAACACACCATCAATGCATTTTAAAACCATTTTCCAAAACCACATTGAAATCACCATTTCAATCATCGTATAAAACATCATGCCTTGAAAACCATGTACTTAACACTTTCAAAAATCAGCATATTAAACCCTATGCAACATGTATCATGGATCAATAACAAATCTCATTGCTAACCCTTAATTTAAGCCTTGTCATGCATAACAACCCATATGAAAAACTTAAAGAGTAAACATGTATAAACCAACATTATACATTAACTACCATCAACATGATACATCAACAATTATATTGACTTTCAAGTGATCATTAGACAAATCCACTTTCCAAAATATTACATTGGATACACGGATTCAACAAGTGTCATCTCAACACTTCATGCCATCTCAACTAGAATTATGGTACCATTTACAACCCGGGGACACCAATCCCAATCATCGGTTATATTCATAATCCACTAACGAGAGTTTTCGGTACCATATAACCCCTTAACCGTTAGGGTACTTTGATGGAGTATTCAGTACACGGTATAAACTCCTCGACATCCAAGGCAAATTTTTATAGTGCACTATCAATCTTATGGATGGCCAACTATATCCGATAACATTTTAAACCACATCATTTGCTAATATAATTCATTATTAACCATGTACCTTAGTATATTTTATAGCAACATATCAAAACCATTTTCAATGCATTAACCCAATGCATTCACAAGTATTCCTTATACTTACATGGATCATTTACCAATGCATCCATCATCAAAATATGATAAAAAACAATATATAACATACTTGAAAGCATGCTTAAATAGTAGGTACCATGTAATTCAAAACAAGTGCATAAAAACCATTTCATTAAAGCACGACCGAGGGAGAAATCTCTTTTTACTTACTTTCGAGTTTAAACCAGTGTTTCAAGCTAAGTTTAAACCCCCAATATTACCTTTAAACCATTTTAAAGCTGAAATCCACGTTCTCACTCATCGACAACGCAAAGCTTTATTCACCGATACGAAAACAAGCGTCTAAAGCCTCTGAAGCTTCACCAACAGCCTTAGGATCACTCTCCCTTATTTTAATCATTTAAGAACACATGATTAATTCATCATCATGCATTCATAATCCCAGTAACACAACTCATCAACTTCGCCTCACAAAAACCATCAATCGCTACCTGAAAACAACCGAAAACACCATCACATATCATCCAAACATTACCCAACCAAAACCTTAAGGTTTAGTCCATCAATTAACTTTAATTAGCATCAATGAGTGAATTTACTCTCAATTGGATGTTTTACTCTTGAAAACAAAAGATAACAATAAGATTTTGAAAAACAAGATTAAGGATTCCATTAGAAATCAATGACTTAAGAAATCAAGAGTATTACCTCTGATCTTTGATTGAGAAAAAGAATGTTTGGCTTAAGAGATTTTGAGAGAAAAGTCTTTAGAGAAAAGTTACGTCAAATGTATTTTTAGGAAAAATAACCACCTCTTTTAATTAACACCTCTTTAATTCTTTTAATTAAAACATATTAAAATTAATCACGATTAAGATGAAACTTAGATTAACACTTTAGGTAAAATAGCTCCTTAAAGAAAGTTTTGACCCTTTTATAAAACAGTCACTAAAAATAGTTTCTAATTTTTACATTTTGGTCTCTAGCCAAAATGTCTAATTTTCTAAATTCATTTTTCAAAATTGACTTTACCAAAAATATCCATATATTAAATAATTATTTTTAGATATTTTCCTAAATATTTTCTCACTAAAAAATATTTAATCCGATTTTAATCTGGAACCTGACTCGAATCTCTAACATGATCCACCGGACCATCTGATTAGCCTAAAAACTGCTAGGCCTAAAACTTGGGTGTTACAAGAATCTGATTTGGAATATTATTTTGATTAGTGACTTTGATTTGGAGACCAACATTTTTCTTCATGCTCCATCTATGAAGACTACTGCTGCACAACCTACTAGATATGCACATGAGTTTAGTTTAGTAAAGTTGATTTATGGCAAGTAGTAGATTCGGGTTGTGGCGAGCTTAACGAGCAACCGGTTTTTTTAACGAGCACGAGTCGAGTAAAATTTTATCGAACTTACCGACTATCGAGTTGAGTCCAGCACAATTCAACAAATTTTTTAATTGAGTCGAGCACTACTCAAATCCCGACCGACTCACTCAATAAGCTCCCCTATGGAGTGACCAAAAAATCTAATGTCTAAAATCTAATGATTAAATTAAAAAAATAAACTTCAGTGACTAAAATATGAATAATTTTTTTAAATAGTAAAAAAATAAGCCTAAAATCATAGGCGTCTTCATGAATCAACTCATGGTTCTATAACTAAATTCAAATATCCAGTTAGATTAATCTGAATTCAAATTAAACCCTATTCTAACCAGGTTGATAATCCAACCTGTAATTGTAAACAAATTTAAATGGTTGGACCTGGAAGGATTTTGTAAATTTAAAATAATTCTACTTTTTTTCTTTTTGGGGCTGATGTTTATGGTACGGCAGAAGTTTACAGTTGTTCAGTACTTTAGTATAGGAACTTTCGCAAAGAGAACCAAAACCTATAGTTGAAGGCAAAAGCGCCAAGTCAAGTAACAGTTCGATCCAACCACTGTTTATTTGGCTTTACAAAACTGGGGGTCGCGCCTCGCCTCGCCTCTTTACATTAGCATCTGCTTTCTTCCGGTGTGATACTCTGTCAAAGCCCTAGCTCCAGGTTCTTTTTCCTCTCGATTTATTGGGTTTTTGGTTTTGTTTTACATTGCTTTTCAAGTAAATTCTGGGTTTAAGAATACGGGTTATCTTTGAAAATTTAACTGATTGCTTCTTTGTTTCGATATTTTTACTATTTTTAATGATCTGGGTCTTGTTTTTTCATCTTGTCAATCTTCTTTGGTTTCCTGATATCGGCTCAATTTTTTGTTTTCTTTTGAATTACGAAAAGGGGTTTGTAATTATATGTGTCTGTTTCTTGTTGATTGTTTGTGGCGATCCTTTTTACTCGTTTAGTTGGCCAATTTAGAAACTTCGTTTTACTGTTTGTAGGTTGAATTCAGGCATGCTTTACTGCTAGTGAATTTGATTGGAAACAAGTGCAATGGAGCATCCAAGATCAGGCTCAGGGAATGGTGAGGATAATGTTGGGATTCCTGACGATTTGCGTTGCAAAAGGTCGGATGGGAAGCAATGGAGGTGTACTGCCATGTCTATGCCAGACAAAACTGTTTGTGAAAAACACTATATCCAGGCAAAAAAGAGGGCTGCCAATTCTGCATTAAGAGCTAGCCTTAAGAAAAAGAGGAAGTTGGGTGGTGAAACTGAGATGTACGGAGGAGACACTAAGAGTAATGACTTCAATGTGCCACATGTAAGTAAGAAAGTTGAAGAGTATCCTCTTCCAGTTTCCGGGAAGAAACATAAAGAAAAGGTTCCTAAGAATCAAATTCAGTATTCACCTGAGACACCTCCTATGAGGAATATCTTGGCACGTAATTCCACAATGGTGGAAGATGATTTTCAAAGAGATGACTCGCCTTTTGAAGAGAGTTGGAGGTCATACAAGACACCATCTTTTTCTGCTGCGGATTCATCCAGGAATAGATCACAGAGAAGCTATGATGATGTTGCTATGGAGGTGGTGAGTTAACGTACTATATGGTGCATCTGGTAGCGTTAGTATTGTTTTTATTCTTGTAATGTCAGGTATTTTCCTGTGCATGACATCTTTAAAAGTTTTTTTTCGTTTTTTTTGGGGTTTTGGGGGGGGGGGAGGCAGGCACCTTAGGGAATATTGCTTCCTTAAAGACTATAACATATAGAGATACTTCATAAGGGTGGATCTTATTATGTTCCACGGCTTATGAAGGGGAGAAACTAGATTGAAAGTTTTGTAGTTAATTTATAATTTAGATTTTTTATGATTCTTTTCTCCAAGATATTGCAGCAGATTTGCTGGGTTCCTTTCATGCTTTATGATGTTTATTCCTCTGCTTTTTTTAACTCTTCTCTGTCCCACTATTTTATGTTGCTGATTTCAGGATGACACTGAAGATTCCTCTGAAGAAGTTTTTGTTGGGAAAACTTGCCATCAATGCCGGCGGAATGATAGAGAGAGAGTTACTTCATGCCGCAAATGTGGAAAGAGAGGATATTGTGACAGCTGTATTTCCACATGGTGAATTGAACTTTTAGTTAAAAATTCCCACATTCCTGTTTTCCAGCATGTATTTATGCTTTCTTTGTAGGTACTCACACACCCCTTTGGAAGAAGTTGAGAGTGCTTGTCCTGCATGTCGTGGTTCCTGTAATTGCAAGGCATGCATACGAGGTGATAACATGATAAAGGTATTTTCTCTCTTTCAAAGGGCTTGTATATCTAAATAATAGATATTGATGTTTTACAGTTTAATAATTTATTGATGAATAATTTACTTTTCACTGAGTGCAGGTAAGGATACGGGAAATACCTGTCCTGGACAAGCTACGGTATCACTATTGTCTTTTGTCTTCGGTGCTTCCTGTCATTAAGAAGATCCATCAGGAACAGTGTTCTGAAGTGGAATTGGAAAGAAAACTTCGTAGTAAGATGCTTGTTGATTAAATGATGTTTAAGCTCAAGTTTCTACTGAGATTATATGTCCTTATTTAACCATTGTTGCATATGTTTTTCAGGAACTGAAATAGATCTTCTTAGGGCAAAGGTGAATTCAGATGAGCAGATGTGCTGGTATGTAATAACGTTTACTGGCTATTCTAAAATCATTCTGGTTAGTTTAATAGGTTAATTTTCTGTTCGTTTGGCGAGGTTTACTAATTAAATGTGCAAAAGTATGGTTAACGCATTCTCATATCTATTGTACTAAGGACGTATAGTTCATTACTATGTCTTTTTGCAGCAACTTCTGTAGGATGCCAATTATTGATTATCATTGGCATTGTGCAAATTGCTCATATGATCTGTGTCTCCATTGTTGTCAAGATCTTCGGAATGTATCTTCTGTCGGTATTGAAGATATAGGAAATGAAATGGATGAGAGAACTCAAGACAAAGAAACTTCTATGGGACAAGCATCTAAATTGAAACTAAATTTCTTGCATAAGTTCTCTGGTTGGAAAGCCAACAGTGATAGCAGTATTCCGTGTCCTCCAAAGGAACATGGTGGTTGTGGTCATCACTCATTGAACCTAAATCGTATTTTTAAGATGAATTGGGTTGCAAAACTGGTTAAGACTGTAGAGGAAATGGTTAGTGGATGTAAGGTTTATGACGTTGAAAGTTCAGAAAAGACTGAATTGAATAATCTCAGACTTTGTCAGTTTGCCGACAGAGAGGGTAGTGATGATAATCTTTTATACTGCCCGTCATCTCAAGATATTAAAGAAGGGATTGCTGATTTTAGAAAGCATTGGAGCAAGGGTGAACCCGTGATTGTTAAAGAGGTATTTGACAACTCATCCATTTTAAGTTGGGATCTGGTGGCTATATGGAGAGGAATTAAGGAAACGGAAGATGAGAAAATAAAAGACGAGACCAGAATGGTGAAGGCCATAGATTGCTTAGGCTGGTCGGAGGTAGGCTCTATGCTGCTTCTTATATGTGTGTGATCTTGATATCTTTTTAATTTAATTGATATTTTGTGTCATGTGTTCTTATAGATATGTGTTGGGTTTGAAATGATGTCAGGTTGATATTGAACTTGATCAATTCATCAAAGGATACACAGAGGGACGGACAAATGAAAATGGGTCCTCAGAAATGCTGAAGTTGAAAGATTGGCCTTCTCCCAGTGCTTCAGAAGAGTTTTTGATGTACCAGAGACCTGAGTTTATCAGTAAACTTCCTTTACTTGAGTACATTGATTCCAGGTTGGGTCTCCTAAATGTTGCTGCAAAATTGCCTCATTATTCCCTGCAAAATGATGCTGGACCTAAGATTCACATATCTTATGGGGCCTATGAAGAACTTGATAGAGGGAATTCAGTAACCAATCTCCATTTCAAGATGCGAGATATGGTAAGTTGCATTTTCCCTGTCCTTGACTAATATTTGTGTATCTTTTTTTAAAAAAAAAAAGAGAAGAAATTTGGTTTTGAAATAATTATTACAATGACGCTGTGCATCTGAAGCGTTCTATGATTGTATTATTTGTTTTAAAAGTGTATCAAAGGATTAATCTCTGTGTTCTATGCTGGAATTTAATGCTTGAATAAGACTTGGGTTTTCATTTGCTCCATCACGTTTTGCAATTCCTAATCTATCATACATGCAAGATCAAGGCCTCTTTTTTGTGTAATGCTAGCTTAAATCTTTTAATCTGAAAGAGAATGAATTAAATTATCTATTGATTCATTAAAGAAGTCTGGACAACCAGCAAGGCCTTTTTGTAATGCTTAAAATTAAATTTGAATATTCTGTGGTAAAATGTACGAATTTAAAGTTGAGTTGTTTTTTAGGTGTATTTGTTGGTGCATGCATGTGAAGTGAAGGTAAATGGTCAGAAGACAAAAAGGGTCATACACAAATCCAATGGAGAATCTGAGTTAAATGAGTCCTTGGGGGATCCCGAAACAAGATCAGATGAGAAAGGATTACGTGATTTATCTACTGATGGACCTGATACGGATGATGAATCTGAGAGCACATCTGATGTACATGAGGATCAAGAAACTGATAATACCATGATTGCAGAGAAATCTGTAGATTTTGAACAGTTAAATGGGGATAGCAGGGATGTGATAGGCAATCCTAAAGCGGGAGCTTGTTGGGATGTCTTTCGTCGACAGGATGTTCCAAAGTTAACTGAGTATTTGCAGAAGCATTGGAAGGATTTCGGGAAGCCTGAAAGTACAGTAAGTGGTTCTGTAAGTTTATAATCTTAGTTGTAAAAGCAACATTTTTAACACATTGCATGAAAGCGCGTGTTGATGATTTTCTATTTTCATTTTTAGGCGATGTGTCCTCTGTATGATGAAGTGGTGTACCTGAATGAGCATCATAAGAGAAAACTTAGGCAAGAATTTGGTAAGGATAAGATAACAACCTACTTCTGTAAAAAGTTTTTAAACCGATTTTATATTAGATTAAATTGAAATCTGGGTTAAAACAAGTTTCCCTGGAAAACCTTATTCTAATTTTTAGTGCAGTCAAAATTTCAATATTTTCTTTTTGTTGCTATTATAGAATCATTAATATAGTAGCTGTTGGCCCTTTTCTTTTACAGGAGTGGTGCCATGGTCATTTGAACAGCATGTGGGACAAGCTGTGTTTCTCCCTGCTGGTTGCCCTTTTCAAGTGAGGAACCTTCAGGTAAGTCTCTCTGATAAATAAGCTTCAGTGTTTGTTTAAGTTCTGTGATTTTATTGCAAAATCCTGCTAGAAGGTGATGTTTGATGTCATTGAGTATGTCCGATGTCATAATGTTTGAAAATTAATAATCGAGTATTGTCCATAAACTCTGGACATAGTTCCTGTAGTATCTAATTTGAAGTTATGGAACATATGATTTCTTCCACGGAAGGTTCATTGTTATGGAATATTAATAGAAAAAATGCATTTAAGTGTTGAATGAATCTGTATCTTTTTAATTAGCAGGCTGGGATTGGCGAGACTGAATAAACTCAACTCTTAGTGTATTTAAGTTTTTATGATATTTATCACATTTAGAAGTTTATTATTTGGCTTATATAGCTATATTAAAACCGACTTATTTCCTTCTTGTTGAACTTTCAGTCCAATGTTCAGTTAGGATTTGACTTCTTATTTCCGGAAAGTGTGGGGGAGGCTGTAAGATTGGCTGAAGATATCCATTGTCTTCCAAATGACCATGTTGGAAAACTTCAAATTTTGGAGGTCAGGCTGATAAAATTCTCCCTAAAAGTATTCTTGCTTTTACGTGTGCCTTTAAATCATGGGGCATGTATGTTGGACCTTTTTGTCCTAGTAAGTTTACCAACTTTACCATCATTTTCAATCAGGTGGGGAAGATCTCATTGTATGCAGCTAGTTCGGCTATTAAAGAGGTCCAGAAATTGGTGCTGGATCCAAAGTAAGTAAAATTTAAATTTATCATCATGGTCTCTATGCTAGCATTTCACTTTGATCTAATGGGGAATGTGAAAATGGCCATCTCCCATTTGACCAATTTTCTTTTAGAAGTGCATTTTCAGTTAGGCATGGTGGAACACTAGGCCATTCAATTCTAGAGCTTTCCCTCCCTAAAACCGCTCCGACACATTACTTTTTCATTTTCCTTTCAAAGTTGCTTTTCTCTTCTGCTGAATCCACTCTTTCGAATCCTACCTCATTGCAGACTGGGTGCCGAGCTTGGGTTTGAAGATCCTAATTTAACTGCAGTGGTTTCTGAGAATCTGGAGGTTGCCAACCGAAGTCAAATAACTTGTGCGTGAACTTCTGTATAGTAATTGTAGCTTTGATATTGGAACTACAGTTTCTCCAGAGGCCATTGTGGGTTCCTGAATGAATTTGTGTATAAATGTATTTATATGTATGTAATCTTCTAATGCTTTTTTGGTACTTTGACTATTCAAGCCGTCCTATTCTTGACAATGTCATCTTAATTTATAAAGAACGATATTCGGATGGAAATCGTCTGCCTCAAACTATGCTTCTTTTAGTGTCTCTATTTTAAAAAAGTGGCTATAGGGTTTAGATTAGGGTTTATTGTTTATGGTTAGGGTTTTGGGAATTAGAGTAGAGTATTTTTTTTAGAATGTAGGATTTAATGTTTAGGATGTGGAATTTAGAGTTAGAGTTTAGAATTTAATTTTTTTAGTGTGGGGCATAAAGACTACACATTAAGGCCATTGGGATTTATGTAATTCTGCATCCCTTTCCCCCTTTTTTTGGCTCTCCAAATGTTTCAATTATATGAAATTGAGGCCATCGACTACATTGAAGAGCAAATTAAGATCAGGGTATCAGGTTCAATTCTGTTACAGAATATTTTAAAAGTACAATCTTGAATATATTAAGCTCAGATAAAATGAGAATGCAGTTAACTTTTCCACTCAACTCTTTTACCCCCCCCCCCCATCTATTTCTTCGCATTCTTTTTCTCCATTCCAGCCTGCATTCTCATTGTTAACATTATTTTCAAAGGCAGTGGACGTAAGTCATCATTTTGGAAGCAAGTTAAAAGTTATATGTTATAACAATGCTTATGGCTCCATTATTCTGTTTTAAACTCTAGCCGACGTCCCTTTTTCTAGTTTTTAAATTCAATAACTTTGTCATTGTGACACACTTTTCTCTACTGTAATGACAAGGTATTATGCTTGACGAAATGATGTACTGGTGGCTTTTTTAAAATCCAAATGTACTTGGAAACCCGGTTTTAATTTTGAAAAATAGAGTCATCAGCGGCCACTTGGATTAGGTAGACCGGACGCCAAAAGATAACCAGAGATGACTTGTGATTCGGTTACGTCTAGGAAAGGTTTTGTATCCCATCACGTTCAAAATTAGTACCTAACCGATTACCGTTTGTATTAATATTAGAACTTGCGAGTCGAGTGAAATTTAAACTAAAATTATTTTATGAATGCAAGTACATTTTAAGGGTCTCATTATTTCGAGGAATAAACAAATATCACAAAATGATACCTAACATTACATTTTTATTCTGTTTTGGTACTCCGACCGTTAAAATTTAATGGAGATGATGATGTGACTCATTTTTAAATTGAGATAATATTAATTTTAGTCCCAAAAACTAGTAAATTTCTATCAATTTGGTCCTAACTCTATCAATTTAATCACCATCTAAAATATTTGGATTAAAACTATAAATTTCCCCTTTTTCCTTTCTTCTTTCCCAAAACCACAGCGAGAGAGGACGATTATAACTCCTAAACCACAAACCATAAACCAAAAACCCTAAACCACAAACCCCTAAACACCAAAAAAGTTGAACAGTTTCGTTGGAAAGAAAAATAAAATGGGTAATTTACAATTTTACCCCAAAAAAGATAAGATGATGTTTAAATTGGATGGATTTTGGACTAAATTGATAAAAATATATTAGTGTTTTGGAGAAAATTGTGATTATACCAGGACACATCATCAGCTCCGTTAATTTTAGACGATCATGATACCAAAATAGAACAAAAAAAGTAACGTTGGGTATCATTTTGCCAAAAAAATAGTTAGGGTACCAAAATAGAAACATGGGCATAGGTGGGGTACTAAATAGGTAGTTTACCTTAAATATAAATACATATATATATATATATATACACACACATAAACATGTACTTGGCCTTGCAGCTTTCTACTTTGCTCGAGGACAAGCAAAGACTCAAGTTTGGGGGTGTGATAGCTCTCTAAAGAGCATGTATTTTCACCCTATTCATCGATTAATTTGTCCCTGGTTTGTTATCATTTGCATACATTTTTACACTTTCATCTTAGAATTTGTTTATTTTCTAACTCAGATAAATTTTCTCGAATTATCTTGGATTTTGTCATTTCGCTGTTATGTCATTGCACTGCATGTCGTTGTAAAAGAATATTCTTATTGCAGCCAACCTTGTCACCTCATTTGCCAGTTGTATGGAAGCTTCTAAAAGATAAAGATGAAGGGCACTAACTGTACAATTTGTTATAAAAGATCATGTACGATATTTTGTCACCAATTTCACATAAAAGACACGTGTCCTCTTTCGATCAGCCTATAAAAATACTATTTAGAAGACAGAAAGAAAGAGAGGGAGATCCAAACGGCCTCAATTCTTCAATTTTCTTTTCTTTGAAGCTTCATCCATGGCGGCTTGAGCTTCTTCTTGGTGAACCAAGGTGATTCAAGGCAGAACGACTCGAGAAGGAGAAAAGCTGGGTACTAAGGCAGGGGAAACTTGTGGGAATACTTCGAGATTATCTAGGAATGGAAGTTTCCATTTATTTTCACTAGTTTTATGTATTAATCGATTGATGGTTATTGTTTTCTTTTCTTAAGTATGGAAATACTTTTGGATTTTGAACTTTGGTTTATTATATATATATATATATATCTTTCTTCCTTGTTTATATTACGGGGCTTGAATGTTATTTTGCATGGAAGTGCTAAATACAGCCATTGACAATAGAAGGTGTGGTGATAGTTCAAGTTAACGGGCATCACAACGAAAGTTTGGTGAGAACACGAACGAATTCGGTTCACTTGTTCAAGTGCATGCATTATTTGCCAACATTGGAAGATATGGTTGATGTGTACATATGAGTCTTTAGTTGAGACTTTGAGGAGAGTGAGTAGGATAAACTTGATATTCATCATTATTAAACCATCTCATGTTATGACCTTGCAACACTTGGTTGTCTGTGAGAATCACCAAGGGGATACAATCTTATCATTACTTATCTTGCTCTATTATACTTGTTATTATTGCTTCCACATTATACTTGAAATCCTCGCCCTTTTATTCCCTTACACATACAACTACACTCACATTTCCTTTTACTTTCAGTACTATTGCATCGACAAACATAAGCGATCAGAGTCCCTTCCTTGTGGGATCTATATCCGATAGGATTAACCTATCAACTATACTTGTATCGACATGTGTACGCTTGCACAACGATGTGTCAATTTAAACCCTGATCAAGTGTTGACTTTTGAGTTCTTTCTATTCCCTAATTCATGAGTTTTCCTTCTCAAGGATGCCTTTTCATCTTTAGGATCAGTTTCATATTATGTCATCTTTATTTCAAGATGACAGACAACTTCTCTTTCTTGTTATAGATTTTCTTGAGAATATACTTCATGTGATGTGCATAAAGTCTTTCTTTAGTCAAAATTGCATTTTATGGAGCAGTCAGGGTGCACATTTGCTTTAGGTCCTTATCTTTTCAATCTATTTTCAAAGTAATACAGAGAAATCTTTTGTTTCACTACAAACTCAGTTCACTTGTTCTCCTTTCAATACAAGATGTCTTTTAAAGAAAACTATATTTTCTTTTTTTATATTATGAATATATCAAGCTAAATTAAATGTCCCAAATATCAAGTACATGAGCGCCTATGATTTAGCTCTCCGGTGATCATTTCAAGCATAGATTGTGTCTGTGAAGACTTTGAATGTTGCGGTGATGTTTGAGATTGTGAAGTTCCCCCAAACCACTCAGTTCTCTTTTATGATTATCGTAAAGCTCAAAAGTAACTCCTTTTCAGTCCTCATTATTCTTCTTCATTTAGAATTGTGTTTAAGTTTCCTTGACTAGTTTAACTAAGAGAGTGCAAAAATATCATTCTAAGAAAAGAATTCTATAAATGCATGTATGTGCTTCTGATTGCAACTAGCCACTATTTATTAGCTCCCCATTTTGTTCGTTTTTTATTTTTTTCTTGTTTACTTTGATTTATCTCAAGATTTCATCTCATCAGTTGTTTGGCTTTGTCAGGGTTTGAAAATCACTCATGAAGCCAAGTCATAGAGTAGATGGAGCATTGCTATCTTATTGGATACTCAACCTCACGGCTATAGCAAAGAGCCCCCTAGATTTCTTTTCCACTTTTTTTGTTTTGTTTTATGCTACTAGTTACAATCTATGCATTTTTTATTGGGGGTATAGAAATTCATTATTAGGATTTCAATTTCAAGTAACTCTTCCTAGTTAAACTTGTATAGTCCACTTCTATGAATTTCAAAGATTTTCTCATCATTGAACTTAATCAAAGGTTTTGTAGTCTTCTTTTTCTTGCTTTGCCGACCTAAGTAGTCTGGAAGACAAGTCACATGCATCGCTTTCATAACACTCAGTTGATCATTAGATCATAATCAATACCGTTTGCACAATTGATATACGAGGACCCAATTGACATATATATTAACCAAAATTGACTTGGAAAATAAAATGAGGCAATGTTTGGGACACTAAAAGATGCATCTTTAATTGAAATTTAAAACAAGTAGTTTTAGGTCATTACAAAAGATTCTCACTGCCTTCGGGCTTAAACATGTGGAATGGATTCATAAAAATTACTTAAAAAGAAAATTAAAAACTACGGGGAGACCTAATGTAGTCAAATTTATATAGCACCTAGCCCGACATATATGACAAGTTCATGACAGATTCTTCCCTTCAGCAATTATGGATCCAAAGCCTTCAAAAGCCATTAGGTTATTAGCCATTACCAACCCAAGGGCAGTTTTCTCAATTGTTTCTTTTCTATATACCTTGACTTGTTCAAAGAATTTGATCTCTTTGCTATCTATCAAACCTTAGACCACGACCTTGAACAAACAAAAATCTTGGATGACGTGCCCTTCTTCGACATGGAACTCATAGTAGAGACCGATATTTTCTTCGAGTATTGACGCACCTTGGTTGATCAAACCCACATCTAACAGCTTTCTCCAAACCCAACTAAAACCTCCATCTTCATTATTCGGTTGTTCTCTTCAGAAACAACATTCACCTCACATTCATGATTTAGTAAGGGATTCTTGGTTGTAATTGGTCCTACAGGGTCCTCAAAATTTATAGCTCCAAACTTAATAAGCTTTTCCACTATCTTTTTAAAGCCTATACAATTCTCGATTGAGTAACCAATTTGTCTTGTGTGATAATCACATCACATGTTGGAATCACACCATTTTGGGAAGGAGGTTGTAATGGTTCTTAGTGGAAAGGTGTTGTTGTATGAGCATTGGACAACTCTTTGTACAATTCTTCGTATGACATTCGTATTAGGGTAAACTCAATCATCTCGGTATTCTTCCTTTGGCCATATTCTTGTTTCGATGAACTTTGGGCATTTGATGTGACTTTAGGCTATACAACCATCACTGGCTTGACATAATTGACATTGTAAACACTAGAAGAGTTTACCTCATTATCCTTCCTTCATGATGATAATTTCTTATAGGACGAATTTCCTCTACCATCAATCGTGCCATCCATTATAGTATTCTCAATGAACTCACCAGACAATATAGGTCGGTGAAACTCGTAGTTGTATTGCCTATTAGGCGATCCAAAATTAAACCCTTCAATGTATGAATAAATGTGATCATTGTCTCTTTCTCACCGAGTGCAGGTTGAACTTGTGTCATTGTGTCTCTCCAAAGTTCTACATGCTTCCTAAAGCTTTCATTAGGCTTTTGCTCCATATGATGTAGAGTCCAGCGATCTGGCACTATATCATTGAGGTACCGGTATTGCTCTAGAAAAACTTTGGCCAAGTCTTTCCATGAGCTTATCTGATGGAGACTCGACATATTATATCATCTAGCAATAGATCCTGATAGACTATCTTGAAAGCAATGGATCAATTACTTGTCATCTTTACCATACTCTATCATCTTTCGGCAAAATATGATAATATGAGTTTGGGGACAACTTGTCCCATCATATTTTTCAAAATTCTAGGATATTAAACTTACGGGGTAACACCATATCCAGGACAAGAATAAGTTCATTAGCATCAATTCCGCTAAAAGTGTCCACTACTTCAATAGCTTCCATCTTTTCTACAAGCCGCTTGCAACAATCTTCGATCTCTTTTGAAGTCTCAAATTTTGGTTTATCGATTTCTATCAACTAATCCATCTTTGACCAAAAAATTTAGCTTGATTTCTCCCTGGCTTAACTTCTGATGCAGAGGGTAAGTTCAACAGAAAAGAGTCGTCAGCTTGGTGATGTTGTGACTTCCCTATATAAAGTACTGCATGAAGGTTATGTTGAACCTTAACATGAGTACAAGTAAATCCTAGAAAGATATAAAGGACTTTCACTCCCTTCAGTGGGATCAGCAACATGATTTATAACAAATGTATTCTCCTTTTCGAGAACCTTAAATCCTAACATTTGTGCTAGTTAGGCTAGCATGTCATCTTGAGATGTCATGATCTATTCTCCCATATCTTGTTGGGCCTTTATCTAACTGATCCTCTAACTGTTTGGTTATATCCACTTGCAAGTCCTATTGAGTTTGCTCAATTTTGTTGATCTATCCTCATTCACCATTTTGTCTTATATCTAGTTCCATATGGGTCCTGAATTGACTGACGTTTTGCTTTATCCTGTATCACTAGCACAAAACATCTCAAAAATCAGTCTCAATGTTTTGACAATGAATGCATGTAAATGCGATATAAATGTTCTAGATGCAAAGGCATTGATTTAGAAATGCCTTTCATAGAACAGCTACCCCAAATATACAAGATTTGGGGAATTCCCACTCCATCCCCAATACTTGCGGGTACATTTTGGAGAATCCCCCTTAAATATTTTGAGGATTTTTTCATCTACATACGCATCCTTTACAGATCCATGCAGTTTTCGACTAATCCCCGTACCCAAAAAAATAAACAAGGCTTAATACATTAAAACAAATACTCAACATTAAATCTCTAAAATTACAAACATAAATGATAAATTTAATTTTACCAACAACAAATCATTTTAAAACTATAAAACATGACTAAAACACTAACTATTGAAACACGATAGCATGAACTACCTTTGAAAGAAAATATGTAACTAATAATCTACAATTCCAAATCATGATATGTTTGCTCTAAAAGAAACTAGACTAGATAATCTTTACAACCATATAAACTACCTCTTCTAATTTTACTCGTACGATTTATGGTGAATTTCTAAAGTCACAACCATTGTTGTTTTTTGGAACTGTCTACAATCTTTTCTTCTAAACTTTGCTCACTCAAAAATTAATAACTCCTAATATATAACTCGAAATCAAGTGCATTTTGTTTTAAATGAATTCAGACTTTCGTAAGGATGTGGAAATATAAGGCTCACTTCATAATTTATCTTGTATAACTTTGGGTGATTTCTCAAAGTCACTGCTAAAATTGTTTTCTAAAAAAATCTACTGTCAATTTTTTCTGACCTTTCAACATTCAAATATTCATATTTTTAAAATACATATCGGAATCGATCACTGTGTATTTTAAGAAAACTAGATCAAATCATGTTTACAATGATGTATAGACCACTGTTTAATTATTTTTATAAAATTTACGGATAATTTCCAAACTTGCACCACCGGGCCATACACAGGTTATGAGAGATTAGATTTTTGTTGAAAATGTGTAAATTATCCTAATGGCCATCCAACTTTGTAAAATATTAGGATACTTGCAAAAAAAAATTCAGGGAACCCTGTGGTGATTTATAAGGGTACGGTTTGGTCACAGTTCGAATATAGCAATCCCCGTCTCCATTCCTATTTGAACTTCGGTGATAAAACCTCCCCCATCTTTGCCCTCGTGGGTGAAGATTTCAGTTTTTCCCCATACCCGTCGGTTCAGATTCCAACAATTTTCGGTTATTCACCACCCAATTGTCACCCTTAATTTAACCGATATCTAAGTTACTAAATTTTTTTCTCAATTCATGAACGCTTTCCAAATTGTCCACCATTTATGAGTCAATACCTTATGATAATGAAATGCAACTATAACACAAATTAATGCTTCATGCCAATGTGATGCAAATGTCAAACACCAAAAGGAACACACAAGTTAGCACGAAAAACTAATCAAAGGAAAGACAAAATATTTCTTAAAATTAAAATCCTACTAGACATGCTTTTTACCTAACATGCTTTATTTACAGAAAAATAAAATCTTATCTCATAATGGTATCTACCCACATGTTTTGTCATAAATAAACCATATCCACATAATATCTAGTTCTCTAGGGTTTTCGCATGGCTCTAATGGGGTAGACACTTATGATTCTTTATATGATAGTTGGGTTCTAAAAAGGTATGCAAATTGTTCTCGTTGTCCAATACTAAGGGTACCAAAGCCCTCGATCATCACACATCATAATTATAGGCCATTTCAATCGAGTTCAATTTGGGGAACCCATTTTCCTATGTCTACATGAATAAATGATATTCTCATGAAAACACATACATATGAGCCCTATAGGTATTTTTTAGGTCTACACGAAGACACAATATTCTCATGAAAGTAGTAGAATTTTCTCTCCACTTAAACGAACGGGTCGAAGCTCGAGTATAGAGCTTTATGTTATGCCAAATTTTAAAATGCATAAAATGAACTTGCATTCATTAATGGATATTAATGAAACTTAAACTCGCAATTTTCTATTATTAAGATAAAGAGTAATCAACTTGTGGCTTGACTATTTTTTGTAAAAAAAACTTTTGATCCCAGCAGAATTGCCAAGCTGTAATAACAAGGTATTACGCTCGACGAAATTTTTATGTATTAGTTGTTCTTTCTAAAATCTAGATTTATTTGGAAACCCAGTTTTAATTT
Source organism: Hibiscus mutabilis (assembly GCA_019671005.1). Taxonomy (NCBI): domain Eukaryota; kingdom Viridiplantae; phylum Streptophyta; class Magnoliopsida; order Malvales; family Malvaceae; genus Hibiscus; species Hibiscus mutabilis. Next base: position 29,404,240 of record CM033715.1, read on the forward strand.
TGAAAAATAGAGTCACCACCAGTCACTTGGATTAGGTAGACCGAACACAAAAAGATAACCAGAGAAAATTAGGGCTTAGAAGTCGGTTACGTGTGGGGAAGGTTTCGCACCCCACTACGCATAAAATTGGTACCTAGTTGATTATCGTTTATATTAGTATTGAAACTTGTGTTTCGAGTGATATTTAAACTAAAATTCATTTATGAATGCGAATATATTTTAAGGGTCTCACTATTTTGAGGAATAAACAAAGATCACCATCAACCTCTTAGACACTAACGAAGTTTACTCTTTAATAATATAACATCGCATTATCAATAAATTAAGTCCATGCATACAAAATATAAACAAGGTAACAAGCGATATATATATATATATATATATATATATAACTATAATAGATGTATGGGTAAAGTACCCAAATGGCACTAAACTATCCCTAGAAAAATAAAATAGTCGTCGAACTTTTAAAAATTACATAATGAACATTAAACTTTAGTTTTTGTTACAAAATTGTAACTGAGCCCTTAAAGGTAACTAAGGGGGTGATGTGGAAAATACGAAAAAATTGAAGAATAGAGCATTTAATACATACTTTTATATCCAATCAATTTAGTCATAGAATCAATAAATTTAACCTCATTATTTACATATTCTTTCAATTTGGTCCTATTTTCAACCATTTGTTGAAGGAAAAATAAATGGAAAGGATTGTGGGCAAGGAGAGTCCAACTTGGGAGATGGAGTGAAGAAGGAACATGAACGACAACTAGGCCAAAGCCTAACTTTGTTTAAAATGACAAATAATAATATATAACATTAGCAGTACTCTTTTTACCTTTAGTCAGCATCTTTCGGTCCATCCACAACCATGACATTGGAGCCATTTTTCTTTGTTATTTTTGCTTTCTGAGTTTTCTTTATTTTATCTTGTCGATAAACTGCAAACTTCTTCATCTACTTGAAAAATGGCTCCAATTTCATAGGTTCTGGATGAACCGGAAGATGTTCAACTAAAGGAAAAAAATAAGAGTACTACTAATGTTCTACATTATTATTTTTCGTTTTTAACCAAAGTTAGGCTTTGGCCTACTAGTTGGACATGCTCCTTCACTCTATCACCCAGGTTTGACTCCCTTTGCCCCCAAATCCTTTCCATTTATTTTCCTCAACCAAATGGTGACACATAAATGATGAGGTTAAATTTATTGTTTTTTCGAAATAGGACTAAATTGATTGAATATGCAAATATTGAGGATTAAATGTGTTATTATTCATTTTTTTTGTAACTATGGCATCACTCTTTAACGGTAGTTAAGGGCTTGGTTACCATTTTATAACAAAAACTAAAGTTTAATGTCCATTATGTAACTTTTGAAAGTTTGGTAACTATTTTGTTTTTTAAGAATAGTTTAGTGACCATTTGTATACTTTACCCTAGATGTATATATATATAGGCAACATGAAACATAATTAAATAAATGCCATGACCAAAATGCAAGAAAGAAAAAATTGATGGCAAAAATTAAAATAATAGTAAATTAAATGAACTAAAAATTAAAGAATTTACTAATGAGGTTACCTAGATCATGTATAATGTGGATCATACCCTAAGGCTGGGGAATTTATGCCGTTAGTCATCTTAAAATTAGCCTAAAATTAGGCTGACCAGTTATACCGGTAGCCTGTGCCTACATAATTTGTTACGACGCGGTTACATAATTTGTTACAGTTAGTGTAAGAAAAATGGTAGTTATAAAATAGCGTATCATGGTAGAAAATTGTGTAACTACCTAAAATATTAAACGATTACTCTATATGTCACGATACACATGAGAAATACAATACCTACACAATGATTCACAATACCTACATAAAGATTTACATAAGTTATACTAAAAGAAGTAACTACCGAATTTATTACCCCACATATCCTAATCTTAAACCAACAAAACTTTGGGTAGGAAATGTTGTAACTACCTTAAATGTTAAAGGATTACTCCATATGTTAGAAAACGCACGAGAAAAAGCATACCTACCTAATTCTTTATATATGTTGTAGTAAAAAGCGTAACTACCGAATTTATTACCCCATATCTCCTAATCTTAAACCAACCAAACTTTTGGTAGGAAATGTTGTAAGTACCTAAAATGTTAAAAGATTACTCCATATGTTAGAAAACGCATGAGAAAAAGCATACCTACGCAATTTGACACAAAACCTACATAATTCTTTATATACATTGTAGTAAAAAGCGTAACTACGGAATTTATTACCCTACATCTCATAATCTTAAACCAACGAAAATTTTGGTAGGAAATGTTATAACTACCTGAAATGTCAAAGGATTACTCCATATAATAGAAAACGCATGGGAAAAAGAATACCTACGCAATGTGTCACAAAACCTACTTAATTCTTTATATACATTGTAGTAAAAAGCGTAACTACCGAATTTATTACCCCATATCTCCTAATCTTAAACCAACCCAACTTTTGGTAAGAAATGTTGTAACTACCTTAAATGTTAAAGGATTACTCCATATGTTAGAAAACGCACGAGGAAAAACATACCTACACAATGTGTCACAACACCTACGTAATTCTTTATATACGTTGTAGTAAAAAGCGTAACTACCGAATTTATTACCCTACATCTCCTAATCTTAAACCAACCAAACTTTTGGTAGGAAATGTTGTAACTACCTGAAATGTTAAAGGATTACTCCATAAGTTAGAAAACGCATGAGAAAAAGCATACCTACACAAAGTGTCACAAAACCTACGTAATTCTTATATACATTGTAGTAAAAAGCATAACTACCGGATTTATTACCTAACATCACCTAATCTTAAACCAACCAAACTTTTAGTAGGAAATGTTGTAAGTACGTGAAATGTTAAAGGATTACTTCATATGTTAGAAAACGCATGAGAAAAAGCATACCTACACAATGTGTCACAAAACATACGTAATTCTTTATATACGTTGTAGTAAAAAGTGCAACTATTGAATTTATTACCCCGCATCTCCTAATCTTAAACCAACCCAACTTTTGGTAGGAAATATTGTAACTTCCTAAAATGTCAAAGGATTACTCCATATGTTAGAAAATGCATGAGAAAAAGCATACCTACACAATGTGTCACAAAACCTACGTAATTCTTTATATACGTTGTAGTAAAAAGCGTAACTACCGAATTTATTACCCCACATCTCCTAATCTTAAACCAACCAAACTTTTGGTAGGAAATGTTGTAACTACCTAAAATGTTAAAGGATTACTCCATATGTAACACCCCCTTCCCAGTCTGGTAGAGAACTGGGTCGGAGACTGTCGTCGGAAGACGAAATAGGTCATAATCAAAATTGGGGCTAATTAAAATTTTTAAATTAAAAAGGGACTAAATTTACAAACGTTACAATTTAACAACCCTAATCCAGATTCTTTATTACCAACTTGTAATTAGACTCTACAATTATTAATCTGTGAAGTTTCGTGGTTACCAGATATCTTTAACCTATCCATTCAGGCTACAAAATTTTTAGTGACTAATTTGTAATCTTTTAAAACTGTTTTCTTGAGCCTTTTAACGGAATTAAGTGACTCTGTATCGATACATTATAGGCTGTATCGGTATGCTATGTTGATTTTCATAATTTCTAGGTTCAAGGTCAATGACCTCGTATCGATACGTCTATTCCCGTACCGATACACTTTGACTTGGGTTGACTCGTTTCGGTACACCTGAGGCCGTATCAATGCAATTAAATTTTAGACCTTACTATCCAAACCTGTATCGGTACACTCCCTAGGGTATCGATACTCCCTACTTCATCAATGACCAAATATGCAAGGTCGTATCGGTATAGGCTTCCCCGTATCAAAATGTCTGGCCTGTAATGACAAATTTCATCTGGTTTTTATCTAATTTGACCCCCCAAATGTTGTCCAATTATTACCAAATTTTACTAGCAAACCTAAAAATCACAATTCTAATAGCATGTCCAATTTTAGGGCATTCTGAATCCATTTACCTAGTTTTCTATTTAGGCTCATTTTAACAACTTAACCATTTCCAAAACTTACCACTTTATGTGTATAACTCTAGATCATTATAGGTGTTAAGTGTTCAAAAATACTATTTTTATTACCCTTTTGATTCATATTATTGCTAGACTAAGGCTCATATTAGTTGCATTATTAGCCATTCATGCATGTTTGCATTGTAAACTTGGTGGACAAGCTTGATTTCATATTTTGCTTAATTTTTTGTGGAAAAAGATACTGCTTTGGTGTGTTTTGTGTGTGTGTGCATAATCACTTGCCAAAGCAAGGCTGGAACCAGTTGCCAGGGCAATTTTCAATAAGGGATAAGATGATATGGTAGTCGAAATTGATGACTAGATAAGTCCAAGATGACGTGGAGCAAAGTTAAATCCCAAAGGAGTTTGATGTCCATGACGAGGCTAAAGAGAAATTAAATCCCAAGAAGATAAGAGAAGTTCTAGAAGGAATTTAAATATAATAAAGAATTATATTCTTTAAAGATATTTAATTCCAACTTAAATTCCTCCTCAAAAAAGACTCTGGCCTAGCCCTATAAATTGAGGACCAAGACGTCAACTCCATAAGGGAGAGAGGAGACAAATTTCGACAAAGAGATCAAGGGTGATTTCGATAAGAGCTTTGGAGAGATTTCAACAAGGCTTCAACCATTCTTCATCTTTTTTTTCTTTCTTGTTCAATTAGGTTTATGCTAGGAATTCTTTGTTTTATGTTTCTTTAGAACCTAGACATGAACTAAATCTATTTGGCTAAGGTTATTGTGTTTTGTGGTTGTGAGAAACAATTGGATTTTGTTTAGGTAATAAGAGTTTGCACTTTCAATTCAAGGTTTAATCATTATTGGTTTTTCTTCTTGTTTGCGAGTGAATTAGGAGATGATCTCGTAACTTCATCTATTTATCTAATATCGGGAAAGTTAGATTCAAGAAACGAATGAGTATGGTCTTTATTCAATCTATTGATGGTGAAGATTAATCCGACTTACGAATAAGTTAAGGATTTCAACGGCTAAGAAGAACGCAAGATTGGTTGTTGTTCACCCTTGATTCACGCAGGGATGTATTATCAAGGCATGCACAAATAGCTAGAGTTTTGACTTAGGGATAAGAATAAACCATTGAAGAACGCTTCGTCGAACCTTGAAGTTGCTGCCCAGCCGCCCAAGTAGTTGCCCAGGCAACCGTCGATTAGTTGCCAAGGCAAGCCTGCTGCGCAAGTTGCCACGGCAACTGAGTTGCCCTTGCACTCTTTTACCAAGACGATCCAATCGGCTATCACACCTCAACTCATGATAACCTGGCCTATTCTCTCTCATTTGATTACATCTTCTTTTACTTATTTGCTTTCTAGTCTAGTTGTTAGTTAAAACTCCTACAATCACCTACTTGTGTTTTTACTTTTTACAGTGCAAGATATTAGATTCTTGAAGTGGCACCAATCCCTGTGGAGGCGATATCTTTTATACTATAACTTGCGATGTGTACACTTGCACAATTGCGGGGCACTTATTACGCGCAACAAGTTTTTGGCGCCGTTGCCAGGGACTGGCAATAGCAACTTTGTTTTTATTTTCTTGCACTTTTTATTTTTCTTGTTTAAGATTCAAAGGGTTAACAAACTTTGGTTTTGCATTGGTATATGACCAGTGCGAGATCGATTATACCAGAATATCCCTTTGATCCTGAAATCGAACGAACCTTGCAAAGGCTTAGACAAAGGTTAAGAGTAGCAATGGCTAATCAAGACGGCAATATGAATCAAGATGTTCCAGCAGCAGGAGGAGTGATTCTTGCACGAAAGAGAACTATTCGAGACTATCTTGAAGAAGATCTTGAAGGACTTAATCCAGGAGTTATCACACCTGAAATTAAAGTCGGCCACTTTGAGTTGAAACCGGTGATGTTTAATATGATCAATACAATTGGTCAATTTGGCAGCTCAGCAACTGAAGATGCTCAACAACATCTTAAATCTTTCCCCGATATTTGCAATTCATTCAAAATACAAGGAGTCACCCCCGATGTTTTACGACTAAGATTATTCCCCTATTCACTGAGAGATAGGGCGAAAGCATGGTTGAATAGTATTCCTGCCGGATCAATAGGAACTTGGACCAATCTTTGTCGTGATTTCCTTGCTCGATTTAATCCTACAAATTTGACTGATAAGCTTCGTAACGAAATTACTTCTTTTCGGCAGGCAGATGATGAATCCATGTACGAGGCTTGGGAGCGATATAGAGAACTTCTACACAAATGCCCCCTACACGAATTTCTAGTGTAGACACAAGTAACAATGTTTTACAACTCTGTGAATACACCAACAAAGATGATGCTAGATGCCTCGGCAAACGGTATACTCCTAGATAAGTCGTCGGAGGAAGCAATGCAAATTCTAAATAGGCTTGCCAAGAATGATTATCAATTCCCATCTGCTAGAAGAGAAGGAGTTAGACGCCAAGCCACAATACATGAACTAGGATCATCAAATTCAATTTCGGCACAACTGGCCACTCTAACCAAGATGGTCCAGAACATGCAGAAACCAAACAACACACAGGAAGTCAAGGTAATGGAATCCTTTTGTGAGTTATGTGGTGGTAACCATGATTCTTCTAAATGTATGCAGAATCCGAAATTCAGCTTTTATGTGGGGAATTACAACCGGAACAACAATGTGATGTCCAATACATACAATCCAGCTTGGAAGAAGCACCCGAATTTTTCATGGAGTAATCTCAACCATGCTCTAAACCAAAACAATCAGAATGCACAAGCATCGGGATTCCAACAGAATATGCCACGGCAACAGTTGTTGCAGCAACAACCGACAACATCTAGTTCTTCAGAAAATTCTCTCAATGCTTTTATGTTGAAAACTGAATCTTATATGGTTGAGAATAGTAACTTCATAAAAAGAATTGATGCTTTTATTAACAGGACCAAGATAAGATTACAAAACCAAGAGGCGGCAATCAAATCATTGGAAAATCAAGTCGGACAATTTGCTCAAAACCAGAACACTAGACCGCAAGAAGGTTTACTTAGCGATATTGAAGTCGCAAGAGGAACTGGCCATGAGCAATGTAAGGCGATCACCACTAGAAGTGGTCAACAACTTAAACAGGCTCAAGCTCGCTCATTAAACAAATTTCCACAAAAAGATCAAGACGAACTCAGCGGCAAAGCCTAAGATGCTGAACCAGGAATTGCCGTGGCAACCAACGATAAGCATGCCTCGGCAACCAACGATAGGCACGCCATGACAACCCCAATTGACAATGCCTCGGCAACTCTAGTTGCCTCGGTAATACCGTCAATTAGGTTCTAGACCAATGAAAGGATCGAAGATATCCGACTTCCACCACCATTCCCACAAAGGTTGAAGCGACAAAAGCGAGAATATCAATTCAAGAAGTTTCTTGATATCCTAAAGCAAGTCCACATCAACTTGCCATTGGTTGAGGCGATTGAACAAATACCGAACTATGCCAAGTTTCTTAAAGACATTCTGTCCAAGAGAACAAGGCTAGGAGAGTTTGAAACAGTTGCCGCAACAGAGGGATACACGGTCATACTGCACAATCGTATGCCACCCAAGTTGAAGGATCCCAGAAGTTTCACAATACCTTGTTCCATCAGAAACCACTATGTCGGGAAAGCATTATGTGACCTTGGAGCAAGCATAAACTTGATGCCTAAATCGGTTTTCCAGAAGCTAGGAATCATGAAGGCAATACCTACAACAGTTATGCTACAGCTAGCCGACAAATCCTATGTGCATCCAGAGGAAAAAATCGAAGATATACAGTAAAAGTTGATAAATTTATTTTTCCAGCTAACTTTATTGTTTTGGATTGTGAAGCAGATGAACATGCACTTATTATTCTCGGAAGACCCTTCCTAGCAACAGGGAGAACCTTGATCGATGTTGAAAAGTGAGAACTCACAATGAGGGTGAATGACCAGCAAGTTAAACTAAATGTGTTCCAAACACTAAGCATGTCGATGATCCGGAAGAATGCCAACTTCTTCATGCCACAACAAAGTTTGACTTTGACGAGGAATTTAGTTACCTCGGCAACTACATTGCCGATCAAGAGAAACCTGAGGAGTATGAAGAACCAATCGATGAGGAACAACAAGAAGAGGCAAATTTTTTAGTCAATCGACCAGGTACATATTTTGAACTACTGGATTACTCAGGTAAGAAAGGTAAACTCGAAAGTCCTCCATTGAACAACCACCGATTCTTGAGTTGAAACAATTGCCAGGACAACTAAAATATGCTTACCTGGGAACTGATAATACATTGCCTGTAATTATTTCCTCTAAGTTATAGCCTGAGCAGGAAAAGAAGCTGATCAAAATGTTGATGCTACACAAGAAGGCAATAGGGTGGACAATTGCCGACTTGAAGGGAATTAGCCTGGCAGTGTGCATGTACAAGATTTTGTTGGAAGATGATAACAAACCTTCGATTGAGGCCTAGAGGAGACTGAATCATGCCATGAAAGGGGTTGTAATGAAAGAAATCATCAAGTGGCTTGACGCCAGCATTATATACCCTATCTTAGGTATTACATAGGTAAATCCAGTACAATATGTACTGAAAAATAGAGGTATAACGGTGGTAAGTAATGAAAACAATGAACTCATTCCAACCAGGACTGTGACCGGTTGGAAGGTTTGTATGGATTATCGAAAACTAAACAAAGCCACTAGGAAAGATCACTTCCCATTACCCTTTATTTATCAAATGCATGACTGTCTTGTAGGTAAACCCTTTTATTTTTTTCTTGATGGTTATTCAGGTTACAATCAAATTGACATAGCTCCAGAAGATCAAGAAAATACAACCTTCACATGCCCATACGGTACTTATGCTTTTCGAAGGATGTCGTTCGAATTGTGTAATGCCCCGACAACCTTCCAAAGATGCATGATGGCACTATTTTCAGACATGGTCGAAGACTTCCTTGAGATCTTCATTGATGATTTTTCTATTTTTGGTAATGACTTCGACAGTTGCCTAGGCAATTTAGAGAAGGTGTTGGCAAGATGTGAAGAAACTGAGTTAGTCCTTAATTGGGAGAAGTGCCATATTATGGTAGATGAAGGAATAGTGCTCATCCACAAGATTTCATCCAAGGGAATTGAAGTAGACAAAGCCAAGGTGGACGTGATCGAGAGATTACCCCCACCAAGTTCGGTTAAAGGAATCTGAAGCTTTCATGGACATGCAAGTCTTTACATGAGGTTCATTCATAATTTTTCTAAGATTACTAAACCCTTGTACAATTTGCTTGAACATGATAAAGTCTTCAATTTTGATGTTTCTTGCGCCCAAGCATTCGAAACCCTAAAGGAAAAGCTTACCTCGGCACCCATTGTCATTCTACCCGATTGGACGCTACCTTTTGAGCTCATGTGTGATGCAAGTGATTTCGCAGTAGGAGCAGTCCTAGGCCAATGCACAGGTAAGACCTTTCATGTGATATACTACGCTAGTAAAACTCTTAATAGTGCTCAAGTGAATTACACAACAACGGAGAAAGAGTTATTAGCCATATTTTTCACATTTGACAAGTTCTGATCCTATTTGATTGGTACAAAGGTAATTGTTCATACGGACCATTCAACAATTAAGTATCTATTTGCTAAAAAAGATGCCAAACCTCATTTGATTCGTTGGATATTGCTTTTAAAAGAGTTTGATATTGAAATTAAGGATAGGAAAGGAACAGAAAATCAAGTGGCCGATCACTTATCACGCTTAGAACACAATAGGGAAGAGGACGCAGATTTAGAGATATACGATGCATTCCTAGATGAGCAACTGTTAGTTGCCTCGGCAACCATGGACGCGTATGCCTCGGCAACCCCTGAAGTCTAGGCAACCATAGATGCGCATGCCTCGGCAACACTCGATGCCTCAGTAACTCTTGACGTGTATGCCTTGGCAACCCTTGACGCGAATGCCTCGGTAACCCTTGATGCGCATGTCTCAGAAACCATGGACGCGCATATCACGACAACTCTAGACCCGCACGCCTTGGCAACCATAGAAGCAGTTGCCACGGCAACACATGCCTCGGAAATACCCTAGTACGCAGATTTAGTTAATTTCCTTGTTTGTGATATTTTACCTTATGGCCTTACTCACCAAGGGAAGAATCGGTTCCGCCATAATGCTAAGCATTACTTTTGGGACGAGCCGCTTTTGTTTAAACAATGTGCAGATCAGTTATAAGCCGATGTGTCCCTGAAAAGAAGCAGCATAATGTACTCCGTCAATGCCATTCTTCACCCTATAGAGGATATTTTGGAGGAACACGTACCACGACCAAAGTTTTGCAATCCGGTTTGTATTGGCCAACATTGTACAAAGATGCCCAAGAGTTTTACAAGCAATGTGATCGTTTCCAGAGGACGGGTAATATCTGTAAACGACATGAGATGCCGCTCCAAAACATCATCGAGGTGGAATTGTTCGATGTATGAGGGATTGATTTTATGGGACCTTTCCCATCTTCATTCAGCGACCTCTACATTCTACTTGCCGTCGACTACATGTCTAAATGGGTTGAGGCAGCTACAGTTCCCAACAACGATTCCAAGACCGGGCAACACTTCTTGTAGAAAAACATATTTACACGGTTTGGGATGCCGACAACAATTATCAGTGATGAAGGCAAGCACTTCGACATCAAACTCGTCGCCAAGATGTTACAATGCTTTGGTGTATCTCACAAGATTGCCACGGCATATCACCCACAAACCAATGAGCAAGCAGAAATTTCCAACCGGGAATTGAAGGGTATACTCGAGAAAGTTGTAAATCCTCTAGGAAGGATTGGTCAGTAAGACTAGATGATTCACTTTGGGCATATCGCACTGCATTCAAAGCACCCTTAGGTATGTCCCTCTTCCACTTGTCTATGGCAAAACATGCCATCTACATGTGGAAATCGAACACAAGGCATATTGGGCAATCAAGACCATAAATATGGATTGGGAAAGTGCCGGACAAAAGTGTTTGTTGGACCTCAACGAGATAGAAGAATTTCGTGCACTCGCCTATAACAATGCACGAATATACAAGGAGAAAACAAATCAATGGCATGATAAGAAATTATTGTCGCGACAATTCATGCCAGGGCAACTAGTTCTCTTATTCAATTCTTGGCTAAAACTTTTCACGGGAAAACTGAAATCAAGATGGTCGGGACCATTCGAAGTTGTCAAACCATTCTCCCATGGTGTCGTGATAATTAAGTCCATCACTAACGAACATGAATTCAAAGTCAACGGACAAAGATTGAAGCACTACAACGGTGCCCATGTGGAATGTAACAAAGATGTGGTCACCTTAGGAGATGCATGAGCATGCTCTCCTTTCGATATTTTATTTTTATTCTTATTCTTATTTTTTATTTTGAACTATTTATTATTATTATTATTATTTAATTTCGATATTTTTCTTTTTAAGATAGATTTATTTATTTTCTTTAAGATTAAAACTACATCTTTCTTTCATATTTATCTAATTGTTTTTAAAATTTTAAGTTTAAGAATTTCTTTGCACATCTTTATTTATTTTCTTTTATTAGTTTATCTTTAATTTTAATCCTTATTTTATTTATTTTTGAATTGTAGGAAAAGAGTTCAAGATAAAGAGGAATTTTGATTCAAGAAGGAAACTTCTTCAACAAGGAAATTAATGGGCTGAATCTAAGGCTTATATTAAGCCTCCAATTTACCCTAAATAAACCCTACATAACCGGCCAAACTCTTCCCCTTCCCTAAACCCCCTAGTTGTCACCTTCCCCCAATCTAAACCCTTGTTTTCTTTATCTCAAAATTACTCTCACCCACCATATTTACTACTTATCTTTTCTATTTGACCCATCACCCTTAACTTCCAAGAAACCTATTCCTACTTTTCACCTTGCAACTCTTTAGTTTCTTTTTCTTTCTTTTCTTTGTTTTTGCCAAACTCACAACCAAGATCATCCATGGCATCCAAACTCAAATTTTTGGTTCATCCAAGTTCCTCCAAAGAACCAAGATACAAGAAGTTTGCTGCACCGGTGGTTCAAGAAAGATTTTACTCCAAGTTTGAAAGCTGGAAGATTTGAAGAACAAGGCTTCGAATACTCCAACTCTCATCAAGATTTCGGCCTTGAACCATTCATCTTCAAAAGGATTGCAAATCAAAAGTGGCAAATCTTTTGCCATCAATCGGAACCGGGTAACATCTCATGGGTAAGAGAATTCTATCCTCACTCACCTAACCCGGATAATCCTTATGATTTTGTTCGTGACATGGCTATACTCATAAGCCCCGAAAACATCAACACATTTTACGGGCTCTACGTTGAGAAGGACGAGCATCAAGCCTTTGTTAATCAACTCACGCCCAAGCAACTCGACAAGGTGCTTCAAGAACTCACTCTACCGGGAACTCATTGGAACGACGGTAAATACAAGGTCACGGTAAATCGCCTTCAGCTTAAACCCGAGGCAAAATTATGGAATAAGTTTGTTAAAACTTCTTTAATGCCCACAACACACAATACCACCGTTGATACACCTCGTCTTTTACTCATACATTCTATCTTGCATAATCGCATCATTAACATTGGAAAAATTATTCGTGAGGAGATTTTTGTATGTAGCACAAAAGACAAGGGTTCTCTTTTCTTCCCTTGCTTAATTTCCAATCTTTGCAATGAGATGCATGCCCCAAGTGAGTCCACTGATGAAAAGGCCCTACCAAAGTCCAGTTGGAATCGAGCACAAATCCGAAAGCTAATGGGAGAGCCACCATTAAAATCCCTAACGCCTTCAATTGTCGTGGCAACTCCTGCCGCCTCGGCAACCCCTAATGCCCAAGCAACTGATGCCCGGGCAACTCGGCCAGCAACCTCGAGACAACTTGAAGCACTCTTACAACCGTTGGCGAACCGCCTTAGGCAAATTAAAGACCGAAAATTAATGTTCACGTGGTACATGAAGGATCACAACAATGCCATCACCCAAGTCATCCTGGGAAAGTACCCGGACAGTCGCGTGCCGTTCCCAATCTTCCCTGTTGAAATCCTTGCCACGGCAACCAATGAAGCAGTTGCCATGGCAACCACAACAGATGATGCTGCGGCAACCTACACTGCGCCTGCCCAAGCAGTTGCCACAGCAACCAACACTGAAGATGTCGTGGCAACCAAAGCTAAAGACGCCCCGACAACCACTGCAAAAGCCAAAAGTAAAGCACCTATGCCCGAATCAACTCATACTGAATCATTGTCTGATTTTTCAGATTCGGACGAGTCCTCCATTGCACCAATAAAGGCTGCACCAATAAAATCCTCCAAGTCCAATCGAAAAGCCAATGACATTGATGAAGAGGACGATGAGGACAACCTCGTACGAGGATCGATTCCACCATCGGCAACAAGGAAGCAACCACCGCGTTCAAGCAAAAGAATCAAGACACCGACCAAAAGGAAACTAATCATCCACGACGAAGAACTCTCGAAGCAAATCCTCATTTGCATTTTACTTTTCTTTATTATTATTTTTGTTTTTTTATTGTTATTTTTCTTTGTTACATGCATTGAGGATAATGCCTCACTCGAGTTTGGGAGGATTGTTATTAGTTAGTTACCATGTTTAGTAGCATTCATCTTAAGTATTGCACTTAGGATACATAAATTGCTTGTCATGCCTTTAGTTGGAACAAGAATTGCCTAGATTTGATGAATATCCGATGATTAATTTGCCAATGCACTTAATTGATAGAATTTTTTTATTCTAGGATAACCGTGGAAACACTTAGAATCTTACTATGATGCTAAACTTGATGAAACATTGTTGTGGCTTGATTGGTTTAAGGAATTCTAGCGAACTTAGGTTGATAGTTAAAAAAATTGGGGGATTAGAATAAAAATTGGATGAATACTAGAGGTGCCCGAAATTGGCTATATTATGTGCAAAAAATTGATCGGTAGAGGTTCCCGAAACTAGCTCTAGTCGAATAAATTAACTTAAGAAAATTAAAAACAAAACACTAGAGGTGCCTGAAACCAGCTCTAGTTAAAACATGTTAAAAGAACCCAATGAAGTAATTTGAAAACCTCTTCTTTGCATAGAATCCGAAAAATTAACTTGCACACAACTCCGCACACACTCACAAGCATTATAGTTTGATTCTGAGTAACTCCTAAGTTTTCCAAAAAATAAAAAGCCAATCATACTTTGTGTCACGGTTCTAAGAATTGAAATCAAGTTCAAAGCTAAGTTTGTGAAAATTGAAGTCTTGGCGGGTAATTATTAGTTCGCATTGCTTGAGGAAAAGCAATAGTTCGAGTTTGCGGGTGTGTTAAGTGTTCAAAAGTACTATTTTTATTACCCTTTTTATTCATATTATTGCTAGACTTAGGCTCATATTAGTTGCATTATTAGCCATTCATGCATGTTTGCATTGTTTCCTTGGCGGACAAGCATGATTTCATATTTTGCTTAATTTTCTAGAAAAAGATACTGCTTTGGTGTGTTTTGTGTGTGTGTGCAGAATCACTTGCCAAAGCAAGGTTGGAACTAGTTGCCAGGGCGATGCATGAAGGAGATGTCGAGCTAGTTGCCAGGGCAATGCATGAAGGAGATGCCGAGCTAGTTGCCAGGGCAATTTTCGATAAGGGATAAGATGATATGGTAGTCAAAATTGATGACTAGATAAGCCCAAGATGACATGGAGCAAAGTTAAATCCCAAAGAAGTTTGATGTCCATGAAGAGGCTAAAGAGAAATTAAATCCCAAAAAGATAGGAGAAGTTCTAGAAGTAATTTAAATATAATAAAGAATTATATTCTTTAAAGATATTTAATTTCAACTTAACTTCCTCCTCAAAAAAGACTTTGACCTAGCCCTATAAATTGAGGACCAAGCCGTCAACTCCATAAGGGAGAAAAGAGAGAAATTTCGACAAAGAAATCAAGGGAGATTTCGACAAGAGCTTTGGAGAGATTTCGACAAGGCTTCAACCATTCTTCATCTTTTTTTCTTTCTTGTTCAATTATGTTTATGCTAGGAATTATTTGTTTTGTGTTTCTTTGGAACCTAGCCATGAACTAAATCTATTTGGCTAAGGTTATTGTGTTTTGTGGTTGTGAGAAACAATTGGATTTTATTTAGGTAATAAGAGTTTGCACTTTCAATTCAAGGTTTACTCATTCTTGGTTTTTTTTCTTGTTTGCGAGTGAATTGGGAGAGGATCTCGTAACTTCATCTATTTATCTAATATCGGGAGAGTTAGATTCAAGAAACGAATGAGTATGGTCTTTATTCAATCTATTGATGGTGAAGATTAATCCGGCTTAGGAATAAGTTAAGGATTTCAACGGCTAAGAAGAGCGCAAGATTGGTTGTTGTTACCCTTGATTCACGCAGGGATGTATTAGCAAGACATGCACAAATAGGTAGAGTTTCGACTTAGGGATAAGAAGAAACCATTGAAGAACGCTCCGCCGAACCTTGAAGTTTCTGCCCAGTCGCCCAAGTAGTTGCCCAGCTAGTTACCCAGACAACCGTCGATTAGTTGTCAAGGCAACCCTGCTGCGCAAGTTGCCACATCAACTGAGTTTCCCTTGCACTCTTTTACCAAGACGATCCAATCGGCTATCACACCTCACCTCACGATAACCTACCCTATTCTCTCTCATTTGATTACATCTTCTTTTACTTATTTGTTTTCTAGTCTAGTTGTTAGTTAAAACTCCTACAATCACCTACTTGTGTTTTTACTTTTTACAGTGCAAGAGATTAGATTCTTGAAGTGGCACCAATCCCTGTGGAGACGATATTTTTTATACTATAACTTGCGATGTGTACACTTGCACAATTGCGGAGCACCTATTACACGCAACAATAGGTATATTACATAACCATCAAAATACTCGTACAAAACATGTTTAAAGTATATGCCACACTTCTAGGAGTTCAAGATAGAGAGTAAGCATACATATAGCTAAGGAGAGTGACTTGCAACTGCAACAACACGATCGTAGCTCGGGATCACTTATGGTCCTGAAAATGCATGAGACATACATGTTAGGCTTACATAGCCTAGTGAGGTAGTTATAACGAATACCATGATTAATCAATATTATACATGAGATAATGATCAAGTAATCTACATAGGCATAGTTCCATGTACACAATTCCATGCTTATTTAACATATTCATATACTTTCATATTTTCATATCAAAGTTCATAAACACATAGAATTTCTATTAGGTACCATTGGATACACGAATTCCCTTGTACACCAACACATATAACAAAGAGTGGGCCGTAGCCCTTGAGCCGTAGCTCCGAAGATATATCCCTTACACAGTCAACCTTATTTCCCCCCATATAGGCCATAGCCCTGGACCGTAGTCCTCCCTTACTTAACCGAGCTCAATAATCCTATGGCATGCCAATTGTATCCAATGTCCATAATTACAAAAATTCACATAGTCCATATTTTTCAAGTCAACATCATATCAAATATCAAAATGAGCCTTAGCTCCATATCATGTCACATTTCATATTAGTTTCATATATCATATACGTGTAGCATATCATAGTCATATTTGCATATATCAAAGCAATGCAAGGCACTTACCAAATTTGCTAATCGAATTCGACATAGTTGCTCTACCTGAACCCTTAAACAAATACAAACATAATCACAAAATAATGCAACGGGATGGCACCGAGCCTATCCCTTGACACAACTACACTCACCTTAAGGTGCGAAGGCTTCTAGGATTCACAAATTGTGATTCCTTGTTCCTAGTTTAATTGGGGTCGATGGATCATTTTCCTCCTTGTTTTGAGCTAGGAAAACAATAGGAATCATTATAACAAAATTAGCAATATAGCTTAGGCCTAGCTTAGGATTTCGAATCAAAATTAAACTCCCATCTTACATGGAATTCGATAATCGAATGAGGGCTTTGCCATATCCGATGGATAGCTTTACGACGGTACTTTCAATTTGAAGAAAATATGAGTTTATGGTGGGCAAGAGTAGAGATGTGTGCTTAAGAGCTCAAGGTTGAAGACATCAATGGTGATGCTTGCTTGAGGAAGACAAGGTATGGTGTTTTAGCCTTCAGGATGAATATGAACAAATGGATGAAGCTTATGCCTTTGTTTAATTTAAAACAAAAGCACTCTAATCATTTCTTCACCTATCTGATAGCCAATAGGAACCTTGCCTCCAACAAAGGGTTTCCTAAGCCCATTGCAACTACCTAAAATGTTAAAGGATTACTCCATATGTTCGAAAACGCATGAAAAAAAGCATGCCTACGTAATTCTTTATATATGTTGTAGTAAAAAGAATAACTATAGAATTTATTACCCCATATCTTCTAATCTAAACCAACCAAACTTTTGGTAGGAAATGTTGTAACTACCTGAAATGTTAAAGGATTACTCCATATGTTAGAAAACGTATGAGAAAAACCATACCTACGTAATGTGTCACAAAACCTACGTAATTCTTTACATAAGTTATAGTAAAAGAAGTAACTACCGAATTTATTACCCCATATCTCCCAATCTTAAACCAACCAAACTTTTGGTAGGAAATGTTGTAACTACCTGAAATGTTAAAGGATTACTCCATATGTTAGAAAACGCATGAGAAAAAGCATACTTACGCAATGTGTCACAAAACCTATGTAATTCTTTATATACGTCGTAGTAAAAAGCGTAACTACCGAATTTATTTCTCCACATCTCCTAATCTTAAACCAACCAAACTTTTGGTAGGAAATGTTGTAACTACCTAAAATGTTAAAGGGTTACTCCATATGTTAGAAAGCGCATGAGAAAAACCATACCTACGCAATGTGTCACAAAACCTACCTAATTCTTTATATACGCTGTAGTAAAATGCGTAACTGCCGAATTTATTACCCCACATCTCCCAATCTTAAACCAACCAAACTTTTGGTAGGAAATGTTGTAACTACCTGAAATGTTAAAGGATTACTCCATATGTTAGAAACGCATGAGAAAAACCATACCTACACAATGTGTCACAAAACCTACGTAACTCTTTACATAAGTTATAGTGAAAGAAGTAACTACCGAAATTATTACCCCACATCTCCTAATCTTAAACCAACCAAACTTTTTGTAGGAAATGTTATAGCTACCTGAAATGTTAAAGGATTACTCCATATTCTAGAAAATGCATGAGAAAAAGCGTACCTACGCAATGTGTTACAAAACCTACATAATTCTTTATTTTAGTTGTAGTAAAAAACGTATCTACCGAATTTATTACCCCAAATCTCCTAATCTTAAACCAGCCAAACTTTTTTTAGGAAATCTTGTAACTACCTGAAATGTTAAAGGATTACTCCATATGTTAGAAAAAGCATGAGAAAAATCATACCTACACAATGTGTCACAAAACCTACATAATTCTTTATATACGTTGTAGTAAAAAGCATAACTACTGAATTTATTACCCCACATCTCCTAATCTTAAACCAACCAAACTTTTGGTAGGAAATGTTGTAACTACCTAAAATGTTAAAGGATTACTCTATATGTTAGAAAATGCATGAGAAAAAGCATACCTACACAATGTGTCACAAAACCTACGTAATTCTTTATATACGTTGTAGTAAAAAACGTAACTACCGAATTTATTACCCCACATCTCCTAATCTTAAACCAACCAAACTTTTGGTAGGAAATGTTGTAACTACCTCAAATGTCAAAGGACTACTCCATATGTTACAAAACGCATAAGAAAAAGCATACCTACTCAATGTGTCACAAAACCTACGTAATTCTTTATATACGTTATAGTAAAAACATAAGTACGAATTTATTACCCCACATCTCCTAATCTTAAATCAACCCAACTTTTGGTAATAAATATTGTAACTACCTTAAATGTCTAGGGATTACTCCATATGTTAGAAAACGCATGAGAAAAACCATATCTACGCAATGTTTCACAACACCTACTTTATTCTCTATAAACTTAGTAGTAAAAAACCATACCTATGCAATGTTTCATAACACCTACTTAATTCTTTACAATACCTACACAATGTCTCAAAAAACCTATAGATATTATTCATGTTGCATTGGTACTGTTCATGTTGTATCGGTACTATTCATGTCGTATTGGTGTTGTTTTTGTCGTATTAGTACTGATCTTGTCTCGCCAGTGCTCTTCATTTTGCATCGATACTGATATTATAGCATTGGTACTGTTCTTGTTGCTTCCATACTAATAAGGTGAACTGGTTTTAGGGAAATTTTTAAATGATTTACAACAAAATATTTGAATATGATACAATAGGCCAAATTCTAAATCTTGCAAAATATAGTACCATTGCAAACCAAAAACGTCCATAATTACAAGAGATGATATCAGCTGAAACATATTGAAATAAACAAAAAGTACAGAGAGGGAGCAGCAGAATAACCAAATATAAAGTTCTACATCATCCATATTAAAACATCACCTGAAACAAAATATAAAGTACCAAAATAACCAAAGTATTATGAGCAGAAGTCATGACGACGGTGGTGGGCTAGTCAAGTCATGAGAAGGAGCAACAGCCTAAACAGACAAAGTGTCCAACTGATAAACAGCAATAGCACGAGGTTCCTCCACTTGAGATTGCATGGCCAATTGTTGCTTGTGAATGTCGGTAAGTCTCCCATCAAAATGAGATTGCATAGCTGCAAATCTTATATCAAAGGCCTCTATCATGACATGAAAGTGTGGAGGAATGGCATGCTCAGCGGAACTAACATCAACATCAAGATAATGGTCATTAGCCGGGTCGTCAACATCATGCAACACATCCTCTAAGCTCTCATTTGCCGATTTTTTCCCCTTTCTCTTCCACTCGGTTCCCACAAGCTCAAAAGGGCATTTCTTTAAAGTTTTAAGATTTATGGGGGTTCCCAAAGGAAGGGCGACATCTAGTGAGAAATCAATACCCTCCTTTATGAAAATGTTACAAAGAATACAACCATAAACAAGAGTTTCAATACGTCTGGTGGTTGCGTAGTTAACAACATCAACAAGTTCACTAAATATTATCTAGGCAAGAATGATTCGTTTAGCATTTTGGAAGCAGTGTAGCCACCAAATGTCTAAGACTATAAAAGAATAGTACTTTCTGGCCAATGGTTGAAACCACCATGAAACCATAAGGTGCAACAACCTATCATGTATATCTAATTGGTTGACACTAGTTTTTGTAGATAAGTGAGTCTTAACCAATGCTTTTTCATTGTCTAAGCCAAGATGCTTAGCAATAACATCAGCATTAAGCAAGATAGTTTTCCCCATGATGTATGACCTAATAGCAATTGTATGTTCCCTTTCCTTGTCTAAGACCCAAATAGCATTCGAATAGAAGACCCTAACTAGAACATGATATACATGAAGACTGAGTTTGAAAGTGTTGATGAACTTCCATGCCTTCAGCAGGGGCAAATATTTGAAATTTAAAGTTCTAACATTCAAGGTTGCAACACAAGGAATTCGTTCCTCTCTCAACGGAAAAGATTCAAAGTGAGTAACAAACCGACTGAGGAAATTTTGCCTTCCCAGTTCATTAAAGCATAAGGACTTAATGGTTCTCTCGCTCTGTGTTGATGATGAAGGGCCTTTGTTACGCCTAGACATTGTAACTCAAAATCGAAGCCTGAAAAAGGTACACGATTAGTGAAATTTATTGGCATTAAAATTTTGTGGTATAACGTTCTAATCATATGATTCTGAATTAATTACTTCATGAAATTAAACATCTTGCAAAGCCCACTCCATTTTGCAAACAAAATGAAAGCCTTGTCTCGTTTTGGTTTTACTTTCTAAAGAAATAAATGAATAACAAGCAAGATAGTTTTACCTCTGTATTTTTTTGTGTAGAGTTTAGAACGACAATGGAAAATGGTTTCAAACCCTTAAGCTTCCCTAAATAACCCTAAAATTTTGTTTTTTTATGAGTGTTAGTTGGAAAGACGTGGGAGAGTAGGGTTTTCAAAAATACAAAGTGGGGGGGAAATTGTCGAGTTATTTATAGTCTCGCGATGTAGTATGGGTTCTGAAGATAAGTACCGATACTTTTCTGAATAAACTCATAGGTTTATGACTAGCATCGGTACTGTTCATATGATACCGGTATGGTTGTTCTAATACTGGTACGATATTACACTATTAGTATCAAATAAGCTCACTATCCCCGTATTAAAGTGTACGGGTATTGGTATTACTTACTAATACCAGTACATATCGGCAAATTTTTAGCCTATTTCTGTGAATAGCACCGGTACTGTTCTTACGATACCGTTATGGTTGTTCTAATACTGGTATGATATTATACTATCGGTATCATATGAACTCACTATCCCCGTATTAAATTGTAATGGTATTGGTATTACTTACTAATACTGATACAAATCGAAGGAATTTATGCCCATTTGTATGAAGAATAACGGTATTGATTTAGTAATACAGGTATGGTAGGTGCAATACCAGTAGTTGATGGAAGTATCGATATGAAAAGTGACCATTGAAATCATTTTAAAATGCAGAAGTATCGGTATCACTAACACTACCGGTACTAATTCTCTTACGTAATACCCTACGCTCTATGTTACTACATGTCTTGCCTATTCTGTAAAAAATTGTGTAGGTACGTAATTTTCACCCTATTAATTACACCAATTACTTTTACAACTACTTTATTTATTGTGACCATTATTGTTAAATGGTCATAACAAGCATAAAAATGGCTATAGAGGAAGAGAACGAAGAACATAACATCCCCAAATTGTTCCTAACAATTTCTTCCTTCTTTTACATTCATCAGATACATACAACTAAAAACCTTTGATTGTCAAAGAAAAGGTTTGTTGGAACTTTACTTAAACTTAAGTGCTAAAATAATTAGTTGTATGTTAAGACCATGATTTTTCACACCATAAACTTATTTTCCTGTTGTTTGTAACGTATTCACTAGGTGGATGTGTTGTACTTTTTTCCTACTTTGAGCTTATGGAGAACACGGTTGCAATGCAAGGCCAGCCATCTTCACAAGGTCCCTGCTATGGTGATCAAAGTGTTGTGCTAGGGAATATACTAGGTATGGTTTTTGACACTCGTAATGATGCATGGGAGTTTTATAAGGATTATGCAAAAAATAATGGCTTTAGTGTACGACGGGCATCGACTAGGATTTCAAATGGTATTGTCAAACAACAATAATTTGAATGCCCAAAAGTAGGGTTTAGGATTTCAAATGTAAAAGAGTGTGAACGTAAACGTGCTCCTCGAGCTCTGACACGAACCGGATGCAAGGCTAGAGTACATGTTACGTCGAAGGATTTAGGTAAGTGGGAGATTTCATTTTGCCATACCGAACATAATCATCCGCTTTGCGAGGAATTGATGCACCCATTTCTTTGCTCAAATAGAAAAGTTGATGATGTACAACTTCTTGAGGCTAGAGCATTAAAATCTATTAGGGTGGGAACAGTACAGATAATGAATTATTTCACGCAACAGTCCAGTGGTTTCCATAATGTTGGTTTTATAACAAAATACCTATACAACTCCCTTAATGTATCCACAAGGTCTTAAATTATTGATGGTGGTGTAAATGCCCTACTAGCTTACTTTGATTGTAAGAAAGATATAGATAGTGATTTCTACATGAACTACAGTCTTGATGAGTCAATGGGATTGCATAATCTATTTTGGTAGGATTCAACGTCCAGTAACATCTCTCTATGCGTATGGTCGACCTCTTATGCCTATAGTTGGTGTGAATTACCACCATCAAACAATAGTCTTTGTTGTTGCAGTTCTAGCTGACGAGACAGTAGATACATTTGAAAAGGTGTTAAGGAAATTTTTAGAAGCCATATTTAATAAGTGTCCAGTATCAGTGGTCACAAATGGTGACAGGGCAATGTACAGGGCTATAAAAATTGTTTTCCCTTTTGCTAGACATCCCATATATTCCTGGCATCTTGCTTGAAATGCACAAGCAAACATAGGTGACCAAAAATTTACTACTGCATTTACAAGATGCATGTCCTCTTGGTGGACGATTGAAGAATTTGATAGAGAGTGGAAGTCAATTATTCAACAATTTAACCTCGAACACCATCCATGGATAATAGACAAAGATCACACACTGCATTTGTGGGCACAAACATATCTTACGGGTCACTTCTTCGCAAATATTCGGTCAACACAAAGGTGCGAGTCTTGAATACTTCACTGGCTATTGTTCTCAAGTCTAAGAAGATGTATATAGCATTTTTAGTGCAATTGAAAACGTCATTACTGCAATACGCATAACGAAATTAAAGGCAGATTTCTACAGTACAAACACTAAGCCTTTTCAAGTTACAAAATTTAATGACCTAGAAGGAAGTGCAGCAGAACTGTATACACGGGAGTCCTTCGCAATATTTCAGACCGAACTTAAACATGAGACTTTGTATCATCTACTACATCCAATTGTAGAGTCAGAGGATTATTAGACTTTTCGTTTGACCAGGTACAAGGACCCAAACAAACTGTATGAAGTCGTTCTTCATGTGGTAACAGAGAGCCTCACATGTACCTGTCGCAAATTTGAGACACTTGGTCTACCATGTCAACATCAACTGCATGTTCTTAAGCTACAAGATTTTACATCACTCCCAAAATCTTTGATACTACCTCGGAGGAAAAAAGAAGCAAAACTTTCTGCCCATCTTTTGTAGACTTCATGTCACTCCTGAGATGACGCAAATGGCTCGATTCGCATCTCTCTGATCAAGTAGTTCAAAACTATGCTATAAAGCTTCTGAAGCTGATTAGAGTTTTCGAAAAACCAAAGATAACATATTCAGATTAACATAAGAATTGGAGGAATCATGTACAATGATAGACTCAACTTCTCATGCGCTACATAAAAACAACGTTCGTGACCCTGCACGAAAAAAAAAACAAAACAAAAACAAATGCAAGAAAAGCAAGTGTCGAGCGCTAAACCTCGTCATTGTTCATTTTGTGGGAACGATGACCACAATAAAAACATGTGTCCTGGTTTGAAGCTCCAACTTATTTTGCCTTCGGGGGGCTAAGGTCTACTTTTGTTAGGACGACATGGATTTTCCACCATACGTTGACCCAAGTTACGAACATGACAAATTTGTGAGTCATTCTTCTTTTATCATCCTAATCCGTAATAAATTATTACCTATTTTCTCTTACCTTGTATGCTTCAATTAGGATCAATCACAGCCATGGAATGAAGGCAGTCATGTTTTCAATATATCCGCAAATGCACATTGTACGATAATATATGTTTCCTATTGACATTCATTTTCTTCGAACTTGATATATATTATTTACTCCCCTCTCCTCTACTAATTATTAACTTCTTGCAGTTTATGCGTTAGATAATGTTGCTACATTTTGACAAAACCTATCTGTTACGGCCCCCAAGGTATATAGACTTTTCTTACATTGCAAGGACTAACTTATTATATAAATTTTCTTAATTCGTAGTACTGGTATGCTTTTACCATTTTGCCAACCAAGAAATATCGAAAAGTACCGATTTTGTTGTATTTGTATCGATATTTGTGCACAAAACTTGTATAAAAATGAACATATTTGGCCTTACCATATCAATATACAAATGCCACTATCGGTACTATTCACCATATTACAAACCTATGTAGTGTTATCTGACCTCTTAGCAATCTACACATCGATTACTATATCTCGGTACAAAACATGCTCCCACTATATCTAATGGGGTATTTTTAATACAAAATAATTTATGCATTTTTTTGGTTTCTCCTAACTATACAGAATGCACCTGCATCTGACCTATACAAAAAATGGAGAGTTAGGTCCTTAACACCTTCCAACCACCCCTACAAAAAGGTCATACCGCAACACCTAATCGAATCTGTCAGTTAAGAACATTCATAAAAATATGGTTATGAACATGAACTAACATTAATATGAAGATAGTAAATAATGCGAAATTACAAATACAAAAACGAACATAATTACTCACTAGCACTTCAGTTGGAGTATGCTTGCACGGTTCGTGAGCGGCCATCTTTGTAAGTCTAACACATGTGACTTTACACTACTTGTAATTTCGCATTTTTTTAATTTCTTTCATTGTTGAGGAGATCATATAACAGAAATAATTTGTCCCGTTCACCAACATTTTGTACACAATAATTAAATGAGTCATTCAATGACCGTATTCAATTGTAAATATTCTGACAAACAAAACAACTCATACCCATACACGTACCACATCCTCTGGACGCTTCCTATGCCAATGTTGCATCCAGTTAATTAAAAACATCCCACAGCCATCTCTGTCATTAATCATAACAAAATTAACTAACTTCATTATTTCTAACATGCCAAAAAATTGTAACCATTAAACATCAAAAATTAATGCCACAATATACCCATTATCTTGAACTTTTACGTTAGGCACCACCACGCGCAGCTCTTTCAGTGGCACTCATGATGAGCCAAACACTTGAACGAACTTTTCATTCTCAAAACATTCTCATAATGTTTTAATCTACATGAACAAACGCATCATCTTTTGCATACTACGTAACTTCGTACAAAAACATTTGCTAACCATTTCGTACATGCTATAAGTCATTATCTTACCAATTTCTTCACAACAATCACTCTGCCAGTATTGCCTTGGGCAGTTGGTAAGCTATCAAGTAACTTTGCTTCCCGAAGACCCATATCGAAAACACACAGAAACCAATGTTGGTTGTTGTGATTAATGGGGACAAAAATCTGCAAAACAATGGGTAAATAATATGCGTTTAAAATAAAAATGCACAAAATTGCTATGGACCAAAGTTTATTCTTACCATTTCATAGTTCGTCAACGTCCCAAAATTCTTGAAATGCCCAACCCAAAAATGAGCAAGTTGTCCACCATCCATTGCCTCTTTTAGAAGTTGACTCTACGTTTCACAAAACTATTTATTAAGCTTCCAAATACAACTGTGTATTTTTTTCTACTATACATAAACAAGGGAAATAGTTAACTTACATTTAAGCAGTACAGGAGAAACCCCCTCATTGCATTTCTCTTGGTTGCTATATCTTCAACCACCATAGTTCACCCAACAACGTCAATAATCTAAATAAGGCAAAACCATTCTACACAATTTATATGACTTTATTAATTAAAATTAATTCGTTCTATTGCTTAAGCTATAAATTATACTAAGCAAATTATTAACCCACTCTTCGGGACGTAACGAATCAACATCACTTACAGTCACATACATGTGGCCAAAATGCATGAGGATTTTGCTACACAAAATCTATTAGTTACCAATTCTTACTGATGCTTGGAATTACATAAACAATGGATGCCTTAATTTTTCGACAAAGGCGTATTCCATATGTAGTCACACGTGCCTCTTGCAGACGGCCCTACCCCATCACTTATTTCGGAATAGGTCAGTACCTGAAACTCTTCAACCTTGCACATAAATTATTTGATCATATAATATATATACAAAGGTAACAACATTAACATAAAAACTACTTCTCTCGATATTTATATAATATCAAACAAAATTAAATAAACTATCTAATTCGAAATAAAACATTACATTGAATTAAATGCCAAAGTTCTAGTAGACTCAAACGTCCAAACCAAGTTTTAGTCAAATGGAAAAGCCCATTACCATTTTCTAATTTATGTCTCATTATAAACTCAATATTCGTTACGAATATAAGGATATTACATTAAATAACGATGATCAATACAAAACATTTTTATCATCGTTATTACTTAATACATTTTTTAAGTTTTCCTTCGTCCTCGTTTTCCTCCTCGACTAGCCTTAGAAGCTGCTTCCTCAACCGTCATACCCTACAAATATCATATATGTTAATACTACTTCAACACCAAATATTGACATCTAATTTATACATTAAAATGATAGTTTTGCCTTTCTCTTTTTCGTTATTACCTTTCTCTTTTTTGTTGCCACAGCTACATTCTCCTCCAACCCAATATCAAAGTCAACAGACACATCTGCATCGATAGGAACTTCTTCATTTGCCTTCGACACAGGGACATCAGTATTTTCTTTGCACACTTCCTTTTCATCAACACGTAAAGCCTTCTTCAAGTACATCATGTTGGCACTCAAACCAACCACATAATCAACCACCATCTTCAATTCAACCTTCAATACCTCCACTATCTCTTCAATCTTACTTTGCTTTTCTAGTCCAGCTTTAATACTCTCTTTCATTTCATTCACATCTGAAATGACCTTGCCCAATGTCTCCATTATCATTTCAGTAGAGGCACTTGTATTTCCACCTTCTTTTCCTTCACTACGACCAGCATCCGACCCAATAACCTACAAAGTACATTCATTTATTACATGTAATTTATGTCATTTCTTTTCACTACACACTATATCATTTAACAGGTTACTTACCTTTAATTTTTTCGCAGGACGGTCTGCCTTAATACGGGAAATAAGTTTCTTCACCTCCTTCTCCCTCCATGCATGAACGCGAGCTACTCGGTTTGCAGCCCAAGTTCCTCTACTAGGCACTCCTCTCCAATAATCATACAATCTCACCTACATTCCAAATTACACACAACATTACTATTCAAACTCAAACCATGCTAACTACCATCTTACCTCTAAGATTTCTATGGACCCGGTCATGTATGTTTGACCTTCACCAGAATTATGTTTTGATATACCATCAATTAACCTCTCATGGGCAAACTTACACCAATTCAATTTTCCCTTCAACCCATCATAGCACAGTAACTTAAAAGATTCTGTAGAGGTCACCGTGTCCGATGTTGGACATAGAAACACACCAACAATGTACAAAATCATCATCACTTTCAATTCATCTCCCTCATATTCACCACTTAATATTTTTTCCTCCAAATCAACATATGAAACCTTCGGGCTGACTTTATGCTTCAAACCTAATTCTTTTCCATTAACTTTCTCAGTCACGAGTCCAACATCAAGACCTTCATTTTTTAGCCCTAAAATAGCTTCCACATCCTCCACCATTACACAAATATTGTGTCCATTAAACCATATCATCGACCTTTCAACATCAAAGCTTTCCACTAAGTCACGACAGAGAGCACAACAAATTTCTCGAGATTTTAATCCAACTAAACCCCCAAACCCAAGTTCTACAACTACACCATCCATCTTTTTATTCTTTATCTCTTTAAACAACTTGGACAACTTCTTTATGCTACACCTTGTGCATGCCTAGTACAAACGTACAGTTATTTACATCAACATTAGATATCTATAAAATACTAACAATTACTTTTAGGCTCCACTACTTCGTCTATGAATTAATGTGACTCTTACCTCTTAACAGTAACCGTATCTTCACCTTTTGATGTTGCTTCTATATATGCTTCCTTCTGCTGCAAGTGCATATCAATATACGGCTTTTTTCATCATCAATCATTTTGGCCCATTTCATTCCCAATGTTCTCTTCACCTATATCATTCAGAATATATTACAATTTTACCTCATTTATACATTACTGAAAAATTAAATAACACATTAAACTATTCCAAATTTCACACTTACCTCATTAGTCATTTTCTTCTTCCCACCCTTTCTTCCTTTGCATTCATTTATACTATACATACATTCATTCAAAGTTATCATATTTACACTTCAATCTAACAAATTAACCAATTTCAAATATTCAATACAAATTCAACTTTAACTTACTAGAAGTTCAGAAAGCCAGACACAGGTTTTTGGGCCTCAGCCACTGCGACCATCTCATCCTTCGCAGCTTCTACATCCATATTTCTTTTTTCATCCATGCTCACACACCTACCAACAAAAAATAAGTTTACTAAATATCACATAACTTTATACCACACATAAAACACAACAAAATATTTTATTAATGATTATCAGAACATATAAATTTAATAACATGTCTCTGTGTTAAAAAAAATACATTTTCTACCTATATATGTGAAAATTTCTACTATTAGTACTGATATCCTTATTAACTACCAATACCATTTTTTGATTCGATGTCCTTCAATTTTTTCCATATCGGTACTATAATTAGAATACCGATATTATATTGAAAGTACCGATATCACTCCGTTTAGTATCCCTACTAATTCTCTTCCTTGTACCCCAACTCTCACCCAGCATCGGTATCTGACGAACAATACCAATATTATATTAACAGTCCCGATATCACTCCATTTATCCCAACTCTCACCCAACATCAATATCTGATTAACAATATCGATATTATATTAACAGTCCCGATATCACTCCGTGTAGTATCTCTACTAATCCCCTTCCCTGTATCCCAACTGTCACCTAGCATCGGTATCTGTCGAACAGTACCGATGCTACTTGGCCTGAACCTTTTCTCAACCTCCACATTCGTAACAAATATCACCAAATCTAATCCTAAAACTATACGGAAATTGTTGTGTTTCACTATACTAATTATACACTATTAAACCCATCAACGATAATCCCTCAAAATTATTATTAAACACTGACTATTTCCAAAACCCTAGAAAATTTTCATACACAATAGTCATTTCGATTCAAGCTAACACGAAAAATAAACATAATTTTCATGCAAAGCACACTTCTTTACCTGTAAATCTTTACTCCCTACGCACTACACCTTCCACACTATGAGATGAAAGAAAATTTTTGACGGGGGAGGGAGAGTTGAAGCTATTTTGAAAATAGGTTGTCCGTACCGGTGCTATCGCGCGGGTTTTATTTAACATTCAATTTTTAGGCAATCGGTGCCTCTTTTCCTTTTTTTTATTTTTTTAATCAACTCTGAGATTGATATACCCTAAATCTAACGATGGTACCGATGATGCCTAGTATTAGCCTAATTTTAAGGTGTCTAATTTTAGAGGACTTTCTCTCGGGCTGAAGCCACTTTCCCGTTTCATTTCTTTTGAAAACCAAAATACAAAGGGAAAAAAAGGGGAACTATGCCCCTCACTCTTGGTTCACTCAAACCCAAAACCCCCTTTCATCCTCGTCATTCATCAATGACGGGACCTCACACCGTTCGCGGTACCAGTTCCTTTCGACCGAAGAGATCCGGCCAATAACCGTTACAACTATCTACACCCCCCCAAATCCCTTTTACAAATCGAAACCCCAAATGAGAACCCTAAATCTTAAAAAAAACTAATTCGATTTCTACCTCTGATGAAGCACTGGTGAAGGAAATATGAAGCTCTACGGTAGAGTCTAAGGTAAAAGAATACCCTTTCTCTCTTGTTTGCCTCTGACTTTTTAGTGTCCAAAAGCTCATAAAGAAAAGAAAAATCCCCTTAAACCATTCATTTTCTGATTTTATATAGCTGACGGATGCATGCATTTGATTGGTTGTTATTTCCTGAAATTCTTGATTTTGATGCATTCTAATTTAATTCTCTTGTCTGCATGTGTGCTGTACGGAGGAGTGGGGGACTAGTTGCCTCAACATGAGCCGAGGACATGTTCGAACGAGGAACCAATGGTCCTAGCTTGCTGCTCGAGTGGTGACCATGGGTGGAGCTAGCGTGGTAATTGAAAAGTCAATGTGCAGACGTGGCATTGACATTGTCGACGTGGCTGTTGGCATGGCATCTAAAAGGTCACGGTCAAATGAAACCTTCTAGAAGCTGGGCACGTGGCGTCGTTGCTCTTCGGTTTTGCATGCCCTTTGGTATTTAGCTAATAATGGCTTAGGGTATGGGCTGCTAATAAATAGAATATTTGCATGATTTTCATACGTAAATTCTATGTTTTAGCATTTTAATCTATCTCTAAATTCTTATTCTTAAAATTATTTGATATTTTAGGTATTTTAATGGTTAAATGACAATTCATGCATAAAGTAGAGTTTTAGTTCAATTTGGACAGTTTGAAAAAAATAATCTTGCATGGAAGAAGCACTCGACAGATAAGGCGTGTCCACGCTCCGACAAATCAACAAAGAGGAATTTTAGTCAAACTATAATTCCAATATTATCTTTTATTTTGATTAGGATAGACTTTTATCTTGAATTATTTTCAATTGAATCTATTAATTTTATTAAACGAGCATATATTCGAAATTACAATAAAAATTCACAACTTAGTAAACAAAACACTTAATTCAAACATATTCTTAAACAAAACTAGCGTCTTATCATAAGAGGATCATACAAGGAAAAGGTAAAAATCTAACTCAAAGACTCGAAACAAAATATGAATACAAACATCACCGTAGATCGACGACGAAAGGTAAAACCATCAACAAACAATATAAAATGTATATTATAATGAGGTACGTTGACAATAAGGTCATTACCACAACTCAATCGCAAAAAAAGAACGGTAAATGTAATTGCGTATCTAAATCCAGTTCGAAGGTCCGAGAAAGAAAGATTAGCAGCATAATGAAAAGAGCGTCATCTTGATCAGTCGTGGCGTCATTAGATCCAACTCTAATAGAAAATCAAAACAAAAAAGAGAAAAACCTGCCAAAAGGCAGAGAAAACGTACTAAAATGTAGAATAAATTGTATCACACGAGCAGAATAATTTATTAAAAATTAAACGATAGATCCCGGCGGTTGGTGACCAGTATTAAGACCAGTGCCGCCGCCGGCGTTTAGAAAAAAAGAGTAAAAGTGATCGCTGTGCGGCTGGTTACTTTCATCTTGTAATTAAATTGTAACTTCCTAGGTAATGTAAATGGCATCTATTATGGTTACTTTTATCTTGTAATTAAATTGTAATTTTCTAGGTAATGTAAATGGCCATTTGAAGAAGAGAAAAATATCCATAAAATTTGAATCCCTCACTCTTTTCATTGTCGAAAACATCACTCCATGGGTAGCTAAACTCTTTGTTTCTAGTTAATATTTGGTTCAAGGTTATTAATTTAAGTTTTTAATGAGAATTATTGCTCTTCATCTTCTTTATTTATTTTAAGCGTTTTTATATCTTCCGGGCTTACTCAATACGTGTAAATTGGATCAAATCAATCAAGGTATCTTTCATACAAGTGGTAAGTAACCAAGCAACAAGTTTGAAGGTTAAAATTATATTCTTGTTAAGTTAAGAGATTAGTGTTTTGATAGTTTATGTGCTTTGATCTCTTTATACCATAAAGCTATTTGATAATTTTTAATTCTAAGTGGATTATCTAAGGATTTTAATCTGATAATGAGAGTTAGTTATTTATGAATTATTAAGTGATTATCTATTAAGTAAGATGGATTGGGTTATATAGATTATCTTATAACCTATAACCAATCATTCAATCTATTTAAGGTTGATGCAGATTATTCTTAGCGAAGATCGGTGATTTAATTCTTGAATTAATATACCGAGATCTATTTTGACAAGAATCATTCTCCATATTGAATTTTCCTCTACTTTAATTGCTTTCTTGTTTCTCAATTCAATCCAAACACAAATCTCCTCCGCTTTAATTACTTGTTTTATATAAAATTAATTTTTTATCATTTCCCGTGAATTCGATCCTGCTTACCGCTATTATAAATTTTAGTCCAAGCATTTATTTACTTTTTACGGTCTCGACAATTACTATCAGCTACATGGGCTCTTCTTTAGATGTAAACCTCAGTAGATATGTGTATGGTTTGGGTGTAAATGGATAAGAGTTCTCTTTGGGTTTTGGTTGTATTGTAAATGGGCTATCAAATTGGGTTTAAGTCCCATGGAATGTAAATGGATATTTGGTCATGTAAGGACCGTTTAATAGGCATTTGGACCTTTGGGATTAAGGTTTGGACGAAAATAGGGTATTGCAT
Source organism: Hibiscus mutabilis (assembly GCA_019671005.1). Taxonomy (NCBI): domain Eukaryota; kingdom Viridiplantae; phylum Streptophyta; class Magnoliopsida; order Malvales; family Malvaceae; genus Hibiscus; species Hibiscus mutabilis. Next base: position 29,437,257 of record CM033715.1, read on the forward strand.
CTGTTTTTGACACTTTTTTTTCTCAATCGGCCGCTTAATTGTTTTTTTATTTATTTGATTTTTTAAGGTTAAATTTGACATTACCACAATTAATCAAGATGTCGCTCTTTTGATTATTTTGTTGATCTCATTATTTTGAATCCATAAATTGGATTTAAATACGAGCTCACAGTCATCGTTCTTGTTCACGATTGAATTGTGGTAATGACATTATTGTCAACGTGTCTTATTACTGTAATATGCATTTTTATTTTTTTGTTAGTTTTTACATTTCATCATCAAGTTTTAATGATGTTTGTATCTATTTCGCTTCAAGCTTTTTGAGTTATGATTTTTACCTTTTTCTTTGGATAATCCTTTTTTGGATTTAAAGATGCTAATTTTCATATGTTTTATTTATATGAATATGTTCGGATCATATTTGCTTATCTAAGTTGTAAACTTTTATGGTATTTTTAGGTTTTTCCTCGTTTAATATACTTGTATTAAAAAAAATCCATTATTCTTCTATTTTGGTTTAATTTTGAACTTCATCCGGTATCAAATAGTTTGGGCGATATCGCCTAAACAATGGAATTGATAAAGTTTATGTTTGCAATATATAGTTCCTTCAAAAGCTCTAATATAATAATCAAATGTCTACATTTCCTAGATTTCATAACAAAACCCAACTGAGGACCAGCAATTCTTCTGTGTTTGTCTTTCTATAAAAAAAAAAATTGTAACTTGTGAAGGGTTAAGAACAACGACATATCAACACGAAATATAACGTAAACCCTTGCCAAAGCTTTAAGTAGATTTAACCATGTCCCCCACATATCCGGATTAGCTTCCTCGGGGATCACACTCAATTTGGCCACTTCATTATTTGCCCTTTCCACAACAACATTCAATGCTTTCCCGATTCTATCATCCATTATATCAATAATCTGCCACAAATTTTGCCACTCTTAAACATCAGGCTGTAAATTTCATGTAAATCTTGAATCAAAAGGAAGCTAGTCGGTATGGAAAAACACAGTTTTAAATCTATTGAATAAAAATACCTCCTTGATACTTTGAACTGGTTTTCCATCGAATTCAATAACGACATCACCTGGACGAAATCCAGCACGATCAGCTGGAGAACCTGGGATTACCCGGAAAAAATTTAATGCACAAAGAAGATGAAAGATATCCAATTATCCGTAAAAATCTACAACACGGTTTCAAGGCAACATACAAATGCAGAACTATTTCACTTGGTTTGCAAATCCAAAGTATTTTGAGGGCAGAAATGATTAAAGGGAGAAAGGAACTAAAATAAACATACCATAGGAACAAGAATGCCTTTCCCAACATCAGGAAATTTGGCATCTCTTTCTTTAAGTTGAGCAATGATTAACTCATTAAGATCGAGCATTTTTAATCCAAGCCAAGGCCATATAACTCTCCTGTTCAAGAAATCAAGTTAGTAATGCATATAATCTTTTATGGAGAAACAAAATTGGAGGAAAGCTAACTACATAAAACAAGCCAAAAGGATAAATTTTGTCATGGTATGTGATGCCCCATACAAGAATACATGTGATGAGCAATGGAAACAAGCAACGGAATTCAAATGAATGAAATTTTTGCGAGATTAAAATATTTTAATCGTTCTATGTGACCCATTGGTAGAGGTAAGTTTCATTATTATGAGTGAAGGAAGTATTTCGAATTTCATTAAGTAGTTCCACAAGGAGATATGATTATACCCCCTCTTCTTCAAATGCTCTATAATTCTGGAAACTGAGTTGATGGGTATAGAAAAACTCAATCCATCAGCAGCTGCTACTTTCATAATATTAACTCCAATGATTTCTCCATCAATATTAACAAGGGGGCCACCAGAATTTCCCTGAACAGGAGAAGCAAAGAACAGATTATTATATCCACAAGAACGGAGTCATACAAATACAAACTAGACGGACAAGTTTTAGGAAAATCTCATCATTGTTATCCTTGTATTCTACCAAACTCATAACCCTACAAGCAATCCAAAAGCAGTAAACAGGATTCAGCAGTACTCAAATCACTCAAATGCATACATATCATGACTACAAATGAAGTAAAGAATAGATTAGTGTATCCACAAGAAGTATTCATAACCCTATATACAATCCAAAAGCAGTACATAGGATTCGGCACTACACAAATCTGAAATCACTTTTCATGAGAATGACTGAAATGCATACACATTTATATAATGACTATGCTCATGACCACAAATGCAACATGTTAATTGATGCACGCAAGCTGAGAGAAAGGAAGTACAGCATTGATTGCACAATCAGTTTATAAATACTCTCTGTGCATCCCTCCGAGACCCAAATCACTGCTTTTACGATCAACACAGCTATACAATAAGGTAGCAGAGATAAAAAGACATCAGTAGCCAGTCAGATAAATCATCAAGTAATCTTAACACATTCATACACTAATTTTCTTTCACCTGAAACTAAATAACTTGACAGACATAAAATCCATACGTACTAACACCAAAAAGTGGCAGCAACCACCGAAATAGCCAAATTTTCCAGAAATATACCATGTACTAATCAAAACTTGAAATCTATGAATGAATTTTCTTTTAAAGAAATTCAGGTAAAATTACCTAACAATACCCGCTGTGACAGTATTCTGAAGGGTAAGTGGGCAACCCATTGCTATCACCCAATCTCCAGGGCGAAGCTTGCTTGAAGAACCAAGTTTTGCAGTTGGAAGTGGAGTTTTAGATTTGATCTTAACTATTGCAATGTCAGAATGGAAATCAGCATTCACTACTGTACCTTCAAATGTCCGGCAATCTTGCAAAGTGACATCAACCTGCAAAAGTTAATCATAATAAAAAAAACATACACAAATATAATGGTATTGAAATGCAGTCTAAAAATAAAAATACAAGGTCTAACAAATTTGGATGGCTTAGTCATGTACGCAATTCCAAGAGTTCAATCAGGTTAGAAAAATAAAAATCAATATCTTCCGAAATATAGTAAGCATTGTTGGTCCTTGAAATACTAATATGCATAACAATTTTAACTACTGACCTTTCCATTGGTTGTTAGTCGCCTGACTTGAGAATCAACTACGCCATGAGCACATGTTAAAATGGTACCATCTGCATCAATAATAGTTCCAGAACACATTCTCCTCCCAGATGCAAACCCATAGAAATCTGCACAATACAAATTTACCAGCAACGTAGACTAGACCATACTATTATACTTCAGAAATGAAAGAAAAATCTCAATAGGACTCAAAACAGATAATAACCTTGTTGAGCAGACAGATTGACAACTGCAGGAGCAACCTTCTCAGCTGCATTTGCAATAAAATCCTTGCCTAAACATCCGCAACATGGTTTTCCTCCATCTCCAACTGCTAATGGAGCTTCATTTGCGATATCTATAGCTGGATCAACTCTTGATAAAAATAATGGAAAATTCCCTACAAATGCATGAAAAATATAGATATTCCGAAAATGAACAAAAATACCATTAAAAGATATGTATTCACTTTTTTTGGCCAGTAAAAGATACGTATAACTTAAATGTACAAAGAATAGTACAAACCAAATTTCCAATGATAAGAGGAAACAAAAGAAGGGTGCCCTTGAAATGAGAGATGTTCACGCAATAGTGCAGCATTGGACAGTTTCACGGTTGCTTCTACAATTCAACCAAGAGTAATCAATTAGACATACCAGTAATCCACTAAGAGTATGCAATTAGAAATACCAGTAAATTAAGACATTACATTTTATGAGAAAACTAGAAGTTACATTACATATTCTACACTGGAATAGGTTTTTTTTCCTTCTAATTCCCAATAATCGAAATCAAGGGTATTATGGCAAATAAGACCATAAAACCAAAAATATACATAATATATATTAGGAGAACTGGGAACTTACTCGAGTTTGGGTTGTTGAAGTAAAGAAGACCAGAACTAGCAGCACCAATGGCTATGATCCGAAGTATGGATTTTCTGTCCAAAGTAGACGAAGCTTTTCGCTACCAAATATATAAATAAACATTTTTTTTTTGAGTTTTGAGACAGGATACTGATTAGGAACATAAGATTGAATGTACATTACCAGAAAATGATCCATGAATAGATTAGCTTCCAATGTCAAAAAGCCTGAAGCTGGACTTGTATTTGATTCTTTTAAAACCCTACAAAACCCATAAATGTTCCAGAGTTTTAGTTTCAGTTTCCATGAATAAAACCAAGTAAATCGAACCAAATTTTCTTATGATTTTTTGTTTATGAATTAAGTGGAGTAAGGGAAAGGAGAAGTGAGGAATAACTTACAGTGGGCAGCGATCAAGGGATAAACCGATGGACTGACGGCGATGGGTTTAGTCTTTGAAATAAGAGTAAAAGAAAGAGTCAATATGGAATCCGCTGGAAGTCCCGATGGTTTCACATATTTTTAAATGGGTTAACTGCAGCCTACTGATTGATGCAAAAAAAAAAAAAAAAAGGTAAACTACGTAAATAGTTTTTAACTATGACTCATTTTTTTTTTTGAGTCCTTTGGCTATCATAAATTATAAACTGATTTTTTAATTTAAAAAAACAAACAACAAATTAATTTCCTGCCGTTAAAAATTTTACAATTAATGGTGTAGTAGTTAATAAAAAGTGACATAATAACACATTTATTTTTCAACTTTTACACTTTATTTTAAAATTTTAATTTAAAAAAATAACTTTTAATATTTTAAAATTCTATCAATTTAGTCTATTTTCTTCTCACCACACAATGTTAAACAAAATCGGTCTTCTATCTAATATAAAAATCAAATTTTGATTACTTAGATGACTTAAAATCTTAAGCAAAAACCCTTAACTTTTCAATTTCAATTCCGACTTTTGTTTTTAATACTCTAAATGTTTATATTTTAATACTCTAAAATTTTATATTATTCTGTAAATTTTGATGAGGTGTAAAATCAAAAACTTTGAAAGAAAATAAAAAAACCAGAAAAATCTTTGCTTTTACCGGTAAGTATTTCTGGGTTTGTTTCGTTTTAATGTTTATTTGTTGTGATATCATTTTGTTTAGTTTTGTTTGTGCTTTTTTCTGTTCTATATTTGGTTGTTTTGCTTGTAATTGAATCACGGGAAAAAAGTCCTATTCATACTGATTTTTTTGTGTTTTTTCAATTTTTTGGTTCTTTTTTATTGTTATAACTTCAAAAGCAATCTGTAGGGTGTTTTCATGATGGATTTTTGTTGATATTTATGTTTTCATGATGGATTCTTGTTGAGCTCTGTGTTTGAATTTTATTTTAGTTTGCCTCTGTTAGAGGAGAAATGTATTGGGATTTTCATGATTTTTGTTTAGGATTGTGTGGGGAGAAGAAAAAAGGACTAAATTAATAGAATTTTGAAATGTTAAAGGTTATTTTTAGAATTAGGACCAAATTAAAATAAAGTGTAAAATTTGAGGAGTAAATGTGTTACTATATCAGTTTTTGTTAACTGTCACGTCATAAGCCGTTAAATTCTTAACGACATCGAACTAATTTATTATTTTTTAAAGTCAGAGAAACTAATTTGTAATTTCTGATAGTCAAAAGACTCAAAAAAAATCAAATCATAGTTGGGGAATCATTTATATAGTTACCCTAAAAAACTACACTAAAACCGAAAAATGTCAATGTTTAAAAGATTTATGATGCATAAATTTAATAATCGTAATTAATCGAGTTATTTAAATTTAAACTTTTATTTAATTATAAATATTTATAATTAAAAAATATGTATTTTATAATTAAAAATAGTGAAATAATTATATATAAATTATTAATTGTTTTTATTTACTTGAAAATTTATTTTTTAAGAAATACTTTATGAAAATTACTTTAAAATTTTACCAAATAAAGTTTGAAAGTAATAAATAAAACTAGTTGGTAAAAATAAAATATAAAATCGTAAAATCGAAGGTGAATATGAAAAAAAAAATCGATAATCGAGATTAACTAAACCGAAAACTGATGGATTATTGCAAAAAAAAATTACCGTTCCATATATATACATCTTTGCAACCAACAAGGGCTAGTTTACAAATTGCTTAGGTTTTAGACTTTTTGAAATGAATTAATCAAAATAAAGTCAATGAATTATTAGTATGAGTATATTTTTTGTTATCTGACTTTAAAAAATTATATTTCAGTCATTGAACTAATTATTTTGTATCATTTTTGTAACACCCTAAAATTGACTTGACCAATCCAAAAGATCTAGAATACCACATTTGATCTCGGCGAAGTTCGATGGATGTTCTTGATTGGTTAGACTTATGTTCATATAGAGTTGGGGGGTTTGACCATATGATATTATTGGTAGAGTTGAGTAAGATTCACATTTCCGAGCATAACTAGTGTTTAAGTGAGCAAATTGCTTGAAATGATAAATTCTTATAGATAGCGATGAGCCTAGAGGGGGGCTGCCCCTAAAAATTTAAAATTTCTATATGATTTAGAAATATTTTATATATTTCCTATTGAAAATCTATTTTCGCCCCTCCTAAAATTTTATAAGTTTGCCTTTCTTAGAATTTTATAGGTTCGCCTCCTCTAACATAAAATTCTGCGTCCGTCCCAACTTATAGATATAATATATGGTGTATGATCAGTGTACCATGTTATTGCATATAAATTGAAATGCTAAAAGCATGAAGTTGAGATATTGATCATTGCACTTGTATGCATATATGATTGTCATTCCATAGTTTATAGTGTTTTTGAACAATCTCACTAAACTATTTGAGCTTACTTTGTTTGTTTAAATGTTTTTGCATGAGATCGTACTTGATAGTAAAGCTCAAAATTACATTTTGGATTGCCCCAAGTCAATTTCATTTCATTCTGGTGTAAGAACTATCTACACTTACACTCCTAGAACAATGTCTATGTAGTTATGTGAAACCTTCGAATATGATGATATGTATAGATGTGTAATAAAGAGTATGACTGTAACACCCCGACCCGGATGTCATAACTGAACCTCAAGTCCAACCTAAAAACCATAAAATTCTCAAACTCGGTTTAGCCCAAACAAGTTATTTCCAAAACATTTAAAGCCAACAAATAAAAATATAGTTAATTAATCAAAACGGTACAAATGAACTCTAATTTAATTTAAAAACATTGAACATTTGATTCGATTAATACAATTTCAAAATAAGAATTACAAACTCCAACATGTAAGGTCATATGAATACATAGCCCACTAAACCTAAGTACCGTACTCTAGAAGATGACACGTGTTGTAATCCCGAACTGATAGTGCCATTTGATCATGCGATCTGACAATCAACCTACGTACGAAAACAATGATTTTGAGTGTTGATCTTACAAAGTTCAGTGGTACACATCTACTCTACCATACTTCATTCTAATCATAAACATAAGCATGCAAGCTAGTACGAGCAATAAGGATAGATAATTAAACATGCGGCGCTACCACTAGTTGCCTAAACGCATGATCTCAATCATAGCAAATAATCACACATGGCTCGCAAGTCTCAACCATACTTGGGATCACACCTGATCATTCAAGCTAAAGCACACAACGTCATAACCACAAACCTAAAGTGAGGCATGGGGTCACATAGCGTCGGGAACGTACACTCTAAGTGAGGCCCGATGTTATATAGCCTCAGGAACGTACACTCTCTATGGGTGAGGCCCGATGTCACACAGCCTCAGGAACGAACACCCATACTCGGCATCTCTAACCATGGTGTCACACAACGTCGAAAACGTACATCTGACATCTCTAACCATGGTGTTGCAACACTCTTCCACTAGATATCCGGATCTCATCAATCAACGGTGACTCAACCATACACAAGTGCCCATACTTGGCACGCCACAGCACATGATCCACCAAGGATTCCTATGGTCGCTATTACAAGTAAGTCACTCAATATTTACTGATTTATTACTCATTAGACTCGTATATAATTATTCTCATTCATTAACTCCATCAATTCATGTTATCACATTTATTCGAGGTGTAATTCCATTATTAATATTCATATCGATTTCCATTCTTAACTTGCATTTAGAGATTATTTATCATACCAGGTACTAGTACTCGTACACGAGTATCGATATGGTACCCTCGGGTATCCGTACTCACACGCGTACCGATACTAAAATTGCTCACTAAAAGTCATTAATTTTACAAGTACCGGTATGGGTTGACCCATACCGATATGGTCCCTAATTTTGTACCGATACGGCCTAAGCTCATATTGATACCTTATTCATGGGTTTGCGTTATTTCTTGAATTACAGTTTAACAATACCTTATTCGATCCCTATAGCTTATGAAAGTCGTTAGAGTTTGTTTGCTAGAACATTTAATCAATTAATATTAATTATCGACTTCATAATCATTTATTTGAACATCGTCATTATTCATTCTATGCACAATGTCCATCAAAACCGGTAATCTATTCGAACAAGCATACAAGGCATCATAACCATCTCAATCAATCCAACAATCATCGAATAATCAAACGAGCATCTCAATCAACTTTACACGGTCTCTAAAGCCTCCATAAATCTTATTGTATTCACCACATCATCATGCATCTCAAAATATATCAAGTCTCGTGTATTGGTCTCACAACATGCTTATTCATCGTTTACCTATTTTACGAACACTAACAAGCAAGGCAATCACATTTATGATGCTCATGAAGCGATAGGAGTTTGAGGTGTACTAACCTTAAGTCGATATCGCTAAAATCCTTATCCAAGATTCCTGAATATTCCACTTGACCTAATATCTGATCTCGAATAATCCTCGTATATCAATTAATACCATAAGTATCACTTAAACACATACTTTAAAGAATTCGAAAGGTCAAATGTATAAAAACAGATTACCAAGTTTGAATTTGGCAAAATAGACTGCGCTATTGGATCCAGAATATCGAGAAACCCTTAGGTGTCCCCCCAAAAAAGTTAACGCCAGTCGACGCTGGTCAACTGCCTTGGGCGATCTGGTGCGACGCAGCGCACCATAACACCCATGCACCCGCAGGGCACGACCTGGTGCGGCCAGATCCACGTGAAACTGATCCTAGGATCTGATGTGGTGCGGTGCATAGGATCTGTGTGAACCCGCCTAAGATGGCGCATGCTCACCCTCACTGGTGGCACGTGGGGGCGCGAAATCCCTCCTCCGGCTGTCAGACGGTGGCAACGAGCTTCAAGTTTGTTCTTCTCCGATTGGTGATTCTCGTGGTGGCGTCAATTTCTATAGGAGAACAGCAGAGTACGGTGTTCCAAGCCATGCCATTTCTTCTTTTCTTTCACCCCGACGAACATCAGTAACTACCGCGATGAGACGACCATGCTGGACTCCTCTCGGTAAGCTAGACCTGATGGCGGCAACGGTGAGAGCCAAAACGGCTCCGGTGATGGTGAATCGAGGCTCAAAGCCTCCCTAATTATTTTCTCTCTCTCCCAAAATATCTCATCCAACCTTATCCTCTTTTTCACCACCCACATCCATTTTAAATTTCAAAAACCTCTCTCATTCACTTTGGATAAAATAATTTATTAAAAGGCCACATTTTTCTTCTTTTCCTTTGCCCCATAACCCATATCCAAAATTCTTAATTGGGCTCCCATCGCAAAGGCCCAAATAAACTAGGTCCGAGACCCAATTTTGCAAAGCCCAAAATTTAGGTCGTTACAACTCTCTTCACCTTAAAAGAAATTCCGTCCTTAAAATTTATATTGACAAACTAAAAAAGATGCTAAAACTTTTGTAACTCTCTAATATTCTCAAACATTTCCCGCTGCATTACTTTGATCTCCCACAACATTTGTCAAATATAATCATTGTCTTCAAACGATACAAACACAATTCTAAACTAATCATTTCTCTTAGAAGAACTCTATCATCGCTCGGTACAACCCAATTCAACTGACCATTTCCTTTAAAAAGCTTCATCCCTATTCGGTACATAACCAAAGCCATAGAAAAACCCAATGGTACCTTGACCAAAGCGTCACACAAATATGTCATCAAAGAAACTTAAATTATGTTGTAGATCCCAAAAGATTGATGCACAACTCCGAATGATCTAAAAAGAACTAAAGGTTAAACAATCGTTACATCCAAAACGAAACGATTTCTCTCGTGGTGACTCCTTGAAGGAGACTTTGACCTTGAAGGCAACCCATATCTATAACATTGTTTGTCATGTGCAAACTTTAGAACACGAACAACGTCTCAACTCGCCCCAAACATTTACCTTAAACTTGGCATGATAACTCACATCAGTAACTAAAGCATACCTCATTAACTCGGTTCATACAAGAATCTTACACTCTCAACTATAACGTGTCCAGAAAAATATCATATGTACCCACTCAGATCTATCATCGCAAGAAATCCCACCAAAGGATAAGGTTTCATCATGAACTTCGAGCCACGTCTCAAATGATAACATGTATATACCGCAGTGCCGTACAACCCAACCCACAGCCAAACCAAGCAAAATCTTATCTGATTCTCACATTTACCAAAATATCAAATAGTGCATACCAAGGACTATATCATTACTCACAGAAATCCTATTGAAACTGGACGCTCACAATTCTTTACAAGATCTATGGTTATCTATTTAATTTTCACTGAGAAAATTTAAAGCATCACAAAACTTTGACAAACTCAATGTTAGACTCCCAACTGATGGCAATTCAACCACTTATCACTATCTCAAACACAAGACTCCACATTGTCTCCCAAAACACGCTACAAAAGTTACACAAAACTGTTGCCCACATCCTAACTGATGGCAAGTCAATCACTTACCACTTAACCATAAAACGACACGGGTATTAACGCTGGTCGATTAGTATCGATATTGAAAGAAACAAGTATCAGTATCGCATGGAGCTGGTATCAATACTCCTTTACATAACCATTACTTGCGACCCTTGATCACACTCATGGGCAGCACGATACTTAAATTTGAACTCGCTTTGTACACCCCATCACTTACTAAGCTAATTTTACTTAGGTGGTGATTGATTACATACGGTCAACAACTTTTAATTACTTCAACTTACGTCGTTGATCACATACGGTCAACAACTCTTAATTACTTGAACTTACGTCGTTATACAATTCTCAAATTTCCTTAAAGACTAAACACCCAAAATTTCTCACTGTTGGGTAGACACATCTTTCTTTATTCTAGCACAAAAATACAACCCTGACAATACCACAAAACATCGTTAAAGATCTCGAAACCTTACTCGACTTTAATCAAGTCAACACCATTGCCACAACGAAACGGTTTCACATAGCTCAAATTTCCACCCATGTTCTTCGGCTCATTCCAAGGAAACTATGATACAAATCAAAAGCATTTACAAAGTCTCAAATCCTTGCTTCCCTGATTGATTACACGGTAACTAACCATTCCTATACCCAAGGTCATTAAGGTAATTATCTTTCCAACGCTCATTTTTTCATACTCCTTGTAAATTCTTACATGTCACCTAAAACATCAACCTACATTAGAGAGACGGTACGGTGGCCCACATCTTATTATAGCTGAAACACCTTAAACGGCATTATAGACATCAAACGTCACCATAACACACTCTAAAGAGAGAAATCCTCATTCCAAATTTCATTTCAAAATAAAAGCCTTTAACATTTTAGCCGGAACCATCTTATTCTCGAACCAATCTCGGAGAAACACACGGGTACTTCACAACTGGTTAAACAAGGCATCCACCTTAGGAGACACGTAATGGTCTTCCACTATCACTTAACAAGCTACCAATGGTTTAAGCATTACCTCAACGAACCAACTTCTTATTAGCGGACAAGCTCGATTCTTTCTTGTGCAAAACATTTAGACAAATGAAATCTCGTTCGAGTTGTGCCTTTGCAGCATGACTTCTAACTTCCTCTACTGAGCCGGTGTCCTTTGACAACGGTGGTGGGCACCAACGTCCAACTCGACCTTACGTCAATATCCACTCACATTCTTGACAAGGAGAAAGTATCGACGACTCCTCCAAGAAGCATAAACAAACATTATGACAGTCTGAAAGCTCTCAAGCATTGAATCGTACACATCAGCATATGCCTACCATTCAAACATGTCTCATAACCCCGTTGTGTTGTTCTCAAAATGACCCACAAAAAACTCACAAAAAGGGACAATGGTCCAAAATCCTTATTACCAAAGGTTGAGTTACCTCGAGGTCCCCAAGCCTCGAGAACAACTCTCGACATTGCTAGCTAGAGTTGTGCTCGATTAACCAAAGCAATTCCAAAGGTACAACAAATTCTAAGAAGGTAGCTCCATCAAAACGATAGAACGTCTAACTTCTGTCACACTCTAACGAACTAGTGGATCTCAAATCCACTATCTCTGAGAAATGCCTCTAAGAAGGGTGATGATACTCTCCAAGTATCTACAAGACTCTTTTTTAAACAAAAAATGGTCCTTTAACCAACATGCATCTACCGATTGATTTCGAAAGCAATTTGTCCAAACCCGCATAACAAATGTTATTCCCATATAACGATGAAATTTTTTGCCACTAACTCTCATAATGTATTTGAAGGTTTTAGAACGTCTTCAACATACAACGAAGACACCATTTATGTGGCGAGAAGAAGACAATCCTCCACTATGGCATCATTCAACTAACTCACATCTCAATAATTCGGGGTGACCTCACCGCTGGGACCTCTCCTAAAAGTGACACAACACTTAACTCGGCCCTTTCAGCCATGATCATAACCATCTTATTGTCGCAACATTGGACACACCATCAAGATTCCAGTCCTAAGGAGTACGAACTTTATTTAAGGGCTTGTATTCACTCGACACTTTACTAAAACACCTATACCACATAGGGTTTCCTAGAACTAGCTAAACCTAAGGTCTAATACCACTGTTGTAATATTTCCGACCTGGATGTCACAATTGGGCCTCAAGCCCAACCCAAAAACCATAAAATTCTCAAATTGGATTTATCCCAAACAAGTTATTTCCAAAACATTTAAAGCCCACAAATAAAAATATAGTTAATTAATCAAAACGGTACAAAAGAGCTCTAATTTAATTTAAAAACATTTGAACATTTGATTCAATTGATACAATTTCAAAATAAGAATTACAAACTCTAACATGTAAGGTCTTATAAATACATAGCCCACTAAACCTAAGTATCGTACTTGTAATCACTCATTTTGACAGGGTTTTAGTGTTATTTGTATTATTTTAATAATATTATTATTAATATAAAATTAATGAAAAATCAAAAAAATAATAATAAAAAATATATATATATTAAAAAAAAGAAACTGCGTGGAGCAGCATGCTCAACGTCACCCAAACTACCCACCCCTTTGCCTATAAATACAAGGCATGGGGGGCAGACAATTTCACGCCAAATTGCCAAAAAAAATTGCCATGAATTGGCAATTAAATTGGCTCCCCAATTGGGAGCTAGGCCGGCCGCAAGGCTGGCCAGGGGTTGGGGGTAGTGCCCTCGGCCCCAGTTGGTTCGATCCAACATTCGATCGGGGTCCTATTTTAGGTCCGATCTAGTTAATAATTTTGGAGAGGTCGCGGTAGATCTCGGTGGGGGTTCAGTCGGGGTTCGTTATTCGAGCTCCTAGTTAGGTATATTTTATTCCCTTTTTATTTGTATTGTAATTTTTAATTTAATGAAGTATTAGTTAATTTAAAACTGTATTCTTATTTTTAGTTTGTATGTTTTAATTTATGTTTTAGATTAGTATTTTATTTATGTTAGATTGGTTTTTTATTTATGTGTTAGATTAGTATCTTATTTATGTTAGATTAGTTTTTTATTTATGTGAACGTTAGCATTTTATTTATGTTAGATTTGTTTTTATTTATTAGATTAATATTTATGTATGTATGTTTCGGATTAGTATTTTATTTATGTTAGATTAGTATTTTATTATATTAGTATTTATTTATATTTTTATCGCTTTGTATTTATTTTGCTTTCTAAGGTTGCATAATGGAATATAAATTGTCAATGTGGTGTCCTTTTATCCGAGTGTAAACGAGGCCAGTATCAAGCGTAGTGATGGTGGTTGGGCGTTTACTCTCGGATAACGGGGCCTTTAAAATTTACTCGCACTTATAACCAAATTTTAATTTAATCGTCACTCTAATCCGGAAAATCTAATATTAATAAAGCGGTAATTATTAAAGTACCAATTTTGGGCGGTGTGGGGGTGCTAATCCTTCCCCATCCGTAACCGACTCCCGAACCCAACTGTTTTTGAATCTCTGGTTTTATGGTGTCCGGCCTACCTAAGTGGCTGGTGGTGACACCAATTTCTAAATAAAACGCGGTTTTTTAAAAACCCCACGGAATAAACGTTTTATATCCGAAAAATCACAAACACCTCGAAAATCCACTTTTTAGAACGAAAATGGGACATCACTACAGATGGCGACTCCGTTGGGGAATTTTTTTTGTTTTTCGAAAACAAGAAGAGAGTCAAGCTTTTTAAAATAATTTCCGCTTTATTAATATTAGAAATTCGGGTTAAAGTGACTATTAAATTAACATTCGGTTATAATTGCGCGTTTATTTTAACGCATTTAAAATATGGCATATAAACCCATTTTTTAAGTGGGGGGAAAACGTTAATGCTTTCGTGGAGATATCATTCTCCCGTATGGGCCTAGCAAGTACCTTCGGGGCTCGAGTACCTTATGCTTTCGTAAGGATATCGTTCCTTCGTACGGGCATAAGCGAATGGGTCCCCCTGAATTGAACCCGGTTGAAAGGAGCCTATAATGGGTGATGATCGGGGGCCTTGCTACTCTTAGTAGAGGACAGAAAGGACAATTCATGTACCTCCTAGCACCAACACTGCATGTAGAGAACATATAGAAACCCACCCTTTTAGAGCCATGCGGATAACCTTAGGTGTTTTAGACGGGATAAATAGGGTTTTGTTTGTTTGTTTACCTTATTTAATTTGTCCTTTTATTTATGTATTTATTATTTTTATCCGGTACTAACTTATTTTTTTGTGTTTTATTTTTATTTTACACATACTTTTGTTGCATTATCATTGCATCCACATTACATAGAGGCGTTGATTCAAGTGGTTTGCCCGATTAGAAAATCTTTCATCATGGAAAAAAGGTGTCTTAGGAAGGACGGTATCGATCCAGTCACGTGACATCGGTCAGAGATTACTCAACAGATCCGAAGTAATAATTTGTCGAGCGAGCGTGTAGTGCCAAAGTATACACACGAGACCCTGATGGTGGACATACGACGATTTGCAAGGCGTGTGAATGACTTAGCTACCGAAGCTGCGGCTCTCCAACCTTTCGTAATCCCGGACATGGGAGAAGCACCAAGGTTTATCAAGTTGCTCAGAGCTATCGAGGAGCTAAGAGGTAGAGCTAGGGCTTATGTGTAGAACTTTGTTTTGTAATTAAGACTTTTTGTAATAGGGACTCTTTTTGTAATAGGGACTCCTTTTGTAATATAGACCTTTTTGTAATCTAGACCCTTTCATTCCCATGAAAGTCGTTCGAAAGGGTGATTACCAGCGGAATCAACGCCTTTATTTGCATTCATGTTACATATCATGACATGGTGTTGATTCAAGAACAGTTCATTAAAAGGCTTTCAAAATAGAAAAAGTTTGTTTTGCCAGAAACGATAATATTATAGTATCAAGTTAGGCCGAGCAAAGACCAATCGCGAAAGAAGACGGTACGATAGTAAGGCACGTGCGACACAGAAGATTCAGTCAAGGCCGCAGAACCCCAATTTTAAATCTTCACATTTGACCATTTTTTAAAAAATCTCAGATTTTAATTTAACTCATTTAATTTTTTTTTGAAAATATTATTATTTTGCTTTGAAACTTCTTCCCTCATAAAACTTTCAGAATAATAATAATAACAAAAAGAAACCTAAAAGTTTCATTTTTTAAGTAAGTTAAAACTTTTTGATAATAAAAAAGGGGAATTTTTAAACCAAATGATCCTTGAAAATTTTAATTTAAACCCCAAAAAGTTTTAAAGTACTCCCCTAGGATCGATAGAATCCATCCCTGTTTAGACGTACCCAGATCTACAGAAGAAAATATATTGTCTGATGTCCTTTTCAGAAGCCACAAAAATAAAGATCATGACGTAACGAGTCCATAGAATAGAATAAGAGGAGAAGACGAAGTCATCCATCATCCTGAAGACGACGTCGAGATGTGGAGCACAGGTTTTGCTTCCCGAAGTCAAGGTCTCCATAATAAATTCAATTGTTGCCTGTAATTCATTATTAATTTCTTGCAAACATACATTTTCTCTATTGAAAGTTTTTCAAAGACTGTTCGAGAATCAACATCGCATTTGCATGCATTCTCGCATTTATAGGGTATTGATTCCCGAAGTGGTTCCTCAAATCTCAAAAATCGTTCATAATTGGCAAAGGGTCGTCTGGTCAGATATTAGAGGGCACAGATCCAGGTTTTTGTCCCAGAACAAGATCAGAGACAATAGAAGAGGAAGCATCTGAAGACTTCAGGTCAGACACGGTAAGGAGACACGGTACTGGTAATGAGCAAAGTAAAGTGCAAGAGTTGAAAGAAGCAGAGGGAAGACGTGATGAATCAGATGAATACTTTGAAGAAAGGTAAGCGATCCATCAAACAGAAAGAGTAACCGATTAAGGATTAGAATAGAGAGCGAGATAGTCAGAATTTTACCTTCAAGCCAGCCAAATACGACAAATTGAACCCTTTTTGTGATCTGCATCAATAAACAGGCGGAATGTATGCTTAAGTCGGGCTTTCAAAAAATAGAGCTCGGTCCAGAAGAAACTTGAGAAGCAAGTAATGAAAAGAAGTATATCTCGATTCCTGTGAGATACACCAAACTACTCCTAATGTTCATCGACAAGAGCCTTATTACCTCGGTGAAGTCTCTAGCGAAGAGACCATCTTATCTGAGAGATTACGACACACGTGCTAGAGGCAATTACCGTTTAGGAAGTTTGGGTCATGGTATTGAGGATTGCGGGGCCATGAGGAATGAGTTCAAGATCTTATCGCGATGAAGAATTTAGGTTTCAAAGACGGAGTTCCCCAATTCTATAGTGAGCTAACAATCACCCGAGGGGCAAAGTCGAGGAAGAATCGATATCCAGGACAAAGTTCAAGTAATGCCGAAGTGGGTCACTCAAGCGAGTTAAATTTGAAGATCAGAGATAGGGGCATCCCAGGAGAGGGATATTCTTTCGAGTTCAGCCAGCTCAGATAAGAGAGAGATAACTTGGATAAAATTGAATTTGCAGAATGATCATCAGAAGATTTCCTGAGTGTTTAAGAATATCAGATTAGGTCACCTTTAAAGAATAGATGAACGGTGTTGTCCAGTTGAAACACGACTCGGAATATTGAAAGAAAAGAAACTAGTTAAGCAAGAATCAAGTCAGGATGTTATCATGTACATTTGAGAAAATTGGGAATAGGTACGATAGTCTCAAGAGATGAGCTACAGAATAACTTAGCCATTAACAAGAGTTTTAGAAACAAGTTTACGACAGAGCAATGTCAATTCAACACTCTTCAGTTGGAAAGGGCACCTTCCAAGCTACGAAAGACTAAGCAGGGGATAGTTGAAGACCCGAAGATCGATATTACTCGAGCAGGTAAGGCGGCTCAACAAGGTGGCAAGCTTTGTCAGAACATGGATCAGGTGTTGGACTACAGAGGCAAGCTGACCGGACTACTAGATGAAGTTAAGAAAGTAGGCACTGAAGCTTATCAGTAACTGTAAATATCTAATATCTGATATAATGAAACCTTTTGGCCTTAATGAACGTCGTTCTATGGGGATCACTTTTGGAATCAATACCTTATTGCATTCATGTTTATATTTTAGGATTGCATTGCATTGTTTTGCACGATCCTGGCATGTTTTACATGACATTATCCTTACCTTGCATAAACTTTATGAGGAGTAATTCAAAGACCAATTAGGGTTTTATCATGGATAAAAGAATTGAAGACACTCAAAAATCAATATTCGAGCAGTTAAAAGATGGGCTCGAGAGAAAAAAGAAAAAGAAGAAGTTTGATGCCTTCGATGCAAAAAAACTCTGTTTGAACCCTGATTTGGTCATTCCTCCGGATTTCAAAGATTCTCAGATTTACGCATGATGACGGAACAAGCTACCCCAAGATTCACCTGACCACGTCCTGTAGAAAGATAGAAGGCTACATCGAGAATGAAAAATTCCCGATCCACTACCTCTACGATAGTCTAGCAGGACCTACCGTGATATGGTACAACTATTTGAGTAGAGACCAAGTGTAGTCATGCGGAGACTTAACCGACGTCTTTATGGGCAATACATATATACTTTAGACCTATCACCAAGTCATCAGTATCTCCAGGGTACGAAGATGAAACCTAATGAAGGCTTCAAGAAACGTGCTTTGAGGTGGCTGTGTTTAGCGACCCAAGTACAACCTCCCGTAGATGAAGAGGAAAGTGACTTACATGCCACCTTTCATATTTCTTCTTTAATAAGATGCTTGAGAAAATGAAGGCCAGCTTTGAGGACTTAATAACAGTCGGAGAGAGAAACGAACATGCACTCTGAGACCTAAGTTTAAAGACCAGACCTGTCTAGGAGCAGAAGGAAAGAAAGAGATAAATGGGTACCACTTTCAAGGTTCTCGTGATCGTAAGAGAAGAAGACAGACAGATTCCTCCGGATCACCGAGAAAAATTCCTCAAACAAGTACATATTTAGAGATATTCAGAGTATTCCATATGGCCTCATCTGGTCAAGGGTTAGTACCTTACCTCCGGGCCGATAAAGATTACACCCAGCTCATCTGCCCATAGTTTTAATCCATACAGTGCATGTGAGTTCTACATTAAGGCACCGGGGCATGGCACCAAGAAATTTGAGGTTGTTAATAGAAGAAATCAAGAAGTTGGTTGACGAGGGAGTCATGACAAGAATTGATCCAGCAAGGAAAAACAATAGAAGTGGCACAAGCCTACACTACAAAGGACCATAATGAGTTAGTACTTGGGAGGTAGTCCGGAGGTCCCTATGGTTTTCCCATCAGTTCACAAAGAAATGCTCAATGCTTTGAAAAAAAGAAAAAGAAGAAAAAACTCTCAAACAAATATTTTTAGAATTAAAAATCACATTTCCATTTAGAAAAACATTTTTACATTCTTGATTCTTTAAACATTTTATTAGGGTAGTTTTGTTCTCCCATATGCATATACACGCATTTTTGAATGGACATATGTATATATCATTTCTATACCAGGTCCTCGAATTTTGAATGCAACAGTACATTTGCTTCAGACCCAAAGATCAACTCTAAGTTGCATATATTTAGAATAGATTGAATGTTGTGGGGATACTGTAAATGTGAGTATCTGCTAGTTTACTTAGGCCAACAGGGGAACAAAGCGAGCGTTTAGACAATGGGCAGTTCCCATTTTAAGAATTTATCTTCCCAGGCACTTGTCGTTTAAGATCCTTGAAACGAAAGTTGACCCTAAACCTCTACCCCCTGTGAAGGCATTCTCAGGACATCTGTGAATTTGACAACGAATGATATTCTTTTACTTTACCAGAATAAAGAGATGAGTCCAGACAGATTGGATACGAAGATCAGAAAATCATCAGAAGAAAGTGGTTGAAAACAAGGATATGTCCAAACGAAAAACCAAAGAAAAAAAAAGAAATGGTAATCAGAAGGCCGAAGCAATCCAGATCGAGTAAATATCAAAAGAGCTGCAGAGAGGCAAGTAACTTCGAGCAGAAGATATCATCAATACCCAGTATAGATACGTGTTGATTCGAGGATACATTTATAGACTCGAATAAGAAAAAAGAGATTCAAGGCTAAAAACCCAAAATGGGCAGTCTAAGACAAAAAAGAAAAAGAAAACAAAACAAAAAAGAGAAGAAAAGAAAAGAAAAAATAAAATAAAAAGGAAGAAAGAAAGAGAAAGAAAAAAAAGAAAAGAAAAAGAATAAAAGAAAAAGAATAAAGAAAAAGAAAGAAAGAATATTGTATATGCTTCACACACAAATCAATCAATACAAGAACGAGACTTCAACTATGAGCAAGAGACACAAGGAATCCACATTTCAAGTAAATATCAGTTTTGAAAATTAGTATAGAAGCTTGAATTGAAACTGAGTCAAGACAAGTCGGCCCGAAGATTGCCAATTTCGAAAAAGGAAATGACCTATAGGGTGAAAACCCAAAAATGGGCAGTCTAGAGTGATTCTGAAAATAAAGAAAAAGAGTAGTCTGCCTGAGCCTGCTGGCATCAATATCCAACCAAAAGACATTGATCTGAAGGTACAGAAGAAAGAATTGACCTCTAGGGTGAAAACCCAAAAATGGGCAGTCTAGAGCGATCCAAGAGAAAAAGTGAAAAAGAAGAAAAGAAAAAAGAGAAAAGAAGAAAGAAAGAATAATATTTTATCTGGGCGTGCCAATCACAAGAATTCCCAGAAATGTATTCGTAGTCCTTCATTCAAGAAATCTCAGTTTCGAGGAGTTTTGGAGGATCAAACATTCTTGAACAGAAAACGAACATTAGTATATAGCCAGAATGCAAGACAGCCTACAGTAAAAAGAAATGAAATGAACTATAGGGTGAAAACCCGAAAACGGACAGTCTAGAGTGATCCAAAAAAGGGAAGGAATAATGGGCATATCCAAGTTACACAAGTACAGAAATACTGTTTCACTTAACCATAAACCAAAGGCCTACATTACAAGACCCCAAAGACCATTCTGGTCATCCATAGATATCCAAGTTGAATGAGAATGTCTTCAAATTTCATTCCGCCTATAAGGGTTAACTTTTCTTCAAGGAACGTCAAACTTTGAAGTGCTTGATCGACACCCAAATGAGGGAAGGATGGGGCATGGTGAGATAGTGAGATTAAGAGAGCCACCTTAAACGGGGTAGAAACTAGGTAGGGTTGTTCCTCTCAAAAGCATATTAGACCATAAGAAACTATACATTGGCATATATCTCCACAATGGTCAAGATCTTCTAAATACGCGCTTCATTAGAGTTGATCTCTGGCAACTTGAAGCAGATACGCTATGGTGTTTGATATTTTGGGGGCAAACATGTTTTAAAAGGTTTGACATTTTCTCCAAAGTTTTGATGTTTACCATTTCCCCCAAACATTAGTTGTTAAAATGTTTGGCAATATACTTCGAATTTTGTTTATCATTCTCCAAACATTATTTTTTTAAAAAATGTTTGGTCCTTAAAAAAGAAGAAGAAAAGAAAAAGATGTTTACCATTTGTTCCAAACAATGTTTTCAAAATGTTTGGTATCCCCTCCAAGTTATGATTTTCAAAATAACTGTTATCTTTTCAAACAATCATTGTTTTTTGAAATATACGCAAGTAAATTGCCGTTTGCATTATTTTAAAAATAAATGATAATGAGATTTAAAGCATAGAGACCGAGAGTTAGTTCCCGTCGAAATGCTACGAAAAGATCAAGGATGAGCTCAGGGGATGAAAGCATTTTGGCTCACCCTGATGACTAGAAATAGATCAAGGCTCTGTATGATGGGTCAGCAAATTCAAAGCAGTGGAGCCCATGGTTGAATGGGGCAACGCCAAGCGAAGAAGATGACAAGGGTTCTTATAAGAATAATATAAGAACCAGAAGATCATTTATGAAGACGAGTGATAACCCCGAAAACAAGAAAATCCTTCCGCACAAAAGGTTTAAAAGCATGTTCAAATGAGGATTTAATAGCATACAGTGAAGAAGTAAAAAGATGAAGAAATATGAGGAGCGACCTTTCAGGGTGTAAGACTTTAGAACAAAAAATGGGCTGAAAGAAAAAGAAAAAAGAGAAAGAAAGAGAGGGGGAAGAAAAAAGAAAAAAATAAGGAGAAATTGAAGGAAAAAGAAAAAGAAAAAAAGAAGAAAAGAAAAAGAAAATGAGAAGAGAGAAAAAAGAAAAAGAAGAGAAAGAAAACATTACATTGCATGCATCATATAGATAGTGGCATGTCAATTTTTGCTTGTTCTGGACAGGTACTTGAAGAATTATCAAAAAGTATTAAGAAGTGGATTTCAGAAAGAAAGAAGATCGGCAACCATTTTCAGTGAGAGTCCCCAAATTTGAAGAAAGTTTGGCAGCCATTTTCGGCATGAGTCCCCAAATTTGAAGAAAGATCGGTAGCCATTTTCGGCGCGAGTCCCCAAATTTGAAGAAAGTTTGGCAGCCATTTTCGGCATGAGTCCCCAAATTTGAAGAAAGGTTTGGCAGCCATTTTTGGCATGAGTCCCCAAATTTGAAGAAGGTTTGGCAGCCATTTTCGGCGTGAGTCCCCAAATTTGAAGAAGGTTTGGCAGCCATTTTCGGCATGAGTCCCCAAATTTGAAGAAAGTTTGGCAGCCATTTTCTGCGTGAGTCCCCAAATTTGAAGAAAGGTTTGGCAGCCATTTTCGGCATGAGTCCCCAAATTTGAAGAAAGTTTGGCAGCCATTTTGGCGTGAGTCCCTAAATTTGAAGAAAGGTTTGGCAGCCACCTTCGGCGTGAGTCCCCAAAATTTGAAAAAGATTTTGGCAGCCACCTTCGGCGTGAGTCCCTAAAATTTGAAGAATGATTTCGGCAGCTATAGTAGTATAAGTCCTAGAAGATCGGTAGCCATTTTCTGCTTGAATCCCCAAATTGAAGGAAAAATTTGGCAGATATAGTAGCGTGAGTCCTAGAAGATCGGTAGCCATTTTCGGCGTAAATCCCCAAATTGAAAAAAGATTTTGGCAACCTTAGCAGCGTGAGTCCAGAAAGATCGGTAGCCATTTTCGGCGTGAATCCCCAAATCTGAAGAAAGGTTGGTAGCCATTTTTGGCGTGAATCCCAAAATTTAAAGAAAGTTTGGCAACCACCTTTGGCGTGAGTCCCCAAAATTTGAAAAAAGATTTTGGCAGCCACCTTTGGCGTGAGTCCCCAAAATTTGAAGAAAGATTTTGGCAGCTATAGCAGCGTGAGTCCTAGAAGATCGGCAACCATTTTCGGTGTGAGTCCCCGAATTTGAAGAAAGTTTGGCAGCCACTTTCGGCGTGAGTCCCCAAAATTTGAAGAAAGATTTCGGCAGCTATAGCAGCATAAGTCCTAGAAGATTGGCAGTCATTTTCGGCGTGAGTCCCCAAATTTGAAGAAAGATCGGTAGCCATTTTCGGCATGAATCCCCAAATTGAAGAAAGATTCCGACAGCCTCAGCAGCTTGAGTCAAGAAAGATCGGTAGCCATTTTCGGCGTGAATCCCCAAATCTGAAGAAAGGTCGGTAGCCATTTTCGGCGTAAATCCCAAAATTTGAAGAAAGATTTCGGCAGCCTTAGCAGCGTGAGTCTAGAAAGATCAGTAGCCATTTTCGGCATGAATCCCCAAATCTAAAGAAAGGTCGGTAGCCATTTTTGGCGTGAATCCCAAAATTTGAAGAAAGATTTCGCCGGCCTTAGCAGCGTGAGTCCAGAAAATTCGGCAGCCATAGCAGCGTGAGGCCCAAATGTTAAATCCTTCGGGTCATCGGTAAGTCCTTCGGGTATGGTGTTAAGTCCTTCGGGCCATCAGTAAGTCTTTCGAGCATGGTGATAAGTCCTTCGGGCCATCAGTAAGTCCTTCGGGCATGATACGACAGCCTTAATAGCGTGAGTCCAGAAAAATTGACTGCCTTAGTACCGTAAGTCCAAAGATATCAACAGCCTTATAAAAAAAGATAGAAAAAAGAAGAGAAGAGAAAATGAAGAAAAAGAAAAAGAAAAGAGCAGAAAAAGGGGAAAAAGAAAAAGGAAAAAGAGATAAAAGATAAAAGAAAAATTCGAAGATAAAGGTTATATATAGGAAGGGCCTATATTTTCAAGCTCCCGTAGCGAAAGGTTCTATGTAGAAAGAATCTGCCGCTCCGAGGCTTCAGGAACTGAAAGTTTTATATAGGAAGGGCTTGCAGCTCCAGGGTAAAGACTAGCAGTTCTATATAGGAAGAACTCCCAGCCGAAGGAATTCACCCATGACATATAAGGTTTTATATAGGGAAAACCCGTTGTGTTGAAGGCGAAGGTCCTATATTGGAAGGGCTCCGAGCTTTACTGTCTTAGATTGAAAGGTTCTATGTAGGAAGAACCTGTAGCTCCGAGATTTCAGAAGCTAAAAGTTCTATATAGGAAGGACTGACGGCTCCAGGGTTTGAAGACTAGCAGTTCTATATAGGAGGAACTCCTAGTCGGAAGAATCCATCAGTGGCGTAAAAGGTTTTATATAGGAGAAACCAGCGTTGAAGGTGAAGAGTTCTATATAGGAATGACTCCAAGCTTTACCGTCTCAGAGTGAAAAGTTCTATATAGGAGGGACTCGTAACTCAAGACTTCAGAATGAAAGGTTCTATATAGGGAGGACCTATAGTTCCGAGATCAGAAGGTGAAGAAGTTCTATATAGGAAGAACTTACAAGCTTGAAGATTCAGCTAAGGAAGAGCGACGAGTTCCAGAAGAACACGTGATTCCGAAGCCAAAGACGAGGAAGTAGGTAAAAAATGAGCGCTTTTGATCTTTGCTTTGTCCTCGTTTCACAATAGCAAGCAAAGAGGGGCAACTGTAATCACTCATTTTGATTGGGTTTTAGTGTTATTAGTATTATTTTAATAATATTATTATTAATATAAAATTAATGAAAAATCAAAATAATAATAATAATAATAAAATATATTAAAAAAAAGGAAATGCCTGGAGCAGCATGCTCCACGTCACCCAAACTACCCACCCCTGTGCCTATAAATACAAGGCATGGGGGGCAGACAATTTCACGCTAAATTGCCAAAAAAAATTTGCCATGAATTGGCAATTAAATTGGCTCCCCAATTGGGAGCTAGGCCGGCCGCAATGCTGGCCAGGGGTTGGGGGCAATGCCATCGGCCCCAGTTGGTTCGATCCAACATTCGATCGGGGTCCTATTTTAGGTCTGATCTAGTTAATAATTTTGGAGAGGTCGCGGTAGATCTCGGTGGGGGTTCAATCAGGGTTCGTTATTCGAGCTCCTAGTTAGGTATATTTTCTTCCCTTTTTATTTGTAATGTAATTTGTAATTTAATGAAGTATTAGTTAATTTAAAATTGTATTCTTATTTTTAGTTTGTATGTTTTAAATTTATGTTTTAGATTAGTATTTTATTTATGTGTTAGATTAGTATCTTATTTATGTTAGATTAGTTTTTTATTTATGTGAACGTTAGCATTTTATTTATGTTAGATTTGTTTTTATTTATTAGATTAATATTTATGTATGTATGTTTCGGATTAGTATTTTATTTATATTAGATTAGTATTTTATTATATTAGTATTTATTTATATTTTTATCGCTTTGTATTTAATTTGCTTTCTAAGGTTGCATAATGGAATATAAATTGTCAATGCGGTGTCCTTTTATCCGAGCGTAAACGGGGCCAGTATCAGGCGTAGTGATGGTGGTTGGGCGTTTACTCTCGGATAACGGGGCCTTTAAAATTTACTCGCACTTATAACCAAATTTTAATTTAATCGTCACTCTAATCTGGAAAATCTAATATTAATAAAGCGATAATTATTAAAGTACCAATTTTGGGCGGTGTAGGGGTGCTAATCCTTCCCCATCCGTAACCGACTCCCGAACCCAACAGTTTTTGAATCTCTGGTTTTATGGTGTCCGGCCTACCTAAGTGGCCGGTGGCGACTCCAATTTCTAAATAAAACGCGGTTTTTTAAAACCCCCACGGAATAAACGTTTTATATCCGGAAAATCACAAACACCTCGAAAATCCACTTTTTAGAACGAAAAGGGGACATCGCTACAGTACTCTGGAAGAAACCACGTGCTGGAATCCTGAACTAATAGTGCCCATCGATCTAACGATTTGACGATCAACATATGCACAAAAACAACGATTCTGAGTGCTGAGCTTACAAAGCTCAGTGGTACACATCTACTCTATCATACTTCATACTAATCACAAACATAAGCATGCAAGCTAGTACGAGCAATAAGGATAGATAATTAAATATGTGGCACTACCACTAGTGCCTAAACACATGCTCTCAAACATAGCAAATAATCATGTATGGCCCACAAGTCCCAACCATACTCAGGATCATACCTGATCATCTAGGCTAAAGTACACAACGTCATAACCACAAACCTAGAGTAAGGCTCGGTTTCACACAACATCGGGAACGTACGCTCTAAGTGAAGCCCGATGTCATATAGCCTCAGGAATGTACACTTTCTATGGGTGAGGCCCAGTGTCACACAACCTCAAGAACGAACACCCATACTCGGTATCTCTCATCAAGTATCACCGGATGAGGCCCGGTGTCACACAACGTCAAAAATGTACATCCGGCATCTCTAACCATGGTCTTGTAACACTCTTCCACTAGGTATCCTGATCCTATCAATTAACGATGACTCAACCACACATAGGTGCCCATACTTGGCACGCCACGACACATGATCCACTAAGGATTCTTATGGTCGCTATTACAAGCGAGTCACTCAACATTTACCGATTTATCACTCATTAGGCTCGTATATAATTAATCTCATTCATTAGCTCCATTAATTCATGTTATCACATTTATTCGAGGTATAATTCCATTATTAATATTCATATCGATTTCTATCCTTAACTTGTATTTAGAGATTATTTATCGTACCGAGTACTGGTACTCGTACACGAGTATCGATACAATACCCTCAATTATTAGTACTCACACTCGTACCGATACTAAAATTGCTCATTAGAAGTCTTTAATTTTACAAGTACTGGTACGGTTTGACTCGTACCGATACGGCCTAAGCTCGTATCGGTACCTTATTCACGAGTTTGCACTATTTCTTGAACTAGAGTTTAACAATACCTTATTCGATCCCTATAGCTTATGAAAGTCGTTAGAGTTTGTTTTCTAGCGCATTTAATCAATTAATATTAATTATTGGCTTCATAATCATTTATTCAAACTTCACCATTATTCATCATATGCACAATTTCCATCGAAATCGATAATCTATTCAAACAAGCATACAAGACATCATAACCATCTCAATCAATTAAACAATCATTGAATAATCAAATGAGCATCTCAAACAACCCTACATGGTCTCTAAAGCCTCAATAAATCTCATCATATTTGCCACACCATCATGCAACTCAAAATATATCAAGTCTCATAATACTGGTCTCACAACATGCTTATTCATCATCTACCTATTTTGTGAATACTAACAAGCAAGGAAATCACATTTATGATGCTCATAAAGCGACATGAGTTTGAGGTGTACTAATATTAAGCCGATATCGCTAAAATTCTCATCCAAGCTTCTTGAATATTCCACTTGACCCGATATCCAATCCTGAATAATCCTCATATATCAATTAATACCATAAGTATCACTTAAACACATACTTTAAAGAATTCAAAGGGTCAAATACATAAAAATAGCTTACCGAGTTTAAATTTGGCAAAACAGACTGCGTTATTGGATCTGAAACGTCGAGAAACCCTCGGGTATGGTCTTCCAAAAAATGTCAATGGCCGGTCAACGTTGGTCAACTACCCTAGGCGATCTAGTACGACGCAGTGCACCATAATAGCCAAGCACCCGGATGGCATGGTCTGGTGCGACCAGATCCACGTGAAACCGATCTTAGGATCTGGTGTGACGCGGTGCACAGGATCTATGTGCACCCGTTTGGGTTGGCGCACGCCCACCCTCACTAGTGGTGGTGGCTGGATGGTAGCGGCAAGCTCTAGGTTCGATCTTCTCCAGCTGGTGAGTCGTGTGGGGGCGTTAGTTTCTATAGGAGGATGGCGGAGCACAACGTTCCAAGCTACGACATTTCTTCTTTTCTTTCACCTCAGCGAACGACGACGACTTTTGCGACAGGACGACCGTGGCCGGACTCCTCTCGGTGAGCCGGACCTGATGGCGGCAATGGTGAGAGCCACGACGGCTCCTATGATGGTAAATCAGGGCTCAAAGCATCCCCTTTATTTTCTCTCTCTCTCTCAAAATATCTCATCCAACCTTATCCTCTTTTTCATCACTCACATCCATTTTAAATTTCAAAACCACCTCTCCTTCACTTTGGATAAAATAATTTATTAAAATCCTACCTTCCTATTTTTTTCTTTTGCCCCATAACCTGTATCCAAAATTCTTAATTGGGCTCCCATCGCAAAGGCCCAAATAAACTGGGTCCGAACCCCAATTTTGCAAAGCCCAAAATTCGAGTCGTTACGATGATTATAACGTGTAATGAAGTGCATTTGCTTGTGTCTTTCTTGTTGAGTTCAACTGCATGTGTACGTGCCTTACTTGTTGCAGTGACGAATCTAGAAAAATATCATTGACTGAGTTAATAAAAATTAAAATATAAATTTAACTAATATAACTTATATATATATATTTGAAATTTTAAAATTTCATTCTCCAATAATTTAAAAAATATTATTTAAATCTTTATTTAAATAAAATAGAAGTATTTCCTAAAAAAATAATTTTTATCTATAACTTAATTAATCTGTCAAAAATATAAGTCAAAAATGTAAATTTAAATTTATTTTTAATATTAACTTCTCTCTCAAATTTCAATAAAAATAACTGAGAAATATGTTGCTACATTTTTATCTTAAGTTATCTTTTTTTAAATACATTTTTTATCTTCTTTTAAAAAAATAATTTTAATTTTATTTTGTTGCTTGTATTTTATAATCATTATATAATAGAGTGAAAACCAAACTATGTTTGGGGTATTCAATTTTTTAAAAAATATTTAATTAATTAGTAAGAAAATATGTTTAAATTATGTTTATTAAAAATAATTGAGTAATTATATCATGCACCGGCACTGAAAATTGTTTTTTCACAATATTGCTAATTTCACTATAAAAATTAAAATCATAAACCCTAGTTCTAAAACACTAAACCTAACCCCTAAAATCTAAAATATAACCATAAAATATAAATTCTAACCCCTAAATTAAACCCTTAAACCATAAATTAGATCCGTTTATAAAAAATAATCTTTTTCACATCCAATGCATAGAATATTTTTTCCAAAATAATTATACATTTTTTATAAAATGTAATGAAATTATAAAAAAACCCTATTTTCTTTTTATATTTTATTTTATTTGAGTTTTATTTTTTATTCAAGGCTTAAAAACAAACCAAACTTAAGGTTTGACCATTTTTTTTACTTACCCAAAATTGTCTCTATATAAGTAAAGGGCATTATTTTAGCATGGGTGGACCATGGCTTAGGTAGCCCTAGGCCCAAATTTGCCCCTGGCTGGTTGAGAAAATGATGCATGTTGGGTGAATTTATGATGACTTATTTAGAAATGATTTAAGGTTTATTTGCTTAATTTGTGCAAAACAGAGCATGAGTTTCGATACCTTTAACTAAACTAAAAATTTCATATTCCTTTTAGGTTTCAATGCCAGTTTTTGGGTTTCAATACAGTAGAGTTTCTATATTTATCTTTATAATATTGATACTTTCAAACATCAATCCAAAAATAATTTCAATACATTTTCATGGTTTCGATACCCATATACGAGTTTTGATACAGTTAGGACTAAAATACTAAAATACATTGTTTAATATCTCTGAGTACTTGTAATTACAAATTGGCCCTAAAACAGAACAAATTGATTAATTTGATATGTCAAGGTGAGTTACTTCCATAACTGAAATTACCTATCATGGTATCAGAGTAATATAAGTTGATCCTAAGTTTTATTGAAATTATAATTTAGTCCATAAGTTATTAATAGCTTACAAAATGATCCCTAATTGTATTATGGTATGGATTGCATTGATAATGAAAGAGGACACAATAATTGGGTTACCGATCAAATAGTAAGAATTTTATAGATAATCCTCCACTTGGCTAAATTCATATTTAGTCCCTGAACTTTGATAAATTTACAATAACGTCCTTAACTTAAAGAAAGGTAATTCACGTGATTATGGTTAAGATTAAGTTTTAAAGAAACAACTTACATAGCTAAATTATATGTAGTATGATTGATTTTGATTGTTTCTTGTAACATCTCTGATCCAGTTTCCAACTATACTAGGTAGTGGTGTTACAAAACAAAATCAATTCTACTCAAAAAGCTGAGTTTTTTTTTAAATAGTAAGTTAATCAAATTGAGTTATTCGATTTTCAAATCAAATCAAATATTTTTTTTGAATTTTTGAGTTTGAATCAAGTTTAATTTATACAATTTGAATATCTAAAAAACTAATTAAAAATTGATATGCTTAAATAAGAAAAAAACTTTTCAGCCTATTTTTTTGCTTTAGGTGGCTAATTTTTTTTGGTCAAGATAGGTGCCTAACTTTTACACCGTTGCCATTTTAGGTCCATAACGTTTTGTTTTGTTAATATTTTAAAGTCGACATGTTAAAAAAATTCATCAACAAAACTCTCATTTTTTTCTTCAAAATAACCACAAATCCCTAAACTCCGAATCTACAAATCCTCTACCACAAGGAACACGTTGTCAAAATATCTTCCCCTCGTCAGAAGAGTTGCAAGGCCCAATTGACGTTCGACCATTCATCACATTTTTCGTTTGTAAAACCCTTTTGTGTTCGTCATTGGACGTTCAATTGATATCTCATTTGTTAATTTGCGGTGGTGGAAGATTAGGGCAATTAGTAGTGAGGATCCAATGATAGAAAAGGTAGGTGGTGGTGGTTGATTCGGCGACGGTAGAGAGTGAACTTAAAGATTTGAGGATTGAGAGTTAGAGATTTGAGGGTTTATGAAAAAAATCGAGAATTTTGGGGATTTTTAAAGAATTTAAAGTTTTTAATTATTTTTTAAAAAAATTAACTGAAACTAGAAAATAGGCCATGTGTCATGCATTTATTGGAGGGGTGATTTTTTAACAAAAAAACCTTAAAATATAACGAAATAGAAAACTTTAGGCACCTAAAGCAAAAAAGATATATAATTTGGGTACTTTTATATTAAGCCAAATTGGTATAAATATTAGGAGCGAGCAAAACTATATTTTTTTGCTTGATTCGAATTTTATAATCTCGACTCGAAATTTTTTAAATAAAGTTCGAATGATAAACTAAGACTCACCAACTCGAATAACTTTAAGATTTTAGTAATTAGTGGATTTTTTTGAGTTCGAATCCAGTCCCCAATATTTCCTTAATTCTTCAATTCCTCTTCGTTTAAATCATTTTTTCAACCAAAATTGAACCACATGTTCCTCTACCAATATAGAATACATATGTAATTTAATTTCCATTTTTTGAAATTAATTTTCCTTCTTTTGCAATTTAGTCTCTCAACTTTGTATTTCATTAAATTTAGTCCTATGACTTCAACACTTTGCAAATTATTTGTTTGGTCAATTCTTTGACTCATTTATACTGACATCAATATTTTTTCCCTAAAAATCCCTTATTTTAAAAAATAATATTATAAATATATTATATAATTTTAGATGGTATTTGATTTATTAAACAACATTATAAATCTTACTCACGTTTGTGGATAAAATGAAGAAATATATATGTATATCATACTTGATTATAGAAAGCCATTTAAACTCGAGCCAACCAGTGCCGTAAAATTATAAATGTTTTACAAATAAATCTAAATAGGAACTCGAACAATTTGACTAAAAAAATTCAAATAAATTTCGAATAATAAAATATGACTCTTCAACTCAACAAATTCAAAAAAAAATTACTTTCACTTGATCAGATACTCACCCCTGGTAAATACACCTTGGTTCTTGTTAATTTCGAAAATGAGCAAGTTTCTTTTAACAAATCTTAATTCTAATCCTAATCTACCTAGAGGAGAGAGGAGAGGGGAAAGGGGACTCTAGGGGAAGGAAGGGGTGTTCCTAGTGGGTCTACAACTTATAAAAAATATAATACTCATATTTTTTCAATACTAAAAAATTCTCAAAACAAATTAAGTTATGGCTCTGTTCGGTAAATAGCGGTTTGAGCCAAAATTAGAGGTTTGAGCTAATATTAGAGGTTTGATCGGTAAATCCGTTAATTTGGATGTTTGATAAATAACAAATTGGAATAGTAGATTAGGGTGAAACCTCTAATTTTGAAAAAAAAAAGGCTAATAGAAGCCTTTTGAAATTAGAGGTTTTGACATAAGAGTTATAAATACTCTTTTACCCTTAACAATTATAAAAAATCTTCAAATAATCTAAATTTAACATTTTCTATTTTAATTATTCTATCTCACGTATTTTACATTGTGAAAATTGTAAATTAATATTTTTCTTTTTAATCTCAAACGTTTATATTTGTATTTAAATTTAATAATTAATTAAATTGTATTAAAAATAATTATATAAATAATAAATTAATATATGTCCTTCAAATATGCTTATTAATGTTATATTAAAAAATATTTTTCATAATCTAATTAATATACAAAATATTATTAACTAATAAATTATTCAAATATTTTTCATGTCCTTATATGTCATTTGCTTGCTTAAATAATCAAACATTTATCAGCTATCGGTTAATTTTACCATACACTTTTATGCAATCAGCTACTACAATCCATTAGTCAAATCAGCTAATGCAATCCACTATCAGCTATCCGCTAATTGCCAAACAGGGCATATATAATGTTAATTCTTGGGTTAATTGAGTTTTATTAGTTCTAAACATAAACAAAGGAATAATCGCATCTAATTTATCAAATTAAATTCTCTTGTTTTTCTTTGAAAGATGTTCTTGTATATATGCTCTCTAGTTTATATGTTTTAATTTGAACTTTAGTCATATTGTTAATAAAGTTTTAATTTAATTTGTTTAATTTTATAAATTTAACTCGAATAAATATATTCGATACGAGTCGGCTCAAATTTATAAACTCGACTCAACTAAAAAAATTTAATAAAATGATTTCAATATTAAAATTCTGAATATATATATATATATTAAGCTTATGATATCAATCTTGTTTAAATAAGTTAATATTAAATTTGAACTCAAGAATTGATTTCAATGGTAAACGATGATGTGTTTAATTTAGGTGACTTAGGTTCAAGCAACTTAGTTTATATGCGTGCGTGAATTATCTAAATTTAAAATGGGACATAAATAATTCATCTGTTTACAAATTTTTCTTCTTTTTTTGTTTAGCCGGTGACGACACCAACTTTGATGTTGGTTGTTGACCAGTTCTCTTTTCTCTTTGTTTATTTTTTGTTTTTCACAAGAATAACTCTGCCTTTGTGACACGTTTTTTTTTCTGACTTTTTGACACGTTTTCATCTTCTTTCTCGGCCATTTGGTCGTTATTTTTATTTTATGTTTTCTCAAGGTTGGATTTGACGATGGCGCGACTGATTAAGATGACGCTCATTTGTAATCATGTCGATCTTCCCTCTTTTGACCCTCGGATTGAAGGATACACGTTTTGCGTTCGTGGATAGTTACTCACGACGTCGGCTCTGATTTGTAGTTTTCTGTGGCCTTTTAATAGCTTAATCCCCTTTTGTGGTTTGTTTGTTGTTAACTCCTAGAAAATACTTATTTTTATGCATATTTCACAATGCTTTAGCTTGTCTTTAGGTATTATGTTTGCATTTAGTTGGTAAAATCATGCATTTGCATTAAGGAGTTAGAAGTTGTTATTTTGCCGGTTTGAAGGGTTGTTTTGCTGGTATTGATGCAGGATAGGAGCAGGGCAGGCTTGGCAGAGCAGCTCGATCATTGATCAAAAAGAGAGCACTGTGGTGAAAGAGGAAGCTAGAGGCAACGCGGTTCGACCGTTTTAGACCAAGAGCTCTAGAGCATTTGAAGGGCTGCATCGACTGACCTCCTTCTTTGCCTATTCTCTTAGTTTAATTTTTATTTAAATGGTGATGTTGAGATACGATATTTTGTGGATGGATCCCCCAATCATAAACTAAGATTTTACAGTTGGTTGGGGACGTTTGCAATGAACGCTCAGTTTATCTTTGGTTTTTAATAATTTGAATGTCTTGGCATTCTTCTCTATCCTGCTAGCACTTCATTTCCTTAAATTCTTTTCCATACGACATTTGACATTATATGCTTATTATGCCTTAATATCTTAACAGACTTAAGGGTGACGATCAGTTGCCAAGTACTAATGAGAGGAATTTCAACAGAAAATGTTCAAGTAGATGAGCTTACTTCGGAAGTGAATCTACCCCTTAGGAGTATAGATTGAAACTTAATCAAATTAATCTTTGAAAATCTGCACTATAGACATAAATGAGTTTTTATCATGGTTAACTTAGGGTATTGCCATCGATAGAGGTAATACTATTCTTGAAATTCGCTCAGTAATAAATACAAGGTTGGTCATTATTAATAACTGGCATAACTAGCGTAAAATCCAAGCATCCTTTGCCAACACTCATCATCCATTTGAATACTTTTGTTTGTCGAACCGTTTTTACTTTTACTACATTGTCTAAAATAAAAAAATCCAAATTAATTTCAACAATATTGATCCCTTTAACAAGTAAACCATTGAACAGTTAAATTCTTGGTTAATCCCTGTGGATACGATACTCAGCTCACTGCATTACTTGCTGACCGTGTATACTTGCACGCAATAGGCCCACCCTTGGCATTATCTCTTACATATCTACACTGAATTCTCAATCTTTTGCCAAGCGTTAGCAAAGTCGACATTTGCCGATGCTGTCAAGTTTCTTCGTATCTATTTTTGTTCGAGTTTTTTGGTTGGGTTTTTAACCTTTTTTATCTGCGGTTCTTGTATAATCTAAAGTGGCTAGTGTCAATATTATAGGAAAATATCAAACTTATGTATTTAGTTTACTATTATAGTTGTAAATATTATTTTAATCTTGGATATTTTCTTTTTCTCTTAATAATAATAGCGCCTTTTTATTTTAAAAAATAGACATAAATATGAATATTTTATACTTGAATATAAATATATATAACAAATAAATTATTTTAATTTCGTGTCATTATTTGTTATTTCATATCTAAAATTATGAGGTGTCAGTTATTATGATATAAAAGAAAAGCAAAGCTTACAAGAAAAATTTAATGTAATAAATTCATTTCCCAGGCAGCACCAAGTCCTTGCCTCCTTGGCATATTCCCCTCTTTTAAGCCTTCATTGTTCAGGCATTTCCCATCTCTCTTATTTTTCCTCGCTTAAATTCTCAGAAAAAGATTATAGTTTCTGTTTTCTTCTCTTTACTTTTGCTCCAATGGTGACAATTGAAGGAAAACCAGAAACTAAACAAGAATCTAAGCCAGCTGAAACCAAACCAGAATCTAATTCTAAAGAAGTGGTAGAAAACCAAGAGCCTGCTCTAAAGTACAAGGTAAGTTAAAGCTTGCTTCTTCTTATTTTTTCTTCTTTTCTTATTTGTAAAAAATTAACTAGATTTGTAGACTTTTTTAACCATTAATTGTTTCCCTGTGTTCCTTAGGCTTGGGTTTTGAAAGTTTCCATTCATTGTGAAGGATGCAAGAGGAAAGTCGAAAAGATTCTAAGGAAAATCAATGGTAAACTTCCTATACTGTCTCAAATCCATTTAACATGTATTTTTCATTGAAATTTCAGGTTTCTGCAGTTTCCTAGTTTCTATTTTTCTGACTCGGTGTTCTCTCCACTGAAAATATCACCCTTTTAATATAAACATATCAAAACCTCTCATCTGGGTTTTGTTTTTAATTTCAGTTAAAAGAATCCCAATTCCTTCATCAAAGTTTTCTCTCTTTTTTTCTCAACATATTCTTTTATGGTAAAATTTCTTTTCTTGCATTTTCTCTCTTGTTCAATCTTTCATAGTCGCTCTAATTTCTACAATCTCCTTTGTGATTTGCAGGCGTGTACGAGGTTGAATCCGATTTGAAGCAACAAAAAGTTACGGTAAAAGCCAACCTACACGTAAATGTCGATATTTTGATCAAGAAGTTAGTAAAGAAAGGGAGGCATGCAGAGTTATGGCCGGAGAAGTCTGAACAGAAGGAGAAGAAA
This sequence comes from Hibiscus mutabilis, assembly GCA_019671005.1. NCBI lineage: Eukaryota > Viridiplantae > Streptophyta > Magnoliopsida > Malvales > Malvaceae > Hibiscus > Hibiscus mutabilis. The sequence goes on from CM033715.1 coordinate 29,473,441, forward strand.
GGAAAATCAAAGAACAAAGACAAAGACAAACAAGGTGGCCAAGCAAACACCGAAGAAAGTAACAACAACAACAATAGCCCGGGAGATGATAAAGATCCGAAAGAAACACTGAAAGTTGAACTACTCTCCGTTCTTCAAGACGGTGCTTCTAAAAGCTGTGAAAACGATGATAAAGACAAACAAGTTCCCGTGTCTTTGGTGGCCGGTAATCAGTCACCGGTCCCGGAAAAGAAAGGCGGCGGAGGTGAAAGTGAAGGTAACGGTGGTGGGAGTGGCGGTGGAAGGAAAAAGAAAAAGAAGGGGCAGAAAGGGAATGGTAGTGTTAATTTTGAGGAGGGTGATCATCCTGCTGATGCTGGACCGGCATCCACCGGACCACAGTTTACTGGTTATGGACCTCATGGTCCTATTCCCATTTCCGTTCCCATGCCATCTCCGGCCAACAATAGCCCTCCACGTCAGCACCACATGGATGAGTACCCAACGTATTACCATGCACCGCCGTTGTATGTTACCAGCTACAACACATCGTATCCGAGTAGTGGCTATGGTGCATCGTATTATGCCTCTGCACGTCCGTATTCGTATACGTATACGCACTCGGGCCAAATGAGTGAACATCCGTCTTCCCATTCGTATTCATCGTACTCATTGCAGCCGTCCGATTCCTTCGAGTTGTTCAGCGATGAAAACCCAAATGCATGCTCCATTATGTGATGTATGCTTCAGCATCATTCCAATATGAAGCTATACCACTTGTATGAGTGTATTGGGTGATAGTTTTGCCAAGTATGTAGATATAGGAAGAAACCTTGTATTCTAAGTTCGGGTAAAAACTAATAAGAGTGGGGGAGAATAGGGTTTGGAGGGTTTTTTTTGGTGGTTTTAAGGTTTACATTTAGCCATGTAATTCTTACTTTTTGGCTTTGATTAAATGAATGCTCAGTTGGTTGGATGGATCCAACAGATTTACGCTTTGGATCACAGATGCTCATGTGTTTTCATCTTAAGAAAATGGTTCACATATCAAGGAAATCATTTCATTACGCTGTCAAAAACACAAAGACAGTTTCGGATTTTTTTATTATTAGATTAGATCGAGAGAATCATCATCCCAATTTCGGTTATAATGTTAATATTTAAATATTAGACGTTGTTTAAAGGGTTTAGCATCTCATCTTACGTAATCAACTAAATGTTAATTTTTAGGATAAGTATCTCATCTCTCAGCAATTCACTTGAATCATATTGCCATTGCCTCGTCTTATGATCAAATGCTTAAATTTGTGCTAAACTAATAGATGTACTTAAAGAGTCAATTTGGTTACATGAGGAGACACCACATTTGATGGGACCCAAATTTAAGCATTTCTTTCTTTCTTTTTCTCAGGTATATTATTCTTTCCTTTCCAAAATCTTCAAAAGAATACCTGAACTTGAATTTTCTATATCAAATATTAAAAATAAAATTTCTTAGATTTTTTTTTAATTGAAAACTTGGAGTGGAGTGCCACCCTTTAATAGATCCTTTTCAATGTATACAGAAAGCTCACTTTAAGTAGTTTTTATTCTCTTGTCCACTAGAGAAGATTGTTCTGACCTTCTAAGCCTGATGATGGCCAAACCGAATCTCATTGTTTCCTAATTTTTATCCTCTCTTCCAACTCTTTCATGTTACCAAGGCAATTTTTTAAACAGAAAAAAACATTATTTACTTATTCATGGTTAAATTATGTATCTAGCTACTTCTACATAATTAATTTATTTAAATAAAAATGCAATTTAATTCAATCTAATCTTACTCAGATTTATAATTTATTTAATATATATAATTATTAAAATATAAAAAATAAAATTATAACATTTTAGTTCATATAGTAGTAGGTGAAAAATATATCAGAAACAGCAAAAGAAAAAAAATTCTCAAGTCAAGAAGAAAGGCATATTCCTGGTTATCATATTTGGAGAAATCTCCGTAAAAAAGGAACCTGATTCCTTTAATATCCAATCTGCTGTCTTCATTGCCAAGCCTCCCCATGTCTGTAATAATCGAGATGTCATTTAAGTAATTTATATCATTGAATTTCCAGCATCAGCACTCCATGATTTGGCTCAATCTGTAGCTGCACCATCCTCTTCAAAAGCCTATTCCTATTCCTATTCCTATTCCAATTTTAAAAGCTTGTACAATCAACTAGAAGAAGCTTGAATTATAATGTTATTTAAATTAAGAATACAAATATATATATTTATCTAATTATAAATATATTTTATATGAATATATTCAAGTATAAAAATATTGTTAACATATGGGCTTTTGTGATAAAGATGTGATTCACCAAAACATAAAACAAATATTTTGGATGTTTAATATTCTCAAGAAGGCCGTAGTATAGCACAATGCCATCTTGTTATATTTTGTCTCAAATTTTAATTGGTAATTAAGTTGAGTTTTATTAAAATTCTAGTGATTGAATATTATTTGGTAATTAGGGTTTAGTTTAATGAATAAATATCTATATCAGGTAAGATATCTTATTGAATAAAGTTTCTTGGTGACCAAGTATTTGAGTCTATAAATATAGACTAAGGTTTAACCTTTAGAATTATGAGAGAAAAATTACTCTAGAGAGATGTAACCACTTTTAGGATCTCTACAACTATAGTAGCTATGTTGTAGAGATGGGTATTGTAGGGACGATAGGAAGAGTGTTTCAGATACACCGAATTCTTGTATATATATTATGGGATGCATGGGATATCATGTATTTGTACTCATTTGTTCTCTACGTTTATAGTTAATTGTTTGTTTCTCTCATCCGTGGAGGTAGTGTAACACTTCTAAAATATTATGATATAACTAAAGTTAAGAGGTAAAAAAATGAATGAAATAAGAATGATGAAAAGAGAAAGGGGTTTTGCAGCTAAGGGGACTCAAACTCATGCCTTTTAGCATGAGATATGAAGGGTTTAACCATATGAGCTAAGGTCATTCTTGGCATTAGATTTCATCAAGTTTATTTTAACCATTGTTGTGCTATCTGACTCCATAATTAGTAAAAGACTGACTCCTCACCTACCCGAATGAATGATCATTCAGATCTGAGTCAGGAAAAATAAACCATACCTATATAATTTTCCAAAACCTCTCACAAACTCATATCACCGATCACCTCCCATATGCACCACCGCTTCGCCGTGGCCACCACCACCCTCACCAACGGAACCGCCGCTCCACCCTAACCTCAGCCTCGTTCTCTACTCGCGGTGAAGCCCCATCGTTTGCCACAGAGATTCGTTTAAAGTTTTGGAAATATACCCAAATATCACCATTTTGTGTTGAGCCATTTTCTTCACCGTCCGGTGTAGTGGCGTGAATCTGAGGCCACAACTGTTCTTAGGAAACCGAGGCGAGCAAACTTATGGTCGCCGATCACCAGCCCGTCGCCGTTTGAAGTATCATCGAAGCTACGTCATTTCTAACATAGTCTCATCCGTTTGGTAAGTTTGGTAAGGTTTCTAACCTAATCCAGGATTATTTAAGATAATAATTGAGTTTGAAGTGGTTTTCTACATCTTTCCAGTGATGTTTCGGTCAATTTAGGCCGTGCATGGGTGTCACGTGTCGTTCAAGGCGATTTTCGGTAATCTAAGACGGTGGCCTTTGGAATAAATCGGCTTGACCAGCTTTGGACCCGGTCCAGCCTCGAATAAAACCGGTCTGGGCATGAACTGAAGACAGGCCAGTTATATTAATGTTTTTGGGCCAGCCTGTTTCTTAAGGCCCAATAGCCTTAAGTCTTAAACCCAACCCATTTAATCGAACTGGCCCGAGTCTGACTTGATCTAAATCCATATGAACCGACTTGTTCGAGTTAACCCGTCTAAGTCAACTCTGTTGACTTTGACCAAAAAGTCAACTTTTTTGAAAACTCATATTTTGAGTTTTTCGACATTCTGAGTCCGTTTTGCAAAATTCTAATCCGTCTGACCCATACTTCTATATGGTGGACTAATTTATATGATAAGAAGTCCTTGGGTCTAGAGTTGGTCAGAGAGACTGAAGAGACTGTCAGATTAATTATTGACCGCCATAAGGAGGCCTTTAATAGACAAAAATCTTACACTGATCGGAGGAGGAGAGATATTAGTTTGACGTTGGTGTTAGGTTTTTCTGAAGGTATCTCTGTGGAAGAAAGTTCTGAGATTTGGATGCAATGGTAAGTTGAGTCCCAGATTTATTGAACTGTACTTCATTCTGAAGAGTGTCGAGCCTGTTTTTTACCTACTTGAGCTACCTCCCTAGCTTAGTCGTATACATAATGTATTCACGTGTCTATGTTGAGGTAATATCGTCTGGATATGAGTCACATAATTTAGATTCAGGATATGGAGCTGAGGCCAGATTTATCTTATGAGGATGAGCTTGTTCAAATATTGGATCAAGATGAAAGAGTTATGAGGAACCAACATATTCTTATGGTTAAAGTCTAGTGGAGTAACCGTGGCCCAGAAGAAGCTACCTAGGACACTATCGAGTTTATGGAGGAGTATTTTCAATATCTGTTTGACTCAGGTGAATTTTGACGATAAGGTTTTCTTTTTAGGGTTAGAGTTGTATCACTCCTAAAATATTATGATTATAATTAAAGTTAAGAGGTGAAAAAAATGAATGAAATGAAACTAATGAAAAGAGAAAAGGGTTTTTACAGCCAAGGGGACTCAAACCCATGCCCCTTAGTATGAGAGATAGGGGGTTTAACCATCTGAGCTAAAGTCATTCTTGGCCTTAGATTTCACTAAGTTTATTTTAGCTATTGTTGTGATGTCTGACCCCATAATTAATAAAATACTGATTTCTCACCTACCTGAATAAATGAATATTTAGATCCGAGTCAGGAAAAATAAACCTCTAGAATTGTCCCAAACCTATCACCAACTCCTATTACTAGTCACTTCTCAATCTGCACCACCACTCTGTCGTGGCCACCGTCGTCCTCACCAATGGAATCACCGCTCTACCTTGACTCAGCCCCATTTTCCACCCATGATGAAGCCCCACCGTTTGTCGCAGAGATCCGTTTGAAGTTTTGGAAATATACCCAAATCTCACCATTTTGTGTTGGGCTATTTTCATCACCATATGGTGTCCTGGCGTGAATCCGAGGCCACCACCGTTCTTAAGAAATCGAGGTGAGCAAAACTGTGGTCGTCGATCACCAGCCATCCGCCGTTTGGAGCATCATCGAAGCTACGTTGTTTTTAACCTTATCTTTTCTATTTCGTAAGTTTTGTAAGGTTTCCGACCTAATCCAAGATTATTTAAGATAATAGTTGAGTTTGAATTGGTTTTTTCATCTTTCTGGTGTTATTTCATCCAATTTGGACCACGCGTGGGTGTCATGCACCATTCGAGGCAATTTGTGACCGCTTGGGACTGTGGCCTTTGGACTAAACTGGCATGACCGACTTTAGACCCAGTCTGGCCTTGGATTAGATGGGTCTGGCCACGAACCGGAGATAAGCCAGTTATATTAATGTTTTGGGTCAGCCTGTTTCTTAAGACCCAATAGCCTTGGGTCTTAAACCCAACCTGTTTGATCAAGCCTACCTGAGTCTGACTCGATCCGAACCCGTCTGACCGATTCATACCCGTCTGTCCTGACTTGTCTGAGTCAACCTGAACTAAGTCAACTCATTACAGTCAACTCGATCAACTTTGACTTGTTAACTTTAACGTTGACAGTTAACTTTGATCGTTGACTTTAAGCAAAAAGTCAACTTTTCTAAAAACTCATATTTTGGGTTTTTCAATATTCTGAATCTGTTTTTGAAGTTTGTTTTGCAAAATTCTAGCTCGAAAGCCTTCGAATATGACTTTGAACCCAAACATGCATATGTATTAAGTTAATTTATTCAAGAGCAATGAATTGAATAAATGACTGACACATGATATTATTTGCTTAAAGGTACTAGAGACTCTCCCGATCGTGCATCTGCCCAACCCAGCTCCTCTCGATACGTGCAATCGCGTGAACTCATTGTGACCCATATGTATCAATACATTGTGAATTTCATAGTAAAGAATTTCTCATGTATTAATTTAAGATTCATTGTGTCTTAGGTTCTAGCACAGCATCAGAGCGTAACATTGGTGCTCAGTAGGCCATTTGATTGATCAAATCTTTTGATGTATGTACCTTGTGTGCTATATAAATGTTTTAAATGCTTTGTTTGAACTGATCATGTCCACATGAGTGATGTTATCTGGTTTTGCAAAACATAACATTTCCTTATTTCAAGCATGATTATTTTATCTGTCTTATTTATGCCTAAGTACCCGATTTGATAGCATGATCTCTGGTTATTGTTTCACTAAAATTAATTGTCTGCTTTATATCTACTATTACCACTGCTTACCACTAATTACTATAATTACTGTATAGTCTATTTTACTGGGGTACTTGAGATAGCATATGAAGTCTCTACAGGTCCCTAATTCGGTTGGTGATTCTTCCTGTACTAGGTTCCCACGCTTCGGCTAGTGTGATTACTCTTGTGCTAGGTTCTTATGCTTCGGCTAGGGTGATTCCTCTTGGACCTAAGGCATCCCCTTAAGATGGAATCTACGCTCAATGGGCATGGGTTAATGCCTCTATAGATGCAGTTCTAGGGAATTGCAAACTGGAGTTCGGTTGAAGGGTAGTTAGGTTTTATATAAAAACTTTGGTTTTCCCTTTATAACATATTTTTATGAAATGATTTATGCATGTCTGGACTATTTGAATGTTTTATTCTGCACTTAATGGAACATACTGAGCTCCCTAGTTCACACCTCTAAATTTTCTCCTTTTCATATATTTTGGATATGCTATCCTATACCTGACATTTGAAGGATCGACAAATTTAGTACCCTATCTATATTGTAATGTTTTCATCAACCATTTTGTTCTTTCAGGGTGACATGTACCTATATTTTAGGATGCATGGTGTTATGTTATGAGTACTTTACCGTCATACCTGATATTACTTATTTTGTGACTATTATATGATATGTTATATATATATAATTTCATCGATCTATATCAATTTACGCAAGTATTATTTCAAATTAGATGTTTGAATTTTTGACATATTTTTCTACCCGGATTTTAAATTTAAGATGTGCCATGTTAGACTTGGTCATTTTGCGTAGGCCGGTCTAGGGGGTTACCGGTAGGCAAGGTTGAACCATGTTAAATCTCGCCTCTTGAGCATGTCATATTTTATGTTATTATCGCTTTGGTTATTTGCCACATACTAAATTCATAACAAAATATTGATAGAGTTATGACCCAAATTTTATTTTGGACTTTTATTTAATATGGAACTGATCAATTCTTGTGGAACATTATTTCTTTTTTTTGATATGTGTTGAAGAGTAGGAAACCCAGTTTGAGTAGAATTTCTTTCTATACAAGTTTCTCGCTGTAAAGAAAACCAAAATGCCAAATCAGGTCTTAGCCTAGTGCCACTTTATGACACTCCTTCGACTAAGGGGGACTAATGTTGTATCTCCACCAAACACCTCTAGAAAACCACCATTGTTTCCTCTCCATGCTTCTAGCATCACAAGGCCCAGAGCTCCTCCCCGGATACTCCCACACCTCCGAAGACTCCAACGCTCGGCCGCCGCGCCACAACGGGACAACCGTCAAGTTCGACTGAACCTGCAGTCTGGCAACCGAGCTATCACTTGTTAGTCTATCAATAGCTATCGCTAGGCCTGGCACAGTCTCGTTAGACATCACTCCAGCTATAGCTGCAAGGGGATATAAATACCTCCAAGACCAAAGACAAGTGGATGATCCCACAATTCTCTACAAGGATATAATTCCCATCGACCTCTCTCTCTATATGACTCCAACCACCACTTCTACGCTGTTCACGTCTCTCGGCCCCAAGTCTACCATGGGTGAACCGCCTGATTCGACGACCAACCATGGTCCCTTGTAGCTCTCGGCTTGTCCCGCAATGAGTGAACCACCCATCATTGTCCCCACTCCTTTCTCTGGCCACCATTTTCACCTCCTTAATTGGTATCGCCCAAAATCAGCATCAACAATGAACTATAATTTTCCTTGCTCTCTAACGAAGAATGATTGCCAATGTCGTAAACACTCAAAACTTGATTTATTCCAAACAAGTGTTATTTCTTATATAGCAAAGCAAAAACAATTATTATTTCTTGTAATGATGCTTATCATATTCATTTTTTTCTACCTATTATTATCACGTTCATATATAATCATATACATTGATTCAAAAAAACATAATTTTATACATGACAGTTTCATGTAGATGGTGTAAATATTTTTATTATTTTTAAGAATTATTATGTATATTGTTAGTAAAAAGTAGAATTTTGACGAGTAGTGTTAAGATGTTGGTAAGTGTCCAATTATATTTTGTTAGTAGAGGGGATCAGAGTGCTCTTAAGGGGTTTAGATTTTAACATTGAATCAAAAAATATAATCATATACAATGCTTTCTCACTTTAATATTGTTTGTGCAAATAAAAATTTGATGCATCGTTAATGTAACTTTAGTTTACACAAGCATGCTTTTTTAGGAATTAAATGAATAGTTTAGGGTTTAGAGTTTAGGGATTTAAGATTTAAGGTTTAAAATTTTAAAATATTAACCATTTTTATGTTTCATCGACAATGTACTCAATAATCTTTTTCTAACATATAATTAATAAAAACAAATCTTTGGGCCTAGCCAAATTCGTACTGGAGATAAAAAAGTTAACTACTGGGATGGTCACTCATGTTTTTCTCCAGTACAGAAATGGTCACCGATTCTGAAAAACGACCTGTAAGGTCACTTACATTTTCGGGGCGTAAACTTTTGGTCACCTAGCCGTTTGTTGCCGTTAACCTTTGACGGAAGGTTGATCTGAAACAATAAAAAAGGATAAATTACACATTTAATCCTCCACATTTACAATTTTTATTTCTTCTTCATCTAACTCGATATCTAATTTTCTACTATATTAATCATCAATTCACACAGTATATTATAATCCATCACCGTATATATCAATGTTTCAAATAATGTTTGTAATCTTCAACTATGAATTTTTAATCTTTCAAAAAATCTGGAAATTTTGAAAATTTTATAAAACAATCCTTAAATCTCTAAAATTACCCAAATCTCAAATTGCCGCCGCTTCTACCGTCGATCGCCACCCCTGACTACACCCATTTGATCACTGGAGCATGGTGGTCATTTCCCCAACACGATGTCACCAGAAACGGCGTACGACGTGCAACCGAACGTCGAACGCGAAATCGACGTGCGGCTGACACGTCGTTCACCGTTTTTGGTGACGTTGTGTTGGAGGAAATGACCGCCATGCTTTGGCGACCAAAGGGGTATGGTCAGGGGCGACGATCGGTGGCGGAAGCGGCGACAATTTAGGGGTTTGGCTAATTTTAGGGATTTGAGGACTGTTTTGTAAAATTTCCAAAATTTATGAATTAATGATTAAAAATTCAGAGTTTTTTTATTAAATTTATTTTTAGCAAAATTCGATTGAGTCGAGTAAAAAAATCAAGTTTATAAATTTGATGAGTTTTATTTTATAATTTAATTTTTATTTATAAAAATTTTGGAGTCGGTGAAATTGTTTGAATTTCTGTTCAAATTTGATTGTAGATATTTATCATATTATGGTACTAATTGATTGCAAAGTTTTAGGGTTGGAAAATGAATTTTAAAAATTCAAGGGTGAAATTAGAAATAAACCTTTTCAGTAGTGTCCGTAATGTTTATTTTTTAAAATCGGGGACCGAAAATGTATATGAGATAAACGTAAGCTGCCATTGCAGTAATTTACCCTTATTCTTTTTGATGCCAGGTCAGCAAGCCATCAACATTTAACGGCAACAAACGACTAAGTGACTAAAAGTTTACGCCCCAAAAACGTAAGTGACCTTACTGGTCGTTTTTTCAGAATCGGTGACCAACTCTGTACTGGGAGAAAACATAAGTGACTATTCAGTAGTTAACCTTAAAAAAAATTAAATCAGGGCCCTGGCAATGGACACTTACTATTGGACTATTTAACTGGATAGGCAGTGACCCTTGAACTTGAGTATCCTATTTTCGTGAAAAACAGTGGCTTCGGGCCTTAATTGGAGCCCAACTAAGTGTGCAAGGTCGGAAGTTCAACAACCAAGATCGTGGTTTTAGTATAATTAAGTTTAACTTTAAATATATTTAATATTTTATTTTTAGAGCTTAAATTTTTTAATATTTTAGAGCTTAAAAAAGTACTCAAACAATTTAATATTTTATTTTTAGAGCTTAAAATTTTTATGATAGCTAAACATGGATTTGTTACTGAAATATTTAAGCAATTTTATATGGAATTTTAGATTAAAAATGAATATTTTTTACGACTAGGATTCTGTTTCATACAGCTATTTTTTTTCTTTGCTCTACACGTAGAACATCATGGCTTAGTGTCACGCCCCACCAATGTTCACCAAGACTAACCGAGACCAAATTAGGTTCCTTGGGCATTTTAAAGCAAAGCAAAGCAAGCACCAAGGAAGGTTCTAGAATGGACTAGAGAGGCCTACAATCCTCTCAAAACGTTTCCACACCAATCCAGGAGGTTCTAGGAGGTCCTACACAAGTCTAGACGAGTCCGGAAAACCCTAGAAGGCTCGAGAAAACTTTGGAAGGGTCGAGACAAGTCCGAAAGTCTTCAGAACTTTCTAGAAGCTTTTGGATAGTTAGGGACATAACTAGATACATGTAGAGATATCTAGAATTCTCTAGGCATGTACATATACTAGGATACTCTAGAATGATCCCTTAGGCACTTGGGAGGCCTATAAATAGGACCATCCACCCTCATTTGTAAACATCCCAAGAATCCCAAGAATCCAAGAACTCACTCAAGAGTTGAAGCCTTCAAGCCTAGTAAAGCATTCTTCAAACACTCTTGCAAGCTTTCTTTCTTAAGCTAATACTAGTTCCTTTCTTTTGTAAGTTCTTGCCTTCTCTAGCTTGCTTGCTAGCCATCGCGTTGTGTGAAGAAAGGCTTGTTAGCATAGTTCAAGAGTGCTAACGCCGCACGGATAGTTTGGAGAAGTTAAGCCCGTGATAGTTGGTATCCGAGCCAAGTTCGAGACATGGCAAAAACCGGGAAGAGCCAAGTGGTTAGCTCATCCGAGACGGAGATCACACATGAGCAACGAGGGCGCGAGGTGACAGTTGATCCTAGTGTGGCAAGGTCATGAGCCAAGTCAAAGGCTCTAATCTCCAGCTTGGAGTCGCGTATTACTCACGTCGAGGAGAACGTGGGGGGGCATGTGTGCCCAAGTGGATGATCTTCAGCAGCGGGTCGAAGGCCTTGAGGCAGAGGATGTCGAGATCCATACGGCCGTGAAGGCCATGAGGATCAAGCTAGAGGAGACCTTGCGAACGGAGATGGGTGAGATCCGCGACTTACTCATGGGGGAGCTCTCAAAGGTGCGTGATTATTTCCAACGCTAGCTTACCAATACTCATGTCCAACTAGAGGCATTACAAGGCGACCTTGCATTGTGCAAGTGCGCCATGGCCGCGGGGCCTAGCAGCACGTTTGAGGCGAGGAAGGTCGAGGTGCCCAAGCCAAAGACCTTCGCGGGGGCACGCAACGCAAAAGAAGTTGATAACTTCTTGTATGGCTTAGAGCAATATCTTGGAGCCGTTGGCATCATGGAGGAGGCCTCTAAGATTCAAACCGCCGCTCTATACCTTACCGACACTGCCATGCTATGGTGGAGGAAAAGGCGCAGTGATATTGAGAAAGGTATGCGCGCCATCTCTACCTTCAATGACTTAAAAAAGGAGCCCAAATGGAAATTCTATCCGAGAATGCCGATGATGAGGTGATAGCTCGATTGCGAAGGCTTAAACAATCGGGGAGCATTTGTGACTATGTCAAGGAGTTCACTAGCTTGGTGCTCGAGATCCTCGATCTCTCTGAGAAGGACTCACTCTTCAATTTCATCGATGGACTCCAATAATGGGCCAAGAATGAACTAAGGAATCGTGGGGTACAAAACCTTACCGATGCCATTGCCGTAGCTGAGAGTCTCATCGGCTACGCTAGCAATAAGGAGTCTACCACCAACCCAAAGGAAAAAAAGAGTGGTCAAGCCAAATGTGGGGGAGATAAGAGCCATCGCAAGGAGGGACACCAAGAGGACAACTCGTCTAAGCACAAAGACTCGTCCCCTTAGAAGGGGAAGGACAAGGGCAAGTACAAAGACTTTCGAGGCACAAAGAAGTCACCACCCAATAAGTGCTTCATTTGCGATGGCGATCATTGGGTTCGTGAATGCTCGCAACATCAAGCCCTTAACTCGCTCCTAGCCAAGCATCGAGAAGGTAGTGACACCGACAGTGGCGACGAAGGTGCACAAATGGGGTCCATGCAACTACTCAATGTCCTTCAATCTACCCCAAAGACTAAAGCCAAAGGGTTGCTTTACATGGATGTCACCATCAAAGGAAAGGCAACAAGGGCCATGCTTGACACATGTGCGTCCCATAACTTTCTCTCTCTTGAAAAAGCAAATAGGCTCGGCCTTAAAGCAACGGGGGGTAGAGGATCTATCAAGGCAGTTAACTCTGCCGCACGACCCATTCATGGGATTGCGAGGGGTGAAGATCAATGTTAGAACTTGGTCTGGGCACATGGATTACTCAATTGTGCCAATGGACGACTACAAACTTGTCCTAGGACTCGACTTCTTCAATCAAGTCAAGGTAATCCCAATTTCATTCTCCAATAGTATGTGCATCATGGATGACAGCCAAGCTTGCATGGTACCAACACCCAGGGCCACCAAGCAAGGGACCAAAATGCTCTCGTCACTTCAGTTCCAAAGGGGCACCAATCAGGTCAAGCCATCCAAGGGGTTGGATAAGCATGAAGAGAACAAGGCTAACCAACTCAATTCGACAATGCCAAGTTCTACTAAGGCCAAGGGAGACCGAGAGAATAAAGGGGTGTCCGTGTCCAAGAAGGCTACCAAGGGGTTCACCAAGCATGTTCGTGGGAAGAACATGGCTTCAAAGACCACCATGAGATGGGAGTCAAAGGGAAAGCTTTCCAAGGATGTTCATAGGGGACAACCGACCATCCCACTCTCCCTTGCCATGCGCTATGAAGGGAAGATCCTAATAGCCTTCAAACTTGCTAAGCCCGTGCCAAAAACAAAGGCAAGCAAGAAATGCTACTTCCGTGATGGTCCCCATGTGATAAGGGGATTTCCAAAGAAAAATCACCTTGCTTCCATCAAGGGTAATGGTGAGACAAATGAGAGCCATGGTGCGACTACAAGTGCCAAAGTAGTCAAGCCAAGGTTAAGACTCGGCGCGACAACAAAGAACAAACTAGTCAAGCCGAGGGTGAAGAGAAATTGAGCTGAGAGTCGAAGGAAGCACCTTGGCAACACCCCAACAGTTCAATGAAGGCGCGATGAGGGCATCGCAAGCTTAGGTGAGGGAGAATGTCACGCCCCGCTAACGTTCACCAAGGCTAACCGATACCAAATTAAGTTCCTTTGGCATTTTAAAGCAAAGCAAGCACCAAAGAAGGTTCTAGAATGGACTAGAGAGGCCTACAATCCTCTTAAAACGTTTCCACACCAATCCAGGAGGTCCTACACAAGTCTAGATGAATTCGGAAGACCTTAGAAGGCTCGAGAAAACTTTGGAAGGGTTGGGACAAGTCCAGAAGTCTCTGAAACTTTCTAGAAGCTTTTGGTTAGTTAGGGACATAACTAGATACATGTAGAGATATCTAGAATTCTCTAGGCATGTACATATACTAGGATACTCTAGAATGATCCCTTAGGGACTTGGGAGGCCTATAAATAGGACCATCCACCCTCATTTGTAAACCATCCCATGAATCCCAAGAATCCAAGAACTCACTCATGAGTTGAAGCCTTGTAAAGCATTCTTCAAACACTCTTGTAAGCTTTCTTTCTTAAGCTAATACTAGTTCCTTTCTCTTGTAAGTTCTTTCCTTCTCTAGCTTGCTTGCTAGTCATCGTGTTGTGTGAAGAAAGGCTTGTTAGCATAGTTCGAGAGTGCTAACGCCACACGGATAGTTTGGGTTGGGTTGTTTTTCTACAAGCACGTGTCATATATATCTTATATATCTTTGATAATCAATTTAAATATTGTTGTCACAGTTCCCTTTTAGAAACCAAACAATGGGTAGCTTTGCTGTTTCATTGGCTGCCTTAGCTTGCTGTTGCATGCGAGTTCCTAATCAGAGTCCAACAGCTTTTCCACTAACCAGATATTTTTTTGAAATGTTTAGTGTGATTACAAGGTAGTATGTGTTGATCATCGTGCAAACAAAGGCGTTCAAACTCATGTCACCTAGCAATAACAACATTATCTTTTTCACTAGAACCATCGATGGGTTCCGCAAACCAGATAATTAGTATGTCATGTAAGGTGTATTTCAAAGGATAATAAATGATATGCCATCTCCCATAGTTACCCGTTCTCAAAGGATAACAAAAGTTTAAAATTGACCCAAATAGAGTAAGTTGCTGACAAATAGGACTGTTAAGTCTTAAAAGAGGTTAATAAGACATTTTGAATAAGTTCCAAACTCCGATTGAGCTTTCGATCTCTGAATATGTCTTCCGATAACACTTTCCGACCCGGTTCTCTACTAGGCCGGGAAGAGGGTGTTACATTTATAGTATCATACATCTTGGTACTACCGGGATGCATAGCAAAAGGACTAGCATGCGCCTCGGTCAAAATGATACACCTCAACTCATCATCATTAGACACCACTATTTGATCTTTAAAACACAACACCCCATCATCATTAAAGTAAAAATCCGATGGATTTCCATCCACGATATCCTTAACATGCGGTACCAACACATCGTCATATGGTTGCTTTTCCTTAATCAACTGCGACAAGGATGACTTTACTTGCAACTCGGCTAATAAGCCTCCATCCCGTGTCACACTTAACCGTGCAAACATCGCCCCAACTCCACCGTAACCATTTTACTCAAGGTATCCGCCACAACGTTAGCCTTACACGGATGGTACGCGATCGTAAAATCATAATCCTTAAGCAACTCCAACCATCTACGTTGCCTAAGATTCAAATCCTTTTGTGTCATCAAATACTTCAAAAACTTCAACCATCTACGTTGCCTAAGATTCAAATCCTTTTGTGTCATTAAATACTTCAAACTCTTGTAATCCGTATTCGTAACACTCTTCTCTACATAGAGATAGTGCCTTCAAATCTTCAAAGCAAGAACAACCGCGGCAAGCTCAAGATCATGCGTAGGATAATTGAGCTCGTGCACCTTCAACTGCTTAGATGCATAAGCCACAACTTTTCCTTTTTTCATCAACACACAACCCAAACCTATGTATGATGCATCACTATAAACAACAAACTCCTTACTTGATTCAGGCTGAATCAAGATCAGAGCTTGTGTCAAAGGTTCCTTCAAAATTTCAAAAGCCCACTGTCTATTCTCCGTCCACTCAAAATGGACGTTCTTCTGCAACAACTTGGTTAAAAGAGTAGCAATCTTCAAAAAACCATCCACAAATCGATGGTAATAACTGGCCAACCCAAGAAAACTACAAACCTTCGACACAGACGTAGGTGACTTTCAACCTATCACCGATTTAGTCTTATGCAGATCAACACGAATTCCTTCGGCTGGCACAATCAAACGTGTGTCATAACTGACTAATCTATAAAGACTGATATTGGATATGTCACAATCTATGTAGTGGGATATGGTTGATCAAGATAGGATTTGTCCCTTCTACATAATAGGAGTAATATCGTAGGCCACTTGATTGAGTGAGACTAGAAATGCATGGTTATGCTCGAATAAGTTGATATGAGATATCATAGTTGTTCATTTATAATAGTTTACTCAAGATATCAAGAAATATTAGATGGACTATACAAGTGTGACCGTTCTATGACTTGTGTCCAATCTAGATATAAAGGACAAAAGGATTTAATACATGAAAAAAGAGTTAATCACGAAAAGGTTATGTCGAATCATAATTTCTTGTAACTTAGGTGACAATGACATATTGCTAGATGTCACTTATTGTTTGTAATATTAGAAATGTTCTAATATTTACTACTAACGTTACATGAACCTACAGGGTCACACCCATGGTTGAAATGAGCATATATTAAACAAATTATGTATGTACAAATTTGTTGTACATGGATTTAGTTAAATTAATATATATTTGATATATATAATTTAACTATTGGGTAAATATTAAAAGAAAAATAATTATTATAATTAAGACACTTTTAATATATAAATAATATAATTTGATTTAAATCAATATATATATATATATATTGAAATCCTAATTAAGTTGAATTGGGATTATATATATTTAATATATATATTGAAATCCTAATTAAGTTGATTTGAGATTATATATATTTAATATATATTAAAATCCTAATTAAGTTGAATTGGGATTATATATTTAATATATATATATATATATTAAAATCCTAATTAAAGTTAAATTGGGATTATATATATTTAATATATATATTGAAATCCTAATCTGAGTTGAATTAGGACTAAAAAGGCCACATAAAGGCATGAGAGATCTAACAATCATTAATGCTTTTGGAAAAACCCTGTAAATAGTTTAGAGAGTTTTATATGTTCATTTCAACTGGGTGAACTACGTAGAGGTCAGAGCATTACCGTTGCTGCTTAGGAATCGGCATTGTGGAATCGTGATTGGATATCTATCTCCTCCAAATTCAGAATTTAGATTTTAAACAAGTAATTCTTCATCCTTATTCAACCCGATTCGTTCATCGTACATGGATCTGTGGTGGTAATCGACGGATAATTATTTTGCTACGCCATGAGGGTGTGCTGGTGTGATCCAATAGTGGTATCAGAGCCACTTGTACGATATAGATTCAGGTTTTAATTACTTGGGTGATGTAATTGTATGAAATACATGTTATTTTTCAATTTATTTAGAGAATATATGATATTTGTATGAGGAAATATATCCAATCATTGTTAATCTATTAATCTAGTTAAAAGATATTCCTAAGATCGATGATTAAGAGTTAATCACCAGGATCTTTGTCGATAGGGTTTGGGATATTATATGTTAATTGTTAACATATTCAATATTGAGTTTTAGGGTTTTAGATGTTATGTGTTAACATATGTGGATTATAGTTATATATTAGACTAATGGTTAGTCAATAGATTTTGTGTGAGAAAGTACAATAGTTGTTTCAGTAAAAACCTTGTGGATTTTAAAATCCTGAAAAACATGATAATGTTGATAAAAGTTCTCAAATAGAGAGGTTTTTACATACCAATTAAGATGTTAATCTTTAAAAATTTCCCCATCGCTAACCAGGTAGCGGCAACCTTGCCGGCGGCTATGGGGCCGTTTGAACCTCGCAAGGGGCTCCTCCTTTTGGCCCCTGCAAGGGGCTTGACACCTGCGTAGAAACAATCTGGTAAGACTTTAATAACAAACCGCGTTGTTATTATGTTTGCTATGCATGGTGTTTGGAATGCATGGTTATGGCCTAATAGCCCATTTATTTTTATTTATAAGGTTTTAAAAATATGGCCTACGTGTCGTGCCTTTCTCTACTTCTATTGTAATTCTCTTCTCATCTTACTCCCTTGTATGTAAAACGAGTTTCTAAAATTGTAATCTATACGAAGAAGCATAAACCAGAGGAACAGAAGTGTGGGCCGACAGAAAGATGCTTGAGTAGTGTTTTTATTCTTAGAATAATTTGGTTCTCCCATTGGCTTGGGATGAGCCACCTTAGGATATTGGCTATAACTATTGCATTTATATTTACCGCTATTCATGCATGTGATAAAATGAATGTATGAGATGCATGCTAGTTAATTGATAAGATCAAATATTGAATGATGAGATAATATTCACAAAACCCCTTAATAAAATATTAAGTCTTTTATTGCTTCCTAATGTTAACCCTCGTTAAAGTCTAGATCGATACAATGTAGGTTCTGCTAAAGTGAGGTACTTGTATCTATCTTGGCCAAACGCGAAGAATAAGCAAGTGATATTCGTTGGTTGTAACATTAGTTAAAGACTTAACTAGGTTACTCTAATAGGATTAGAAACCTAAAGGTTAGTTATTTGGATAATTATAAGATGATTATGAACGAGAGTTGTTCACCAAATGAAGGAGTTATATGAGATGTAATTAGCAAGTGTTGCTTACCTAGATAGACCATAATCTTAAGAGAAAAGCCAAAGATGACTTAAGAGAATATGAAATTTGGATCCTTGCCTACTAGAAAAACTTTACAAAAGTATTTTCGACATTAATATTTGAGGGTTATTAATTTAGTGGGAGTATAGAGTCCTTTTATAAAAAACATGGTAAACGTACTCAAAATTCATATTTTATTGTTGTAGACTTATTATGGAAAATACAAATTTGTTATCATTGCGATCGGTCCTTGAGAAGGACAAGTTAAACGTCGTAAACTACCTTGACTGGTCACTAGAAGGAAAATGTTTCCATTGTAATAAGATATGTCATTATAAAAAGAACTACCCTATTTATCTTGAAAAAGTCAAGAAGGTAAAGCGGAGCATTCACCTCAGATATTTATGTTATTGATATTAATTTATCATCACCTACTTCTTAGGTATTGGATGCCGGTTGTGGTTCTCATATTTGTACATTTTTATAAGGACTACAAAAGAGTAGAAATTTGAGAAAATGAGAGGTGGACCTACGAGTTGGTAATAGAGCAAGAGTTTCTGCATTAGCTAAGGAACATATACTTTATCGTTTCATAGTGAACTTAATTTATGTTTATAGGATTATTATTTTGTGTCTATTTTGAATAAAAAAACATCATTTCAATTTCTTGTTTAGACAAGATTGGTTTTGAGATAATTATTAAGAATAATTGTTGTTCTTTTTATCTCGATAATGTTTTCTTTGGTGTGACACAATTAATAAATGGCATCTATATTTTGGATCAAGAAGAATTCCATTTATAACATAAATATGATAAGATCAAAAAATGACTTTAATCAAACTTATCTTTGACATTGTCACTTGGGTCACATAAGTTAAAAATGTATTTCAAAACTTCATAAAGATGAATTTTTGGATTCATATGTTTTCAAACAACTTGATGTATGTGAGCATTGCTTATTGGGAAAGATGACCAAAGCTCATTTTAATAGTAAAAATGCGCGAGCAAGTGATTTATTGGGATTAATACATAGTGATGTATGTGGACCAATGAATACACAAGCCAGATGAGAGTTTCAATACTTCATTACTTTCACAGATGACTTCAGTAGATCTGAGTACATTTACCTAATGCATCATAAATCTGAAACTCTTGAAAACTTCAAGGAATTTAAAAATAAAGTACAAAACCAATTAGGAAAAAGCATTAAGGCTCTTTGATTAGATCAAGGAGGAGAATACTTAAGCTTAGAGTTTGGTGACCTTCTTAAGGAATGTGGGATTGTCTCACACCTCCTGCTACTCCATAATGGAATGGATTTTTTGAAAAGAAGAAATCAAACACTGTTAGACATGGTTCGATCAATGATGAGTCACGCTGATCTTCCAGTTTCTTTTTGGGGACATGCGCTAAAAATAGTTGCTTTCACACTAAATCGCGTTCCATCTAAATCAGTTCAAAATACACCATATGAGATATGGATTGGGAAACGTCCTAGTATATTTTTTATGAAAATTTAAGGATGCGAAGCTTGTGTTAAACATAAGATGTCTACAAAGCTCGAACTCAAATCTTATAAATGTAATTTTGTGGGTTATCTTAAAGAAACTAAAGAATATTATTTCTTTAATCCTACTAAGAACAAAGTGCTTGTTGCTCGAACAAGAATCTTCCTAGAAAGAGAATTTATTTTTTTGAAAAAGAAGTGAGAGAAATATTGAACTCAATGAAATTCGAGATCAACCACATATCATTGAGCAAGAGATTGAACAACAACAAGTTCCACAAGTCGTTGAGGAACATTCAACAGTTTTGGAAACACAACCACTGTGAAGATCTTTGAGAGAATGCAATAAGCCTGAGAAATATGGATTTCTTTTCACATTGTATGTTGATGTTCTCTTTATGGACCAAGATGAGCCTATGACTTATCAAGAAGCAGTGACGGGCCCAAACTTTGAGAAATGGCTAGAGGCCATGAAATTCGAGATGGATTCCATGTTAGAAAACCAAGTTTGGACCTTGGTTGACCCACCTACAGTGGTTAAGCCCATAGGGTGCAAGTGGGTTTTCAAAAAGAAAACCGACATGGATGGTAATTTACAAACATACAAAACGCGATTAGTCGCCAAGGGTTTTCTTCAAATTCATGGTATAGACTATGATGAAACCTTTTTACCTGTTGCTATGTTTAAATCCATCCAGATCTTACTTGCGATAGCTGGATTTCATGACTATGAGGTATGAAAAATGGATGTTAAAATCGCTTTCCTTAATGGAAAACTAGATGAGGATGTGTACATGACACAACTTGAAGGTTTTGTCAATCCAAAAGATGCTGAAAAAATATGCAAGCTACAAAAGGTCTATTTATGGATTGATGTAGACGTCTCGAAGTTGGAATTTTCATTTTAACAATGCAATCAAAGAGTTTGATTTTATCAAAAATGAAGATGAGTCATGTGTTTTCAAGAAAATTTATGGGAGCACTGTCATATTCTTGGTACTGTATGTGGATAACTTACTAGTAATAGGAAATGACATACCTAGCTTACAGTCTATAAAAACTTGGTTGGGAAAATGTTTTTCCATGAAAGACTTGGGTGGGGCAACATACATATTAGTAGTAAAGATCTATATAGATAGATCGAGATGACTCATAGGACTAAGTCAAAATACATACATAGAAGAAGAACAAAAAGATTCAGTATGAAAAAAAATCCAAAAAGAGGTTCTTACCTATGAGACATGGAATTTCACTCTCAAAGGAAATATGTCCTTCAACACCTTAAGAAAGAAAACGCATGAGTAAGATTCAATATGCTTCAACAATTGGATCTATCATGTATGCCATTCTATGTACTTGTCCAAATGTATCATACGCTTTAAAGTATGACAAGTTGATACCAGTTAGATCCTAGTGAAGGTCACTAGGTTATAGTTAAAAACATCCTTAAGTACTTAAGAGAAACTAAGGATACATTCCTTATATATGGAGGTAAGGAAGAGCTAAGTATAAAAGGTTATACTGATTTCAGCTTTTAAATAGATAAGAATGATTCACGATCGCAATCGGGTTTTGCGTTTTGCCTTAATGAAGGCGCTATGAGATGGAAAGGTTCAAAGCAAGATACAATAGCTGATTCTAGAATAGAAGCCGAGTATATTGCATGCGATGCTACAAAAGAGGGTGTTAGGAGTAAGAAGTTCATATCTAAACTAGGGGTTGTGCCGAGCATTTTGAATGTTATAGGTCTACGTTGTGGTAACAACTGAGCCATCGCACAAGCAAAAGAACCCAAATCTCACCAACAATCCAAACACATACTTAGGCATTACCATCTCATTCGAGAAATCATAGATCGAGGAGATGTGGAAATGTGTAGAGTACCAGTAGATGATAACATTGTCGATCCATTGACAAAGCCTCTGACGCAGCAGAAGCATGATCGTCACACTAAGTCACTTGGTATTAGATACATGAGTGATTGGTCTTAGTGCTAGTGGGAGATTGCTAGAGTATGCCGAAAGACCAATCATAAGATGATTTTAAATGACATTTGTTTCACCTTGTTTATTCATAAAGAGGCATTTTCATTATTATTTTAAGTTACAATTATGCGTGCATAAATAAACTGAATTATAATAAAGTCCTTAGAATGATATAGTTATTCTTAAATGTCCTTAGTCGAGTATTATTGTAGGAATTGAAAATGATAATGCATCAAGACTAATATGTAGTTGATTGATGACAAAGTGTTCTCATTGACATGGAGATATAAAAATCAATACATAAGTGTGTTTTGGAGAACGACATACTGTACTGACCCGCTATGATCATGTTTCTTGGATTATTATGTGACAGTCACAACATTGCTCATAGTGATCATTATATGTATGATCCTCAGACTTGAGATCATCATTATTTCAACATCGTGAGTGACATATTTTGATACAGTCAAACATGTGTCGTAACTGACTACTCTATAAAGACTGATATTGGATATGTCACAATCTATGTAGTGTGATATGGTTGATCAAAATAGAATTTGTCCCTCCTGCATAATAGGAGTAATATCGTAGGCCACTTGATTGAGTGAGACTAGAAATGCATGGCCATGATCGAATAAGTTAATATGAGATATCATAGTTATTCGTTTATAATAGTCTACTCAAGATATCAAGAAATATTAAATGGACTATACAAGTGTGAATGTTCCATGACTTGTGTCCAATCTAGATATAAAGGACAAAAGGATGTAATACATGAAAAAAAGTTAATCACGAAAAGGTTATATCGAATCATAATTTCTTGTAACTTAGGTGACAATGATATATTGCTAGATGTCACTCATTGTTTGTAATATTAGAAATGTTCTAATATTTCTACTAACATTACACGAACCTACATGGTCACACCCATGATTGAAATGAGCATATATTAAACGAATTATATATTTACAAATTTGTTGTACACGGATTTAGTTAAATTAATATATATTTGATATATATATATAATTTAACTATTAGGTAAATATTAAAAGAAAAATAATTATTGTAATTATGACTCTTTCAATATATAAATAATATAATACGATTTAAATCAATATATATATATTAAAATCCTAATTAAGTTGAATTGGGATTATATATATTTAATATATATATTGAAATCCTAATTAAGTTGAATTGAGATTATATATATTTAATATATATATTAAAATCCTAATTAAAGTTAAATTGGGATTATCTATATTTAATATATATATTGAAATCCTAATTTGAGTTGAATTAGGATTTCAAAGGCTATATAAAGGCATGAGAGATCTAGTAGTCATTAATGCTTTTGGAAAAACCCTCTAAATAGTTTAAAGAGTTTTATATGCTCGTTTCAACTAGGTGAACAACATAGAGGTCAAAACATTATCATTTTTGCTTAGGAATCAACATCGTAGAATCATGATTGGATATATATCTCCTCCAAATTCAAAATTCCATGTTTTAAGCAGGTAATTCTTCACCCTTATTCATTCTGATTCATTCCTCGTACATGGATCTCTGGTGGTAATCGCTGGATAATTTTTCTTCTACGCCATGAGGTGTGCCAGTGTGATCCAATAGTAATTCCGTAAGGACACAGTGCTCAGTTTTAACACAATGGCATGTGAGGCACTTGAACACGAAATCAATTACGGCTTGCTTCATGCTCGACCACCAATAAAGTCCCCTAAGGTCTTTGTACATCTTTACAGAACCCAAGTGAAGAGAAAAAGGATTCGAATGAACTTCCTTGAGAATATCAGTGCGAAGAGATTTATCATTGGGTACGCAGACCCGATCATGAAAACATAAGAGTCCTTCAGAACTAATTCTAGAATTAGGACTATCTTGCAAATAGAAACAATAGTGTACCGACCTTTTTATCTTTTAAACATAATGGTTCAGGTGCTACGGGTTATCCCCAAACCATTCTTTGAAAAAGAGATTTCTCTTGAAAATTCTTATTCTTTTAAAAAACGATTGAAAACTCAGATTCTCTACCGGCCACTTGGATAAGGTGGGTCGAACACCACAAACCCATATATTCATTTTTGAAAGGTTATGGGAGTTGGTTACTTGTGGGGAAGGATTAGCACCCCCATCACGCCCGAAAATCGGTACCAAAATATTCATTGCGTTTAAAACGATGAGATTAATTGAAATTGAAATTGAATTTAATTTGGCATACTTAAATGAAAATTTGACCTTGATTGAACGAGATTTATCAAATCAATGGGTTCAAATTAATTGGACATTTAATTAATAAGGTTGATGATACATCGAACCATAGATTAAACCAATATCATATAAGCCTGACTGCCGTGTTAATTTATGGTTCGAATCTCGTACGTCACCTTTATGCATGGTGCAAACAGTTAAGGTATGATGTAATGATTTGTCAATTTTTTAATTATCATTTACCTTGGGGCGGTAAGGATTAATCCAAGTATTTGGTCAACATCCTTTAAGCTCGGACTATTACGACACAAATATCAGAATTAACAAGTACCTCATTTTTCATGATTTAAATTATTTCAAAATGAATGGGTCACATGAATGACAATTAACATGGATGCCATTTAAAAGCTTAAAATTAAACACAAAAATAAAAGCCCACTAAGGCCCCAACCTAAGAAGCCCAAATTATGAAAATTCAATTATTGATCTAATTTTTAACTAAATGAGTCTATTATTAACCCTAAGTTAATTAACCCTAAAAAACTAGAAAACCCTAACAATTTGTGGATTATCTTATAACACGATAATTAATTCGATCGGTTTTAAACTAGTATTCCAATGTGCAAAGGATACTATTTAAAATAAGTCAAGTTAATCTTCATGGTTTTAATTTAAATGTCAATCTAATATCAATGTCAATTTTTCATAAAGGTAATTAAGAAATGTCCAACTAGTTTAATGAATTTAACATTTATCCCAATAAACCAAGGGTTAATTTAAATTCACTAAACTAATTTGAACCTTAGGTCTAACTACGGCTCTAAAAACTAATCCTAAATTAATTTAATTAATTTAAAGATCATGGCCCTATGAGACGAGCGCGCGATTTAAATTAATTAAATTAATCTTGCCTTAATCTAAGAGCTTAACCTAACAAGCCCAAAGCCCACCTAAACTAAACAAGCCCTAAGCCCAAGAATATAACAAGACCTAAACCACCTAAACTAAGTATGTAAATAAAAATATATTTACTATATATTCTATACTATATATGTAAAAACATATTTAAAACTATATTATATGTGTTATAAAAGCTATGTATTATATATTATAAAAAATTTATATTATATAAGTATTATAAAAACCTTATATTATATATTTAAAAAACCATACATTATATTTTATCTTAAAAACTATATTACATATATACTATATATTATCTATATATACATATACATATTAAAACCTATATGTTATATATGTCATAAAACCTTTATATTATATATATATAAGTTTATTATATATTATAATAACTTTATAGTATATATATTATAGAAGAAGAAAAACTACATAATATAAGATGTATATTATATATATTTTAAAAAAAGCGTATATTATACTTTATATAAAAACTCTAATATATATACTACATTATCATAAAAACATATGTTACAAGAAGATTACATACTACATATTTTATTCCCTAAAAATATGTATCAAGCCACATATCATATATATCATTAAACACAAGTCTAAGCATCTAACAAATTGAAACATGAACAATAATAAAAAGAAGCTGGAGAATAAAATGCATGAAACAGGGGGCTACAACACTAGAAGATGGACCGAATTGGCAGAAAACCAAAATTTTGGGGCCAAATTTAAAGAAAAACAAACTTTATTAAACAGAGAACGGAATTAAAAACTATTGAAAAAACAGGGATCATGGAAGGAATTTTGAAAGGCGGAATGGCTTGTTGATGTAATAAAACAGGACGGGGGGATTATTGTTGTTATTATCAAGTGCGAAATGACCACAAGCATAATATTAAAAGGGGTTTAAACGATGAATAAACCAATTTTAAAACGATTAAACATTATAAAAGAGGGTTTCCAGCCATTTTTACCTTTTTTGGTCAAAACGGCTCCCCTGAGCTCTTAAAACCCTCTCCGTCTCTAATGAACACCGTCGTTCATTAGAGAAAAAGCCAGGAACCGTCGCTCTCTCGCCGCGTTGGCCGGAGAACCCAAAAACCAAATCGAGAACCTTTTTTTCTTTGAACCCCAAATTTGAACCCTAATCTTTCTAAAACATGATAAAACCCCCTATTTCTAGTAGAAATCAGATCTATTTTTGAAAACTGAAACGACACACCTCCCTTTGGTTGTCTCCCCCACTGAATCACCATACATAGCCTTGAGGAGGCTAGAAGGTTTATTGCTGGAGGACAAAAGCAACCGCTGTGAGGAATACTAAACGTTCAAAGGTAAACAAATCTAAAACCCTAATCTTGTATATACTATGATGCTTTAAAATGAAAATGAAAGAAGAGGAATACCTCTAAAAATGTGAGGCTTTTTACTTCTCTGTGTTCTATTCCTTTTGAAATTCCCCCCGAATCCTTACAATGTTTTTAGGGCTTAGAGTTATATACCCTGATTTACATATATTTAAGAGAAATGAAAATGAAAATGGAAAATCCCCTATTAGTTGCTTGGTATTTTTTTTGGATTCAAATACATCTCTGATTTGGTCAGTTTGACCCTGAAATCTGATATTTCTGTTGGAATATTTTGTTGCATGTTTATCCTCTGAAAATCTTGTTTCCTTGTGTATTGTGGCCAAACATGAAGAGAGGAGGGGACCAGAAGCTGTTGATGTGGCAAAGCGATGATGAGGTGGCGTTGGGCTACTAGTTCTCTCGGTCGATGTGGAGGTAAAGATGGAAGGTCGTGTGTCGACGTGGAAGCCGAATGGACTTTTGATGCATGCGAAAGGCAAAGAGTCACAGAGCGTGACCTACAAGCGCGCGTGGGGAATGCGACGAGCCACGTGTACAACACGTGGGCCAAGATAGAGAGTCGGGCATGGACTGTATGCGCATTGGATGCAATCTCAACCATTCTATACACTTTCGATCTGAGGGCTATGCTTGATGCGACACCAAGGCAGAAGATGGCCACCTAGGGCTTCATGCATTAGTGCGACCTGAACCGTCATATCTGGAACAGATCTGACGGTTGATAGCTAGCTGCGCAAAGGGAAACAAAGGGGATTATGGTTTTTTTAAGATGTAAATGGACCTGGGCCTTATCGGGCCTCTGATGTAAACTCTTTTTGATTGTAAAAAAAAACTTTGGGCCTTTTCAAATGTAAATGGACTCTAATATATATAGAATGAAATTTAATAAGAAGTATGCCGACTCTTATTTAATATTGGGCTAACTTTTATATAGATGGGCTCTTTATTTATCAACTCCTATATATATGCTTTTTTAATAAATGGTAATAATATAACTAATAACAATAAACATGGTATTATAATATGTATCACTAATGCATGATAACTGAACATAGAACCCAATAACTAGTAACTTTAATCATATACACATATTATAAAATGAATAAAACAAATAAGACAATAAATAGAATAGCTAACTAAGTCCTTATTGCAAAATCTAACAATGGGTTTACACCCTAGAAAAAATCAGTGATTACAGGAATTTTGGTGTCTTGATCTTGCAATGCTTTAATCCCTGAAACAATAGTAGACTGAACCTGAAGCTCAGCTATGAAATACAATGTTTTCAAAGTAAAAAATAAGCATTAATAGCTCGAGGAGCTACAATACAATGACTTTGCAATAAGTCAATGTACTAAGCAATGCATAGGATCCAGTGTGCATTAACAATACCTACCAGGCAGAGGTTTACAATTGAGTGCATCGGCAACAACGTTGGCCTTGCCAGGGTGATAGCCAATTACATGATTTTTATCTTTGAAGAGTTACATCGATCTTCGTTTCTAGAGATTTAAATCCTTTTGAGTCAATAGATATTTAAGGCTCTTATGATTGGTGAAGAGATAACATTTCTCTCTATAGAGATAACGTCTCTAGATTTTCAATGCAAGGACAACTGTAACCAACTCCAAAACATGAGTGGGATAAACCATCTCATGTGGCTTTAGTAGTCTCCAAGCGTAAGAAATGATTTTTTCCTCTTGCATCAATACACATCCTAACCCGAGATGTGATGCATCACTATAAACTGTGTAGTCCTTTTTGGACTCGGGTTGGGTTAGGACCTGTGCGTGAGTCAAGACTTGTTTCAATTGATCGAAGCTTCTTTTTTGTTCCTCGGTCCAAATAAACATGATTTCTTTTCTTAACAACTTAGTCAATGAAGCTGCTATCATAGAAGATCCTCTAACGAACCTTCTATAATAACCAACAAGACGAAGGAAACTTCCAACCAATATTATTTTGTGGGTGCCAATCAAGGATGGCTTGGATTTTTCTTCAAATTCACTTGGATACTTGAAACCAATACGATATGCCCAAGGAAGACAACTTCAGTAAGCCAAAACTCATACTTAGAGATCTTAGAAACAATTGCTTCTCCCGAAAGGCACTGCAAAGATGATCTCAATGTTCCACAACATTTTTAGAATAGATCAAGGTGTCATCAATAAGTACCACTATGAACTTGTCAAGATAAGGTCCAAAAACCTGATTCATCAAATCCATAAAGGTTGCCGGTGCATTGTTTAGCCCAAATGGCATTACCAAGAACTCGTAGTGTCCATATCTTGTACGGGCAGCAGTTTTAGGTACATCACACTCTTTAACTCTCATCTGATAAAACCCAGACCTTAAATCAATCTTGGAAAACATGGATGCATCCTTAAGCTGATTGAATAGGTCATCTATCCTTGGCAATAAATACTTTTTCTTGATGGTTACCTTGTTCAACTGTCGGTAATCAATACACAATCTCATGGAACCGTTTTTCTTCTTATCGAAAAGAATCAATGCTCCCCAAAGTGAGGATCTCGGTTGAAGGAAATATTTTTTCAATAAATCTTGGATTTTAGCCTTCAGCTCCATGAGCTTAAATGTAGCCATACGATAAGGTGCAATGGAAACCAGGGCTGTTCCAAGTTGCACTTCGACGCCAAATCCTACTTCACGGGTAGAAGTTTATAAGGAAAAACATTAGGGAACTTACAAACGATATCAATGTCTTGCTTTTGAAGTTCATTCTTGACTTCCAATGTCAATGCATACAACGAAAGGTTTCTTAAGCTCATAGGGAAGATGCTTTCCTTGCCAAGGCCTCGGACATATGGCTTTTCTCACAATAATCCATCAAAGCTTGATGTTCACTGAGTCAACCATTCCTAGTGCAACATCGAGCTTGCAAACTGAAAGTGCCAATAAATTGGCCAGAATTAAAATCTCTTGACTCGTTAAGGAACAATCCTTGCATACAAGACTTATGGTGACATAATCACCTACTGGATTGGTTACGGTGATCAAAACTAGAGGAATGATCATCCCAGTTCATCAATGCTTAATTTAGATAGGTGTGTAATTCAATGATACATACAATATTGTTTGAAATACCCTCCCTTGACAATAGGTACAGACGCGTATTACAATTCTCGACTCAAATCCTCGGTGTTATGGGTCATTCTAAAAATGATCCATGACATAACTAGTATCCTTGTAATGCCATAGAAAAAAGAAGACTACGAATTATCTCAAAATATTTGTTAAGTTGTGAGGGTCCTTTAAGCTTCAGAACTCCTCCTTACAACTTCTGTAGTAGAGTCAAGAATGATGACACGATAACCCATTATCAATGCTCTATATAGCTTTGTGATGATTCAATGGTAGCAATATCAATACAATGATTTAATAACCGATACCTAACAAATTCAGGGTTATCATATACCCTGCCAGTGAGAGGGTAAGTCCACTACTAGACAAAATAGGAAATAAGGGTTTAAGGTGTTAAAATTTCAACTACATGGGCGGTACAACCTTTCAGGTTTCGATGAGGCCAAGGATTATTCATATATTTTAGCTGTATTTTTAGTAATTCTTTAAACTCAGTAATCTACCTCGATAATCCAAGGCTTAGTGATTCTTATCAAGAATCTTACAAACTTTAAGGGTCTCCCCCATTTATTCCTCATAACCATCAAGGAGCCCGTAGAAACTCACTACTCATGTGAGCCTTGTTTAAGTACATACTACTATATTATAAAAATGATGAAATGTTTACTTCAGTGTCTCATAATGTAATCACTAATTTTGTCTGGCGTAAGCTTTTTTTTATTTTTTTAATAATGGGCTTATATGGGCTGTTGCTTAATTATTATCTATCTATATATATGTGTGTGTATGTGGATGTTGTTAAAATCCAAAAGCAAAAAAAATATTACTATTAGTATATGTCTTATGTGTTTTGCTACTTGAAAAAACCCAAAACATTACTAGTAGTTTATTTATTTGCTTTATTTCTTCATTATCTTTTCTTACCTTATTATTTGTTATTTTTAAAACCCAAAAATTACTAAGTAATATATGTGTGTTGATATCATATTCTATTATGTTGTTATCCAATTAAGAAGAAAACCCCGAAAAATATTACTAGTATATTATTTTCCTTATGTTATTATCACAACTTGTTTTACTATTATTATTATCCTTTTATTATTACTATATGTTATTAGTATTATTATTATTATGGTAATTGCTTTTATAGTTCTTATCTTATTATCTTCAATTATTATTACTATTATTATCATTATTAGTAGTAGTATTATTGTTATTTAAAGTCAAAAAAAATCAAAAGGATTAATAAATTAATAAATAAAACCCAAGTTTATTTTTATCAGCCCATACTTATATAAAAATTAATAAATAAATATTCAACATATATCTTATTAACAGTCCATAAAGAAATACACAAGCCCAAAGTTTTTCAAAATTACAATTGGCCCAATAAGACCCTAAACAAAAAAAACCCATAGTCTAATCCCCTGATCTTCATTTGCAGCCGCCCCATCAGCCACCGTTAGATCCAGATTGCCGCATCAAATGGTCCAGCAACCAGAGCCGACCCTTCATCTTCTAGCACGCGCCCCACGCGCGACGATTAGAACTCCCCACGCCGCGTGAACGATGCTTCATCACCCGTATTGAGGCCACGCACGCCGGCTCATCTCCTAGCTCTGCCTCTATGTCGGCCAAAGGTCCCAATGGCCCAATGCCACCTCACCGTTGATCTGCCACGTCGATGGTCATGTCAGAGTCTTGTTCCTAAGCCAAACCTCTCTCTGGTCCTCTCCCCTCCTCAGCAACAACACATGCAAGCAAACAAAATAGGTTAGAACCGACCAGAATTTCTGGTGCACAAGGGAAAAACAAACAATATCAGGGCCTCACCAGCAATGACAGAGCTGCAATATTAATACAAACAAGGATAACAACAGCCAATAGCATTTTTCGTTTCAATTTTCATGTAAATGCAAAATTCTGAAATTTCAGCTTTAAAACCGAAAGCCAAACCCATTTGTAACCCTAAGCATCACTTGGGGATTTTGAGAGAATAAACAATGCAAAATCATATTCTGAGATGTACTTTCCCTTTTCTTTCGAAGCATATCATAAGTAAAAAATGGTATTAGGGTTTGTTTCCTTTTTACCTTTATGTTTGCTTGTCTGCCGTGTCTATTTGGTTCCCTTCACTGACAATAATCCTTTCACCCTCTTCAAGTCTACCTTTGGTGAGCTAGAGAAGGGAGTATTCAAGGGTTTTTGGTTTTAGTTTCTTCAAAAAAGGGTTGTTTTCCACCACTTTTGGGAGATTTGAGTTTGGATTTGGTTTCAAAAGAGAAAAAAGGGCCTTTTTGGGTTGTTTTCCACGGCGGTGTAGTGGCCATTTTCTAGAAACCATGGTAGAGTATCGCCAGATTCTGGGTTCATGATAAACCCAGATGAAGATTTGAGGAGTGAATGAAAGTTTTTTTGGGGTTTGGTTTTAAAATGGCCAAAAGAATCTGAGGCCGGCTGAAATGGGGGGATTTATAGCATTTTTTTCAAAATAGTTAAATAACCTTTTAAGGACCTTCGCCCTAACCAAATAGCACCAAGAGTCATCTCGTCTCTTCAAATCACACAATCGGTCCCTTCGTGTGGGTTAGTTACAGGCCCAAGCCATTTTGTTTATTTAAATCCTTTCTGGGTCCCTAATTGTTTTCTTGGCTTTGTAATCTCGTCATTTTTTAATTAGTTCTGAGTTTTTAATTTTGACCCCTAGTTTCTGCTTTATTTATTTCGGTCCTTTTTTCATTGTTCTAACCATTAATTCACCATTTGAATCAAGCATGTTTATTTTCTATTTTGCATTTTATTTCCTCTAATTTCCAGCTTTTTAAATTTCATATTGTTAGTTTATGTTATTTGGTTAAAATATGGCATGTGGTTGATATCTCATATCACATATAGCTTAATATATATTTTTATATGCTTATAAAGTATAGTTTTATGAAAAATATGTAATATATAGTTTTTTATATAAAAAGTATATAATGTGTATTATCATAATATGGAATATGTATTTATTTGTGTTGTATGTGGGCTTGGCTAGTTTTTTAGTGTAGGCCTAGTTGTAGTAGTTTTAGGCTTTTGGTCATGGGCCTAGTTTTAGTAGTTTTAGGCTTTAGATTAGTTAAGTTAGCTTTAGATTAGAATTATGCAAAGTTAATCTAATTAATTTAAAATCGTGTGCTCGTCTTATTGGGGCACAATCTTTAAATTAATTAGATTAGTTCGGGGTTAGTTTTTTAGAGTTGTAGTAATACCTAGGGTTCAGATTAATTTAGTGAATTTAAATTTATCTTTGCCTCATTGAGATAAATGTTAAATTCATTAAACTAATCGAATATTTCTTAATTACCTTTTAGGATAAAATTAATTTCAAGGTTTAGATTGACATTAAATTTTAGATTAATTATCGTAATTTGTTAGGGTTTCTAGTCTTTTAGGGCTAATCAACTCAGGATTAAATATTAGAATCATTTAATTAATAGGTGGATCACCATTTGGGCTTTCCAAAACTTGGGCCTCTATAAGTCAGGGCTTTGGGTGGGCTTTTGCGTGTTTTCCTTTCGTGCCCTTGTTTGTCATCTCTTATTTGTCATTCATGTCACTTTTAATGTTTTGATTGCATGGTAATCAACTTAAATCATAAAAAGAGGGTATTCATTAATCCCGATATTTGTGTCATAATAGTCTGGCCTCAATGGATGTTGACCAAATATTTAGATTAATCCTTACTGCTATAGGGTAAATGATAATTATAATGGACAAGATCATTTCATCATATTATCACTGTTCGCACCATGCATAAAGGTAACGTAAGGGATCCGAACCATAAACTAACACGACAGTCAGACTTATATGATTTTAGTTTATTCTATGGTTCGGTGTATCATCATCCTTATTAATTAAATGTCTAATTAATTCTAACCCACGGATTTGATAAAACCTGTGCAATTGAAGTCGATTTTCAATTAAGAACGTCGAATTAAACTTAATTCAAAATTCGAACATATTCCATCAATTTTAAGGGCAACAAAGATTATGGTACCGATATCCGGGCGTGATGGGGGTGCTAATCCTTCCCCACATGTAACCAAATCTCAAACCCTTTCATAACGAAAAGAGAGTTAGGCCAAGAAAATGTTTGTTTCTTTTAAAAGGATGGAAAATGTTGGAATTTCAATTAACTTTAACAAGGTCGATTCTTTCTTAAAAATGTGACTAAGATTGCACGGGCTTTGATAATTGGTGGTCTTTGAATTAATTTTTCATTTAATTTCTAAGGAATCACCGACATGTGTTGCATCATGATCATCAAGCTCTATACCTGAGCTCCTTCCCTTAAGTGGGAGTGAACCACCACATACCCACGTGAGTACCCTCTACGAGTCGGTAATTCACTTTAAGAATCTACGCCTTTTGACACGTGAGCAACCCTCCACGTCACTAGGTCATGCTTTCCCTCGAATCGAAACCAATTCGTAAGCTTGTAATAGGCCAAAATTGGGGTTCTTGCTACCTTAGTAGGTAGCAAGATAGGTTCGGGTACCCTTGTCTAGAACCAAACACATGTCTGAGAATTTAGGAAACCTACCTCGTTAGAGCCATGCTAATAACCCTAGCGAACTAGAATTCATGTAGTTAGGTATGTTCTCTTATGTTTGCCTTGTGCTTATTTCATTCTACGTTTATCTTTTTCTCATTTCTGTTTTATTGTTTATCTCATAACTAACACTTCATTTTGTTTTCTTCTTTTTTTTTTCCTTTTTACCCTTCTTTTTCAAATCTTATCAAATCATGAAGAGCACATTGAGTTGGAAATATTTTGAAGTTAAAGACTAGATCAATGGGAGACTTAGTCCGTAGCAGTGATGAAAAGAATTTCGATGTTCAGATATGGTCGGAAGGGGAACAATTACACGAGGGAGATAATATTGCCACTGGGTTTAGATCAACCATGTTAGCCACGACATTCATGAATACAAAGTTCAATGATGTGTTCGAATTGAAGTCGATTTGGAACAATTGGGATTTTAAAACGAAGAGTACTTTCAGAGAAGAGTATGGTGACATTGCGTACTTACTAGAAGTTCCAATTGACCAAACACTACTACAAGCCTTGGTGGGTTTTTGGAACTCTGCTTACAGCTGCTTTACGATTGGTAACTTTGACCTAAAGGAGGATGATGTAGTTTTGAGAGCACCATGGTTGTTGGCAAAGAACATTCTCTATAGATGCAGAGAGCATTCGTGGGAACCACTTGTCGCAACCTCCTTTTTACGGGAAGCTTCGATGTTATTTGGAAAACTTAAGAAAACACAGAGTTGCCACTAATCTTTTTTGGAAAAAAGTGTAATTAGATCACTTTTAAAACAAGGGTTATTTTAATAAAACGTTTTTATTTATCAAAATATCATTTTTGGTCCACGAAAACAAGTTCGGAGTTCGGTTACGTGCAGGGAAGGGTTAGCACCCCCACAACGCCCAAAAATTGGTACCTAATTATTTTCAAAAAGCATTTTGAAAATTGGAATTTGCAAGTTCACAAGAGTTTCAACTTATTCGTCCGTTTAATGAATATAAATCTATTTTAACGGCCTTACCATCCAAAAAATGAACTCCAATCACTGCCAACGCTCATGGCACTAACCCGTTATTTTCGTTTGGTAAGACACCACATTAATTAGTTTCCATTTTTTAAGCAAACAAACAAAAATATTAGGTGTGTTAAAGTCTTTTAAAACCAATAAAAGATTAAATCCTAAAGAGGTATACATTTATTTTAACAATTAAAGTTATAATACAATTAAGTGTATTTTAAAATTATGAAGGAAATTTTACTGCACACATGTCTCTATTCTAGGTTTATTAAAGAACCTATTCCTAGGGTTTCAACAAATACATATGTACATATAAAGATAAAAAGGAACTAGATTACTTAAATTAAATTAATAATCAAAATAATTGCTAAACTTTTTAAATAAAAGAAAAGGGTAATTAGCTTTTATTTAAAAAACTGTATTAGGGACTAAATTGAAAGAAAACAAAATGTAAAGGTTAATAATTCAGAAACAATTGTAAATTTGGTGCCGAATTAAAAAGGGAAAGGACGAAATTGAAAGGATTTAAAACTAAAGTGCTACGGTATAAGACCCGACAAAGTAGGGCGCGAGTTGAAAGGCGGATACGGGTCGGGTCTTGGGTTGGTTTATATAACCAATATCAAAAACAAACAAGATTTCCCACCCTTTTATTAAAATGGATCAAAACCAACTTCTTTTAAATTCTCTGTGGAGTTCATCCGTATTCTTCAGGAATTAAAGAACACGGCGATAGTCTGCCGTGTTGGCCACCATCCACCGACGCCGACCGCCATTGTCGGCGGTGAAATTTCCCATTTCCAAATTCTGACGAGCCTCAAATCGCGTTTTATCACCGGAGTTCTTCCGAAACCAAATCTACGGTGGCGCTTTCAAAATGAAGGTAAAAATGCTTATCCCTTTTCTTTTATTTTTTTAAAAAACTATGAATATAGAAAAAAGAAATTACCAAAAAAAAGATCTTTATTTCTTTGATGAACTCTCGATTACAACTGCTTGCTTGCTTACAACTTCTGGAATTTGAATGCCTATTGTTGTGAATCGTATGTATTGTGCATCGATTGTGTAAATCGTATGGATCTGGTGTTTGTTACAAAGAATTACAATGTTATTTATAGGTACAAAAAATGCTTGAAATCTAAGCTTGAATCCCTAAAAATCATCTATAATGCTTCTATTCCGGCTCTAATTTTAAGCCGATTTGCTATTGACTCACAATTTACCTCTGTTTTGAATCCAATTTAGCTTGATTCTTGCATCGGCTTTGATTTAAGAATTAGCCCGTGCTGTATTTTAGGGATTTAACCCCCATTTTTTTCTTTTGTGTTTCTGGTGACTACAAATGCTGAAAACACTGTCGCGAGAGCAATCGAAGCGACCAAGGATGGCCTGAGCCCTACCGAAGAAGATGAAACGTTCCCTGGAAGTTGGAAAGATGGGCGCGTGATTACCACGCGAGAGTGGTGATCCGCGTGTCCCACTACTAACCAATCTAGACCGTTCGATTGCCCCTAGATCTAACGGTGATGGGGATGTAGCGCCTGATCTTCTCAAGCTGGCGTGATGTATTCCGTTGGATCAACTTCTTGATCCAATGGTCCTTTTTCAGCTGCACATGGAACAAAAGAATAAGGGCCATTAGGGTTTAATTCAATTGTAACTGGGTTGAACATGCCATTGTGTAATGTACTCTTTATTTTTTTGTAATTGACATTTTAATATAAATACAAATGGGCTGTATACTTTTATATTTTTTAGGTTTTGATAACTAACTATTATATTAATTAAACACTAACAAAAATGTATATAGCTATGATAATACTAACTACCACATCAATATTATATAATACTAATAACAATGTAACACTAATGTATAACAATTATACTAATCAACAATATAACACAAGTGAAAAATCAGTGACAACAGCTGCCACTCTTTGGTTATTCCAGTGAAATAGGAATAGAGCAAAGAACAAACGACACTAATTTTCACCAATTACCAAACCTGTCACAACTCAATGCTTGAACAGACTGGCGGGTTTCGTTCTCCTCATGCTCGAACAAATAAGCAGGCTCTATTTTCCTCAAGCCTGAATAAATAGGTTGGTTCTATCCTCCTCATGCTCGGATAGATAAGAAGACTAAAAGAAGGTGTTCCATTCTCCTTATGCTCGAATGGATAAGCAGGTTCTATTCTCCTCACGCTTGAGTAGATAAGTTAGTTCAAAAGGTTCCACCCTCTTGATGCTCGAATGGATAAACTGGTTCTATTTTCCTCAAGCCCGAATAGATAGGCCGGTTCTGAAAAAGATTTCATCCTCCTTATGCTTAGATGGTTAAGCAGGTTCTATTCTTCTCATGCTCAAATAGATAAGCGAGTTCCATTATCCTGATGCCTGAACGGATAAGCGCGTTTTGAAAAAGGTTCCATCATTCTTATGCTTGGATGAATAATCGGGTTCTATACCTGTCAAAATTCAAATAAATGCTATGACCAAGGTGAACATGCCCCTAGGGATGCCTAGTCATGAATGCATGTCACTTTTTCTTTTTAAAATCCTTTTATCAGAATTAGTTTTCTTGTCAGACACAGAAGAAATTGTGAAGCTCCGGGAAACTTGGATTATATCATCTCAAACATTTTTCTCAACTCTGGCAATAGATGGTAAATGTCTATTCCGACCTATTTCCTCAAATGAAGGTTTAGTATGAATTGCTTTCACTTTTCAGTACCGAACAAGACTTTGCACATTGTTTACTAGGATCACAATGAGCAGAAAAGTTAGTTGCCACCCATCTTTCAATCCTAGTTGGCTTCACCAATCTCCTGTTGTTAAAATTCCATTGACCATTCCTTGGAAAGAAATCTTCACCGTTGTCCACTCTGTAGGACACGTCCTTCAATTTGGGTGAAATTGGGGTTTCACCAAAACAACACCAGGCTGCATTATGGGTCCAATGCCATAATTTATGGTACATAAAAGTTCAGACAATACATTCATCCTTTCCTGTAGCTTTTTTTACCGGGGAAGCTCTTTACAAGGTGTCAAGAGCTTCCGTACAACATTGCAAGGATACCAAAGAACAAGGTTCAATGGGAATATACGTGGGATGCTTTGGCTTGCCAATATTAATGCATAGAAGATCATCACAATATTGCAACTGTATGTTACAATGGTTGACAAAATAATCATAGATAGTCATCTCCATTATCTCTATTTCACCATTCTCATTCTTAGTACTTCTTTGCTTCATAGAGAACATTTGATCCCTGCATATTTGTTCACTTAGTCCAGTTATCTTATACTCCTAGTTGGAATGATTGACTTTATCCTCATATTCTTCAACACTCTTTTGGCCTTTGACAAATTATCACTGTAGTTAATACATCAATGTTCAGTGACAAGCTTTCTTGAATAGAGATCCTATTATTCTTCCAATGTATGTAAAATTATTCTCATTGTTGTAGAAGCAAACTATCTCGTGTAGGCATGCTACCTTAAAATAATGTTTAAAGGCCCTCAACACTTCTTGAGGACTCTCTAATTTTCATCTTCACAGAGAAATTTGAATTTTTTGCGTGGGAATCCTTGCAGAAAAACTTATTTTCATCTTGACACTTTTCATGCCCAAAGTTCAAAACTCAACCACGAAATACCTCATAGTTCTAATACCCTTTTAAACAAATTTCAAAGTAATGCCCCAAAATCTTTTGTACGTTTTAAGTGATGTCAAATTTGTTAATCTCATTTCAATGTAAGATGCTTATATGAAAAAAGGGAGATGGTCTAAGCAAAGAAAGGAAGGCCGAGGAAATAAAATTTTATCAATATTGTGGCAAATAGAAAAGGAGATTACAAGTGTTCAAATATCAATGACCAAAACTCCTCATGTCAACCGTGAGATATCCTGAATGTTACCCATGCTGAGCAGACTTCGACAATGGTGACTGATAAGTGTTCAAAAGTACTATTTTTATTACCCTTTTTACTCATATTATTGTTAGACTTAAGCTCATAATAGTTGCATAATTAGTCATTCATGCATTAATTCATGTTTCTTTCCACCGTTGAGCTTGATTACATAACTTGGTGATTTTTGTGGAAAAAGATGCTGCTTTGGTGTGTTTTTGTGTGTGTATGTGCAGGATCACTTGCCAAAGCAATGCCGAGCTAGTTGCCAGGGCAATGCATGAAGGATATGCCGAGCTAGTTGCCAGGGCAATGCATGAAGGAGACGCCGAGCCAGTTGCCATGGCATTTGTCGACAAAGACAAAATGCAATAGGGATGTCGAAATTAATGACTTTACAAGCCCAAGATGACATGGAGCAAGGCCCAAGCCCAAAGGAATTTGATTGACATGCAGAGATTAAAGAAGAATTAAATTCCAAGAAGATAGGAGAAGTTCTAATAGGAATAAAATTATAATAAAGAATTATATTCTTTAAAGATAATTTAATTCCAACTCAAACTCCTCCTCAAAGAAGGACTTTGGCCTAGCCCTATAAATAGCAAGGAGATTTCGACAATCCATGGAGAGAGAGCAAGGGGGAAATTTAGACAAGAGAGCATTAGGGAATTTCGACTTCTTCTTCTTCTTTTTGCTTCTATTAGATTCATGGTTTGGGGATTATTCTTTGTATATCTTTTGAACCCAACCATGAACTAACTTGATCGGCTATGGTTATTATGTTTTTGTGGTTGTGAGAAACTATTGGTTTTTGTTTAGGTAATAAGAGTTTGTACTTTTCTATTTCAAGGTTTATTCATTCTTGATTCTTATTATTGTTTGCGAGTGAATTGGGAGAGGATCTCGTGATTTCATCCATTTATCTAATATCGGAGAGTTAGATTCAAGAAACGAATGAATATGATCTTTATTCAATCCAATGATGGTGAAGATTAATCCGGCTTAGGAATAAGTTAAGGATTTCAACGGCTAAGAGGAGTGCAAGATTGGTTGTTGTTCACCCTTGATTCACGCAGGGATGTATTATCAAGGCATGCACAAGTAGCTAGAGTTTCGACTTAGGGATAAGAAGAAACCATTGAAGAACGCTCCGCCGAACCTTGAAGTTGCTGCCCAGTCGCCCAAGTAGTTGCCCAACTAGTCGCCCGGACAACCATCAATTAGTTGCCAAGGCAACCCGTTGTAAGTCGCCACGGCAACCGAGTTGCCCGTGCACTCTTTACCAAGACAATCCAATCGGCTATCACACCTCAACTCACGATAACCTAGCCTATCTCTCTCAATCGATCTCATCTTTTCTTTTACTTTATTGCTTTCTAGTTTAGTTATTAGTTAAACTCCTTTAATCCTTTAATTGTGTTTTTACTTTTCACAAAGCAGTAAACTTAAAAAAGTGGCCCAAACCAATCCTCGTGGAGACGATACTCGATACTCATATCACTTTATTACTTGCGACGTGTATACTTGCACAATTGCGTAGCACTTATCACACGCAACAACAAGTTTTTGGCGCCGTTGCGGGATTGGCAATTGGTGTTAGTTGTTTTTGTTATTGCATTTTTTTTATTAGTTTTACTAACTTTTCTTTTTGTTTGTTTTATTAAAAAAAATTAGGTGCGCTACAAGTTAAGGAACATCAACATGTCGGGAAATAAAAGTCAATCTATTCGAGAGATGATGTTGGAAGATATGAATCAATCCAATCAAGAGTTCCTTGCACCCTTTGATGATTACCTATACCAACCGAGAAAAGCCCAAAGAACTTATACCGTGGAAAAATCTTGTGCTATGTGTGGAGAACATCATGTGTTTGAAAATTGCTCTCACATTTTCGGTGCATATAACTACATGGAGGACCATAGAGGGAACCATCAGCAAAATTCTTCATGGTATGGTCAAAAAGCTCAAAATTTTTTTTACCATAACAATTTTGCCGCAGCAACAGATACGCCATGGCAATGTAGTCCTTTTCAAGAGCATTCCAATTCCTTGGAGGAAACGTTACTAGCTTCTTTGGCTAGACTTGACGGATCAATTGAAGAGATTCGAGAACTATCAAAATCTATGGATACGAGGATAGCTCAAAGGGGATGCAACCTTAGGGGATTCAAGATCAATTGGGGAGATCCACATATGTCATGGATAACATGCACCAACAATTCATTCCTAGGGATACTGAAGTCCCAAGGCAAGAGGACAAGGAGCAATGCAAAGAAATCTCTCTGATGTGTGAGGAACAACTAGAATCTCAAAGTCAAGAGGATGCCAATGAGAGAGACTGCCCAACACATGATGAGCATGAACAACAAATTGCCTCGGCAATGATTGAGGAGCCTGAATGCGAGCAATGCCGCGCGACAACACTCGGTGAAGCCGAGAACAATAATACTACAGCAAATTCTGAGGAACCCGATGCCCGAGAAGGTTACAACGTTGATGTTGAAGCGAGGAATCTATAGATTGCTCTCATCTACAATTGCCACGGCAATTACTCGACCACATACAAGATCAACGAGATGATAATACTTTGCCAATGGAATATGAGCAGGTAATAGTTGAACCTTTTGAATTCTTTAAAAACTCACCTCGTCCATTGCGGGTATGTCTTGAGGAACCGAGGTTGGTAGATTTGAAGCCATCAAATCTCTACTGATGGAGATGTTTGAGAGGCCAAAAGAAAAAGGTGTTTGGATTCATAAAGCTCTTGAAAAATTGATTCTTCCCTTGACTTAGAGCAAAATTTGACAACTCGATTGCCACGGCAATTGGCTTGAGCAACAATTGCCACGACAACAAAGGCTACATCCAACCATGATAGAAGTCGACAAGAATGAGGTAATTGAATGGTTGAGAATGGATATAATTTTTCCTATTAATATATTTGTGCCTTCGGGAATAGTAGCAAGGTGGAGAGTATACATGGACTACAAGCGAACAAAGAAGAAAGACACCTCCACCATGGTAACACAAAAGGGAGTAGTGGCAAGCACATTTGCCAAACTCTTTTTGGGCAATATTATCACCCGATGGAGGGTGCGGATGGACTATAAGAAGTATCAAAACGGCAACCTTCAACACCGCAACAACTCCCGATCACGCACGCCTCTGCAACCATGGACGCGCACGCCTCGGCAACCCCGACGCCTCGGCAACCATGGATGTGCATGCCTCGGCAACCCTCGACGCCACGGCAACTACGATACATTTATTTTTATTTTTATTTTTTTTGAGCTATTTTGTTCTATTATTTTTTGTTATTTTTCTCTTTATTTTTTAGGATATATTTTATTTTTCTTCATTATCTTTAGTTTCGTGTTTTCTTTATTTTCTTTTCCACAACAAGACTCACAACCACCATGATAAGGAAATTTATCACCGACTACTCGCCACAAAGAACCACAACGAAAATCAGCGATGCCCGTGCAACAACAATGGCTTCGGCAACTATCGATGCACATGCAAGTAAACCTGCATCGATCGGCAAACATGGACCAAATCAAGGCAATGCTATTCACGCGGTACCAGCCACAAGCATTCAACCACCGACCGGAAATTGAATCAAGCAAACAAAGATGAAGGAAACTCATCACTCGAGGTGACGACCTCTCTGACTAACTCATTTCATTTAGTTTCTTTTAAATTTTGTTTCACTTTTACATGCATTGAGGACAATGCTTCTCTCGAGTTTGGGGGGGTGTTGGTTTCTAGTTAGTTTCATGTTTAGTTGCATTCATCTTTAGCAATCACATATATAGGTTGCATATGTTACTTGCCATGCCTTTAATTTGATTTAATTGCTTAAGACTTGTTGAAAATCCAATGATGAATTTTTGCCACTGCACTTAATTGAAATAACCTTTAATTTTAGGATTGCATGAAAAGAACTTAGAGTTTTACTATGATGCTGATTTTTTTTTTACACGGTTGTGGGTTGTTGATTCAAAGAAACTTAGTGAACTTAGGTTGCTTAAAATTTGGGTAAATTTAAAATTGAAAATTAAAAGTTAATTTCTTGCTAGAGGTGCCCAAAACTGGCTCTAGTAGTAAATACACTTTCTTGCTAGAGGTGCCCAAACTGCTCTAGTAGTTAATGCACATTAAAGAATCGCTAGAGGTGCCCAAATTGGCTCTAGTCGACTAAAATAAAATGAGAAATTGCTTACTTTACTAGAGGTGCCCGAAATTGGCTCTAGTGAAAATTAAAATAAATGCCCCAGTAATTAAATTGATAAAAGCCTACTATTCACATAGAATCTTGAAAATCAACTTGTACACAACTACGCACACACATTGTCACGAGCATTATAGTTTTGTTCCGGGAAATTTTGTGCTATCCGAAAAATTTAAAAGGTGATCATACTTTGTGCCACGGTTCCGAGGTTTGAATTCAAGTTTAAAGCATGTCTTTGATGATTAAAGTCTTGGCAGGTAATTGTTAGTTTGCATTGCTTGAGGACAAGCAATAGTTCGAGTTTGGGGGCGTGATAAGTGTTCAAAAGTACTATTTTTATTACCCTTTTTACTCATATTATTGTTAGACTTAAGTTCATAATAGTTGCATAATTAGTCATTCATGCATTAATTCATGTTTCTTTCCACCGTTGAGCTTGATTACATAACTTGGTGATTTTTGTGGAAAAAGATGCTGCTTTGGTGTGTTTTTGTGTGTGTATGTGCAGGATCACTTGCCAAAGCAATGCCGAGCTAGTTGCCGTGGCAATGCATGAAGGATATGCCGAGCTAGTTGCCGTGGCAATGCGATGAAGGAGACGCTGAGCCAGTTGCCATGGCATTTGTCGACAAAGAAAAAATGCAATAGGGATGTCGAAATTAATGACTTTACAAGCCCAAGATGACATGGAGCAAGGCCCAAGCCCAAAGGAATTTGATTGACATGCAGAGATTAAAGAAGAATTAAATTCCAAGAAGATAGGAGAAGTTCTAATAGGAATAAAATTATAATAAAGAATTATATTCTTTAAAGATAATTTAATTCCAACTCAAACTCCTCCTCAAAGAAGGACTTTGGCCTAGCCCTATAAATAGCAAGGAGATTTCGACAATCCATGGAGAGAGAGCAAGGGGGAAATTTAGACAAGAGAGCATTAGGGAATTTTCGACTTCTTCTTCTTCTTTGCTTCTATTAGATTCATGGTTTGGGGATTATTCTTTGTATATCTTTTGAACCCAACCATGAACTAACTTGATCGGCTATGGTTATTATGTTTTTGTGGTTGTGAGAAACTATTGGTTTTTGTTTAGGTAATAAGAGTTTGTACTTTTCTATTTCAAGGTTTATTCATTCTTGATTCTTATTATTGTTTGCAGTGAATTGGGAGAGGATCTCGTGATTTCATCCATTTATCTAATATCGGGAGAGTTAGATTCAAGAAACGAATGAATATGATCTTTATTCAATCCAATGATGGTGAAGATTAATCCGGCTTAGGAATAAGTTAAGGATTTCAACGGCTAAGAGGAGTGCAAGATTGGTTGTTGTTCACCCTTGATTCACGCAGGATGTATTATCAAGGCATGCACAAGTAGCTAG
The DNA here is from genome assembly GCA_019671005.1 of Hibiscus mutabilis. Taxonomy (NCBI): domain Eukaryota; kingdom Viridiplantae; phylum Streptophyta; class Magnoliopsida; order Malvales; family Malvaceae; genus Hibiscus; species Hibiscus mutabilis. The sequence continues at coordinate 29,518,007 of CM033715.1, forward strand.
AGTTTCGACTTAGGGATAAGAAGAAACCATTGAAGAACGCTCCGCCCGAACCTTGAAGTTGCTGCCCGATCGCCCAAGTAGTTGCCCAACTAGTCGCCCAGACAACCATCAATTAGTTGCCAAGGCAACCCGTTGTGCAAGTCGCCACGGCAATCGAGTTGCCCGTGCACTCTTTTTACCAAGACAATCCAATCGGCTATCACACCTCAACTCACGATAACCTAGCCTATCTCTCTCAATCGATCTCATCTTTTCTTTTACTTTATTGCTTTCTAGTTTAGTTATTAGTTAAACTCCTTTAATCCTTTAATTGTGTTTTTACTTTTCACGGTCACAAGAACTTAAGCAAAGTGGCCCAAACCAATCCCTGTGGAGACGATACTCGATACTCATATCACTTTATTACTTGCGACGTGTATACTTGCACAATTGCGTAGCACTTATCACACGCAACAGTGACGATGCGAGAAAATATATAACTCATCTGTGTCATGTTCTTGAGAGAATTTTCCTGGTTATCAACTACCTATGATGCTTGACATTAAACTGCTCGCAGACTTCAGTTATCATCTTGTTATACAGATTAGAGGCATTATCAGTAATGATACTTTTAGGTAGGCCATACCAACAAATAATTTCCTTTTTTAGGAATTTGCAAATAGTAGACCTGGTGATGTTTGCATACGAGACTGCTTCTACCCACTTCGTGAAGTAGTTAATAGTACCAAAATAAAGCGATGCCCATTTGACGCCTTCGGGTAAATCTGTCCGATAACATCTATGCCTCACATGGAAAAAGACCAAGGATATGACATAAAATGAAGTGATTGTAAAGGTGCATGAACCTTATCAACATAAATTTGGCATTTGTGGCATTTGCGAGAGTAATTGATGCAATCTCCTTCCATAGTTGACCAATAATATCCTAAGCGCATAATTCTTCTGGCCATGGTGAAGCCACTAGGCTGGGTTCCACGAACTCCCTCATGAACCTCTTCTAAAATCAACTATGCTTCTTTTGCATCTACATATCTTAGAAGTATCTGATCTCGACTTCTCTTATACAAGATCTCCGCACAAGAACTTACCATGACTCTATTTTTCTAATTACTTTCTTCTCATTTTCAGTAGCCTGGGTTGTTCTTTTTGAGTAGTCTGAACATTGGATCACACTTATCAGTTAACTGGGAGATAAAACGGGCGATGTAGTTTATCTTTCCTAGGAAACCCCGAACCTCCTTCTGTGATTGATGTGGTGAGAGCTCTTGTATTGCCTTAATTTTTTCTGGATCAATCTCAATTCCTCTCTTGCTCACCACAAAGCCTAATAATTTTCCTGATGTAACCCCAAATGTACACTTTTTTGGGTTAAGCTTTAGCTGGAACTTCCTCAGCCTTTGAAAGAGTTTCTTTAAATTCACCAAATGCTCCTCCTTAGATCGGGACTTGGCAATCATATCATCTACGTATACTTCTATCTCCCGATGTATCATGTCATGGAAAAGAGTGACCATGGATCTTTGGTAAGTTGCCCCTGCATTATTTAGACCAAAGGGCATTACTTTATAACAAAAAGTTCCCCAAAGTGTTATGAATGTGGTCTTTTCCATATCTTTTGGGCACATTTTAATCTGGTTATACCCGAAAAACCCATCCATGGAATAGAAAAGGGAATGTCCAGCTGTATTATCCACTAACGTGTCTATGTGCGGTAACAAAAAATTATCTTTGGGGTTTGCTCTATTGAGATCTCTATAGTCAACACACATACATACTTTTACTTCCTTCTTGGAAACTGGGACGATGTTGGCCACCCATTCTGGATACTTAGCTATCTTTAAAAACCCTGCGTCAAACTACTTTTTCACCTTATCTCTAATTTTTATGAGCATTTCAGTTTTTATCATCCTAAGCTTCTGGTTCACAGGCTTGCATCCCAATTTTATAGGAAGCTGATGTAAAACAATGTCAGTGTCGAGACCCGGTATGTCTTGATATGACCAGGGGAAGATATATTTGAATTCTTTCAAAAGCTCAATCATGCTTTGTCGAGTATTAGCTGTAATAGTGGTGACAATCTTTACCTCACGCCTTTCTTCTTCAGTGCCAATGTTCGGTATTTATAGCTCCTCTTTGTATGGGAAAATCTATTTTTCCTCTCCTTCTACCATTCTAAGCAGATCTTTGGGCAAGTCATATTCTTCTTCATTATCAACATCATCGACTTCCTCTAAGCATAAAGGTAATTCAAAATCAACTTCAGTGTCGGACTGAGAGTCTTTTAGGTCATTGATATCTGAAGACCTGCAAATAAAAGGGACATGGATATACATAGAGAAAAGAGATCAATGTAATGATTGGAATGAATTGTTTTTTTTAGTTTTTACTTTAAGCTTTATTTATGAAAGAGTTTGCCACACAAGATTTGTTGTAAGAAAGAGAATGCATCTATATTGAAATTCAAATTATAAAGTTTGACATAGATCCTTTACATAAGATCCCTAATTGCCCTCGGGTCTAAAGGCAAAAGGGTGGGTTTTGAGAATTACTCTGAAACTATCTTAAAGACTACAGAAATTTCTTCAGTAGTCCAGTTGTCAAGTTCAGAGCATGGCAAATCATGGATAATTTTTTGTTATCTTATTCCTTGTCTGTCACAGTGTTGATGCTCAATTTCTCGAAAATGTTTCAGACATATCATTCTTTTCTTTCTTCTCTTCATTGACTCGAGCATTCGGGTCCAACAGGCCTCTAGATCTAAAGTTATGGCTCAAACGAGGAAATGTCATTGGCTCCCACTCAATTTCGTCTTCTTTCAGTCTCACATTTCTTCTCTCTTGGTGCTTTCTTATTTTTGTCTTCCTCTGCCACTTGTTGGGTTTGAACCCCAAGCCAAATCGATCATTCTTTGCTAGGATCACCACAGGATACAGCCTCTCTTAGTGTCTTTTCCCAAATCCTTTCGCAACCCAGCTCTTTTTCCAAGAATTTGTTTAACTTGCATCCTTGCACGACTAGATAGTTCTGGCTCAGGAATCTTACTCCATTCAGTAACAAAGGTCGCATTGACTAGCTCTAATTTCCTAAAGTGACACTCAAGCGCACCCTCATCAATCTCAATAAAGGGTGCATCAGTCATTACTGATGCAATGATTTCCTCCTCTGCACCTACAGTTATCAATTGGCCGTCAATCACAAATTTCAACTTCTGATGTAAGGTAGATGGGACCACTCCTGCTGTGTGGATCCATGGACGCCCAAGCAAGTAGCTGTAACTGGTTCTAATATCCATAACTACAAATTCTATGTCAAACATTGATGGTCCAATCTGCAAGGGCACTTTAATTTTTCCTAACACGTCTTTCTGTGTTCCATCAAATGCTCTTACTGTATTTTGATATGCTCTCATATGAGAACTGTCTATGGGTAGCTTCTTCAGTGTTGCTAATGGCAGAACATATAGGGTTGATCCATTATCAATAAGAACGCCCGGTAACATATATCCCTTGCATCTTGTAGAGATATATAGAGCTTTGCACGATCCCTTCCCTTCCTCTGGTATTTTTTCATCATTGAACGAAATAAAATTGTTAACAGCAATGTTACCAACCAGCATGTCCATCTTATTAGTTGTGATCTCCTTTGATATGAACGTCCGGTTCAGACTCTTTAACAAAGCCTCACGGTGGCCCTCAGAACTTAACAACAAAGATAACATAGAGATTCGAGCTGGGAGTTTGTGAAGTTGCTCCACCATGTTGTATTAACTGTGCTTAAGGATCTTTAGGAATTCTTGAGCCTCTGAATCTTTCACCAGCTCATGTTATACTGGTGACTTTTCCTTAAAGAAATCTCTATCGTCTTCTTTCTCAGGCTCTTCAATAACCTTTCTTTGTGTTGCATCTCTATCTTCTGTTATTGGCTGGGAATAGAGCCTTCCACTCCTTGTAAAATGGCTAACTTTGTTGACTGGCACATCTTTTATCTTTTCTTCAACATATGATTCTTTCGGGGCCGCCACCGTGCAAGCGTAGTTCCATGGGACCTGATTGCTATCCTTGTATAGAAATGGGGCTAGTGCCTTGACTATAATTCGCGGGATTATACCCCTCACAGGTTTACTAACTTTTACCTTGGTCTTGATAACCAAAGGCTTCATTCTAGAATAATCTATCCTAGAGGATGACTCATCTGATGCACAAACATCCAACATACACTCCTTATTTTCTTTCTCAAAGAACTCAAGTTCTTTTTCATCCATTTTATCTTGGACCAATTGCTTAAACTCCCAGCAACATTCAATCCCATGCCCTTATATCTTGTGGTACTCGCAATACAACCTATCTTCAACCTTCAATTTCTGGGCTTCTCCTTCTAACATCCCAACTACCACCATTTGGGCCCATACCCACTTTATGGGCGCTTTAACCTTAGCAACATTTTCCTTAATCATCTTGTCCTCATCCTCAATGACCGCATTCACTCATGCCTTCTGGTGGTTTGGTAAGGGGTTTCCTTTCTCATCTTATGTGTCGAATGATAACATGCCTAATTTCCTTAAATCACCTACCACTCTTTTAAACGCAGTACAGTTCTCAATGGTATACCCTCTAACACCTGCATGGTATTCGCATTGTGCCTTCTCATCGTACCACGCGAGATAGGTGGTGAGAAAGGAGGAACATGGCGTGGCAGTACCATATGAGACTTGACCAATTCAGCAAACAATTATGTATAAGTCATAGAGATGGGTGGGAAGTATGGCTTGGAGTTCCCTTGATATCTTCGTTCTTCCTTTAGTGTACTTGCTGCAACAGGTGCTAGAGTTGAAACATTAGGTTTATTGAAAACCACTCATTTTGAATAACTGGGGTTATAAACATTAGTTGCATTGATTTTATTTTCCCTCTTTTTATAGGGTTTCTTCGTTTCTCCACTATCCAACTTTCCATTTTTCACAGCCGCCAAAATCAACTCTCCATTCATTAACATGTCTGCAAAGCTTTTTAGTTGCATGATTTATCACGTGGTCATAAAAAGAGCCCTTCAATGTCTCCACAAACATTAGTGTAATTTAATTCTCTAGCAATGGTGGCTGAACTTGAGCAGTTACATCCCTCCATCTCTAGGCGTATTGGCGAAAACTCTCATGATGCTTTTGTTCCATCCCTTGCAGGACCAATCAGGTTGGAATCATGTATGAGACATGTTTGTATTGCTCACTAAAAGCCCTAGATAAATCCTTCCATGATCTAATGTTGACCCGACTTAACTGCATGTACCAGCGTGCAGTTGACCCTACTAAACTATCCTGCAAGCAATGAATGAGCAGCTTCTCATTACCCAGATACATCGACATCTTCCTACAGTACACATTTAGATGTACTGAAAGACATGTAGTTCCATTGTACTTCTCAAATTCTGTGATCTTAAACTTTAGAGGCACCTCCAAGTCAATCACCAAGCTCAGGTCTTTGGCATCCATGCCGCCATGTATACTTTCTTCCTGAAAAGACTTAATCATTCTTTCCAACTTTTTATAACGGTTCTCCCACTTTTTCTTAGCTTTTACCTTGTCAGCAATCTCATCGAGGTCAGGTACTTCATAGTTGTGAGCTTCATCTGTATTGGCCTTAAACTCGTTCCGGACGGAGGACTCAGCAAAGTGGGGAGACAGCTTAGCCTTTGGTGTTGAAGCTTCCTTTTGCAATCCAGGACGAGTGAAATTCATTCCCTAGAATCGGGCAGGGCGTTGGCTTCCTCTCTAATTTTTGCTACATCTGGGTCCTTGAATCCCAGAATTGCTACAATCGAGCTGACTGTCTTTCGGTGTACTAGCTCTATTTCTTGCTTTAAGTCTGTTTCCAACTTATCTAATCAGTCATGTGTGCTTTTATGGTTGGTTTCCAAGGTTGCCACTCTGTCTTCCATCGCTCTGACTTGGGACCGAGTTCCGTATTTGTGAGTTATTTTTGCTATTTTGAATTTCTATCATGTTTTATTTAGGTCAGATTCTTATCATGTTATGAATGCATGCAACAACATAAACAAAAAACTGCAAAGAAAACCAGCAAAACACACAAAAGTAAATGCAAATGCATGAATGCAAGCGAAGGGTCATTAATTCCATAAAATATTTGCTCAAGAAACAACTTTTTATTGAATACGAAAGGTCCTTATTACAAGAAATTTCAAATTTTCTACAAATATTTTTCAACACGAACTCATAATTCCTTGACTTCTTCAATAAGCCACATGAGTCTTGGTCTCACTTCCCCTACTAGCTTAACGTACTGACGAAGGGTTGCAGCTTCAGTGGCCAGCATCATCACGTGTCGAGCCACATCCTGTACTTGGGTTATGACAGTCCTATCGAACTCATCCCATTCTTGGAACCTTCGTGCATTGTCTCAGAGACTAGTAAACCAATAGTCATTTCCTTCATCAACTATATCTTCAAGGACCAAAATCTTCGTTTTGTACTCTTTAATGATATTGTCTATTTCTTCCACTTTCTCTCTTTGGGAATCATTCTCATTTAAGCTGGCCTGGAGTTATGTGTAAATGTGATCATTCTACAACCTTTGGAGAGACTGGTTCAGGACATTCAACTGCTTCAACTTCTTACATGTCTCATCATATGATGCCCGTAATTCAAACAAACGGTTCTTGTTGTCTTGGGCTTTCCTTTCCCAAACAACCACGTTTTCTTTTTTCTTTCTCATGAGCTCGTTTTCCCTTCCTATTTTTAATTGATTGTTTTCCCTTTTTCTTTTCTTTAGCAATCGCTCGTCTGTATTTTTCAATCTCCCACTTTCCACGCTCTCTCTCATTTCCCACAGCAAGCTCTATTTCTCGTTTCCACTGTTATAGGTTTTTTCTCAAATCAGCATTTCGAACAGTGGTCTGGAACTTGAGGAAATCAACCCTCTAGATTTCAATCTTCTTTTCTAAGTCCATGTATAGCTTCATTACTCGCTTCGTCTCCCCTTTATGTTTTTCCACATCAGGATTTGACTCGAACTTGTCTCGTTGGTTCTATTCTCGTAAGGTTTCTATCTCCAACTTGGCCCTTCTCAGTGCTTCTCTTAGGATGTCAGCTTTTGCAGGGACTGCCTTCAAGTGTTTTCCTAAAGACTTAGCTTGTCCAGGTGTGGGTGCTATGACTTTTTCATTCATTCTTGTATGCCTTCAAATATCATAGTCATGGGTGTACATGCAATGACTATCTGACTCCAACTCTATGCAATAACAGTAGTTCCACGAATCACCGATTACCTGTATCTTCTGCCTGAACTCCCCCTGGAACTCAAATTTTGACAAGCTAAGACCAGTAGTGAATGGGATGAACTGCCTAAACCCAAACTGACGAGATACTAACAGAGTTGCGCATCCAATTCCTCCCCATAAACCAAGTAACATCAGAAAATTGAAATCCCCACATTTGTGCAGAACTTTAGTATGACCCATCCAAGGAACCCTCCATCTAATGTCTTCATCACGACAGTCTTTGAAGATATCAATCCACTTTCTCTTCTTAACAATTGGCCATTCTTTTGCCAAGAACTCCCAAGAGGATAGAAGTTTGGGGAAAATACATTTGACAAGGCTAATGTTGGGCATTTCCAGATGTGACTAAGGGCCCAAACCTGTAGTAAGGGAGCATACCCACCAAAATGCACACCTTCCACTTTTTGGCACGTATTCAGGGAAATGAAAGTTTTAGCTAACACATATGGCACTAGGTTGACCCCTCTCTTTAGTTGCTCAAAGAAATCTAACAACGCTACATCGATATTTCCCAAGACTTTCGAAAAGATAACTAGGTCGTAGATTGCAATAGCCAAGAGGTCCACTCTCTTTTCTTTATCTGGATAAACTGGAATTATGTTTCGGATACTTGACCAAAGAAAATTAAAACTACCTCCTCTTTTTTGTATCAATCTCTTAGTCCAACCATCACTCATACCGTTGAAAGCTTGGAGTCTTGAATGCGAGTTTTTGTTTTTAAGCGGCTTGGCATAAATCCAGTTCTTCTTCACCATGCGCAGATTGAAAAGAGCTAAGTACTCCTCAAATGTAGGTATCATATCTTCTCTATTAAGAGTGAAGCAGCAGTTTCCAGGATTCCAGAACTGAACCAAGGCTTTCAAAAATGGCTCATCCACCTTTACATATAGGAGATACGCTATATCACCATAAGCTTCATAGAATAACTGCTTGGTTTCATAATCAAAGCGGTCCCAGATTCCTCGCAGTTCTTGCATGTTATTCTGTTTATTACTGATATGGGCATACTCTGAGGTCTCTGTCTCATGATCAACTGCTAGACTGTCTCCAAATGTTCGATGATTAACCTCAGACCAATGTCACACTCTTGCATTCTTATCTTCACTCTTTAGGATCCTTCCATCCATGTTGAGAGCTTTTCAAAGTTGAGCAAAATGTTTTTGAGAATCAATCCCTTCTGGATATGGAATGATGTTGCATGAATGAATATGCAAAACAACAAAACAAGAAGGAAAAAGATTAGAATTAAGAAAACAAAAAGAGACCAAAATGATTTCACGAATAATTCTGGGCAGCACATTCCAACACTCCAGGACATGTCTCCACGGTTTATCCGCAACAATTTTGACCAGACTTAAAACCCTAGGTTTGCCGCATGGCTCTATTGGGGTAGGCTCTAGATTCTCAAACGGTCTGGCTCTAAAAGGGTATCTAAGTTGTCTTTGTTGTCCCCTACTAAGGGTAGCAATGCCCCTGGTTCTCACCCATTATAGGTTTCGAACGAACCAAGTTCAACTCAGGAGGACTCATTTCCTATGTCTTCTCGAAGGATCGATATCCTTACGAAGAGATGAGGCATATGAGTCCCGAAGGTACTTGCTAGGCTCATACGGAGAATCAATATTTTGACATGAGCAAAATGTTTTCCCCCACTTAACAATTAGGACGAAGATCGGGTATAGAGCTTTTGCAACAATTTTAAAATGCGTAAAATAGAATTATATTCATTGAACGAACGAACAGATTGAATGATTTGTGAACTTGCAAATTCCATTTCCTTTTTAAAACTTTGAAAACAATTTGTGGCCTAACCCTCTTTTGTTTTAAAAAAAACAAAATCTCTCCAGTGGAGTCGCCAAGCTGTTGCAACCTCCTTTTTACGGGAAGCTTCAACGTTATTTGGAAAACTTAATAATACAAGGCTTATTTTAATAAAAACAAATGTTATTTGGAAAAGGTGTAATTGGATCACTTTTAAAACAAGGTTTATTTTAATAAAATGTTTTACTTATCAAAATAACATTTTTGGTCCACGAAAACAAGAGAAAACAGGTTCGGAGGTTGGTTATATGCGGGGAAGGGTTAGCACCCCACAACGCCCAAAAATTGCACCTAATTGTTTTCAAAAAAGCATTTTGAAAATTAGAATTTGCAAGTTCACAAGAGTTTCAACTTATTCGTTTGTTTAATGGATATAAATCTATTTTAACAGCCTTACCGTCCAAAAAATAAACTCCAATCACCGCCAACACTCATGGCGCTAACCCGTCATTTCCGTTTGGTAAGACACCACATTAATTATTTTCCACTTTTTAAACAAACAAACAAAAAGATTAGGTGTTTTAAAGTCTTTTAAAACCAATAAATGATTAAATCCTAAAGAGGTCTACATTCATTTTAACAATTAAAGTTATAATACAATTAAGTGTATTTTAAAATTATGAAGGAAATTTTGCTGCACACATGTCTCTATTCTAGGTTTATTAAAGAACCTATTCCTAGGGTTTCAACAAATACATATAAATATAAAAAGGAACTAGATTACTTAAATTAAATTAATAATCAAAATAATTGCTAAACTTTTTTAATAAAAGAAAAGGGTAATTAGCTTTTATTTAAAAAAACTGCATTAGGGACTAAATAGAAAGAAAACAAAATGTGAAGGTTAATTTGAAAACAATTGTAAATCTGGTGCCGAATTAAGAAGGGAAAGGACGAAATTGAAAGGATTTAAAACTAAAGTGTTGCGGTATAAGACCCGTCAAAGTAGGGCGCGGGTTGAAAGGCGGATACGGGTTGGGTCTCAGGTTGGTTTATATAACCAATATAAGAAACAACAAACATTTCCCACCCTTTTATTAAAATGGATCAAAACCAACTTCTTTTAAATTCTATGTGGAGTTCATCCATGTTCTTCGTGAATTGAAGAACATGGCGATAGTCCGTCGTGCGGGCCATAATCCACCGGCGCTGGCCACTGTTGCCGGTGACAAAATTTCTTAGAAAATTCCATTTTTCCATATTTTGACGAGCCTCAAATCACATTTTATCATCGGAGTTCTTCTGAAACCAAATCCACGGTGGTGCTTTCAAAACGAAGGTAAAAATGCTTATCCCTTTTCCTTTATTTTTTTAAAAAAAAACTATGAATATAGAAGAAAGAAATTACCAGCAAAAAAGATCTTTATTTCTCTGATGAACTCTCGATTACAATTGCTTGCTTGCTTGCTTGCTTACAACTTCTGGAATTTGAATGCCTATTGTCGTGAATCGTATGTGTATTGTGTATCGATTGTGTAAATCGTATGAATCTGGTGTTATTTACAAAGAATTACAATGTTATTTATAGGTACAAAAATGCTTGAATCCCTAAAAATCATCTATAATGCTTCTGTTCTGGCTCTGATTTTTAGCCGATTTGCTGTTGACTCGCGATTTGCCTCTGTTTTGAATCCAATTTAGCTTGATTCTTACCTCAGCTTCAATTTAGGGATTAGCCCGTGCTGTATTTTAGGGATTTAACCCCAATTTGTTTCTTTTGTGTTTCAGGTAACTGCAAATGTGGACAACACTGTCGGACAAAAAGAAATGAGTTAGTACCGGATAAAAATAATAAATACATAAATAAAAGGACAAATTAAATAAGGTAAACAAACAAAACAACCCTATTTATCCGGTCTAAAACACCTAAGGTTATCCGTACATGCAGTATTGGTGCTAAGAGGTACCTGAACTGTCCTTGTTGTCCCCTACTAAGGGTAGTAAGGCCCCCGGTCATCACCCATTATAGGCTCTTTTCAACCGGGTTCAATTCAGGGAGACCCATTCTCTTATGCCTACTCGAAGGAACAATATCCTTACGAAAGCATAAGGTACTCGAGCCCCGAAGGTACTTTCTAGGCCTACACGGAGAAACGATATCCTCACGAAAGCATTAGCGTTTTCCCCCCACTTAAGAAAAGACAGGTTTATATGCCAAATTTTAAATGCGTTAAAATAAACGCGCAATTATAACCGAATGTTAATTTAATAGTCAATTTAATCTGTAACTTCTGATATTAGTAAAGCGGTAATTACTTAAAAAGCTCGAATCACTTTATTTTGTTTGAAAAAACAAAAAAATGTCCCTAGCGGAGTCGCCATCTTTAGCGATGTTTGTTTCGCTAAAAAAAGGTTTTTATTTTGTTTTGTTTAAAAATGTCTTCCGTGGTATTTTGTAAAAAAACTGTATTTTATTTTGAAAATGGAGTCGCCACCGGCCACTTAGGTAGGTCGGATACCATAAAATCATAGATTTGAAAACTGTTGGGTTCGGGAGTCGGTTACGGATGGGGAAGATTAGCACCCCCACACCGCCCAAAATTGGTACTTTAATAATTATTGCTTTATTAATATTAAACTTTCCGGATTAAAGTGACAATTAATTTAAAATTTGGTTATAAGTACGAGTAGATTTTAAAGGCCCTGTTATCCTAGAGTAAACGCCCAACCACCATCACTACGCCTGATACTGGCCCCGTTTACGCTCAGATAAAAGGGTACCGCATTGACAATTTATATTCCATTATGCAACCTTAGAAAGCAAAAATAATATATGGCAAATAATTTAAATACAATAAAAATACAAATAAATATTAACATAATAAAATATTAATCTAACATAAATAAAATACTAATCTAAAACATACATACATAAATATTAATCTAACTCATAAATAAAAACAAATCTAACATAAATAAAATGCTAACATTCATAAATATTAATCTAACACATAAATAAAAATAAATTTAACATAAATAAAATATTAATATAAAACATAATAAATACTAATCTAAAACATAAATAAACATACAAACTAAAAAACACAATTTTAAATTAACTACTACTTCATTAAATCATAAAAATTACAACATAGATAAAAAGGAAAGAAAATATACCTAACTAGGAGCTCGAATGACGAACCCCGACTGAACCCCACCGAGATATACCACAACCTCTCCAAAAATGAACTAGATCGGATCCAAAATAGGACTCTGATCGAATCGGTTAGGACCGAGAACACTGCCCCAATCCTTGGCTACCCGAGAGCCAAGCTCTCTTATTTTGGGCATGCCACTGCCGGCTCTCTTGTGCGTTCAATCCCCCCCATGCCTCCTATTTATAGGCAATTGGGGGATTGCTTGGGTGACGTGGAGAGCTTAGCTCCACACAATATTTCCCTTTTTTTGCTTTTTTAATTTAATTTTTTTTTGTTTTTATATTATTTTTTTATTATCATTTTTTTATTTTTCATTAATTTTATATTAATAATATTACTATTAAAATAATATTAATAACACTAAAACCTGTCAAAAATGAGTGATTACAAGCAATAATATCTAGAACAATTCTAATATTACAAGAAATGAGTGGCATCTAGCAATACATCATTGCTACCTAAGTTACATGAAATCGTGGTTCAATTTAACATTTTTTCGTGATTAACTTCTTTTATGTATTTCATCCTTTTGTCCTCACATCTAGATCAGACACAAGTCATGAATTAGTCACACTTGTATAGTCCATCTAATGTTTCTTGATATCTTGAGTAGACTATTATAAATGAATAACTATGATATCCCATATCAATTTATTCGAGCATGGCCATGCATTTTCTAGTCTCACTCAATCAAGTGGTCTATGATATTAATCCTATTATGTAGGAGGGACAAATCTTATCTTGATCAACCATATTTCACTACATGGATTGTGACATATCCAATATCAGTCTTTATAGTGTAGTCAATTACGACACACGTTTGGCTGTATCAAAATATGTCACTCACTATGTTGAAATAATGATGATCTCAAGTCTGAGGATCATACATGTAGTTATCACCATGAACAATGTTGTGACTGTCACATAATAGTACAAGAAACATGCTCATAGCGGGTCAGTCCAATACGTCGTTCCCTAACACATACTTATGTATTCAGTTTGACATCTCTATGTCAATGACAACACTTTGTCATCAATCAACTACATATTAGTCTTAATACATTATTGTTGTCCAAGCCCACATAATTCTCGACTAAGGACATTTAAGAATAACTATATTATTCTAAGGACTTTATTATAATTTAGTTTATTTATAGATACACAGAATAAGACTAAAATAATAATAATGGCTTCTTATTAATAAACAAGATAAAATAAGTATGTCTTTTACAACCATCTCATAATAGGCCTTTGGGTATACTCCAACAATCTCCCACTAGCACTAAGACCAATTACTCATGTATCTAATACCAAGAGACTTAGTGTGACACTTATGCTTCTACTGTGTCAGAGGCTTTGTCAGTGGATCGGTGATATTGTCATCTGTTGGTACTATGTATATTTCTATATCCCCTCGATCAATGATTTCACGAATGAGATGGTAACGCCTAAGTATGTGTTTGGATTGTTGGTGAGATCTAGGTTCTTTTGCTTTTGCGATGGCTCTGTTGTTGTCACAATGTAGATCTATAGCATTTGATATGCTAGGCACGACCCCTAGTTCATATATGAACTTTTTGATCCAAACAACCTCTTTTGCAGCATCACTTGCTGCAATATACTCGGCTTCTATCGTAGAATCTGCTATTGTATCTTGCTTTGAACTTTTCCAACTTATAGCACATCCGTTAAGGAAAAATAAAAAAACTCAATTGCGATCGAGAATCATCCTTATCAGTTTGAAAGCTTACGTCAGTATAACCTTTTATACTTAGGTCTTCCTCACCTCCATACATGAGGAATGTATCCTTAGTTCTTCTTAAGTACTTAAGGATGTTTTTTACTGCAACCCAATAACCTTCACTGGGATCTACTTGTTATCGACTTGTCATACTTAGTGCATATGATACATCTGGACGTGCACATAGCATGGCCACATGATAGATCCAATGGTCGAAGCATATGGTATCTTACTCATGTGTTTTCTCTCTTGAGGCGTTGAAGGGCACATTTCCTTCGAGAGATAAATTCCATGTCTCATAGGTAAGAATCTTTTTTTAGATTCTTCTATAATAAATCTTTTTAGTACTTTGCCTATGTATGTATTTTGACTTAGTCCTAGGAGTCATCTTGATCTATCTCTATAGATCTTGACTTCTAATATGTAGGTTGCTTCACCCAAGTCTTTCATAGAAAAACATTTTCCTAACCAAGTCTTTACAGACTGTAAGGTAGGTATGGCATTTCCTATCATTAGTATGTCATCCACATGCAATACCAAGAATGTAACAGTGCCACTAGCTTTCTTGAAAATACATGGCTCATCTTCATTTTTAATAAAACCAAATTCTTTGATTGCCTCATTAAAACGAAGATTCCAACTTCGACAAGCTTGCTTCAGTCCATAAATGGATCTTTGTAGCTTGCATGCTTTTGGGGCATCTTTTGGATTGACAAAACCCTCAGGTTGTGTCATGTACACATCCTCATCCAATTTTCCATTAAGGAAAGCGGTTTTGACATCAATTTGCCAGATTTCATAATCATAATATGCAGCTATAGCAAGCAATATCCGGATGGATTTAAACATAGAAACAGGGGGAAAGTTTCATCATAGTCTATACCATGAATTTAACAAAACCCCTTAGCGACCAATCACCCTGTGTATGTTTGTATATTGCCATCCATGTCAATTTTCTTTTTGAAAACCCATTTGCACCATATGGGCTTAATTCCTTCGGGTGGGTCAACCAAAGTCCATACTTGGTTTTCTTACATGGAATCCATCTCAGATTTCAATAGCTTCTAGCCATTTCTCAGAGTCTGAGCTCTCCACTGCTTCATGATAAGTCTTGGGCTCATCTTGGTCCATGAGAAGAACATCTCCATGCAATATGACAAGAAATCAATATCTCTTAGGCGCATTGCGTTCTCTCATAAACCTTCGCAGTGGTTGTGTTTCAAGAATGATTGGTGTTCCTCAACTATTTGTAGAACTTGTTGTTGTTCAATCTTTGGTTCTGTGATCTATGGTTGATGTTGAATTTCTTCAAGTTTAATATTTCTCCCACTTCCCTTTATGAGAATAAATTCTCTCTCAAGGAAGACTCATGTTCGAGTAACAAACACTTTGTTCTCAGATGGATTGAAGAAATAATATCCTTTAGTTTCTTTAAGATACCCTACAAATTACATTTATGAGATTTGGGTTCAAGTTTTGTAGACATCTAATGTTTAACATAAACTTCACATCCCCAAATTTTCATAAAAGACATATTAGGACGCTTCCCAGTCCACATCTTATATGGTGTCTTTTGAACCGATCTAGATGCAACATGATTTAGTGTGAAAGCAGTTGTTTCTAGCACATGTCCCCAAAAAGAAGTTAGAAGATCACCATGACTCATCATTGACCGAACCATGTCTAACAATGTTTAATTTCTCCTTTCAGGGACTCCTATAAGAAAGGTTCACATATATCAAATTGTTCGAGAACAAAAGAATCCAAAAATCCATTTTTATGAAGTTTTGATATGCGTGTCTCACTTATATGACCCAAGCGGCAATGTCAGAGATAAGTTTGATTAGAGTCATTTGTTTTTGATCTTTTCGTATTTATGTTATATATGGAATTGTCTTGATATAAGATATAGAGGCCATTGATTAATTGAGCCGTATCATAAAAATATTATTGAGGGAAAAAGAACAACTATTATTCTTAATAATAATATCAAAACCAATCTTGTCCAAACAAGAAATTGAAATAATGTTTTTAGTCAAACTAGGTACGAAATAACAATCCTTTAAATCTAAAACAAGTCCACTAGGTAATGACAAAGTATATGTTCCTATAGCTAATGCAGCAACTCTTACTTCATTTCCCACTCGTAGGTCCACGTCTCTTTTTGCCAATTTTCTACTCCTTTTTAGTCCCTGTATAGAAGTACAAATGTGTGAACCACAACCAGTGTCTAATACCCAAGAAGTAGATATTGATATATTAATATCAATAACATAAATACCTGATCTGGACTGTCCATTTTCTCTTGCCTTCTTGATGTCCTCAAGATAGACAGGGCAGTTTCTCTTCCAATGTCCAGCATTGTTGCAATGGAAACACTTTCCTTCTTTTGCAACTCCTCCTTTGGGTTTCAATGCAACCTTTCCTTTGTTAGGCTTTGGCTTTGCCTTGGTGTTAGGTTTTCCTTTTCTGTTATCCTTTCAGACCATTATAATAGGTTTGCAGCTAACCTTTTTCATGTTGTTTTTTGATGTTCTTAACAGACCAAGCAACTGAGGCAATGATTTGTTAATTTCATTCATATTGAAATTAAGAACAAACTGATTAAAACTATCTGGCAATGATTGTAGGATAACATCAGTAGCCAATTCAACACTTAGAGGGAAGCCCAACTTTTCCAAGGTCTGAATATACCCTATCATTTTGAGAACATGATTTCCCACTGAAGTTCCCTCAACAATTTTGCATCGAAACAAAGCCTTAGAGGTCTCATACCTCTCTTGACGAGCTTGCCCCTCATATAATTCCTTGATATTTTTAACCATCTCATGGGGAACCATGTCCTCATATTGCTTTTGAAGCTCAGGGGTCATGGTCGCAATCATCAAACAACCGACATCTACCATGTCACTTGAATATTTTTCAAAGGCTTCCAATTCATCTTTAGAGCCATCATCTGCTGGCTTTTTAGGGATAGGTTCTTTGATGAATATTAGTTTTTGTTCATGTTTTAGGACAATCTTCAAATTACGAAACCAGTCACGAAAGTTTAGGCCATTTAATTTGTCCTTCTCAAGGACGGATCACAATGATAATGAATTTGAATTTTCCATAATAAATCTAAAACAATAAAATATGATGTATAAGTACCCTTTTATCATGTTTATAAAGTAATAACATTCCCACTATTAAAAACCCTCAAAATCAAAAAACTTGCTAAAAGTATTTCTAGTGGGTAAGGATTCATATTTCATTTCATTCTAAGTCAGCTTTGGCTTTACTCCTAGAATTAAATTATTTAGGTCAGAAACACTTGCTAATTACATCTCATGTAATTCCTATATTTGATGAACAACTATTTGTCCAAAACAAAAGTTCATATGGTCTAATAGAAAGAACAATAATGAACAGTGCACCAGGTAGGTAACTTATTAAAAGAGAAGTGGTGTAATGGCATGCTTAAATACCAAGTCTTTCACAGAACCAATTCTAGACATGCACTTTTGTATTGTTTTTCAATCACCGAAGTTCTTGAACAATCATTAGTCTTTAGGTTTCTAATCTTATTAGAACAAACTAGTTTAACCAATATTACAACCAATGAATATCACTTGTTTATTCTTCGCGTTTAACCAAGATAGATCTAAGTATTTTGCTTTGGAAAAATTTACATAGTACCAATCGAGGTTTTAACGAGGTTGGGTGACTAGTTTTAATTAAATATGGAGGGTTTTAGTTATATTAATCTCACTATTCTATTATGATCTAATCAATTACCATCATGCTAAAAAACATACATTGTATCATATACATGTAAAGCAGTAAATATAAATGCAATGGTTATTGTAACACCCACTTCCCGGTCTAGTAGAGAACTGGGTCGAAAAGTGTTATCGGAAGCTTATTCGAAGATCAAAAGAAGGAATCAGAGTTAAGAACTTGTTCGGGATATTTTATTAATCATTCTTAAAACTTACTGAATCTATTTGTTACTATTCTTGTTAGAATCGGGGTCAATTTTAACCTTTTTCAAACTTAGGGACTAAATCGTAAACTTTAAAAATTAGCGATCCTAATCCGAATTCTTTATTAACAACTTGTAATTAAACTTACCAATTATTAATCTGTGAAGTTTCGTTACTATCGGATATCGTTAACCTAATCAATAAGATCGTATAGTTATTAGTGACCAATTTGTTAAACTGTCCAAATTCTGTTTCTATGCCTATGTTTGTTAAACTGTCCATCCTTAGCTCACGTATAGCATATCATAGCATTCTCATATCAAATTTCACATAGCATATTATAGCATGATCGTATTATACCGTACCATATTCACAAGTTATCCATGACAAATCATACCTTGCGAATATCAATTGCAAACTTACCATGCTCACCGTAAGCATCCACACAAGCATTTCTCTACTTGAGCCTTTAGCAAGATACATATTAACATGAAAATCACAAATCAAATGCAACGGGATGGCTCCGTGCTGATCCTTTGACACGACTACACTTACTTTGATTAATAAAGTTTTAGGATTCTCGAATTTCAATTCCTTTGCTCCTAAGCTTGATTGGAGATGATGGATCATTCTCCTCCAATTTTTGAGCCAACCGATGGATTTTTGAGGGAATCTTCAAATCAAATAACACTTGAGTTTAAAGTGGCAAACAAAGGAGGTGTGTGCTTGCTTGAGGTTGAAGACAACAATAGAGGAGCTTGCTTATTTGAAGACAAGGTTTTTGGGTTTTACTTTCGGGAGTTCAAAAGATGATAACCTCGCATTGTTTCATTCTTTTAATACTTATTTGGCCATCCTAATCATGTCTCACCTATACTTCAACCAATAGGAACATTTCCTCTATCCAAGGGTTTTCCTAAACCCAATGGTCATTAGCTTTCCAAGTTGGCTAATGACTTCAATAGTCATATTTTCTGATGACTTTCACGTGGGGAAGGCCAAGCAAGGAGGTGAGTAAGCACTTTGCTTAATTCCTCTCAAATTAAGCCTTAAAAAAATTCGAAATAGGGGACCTGTATTGATACACTCATGGTCGTATCGATACTCCCTTGCTAAAACAGGTAAGTTAGTTATTGGCAGTTGGACCATGTCGATACTGGTTTGACCGTATCGATATGCCTAACATAGAATTTGCATTTTGGCTTTGAATCTAGTGCAAGGAATTTCATTTACTCAAATAGGACCAAAACGTAAGTAGAAAGGTCAATCATTGCAAATGTTTAACACATCGGATTCAAAATTTTTGATCACCGGAACCTACTTTTAACTAGGCCAATTTTTAGGATGTGTCAGACTTGTTACGAAGTCTCTTGATTTCTCGTGCGAGGATCTGCACAGGTTCTTCCTCGTACGTAAAATTGGATTCAATTTCCATAGATTCTGGTTGGATTACGTAGGAAGAATCTGGCCGGTACTTCCATAGCATAGATACGTAGAAAACATTATGAATTCAGCTTAACTCTTCAGGGAGAGCTAATCGGTAGGCAACAGGTCCAACTCTTTCGATCACTTCGAATGGGCCAATGAAACGAGGACTTAGTTTCCCTTTTTGCTAAAATATAGGATCTTCTTCCATGAGAAACTTTGAGGAAGGCCTTCTCACCAACCTCGTACCAAATATCTCTTCTCTTCAGATCAGCATAGGACTTCTGTCGATCGAAGGCAGCTTTAACGCAATCACGAATAATGGTTGTCCTTTCTTTGGTTTCCCAAAGTAAGTCAGGACCTAACATCTTGCCTTCACCAAGTTTGGTCCAGCAAAGAGGAGTTCTACATATTTGAATCGAGTCTTGATAATTGTTATTGTATGCGAACTCGACTAAGGGTAAAGATTTCTCCCACGTATCCCCAAAGTCGATAACACAACCTCAGAGCATATCTTCCATAATCTGTATAACTCTCTCAGATTGGCCATCAGTTTGAGGATGGAAAGCAGTGCTTAGGTGCACTCGCATTCCCAAAGCTTCGTGTAAGGCCCTCCAAAATTGTGCTGCGAACTGAGGGTCACGATCGGAGATAATAGATACTGGGACCCCGTGTAAATGGATAACTTCACGGATGTATAGCTCCGTGAGCTTAGGCAAACTGAAATCCATTCTAACCGAAAGGAAATGAGTAGATTTGGTGAACCGGTCCACCACAACCCAAATAGCATCATTCTTCTTCGGAGTCATTGGCAAACCACTTACAAATTCCATCGTAATACGCTCCCATTTCCATTGTGGAAGCTCGATAGGCTGTAAAAGACCAGTCAGCACCTTATACTCAGCTTTGACTCGTTGACAAGTCAAACACCTCACCACGAAGTCTATGAACTCATTCTTCATACTAGACCACCAATATAACTCTTTTAGATATGTGTACATCTTGATGGCTCCCAGATGAACAGAGAAAGGGCTAGAATGAGCTTCACTTAAAATTTGATTCTGAAGATCATCATCATCGGGCACACAGATACGGTCGCAGAAATATAACAAGCCTTCAGAATTCATAGCAAAGTTAGGGTTTACGTTATTCTTGATCTTAGCAATGAGAGGTTGCAACTCCTCATCGGTTTCTTGGAGTGCTTTGATTCGAGACACAATGGTTGACTGAACTCTCAATTCTGCTAACAACTTGTCATGCTTCTTAAGTCAAAAGTGAGCATTCAAACATCTCGGAGAGGAAGTGGGCTTTCGACTAAGAGCATCGGCCGCAATATTGGCTCTACGGGGATGGTAACTAATAACCAAGTCGTAGTCTTTCAAAAGCTCCAACCAACGAAGTTGACGAAGATTTAATTCCTTCTGAGTTAGGAGCTACTTTAGGCTCTTGTGATCAGTGTACAAGTAACACTTCTCACCATAGAGGTAGTACCGCCAAATTTTTAAAGCAACACACAATTGCGGCTAACTCCAGGTCGTGGGTCGGATAGTTTAACTCGTGAGGTTTAAGTTGACGTGAGGTATAAGCTATGACTTTGCCTTCTTGCATCAGTACACAACCTAATCCCAGGTGGGATGCATCATTGTACACAATGAAGTCTTTGCCCGACTCAGTTGCACCAAAATAGGAGCATGGGTCAGAACTTGCTTAAGCTGATCAAAACTTCTTTACTTATCCACTATCCATACAAAGGGAGTTTCCCTATGGAGAAGCTTTGTCAAGGGTGCAGCAATCATTGAGAACCCTTTAACGAATCTACGGTAGTAGCCTACAAGGCCTAAAAATCTACGAACTGCTCCAACATTCTTTGGAGGGATCTAATCAAGGATTGCTTGGATTTCTTTGGGTCAACTTGGATTCTCGCAAAAGAGATTACATGGCCAAGAAAGAACACTTCGGATAGCCAGAATTCACATTTGCTGAATTTGGCATATAGTTATTTCTCTTAGAAAGTCTTAAGTACAATCCGGAGATGTTCTTCATGAGTAAAAGCATCTTTGGAATAGATAAAGATGTCATCTATAAAGACAACCACGAACTTGTCTAAGTAGGGCCTAAATACGCGGTTCATCAAATCCATAAAGGCTGTAGGAGCATTCGTAAGCCCAAATGGCATTACTAAGAATTCATAGTGGCCATACCTAGCTCGGAAGGCAGTCTTTGGAACATAAAACTCCTTCACTAGCATTTGATAGTACCCGGATCGAAGGTCTATCTTTAAGAAGACAGGAGCATCTTTCAATTGGTTGAAAAGGTCATCAATCCTTGGTAATGGATATTTGTTTTTGATCGTCACCTTATTCAACTGACAATAGTCAATGCATAGACGCATCACTCCATCTTTCTTCTTAACAAACAAAACTGGTGCTCCCCAAGGTGAGGAACTTGGTCGGATGAACCCCCTATCCAAAAGGTCTTGGATCTGGGCTTTTAGCTCTCTCAACTCTACCAGGGTCATTCTATACGGAGTAATAGAGATCGGAGTTATCCTAAGTTGCACTTCTATCCTGAATTTGACTTCTCGAGTGAGAGGGAGTCCCAAAAGCTCATCGGGGAACACATCAAAAAACCCTTTCACTACAGGCACATTCTCGAGCTTTAGATCTTCTTTAGACCCCATGGCACACATAAGAGTCTTCTTAGGCTCCGGTTCAGATTTCATCAAGGTTATACTCTTCTTACCGAGTCCATGGAGATATAACTTCTTCTTAGAACAGTCCACCCAGGCTTGATGTTCAGCTAGACAGTCAAGGCCTAGGATGAGATCGAATTCTCGAAAGGGTAATGCCATCAAGTTGGTCAAAATGGGATCCCTTGGATCCTTATAGGGCAAGCTTTATAGATCAATTGAATAACCACACTATCACCTAGCGGGTTAAAAACAATAATCTTGGAAGCAACAGGTTCAAGGTCTAAGGCATATCTTTCTATCAAAGGTTCACTTATGAAAGAATGCGTAGAGTCTGAATCTACTAATGCATAAACAAGATCAGAACATAATTCCACCATACCTACAATCGCATCAGGTTCATCCTCCTGCTCATGACCCGAGACATGGATCATCTGGGCTGAAGTATGAGGGTCACGACTAGCTGGAGGGGCATTGGTGTTATGAGGTCTCCCTATAGATCCAGATGGCACTTGCTTTGCTCCCCTTCCTTTGCTATGATTATTCTAGGAAGCCACGAATGCATTAGCATGAGGATTCTGTGGACACTGTCAGATAAAGTGCCCAAACTCACCATAGAGATAACAGGATCCAGATTATCTACGACACTGCCCAGGGTGCCTCTTCTGACAGAAGTTACACAAAGGAATCTGAAAACCCTTCGCGAAATTGTCTGTACTATCGATGGAAGTTGTACGAGCAACGAATATTCTTGCAGACTGGAATTGTGGCACATAGCCAGATCGTGGTAACTGCTGAAAAGTGGCAGACTTCTGGTCCCACCACCTTCCCTTCTTCTGTGGCATTGGAGGCTTGGAATCATCTCGAAATCTTTTGTCAAATCGTGCTTGATTCCCTCTTCTTCTCTCGTAAGCCTTTTGAGAGGCTTCAGTAGCAATGACTAGATTAACAAGAGTATGAAATTCCTCTATCTCCAAAGTAACAAAGAGGGGACGTAATTCATCATATAGGCTGTCTACGAACATTCGATACTTCTCCTTCTCTGTGTGGATGATCTCGGTACCATATCTTGCATATTTGCAGAAGTCGTGGATGTACTGCTCCATAGGTCTTCACCCTTATCTCAGATGGAGGAATCTCTTATGACTTTCAGTGATATAGTGGTCACTGATGTACTTTTTGCAGAACTCTTGAAGGAAGAAGTTCTACGTAATTCGGTGTTCAAGGACAATGAAGGTCATAGTAACCCACTAGCTCTGGGCCTCTTCAGCGATCAAGGCCAAGGCACATTCTAGCTTGTGCTCCTTAGGGCACTTCATCTATTTATTCAGCACAATTAGAGTATTCTCCAACTAGTATTCTGTGATTTCATAATTATCTAGGTCCTAGCCGGTGAAGGTATAAACCGAATACTACTTGAGCTTATCAATAGGGGCTGTCAAATCAGATTGAGGTGCTTCAGTAGGATGAGGGGGCGGTTCTTGTCGGAGAGACACGACCACTTGTTTGAGTATGTCGGTCATCGACAGCGAATACTCCTACTAAGCTGCAGGCATCGGAGGAGGACGAGGTGGGTCATTCTGCCCCACTTGTTCAGGCCTTGCTTTGGGCCTCAAATTATCCCCTTGATTCGAGGAGGAGCCAGGATTGGGTTCATTCACAACGCGTCTATCAGTAGGCGCAGACATATTCGGATCTAATTATACATAAAAATTAAATTGTGTAAGGTCCAAGTAACAGATATCATAAACAAATAACTCCTAGGTGACATAAGTACATACGGACTCGTAATGGGCTTCATTTTAGTCCAAGAAATGACTAAACCTAGGCTCTAATACCATAATTGTAACACCCACTTCTCGGTCTAGTAGAGAATCGCGTCGAAAAGTGTTATCGGAAGCTTATTCAGATATCAGAAGACAAAATCAAAGTTTGAAACTTATTCGGGATATTTTATTAATCATTCTTAAGATTTATTGAATCTATTTATTACTATTCTTGTTAGAATCTGGATCAATTTTAACCTTTTTCAAACTTAGAGACTAAATCGTAAACTTTACAAATTAGCTATCCTAATCCAAATTCATTATTACCAACTTGTAACTAAACTTACCAATTATTAATCTGTGAAGTTTCGTTGCTATCGGATATCGTTAACCTAATCAATTAGACCGTATAATTATTAGTGACCAATTTGTTAAACTGGCTGTAACATCCCAAAAACCGGTCTAGTCGGAATTGGGTTTCGACAATCGGAAAATTTATGTCAAGATGATCTAGCTTTATGTTTATGTTGTCGAAATTACTGA
Organism: Hibiscus mutabilis; assembly: GCA_019671005.1. Classification (NCBI taxonomy): domain Eukaryota; kingdom Viridiplantae; phylum Streptophyta; class Magnoliopsida; order Malvales; family Malvaceae; genus Hibiscus; species Hibiscus mutabilis. The sequence continues at coordinate 29,542,405 of CM033715.1, forward strand.
TTCTCTGGTTAAAGGACCATAATTCACTTTAATCTTTAAATTGGGACCTTATTTGGAAAGTTAAAATGTTGAATCTGAGCTAAGGGTATCGATACGATAGGTGTCGTATCGGTACGGTATAATGGTTTTAACTAAATTTTGGATTTTTCCTTAGCCATATCGATACAACCCCACGTGTATCGATACGGGCCCCTATAGAAATGGCATATTGTGCTTAAATCACAAAGACCGAGAGTGGTGATGACTCACCTGCCTATTGCTATCATCCCCATGTGAAAACAACCTGAAAAGATGGCTAATGGTCATCAATTATCTTGAATTAAAGCAAACCCTATAGCCAAGGAAAGCTTTTTATTGGCTCGTTGATGAGGTGGATAGGGAATAGCAAACCCTTAGGCTTGGGAAACCTTGTTATTGGCTGATTGAAAGGTGAATAATGATTAAAAGCTACAAAAATAAACAAATGAGTAATTCTTATTCTTACTTTTGCAATCACTGGGATCAAATCTCACCTTTTTCTATTCATCCTTTTTCCTCCTAGGCAAGCATCACCATTGTTGCTCAAGCTTACACCTCTCCATTAGAGCTCATTTAGCTTAAGCTTCCCTTGATTTGAAAGCATCATTCCATGGCTATTACTTGGGCAAGCATAAGCCCTAAATCTATTGATGATTCCATAAGCCTTTGAATGTTCGATTTCATGATAAGCTATTGTTCTTCAAACCTTAAGTTTCTAGTAGCTAATGATTATCCTATTGATTCTAATAATCTTCTATTGTCTTTTCCTAGCTCAAGTATCGAAAGAAGCTAATTTGTCATCTCCATCGAAAGCTAGGAATAAAGGAATCACTATCCGTAAGCCTTATAGCCAACGTGAGTGTAGTCGGTGTCCTAAGAGTTGGTTAGGTGCCCAACTCGAATCATTGAACATTGAATTTGATATTACTAACCATTGAAATGAAGGTTTTTGCATAAAACGTTATTGTAAGCTATGTTTGGTAAGTAAGTGGTAAGTATTGCACTGAATTCATAAGCATTGCATAGATATGGTTTATTGTGGAAGCATTGAATTATTTATATGTTTATTGTTATGGAAAATTATTGATATATGCTATGGCCACTACCTATCGATATGAGATTATTGAACTTTTGTTATGAATTTGTGCTATGGAACTATTGTATTGAATTATTGTGTATTGTACCTTGGGATAGAAGTATTGGATACAATTGGTATGCCATAGAGTTCATGAGCTCATTGGTACGGGTATTGGGCTTCGGCTATGGTGCAGCGGAGGGGTGTGTTGTGTATTGGTCAATTGGTGCAGCAGAGGACATATGACATGACCATTATTGTTATTGTTGGAGTTGTGGTAGAATTTGCGTATCCAAATACAGTTGAATCAATCCAAGGAATTATTGGATATTGTCATTGCTATTGTTAAGATATGCTAGTAATGATCATTGATGATATGCTATCTTGATGCCAAGTCATTACTTAAGAATAGTGAACATGCCCTACTTAATCATATGTGGATATTATGTTTGAAATTGTTTTGAAGCATGCTAAATGGCATAACATGCTCATTCATTGTTATTGACTACCTCACTTAGACTATATAAGTCTAATGCATTCATTTCCATAACATTTCAGGTTAAGAAAGTTAACGGTTCGAGATCGAGGATTAGTTGGAAGATCGGCAAGTCACCATAAGTATCGAGTAATGTGTTTTGCCCTTTTGAACTCCTAGAATGGTGGAAAAGTAGTTAAACTAGTTTATTTTGATACCTTGGTTATGTGTATAAAGGTGGTGTAATATATAAAGCTTAAAGGCTTAAAGTGGCATGTTATGTTTAGTTAAGAATGGTTTATATGGTATATTTTGGCCTAAATGGTGAAAACTAAGTAAACGGTATAAAATTTGGTATGACAGTAGAGTAATGGATTTTAGGCTTGGTCCTAAAATTTGGTAATAATTGGACAACATTTGAGGGGTTAAATTTGGTCAAATCAGATAAAAATCTATCATTATAGGATAGACGTATCGATACGAGACTAGCTGTATCGATATGGCCTTACATAATTGGACTTGATGAAGCAGTGAGTATCGTAAACTAGGGAGTGTACCGATACGGACCTCGATAGTAAGATCTAGAAAAATAATTGCATCGGTACGATCTCGGGCATACTGAAACGAGTCAACCCTAGTCAAAGTGTATCGATACGGGCACAGACGTATCGGTACGAGATCGTTGACCTTGAACCTAGAAAGTGTAAAATTCAACTTAGCATACCGATACGGCCTATAGTGTATCGGTAGGGTGTCAGTTAATTTTGTTAAAAGGCTTGAGAAACAGTTTTAAAAGATTACAAATTGGTCACTAATAATTATATGGCTCAAATGGATAGGTTAAAAATATCCAATGACATTGAAAATCTAAGGTTGATAATTGGCGAGTCTAAATACAAGTTGGTAATAAAGAACTCGAATTAGGATCATTAAATTATAATGTTTGCAACTCGGTCCTTTTAGTTTGAAAAGTTTTAAATTAACCCAAATTCTGATTCTGATCTCCGGTTCTGTCCTCCGATAACACTTTCTGACCCGGTTCTCTACCAGACCGGGAAAGGGGTGTTACACTGTCCAAATTTTGTTTCTATGCCTTATAACAGATTTAACTAACACTGTATCAATACCCTAAGGGCTGTATTAATATGCTAAGCCTATTTTCATATTTCTATATTCAAAGGATGTCAAACTCGTACCGATACAGCTAAGCTCATATCGATACAGTTGACTTGCATTGACCCCATATCGATACGCTGTATGACCGTATCGATACCATCTTTCAAACCAAATTCTAGTGACCAAAATCCGAATCAATACGCCCACACCGTATCGACACACCCTGTTTGACCAAAGATGACCAGACCATTTATGCAAGGACCGTATCGATACGCCATCACCCGTATCGGTACTCCCTGACCTGTAATGACAAATTTTTACTGGTTTTTATTCAAATTAACCTAGAAAACCAAATTTTACCAGTAAACTAATAAACAATAAATCTAATAGCATGCAAATTTTTAGAGCATTTCGAAATCGTTTACCGAGATTTTATCATCTAGTGACTTTAGGCCCATTTAGACTAGCTTACCAACTTCAAAACATACCATTAAGCACATACACCACCTAGGCACTAGTAGGATTTTACAGACACCTCAAAATAAGTTATCACAACACATCTAAACCTTATGCCACCTTACTAGGAGTTCGGAAACAATGGTAAACATACATATAGCTTGCGGAAGTAACTTGCAATCGGGAGATTACACGATCGGAGTTCGAAAATCTCAAGACCCTGAAATGCATGAGACACACATATGATAGGCTTACATAGCCTAGTGGGGTAGTCATAACAACATAAACAATAACAATACATAAATGGCATGCTATGAACATGAATGGCATATTGGCATACTTAATTATCATAATCGTATTCTTTTAATCACAGGTCTCATGCTTAGGTCATTTATCATAAGTTCACATAATCATAATGAAGCATATACACATTTAAATTCCCTTGGTCACATAACAATATATATTTAAGCCGATATCATATTTCCACAGAACAATTACAAATCATATAAACATATCATTCCCCTTGGACAATGTAACAAATGGATACGCGGATTCCCTTTTACAACATACATATATCAAAAAATTGGTCGTAGCCACATATGACAGAAAATAGGATGTAGCCTTAATTCGTAGCTCCAGATAGTATCCCTTACACAATCCATTCTTATCTCCCCCACATATAGACCGTAGCCCCGGACCGTAGTCCAATCCCTTACTTATACGAGCTCAAATAACCCTATGGCATGCCAATTGTATCCAAAACTCACAAATGTTCAAGGTTACACATATTTTATCTTATAACTTACCTTTATGCCCGTAAGCCATAGCATATCAGAATCGAAATTAAGCCTTAGCTCCATATAACGGATCATATCATATACGTATCATATCATAACATATCGAAATCAGATTTGAGCCTTAGCTCACATATAACATATCATAGCATTCTTACATCAAATTTTACATAGCATATTATAGCTTGATCGTATTATACCATAACATATTCACAAGTTATCCATGACAAATCATACCTTACGAATATCAATTTCAAACTTACCATGCTCACCGTAAGCATCCACACAAGCATTGCGCTGCTTGAGCCTTTAGCAAGATACATATTGACATGAAAATCACAAATCAAATGCAACGGGATGGCTCCGTGCCGATCCCTTGACACGACTACACTCACCTTGATTATGAAAACTTCTAGGAATCCCAAATTTCAATTCCTTTACTCCTAGGCTTGATTGGAGATGATTGGATTGTTCTCCTCCAATTTTTGAGCCAACCGATGGCTTTTTGACGGAGTCTTCAAATCAAAGAACACTTGAGTTTAAAGTGGCCAACAAAGGAGGTGTGTGCTTGCTTGAGGTTGAAGACAACAATGGAGGAGCTTGCTTATTTGAAGACAAAGTTTTTGGGTTTTGCTTTTGGGAGTTCAAAAGTTGAGAACCTCACATTGTTTCATTCTTTCAATACTTATTTGGTCATCCTAATCATGGCTCACCTATCATTCAACCAATAGGAACATTTCCTCTATCCAAGGGTTTTTCTAAACCCATTGGCCATTAGCTTTCCAAGTTGGCTAATGACTTCAATAGTCATCTTTTCTGATGACTTTCACGTGGGGAAGGCCAAGTAAGGAGGTGAGTAAGCACTTTGCTTAATTCCTCTCAAATTAAGCCTTAAACAAATTCAAAATAGGGGACCCGTATCGATACACTCATGGTCGTATCGATGCGCCATCACTAAAATAGGTAAGTTAGTTATTGACAGTTGGACTGTATTGATACTGGCTTGACCGTATCGATATGCCTAACTCAGAATTTGCATTTTTGGCTTTGAACCTCGTACAAGGAAGTTCATTTACTCAAATAGGACCAAAAAGTAACTTCATTATACAAGAGGGGTACAAAGGTCAATCATTACAAATGTTTAACACATCGGATTCAAAATTTTTGATCACTATAACCTACTTTCGACTAGGCCAGTTTTCGGGATGTGACAGTTATAACCCTTAAAACTAATGTTGCCCATCCCAAGCCAATGGGAGAACCAAAATTATTATAGATAGAGCTTGCTTCTCAAGCACCTAATCCACCTTTGATCGGCTCATTAGTCTGCTCCTTTGGTCCACGCTTTCTCCGCAAATATTACAATTTTTTAGAAACTCATTTTACATACAATGAAGCAAGATGAGAAGAGAATTACAATAGAAGAAAGAAAGGCATGACACGCAGGTCGTATTTATATAAAACCAAAGTAAATAGGCTATTTGGGCTATAACCTTGCATTTCAAACACCGTGCATATCATACAAAACATACACATGTGTTTATCTTGTTAATTAAGATTACTTAAATAGTTCCTACGACCTTTGTTGCCGTGAAAATTTTTAATTTTGGCACTTTGATTACTATGGAAAACCCTCACAACTTGATAACTTTTATCAACACATTCGTGTTTTTAGGATTTTTTAATCCCTAAGGTTTTTCACTCTAGAACAACCATTATTCCTCTACAAAAAACGATCTGCTATCTTAACCACATGTTCATCAAGTCAACTATTAACATATGATTATCAAAAGCTTACCACAACAAACACATGATTAACACTTAATCATCAATCGTAAAAACTTGTTAAAACATATTAACATACTAATCGCGACTAGATTCAATTTCTACGTTTCGCACAAACATCACATACTCGTCAAAATAGAAAAAGTAAAACATGCATCTCAAACAAAAACATCATCCAAGTATTTAAGTCTGAATTCATATCATACAAGTGGCTCTAATACCACTGTTGGGAAACGTCGGTACACCCCAAGGCGTAACGAAAAAATTATATGGCGTAATCCGCTAGTGATCCATGTACAAGAGCCGAATTCGGGGTGATAAAAGATGAAAACATTACCTCAAGTAATCTAGAATTCCGCAGTGAGTATAGAAGAATCCAAATCAAATATGAGTCGTCACAGCAGCATTTCGACCTCTACACAGTCCACCCGAATAAAACGAACAATTTTTCTCTTCTCTAATTGTTAGAGAGGATTTTCGAAAAACAAAACATATGTTGGCTGCTAGACCTTATGCCTTTATATAGTATTTAAAAACGTAATTATAATTAAACTTGGATTCTTTAAATATACAATATATTTAACCGAATATAATTAAATATGTAGAATCTGATTCTACTTTAATTAGGTTTCTTTTAGAGATATATATATAATAGTATTTGATAATTACAATAACTTATCAAATATTAACATATATATAAAAACAAAATTATCCATAATTACAATAATTATAACAATTTCAATTTCTCACTAATTACGTGTACAACAAGTTTGTACACATGCTATCTAGTTGATATTTGTTCATTTCAATCATAAGGTATGACCCTTGTAGGTTCATGTAACGTTAACAGTAATATCTAGAACAATTCTAATATTACAAGCAATGAATGGCATCTAGCAATACATCATTGCTACCTAAGTTACATGAAATCGTGGTTCGATTTAACATTTTTCCGTGATTAACTTCTTTTATGTATTTCTTCCTTTTGTCCTCATATCTAGATCGGACACAAGTAATGGATTAGTCACACTTGTATAGTCCCTCTAATGTTTCTTGATATCTTGAGTAGATTATTATAAACGAATAACTATGATATTCCATGTCAATTTATTTGAGCATGGCCATGCATTTTCTAGTCTCACTTAATCAAGTGGCCTATGATATTACTCCTATTATGTAAGAGGGTCAAATCCTATCTTGATCAACCATATTTCGCTACATGGATTGTGACATATCCAATATCAGTCTTTATAATGTAGTCAATTACGACACACGTTTGGCCGTATCAAAATATGTCACTCACGGTGTTGAAATAATGATGATCTCAAGTCTGAGGATATACATGTAGTTATCACCATGAGCAATGTTGTGACTATCACATAATAATCTAAGAAACATACTCATAGCGGGTCAGTCTAGTATGTCGTTCCCTAACACATACTTATGTATTGATTTTGACATCTCCATGTCAATGACAAAACTTTGTCATCAATCAACTACATATTAGTCTTAATACATTATTGTTTTCCAAGCCCACAATAATTCTCAACTAAGGACATTCAAGAATAACTATGTTATTCTAAGGACTTTATTATAATTCAGTTTATTTATAGATACATAGAATAAGACTGAAATAATAATAATGGTTTCTTATTAATAAACATTATAAAATAAGTATGTCTTTTACAACCATCTCATAATTGGTCTTTGGGCATACTCTAACACTAACAATCTCCCCTTTTGATATAATAAAACCAACTTGAAAATTTATTTTTGTGATTCTCCCCCTTTGTAAAAAAAATTTTTGAAAGAGAGATATATTTTTGAAAATACTAAAATCTCCCCATTTTTCTTTTGAAAATTCAATTTTTCAAACCATTCTCCCTTTTTTGTCATATCAAAAATGATTCAAGGCTAAAGTTTGAAATAACTTGAAAAACAATAACAATAGAGGTTTAAAAATTGAAAATTAAATAATTTTGTTTAAAAGTGGCTCCCCCTTACTCAAGCATCAAACAAATTGTTAGTCCAACAATTTATGGTTAACTAGTTGAATTCAAAAGAAATAAATCAAGATAAATAATAAAAAATTCAACTAATTTTACCACTTTAATCAAAGGTAGGATGTTAAGCCTCATTGTTCAAGTGTTTCTCCTTGTGTGCATAGAGCTTCCTTGGTTCATCACTTTGTTGATCAATGCTCCATCACACCTATAAAAAGACAATCAAGTAATTCTTAGTATCCAAATTACTTTGGATCCAATGGCATTAGTTGTACAAATTTTAGTTCCCTTAGGAATCCATTTTACAATTTCATCCTTTTTATTAGAAGTAATTAGTTCTTTTGGAACCCAAATACTTCTAAAACATTTTCTGTTTAAAAATCTATGGGCATTAGATTGTCTTTGATAAAAATTTGATTTTCCAAAAAAAATTCCTTTCAAGCTTCTTGTAAATCAAATATTTTTCTTTCTTAAAATCATCCAACTCATTTTGATGATCTTTTCCATCTTTTGAAGAAAATTTTGTAAGCTTAAACTTTTTGCTCAAAATTCTTAATTTTTGCTTCAAACTTCAAATTGGTTTTCAAAAGCAAATCATTTTCGATTTTTAATTTTGAAATCATCTTTTTATTTTTTGAAAATAAAGCCTTGAACTCAAAAACCAATTCGTCATAGGCTTCTTGTAACTCATCAAATGTATAAGAAGTAGAAATAGATGACTTAGAAGTTACCTTACCCTCTTGGAGGGTCATAAGGTATAAGTGGGCTACCTCATTGTCGGTGGAGTCTTCTTCATCACTCCATGTTGCCACATATGCCCTTTTTTAGGATGATTCTTTTTTGTTGAAGCGAGGGCAATCGTATTTGGTGTGCCCTTGCTTCTTTCATTCAAATCTCTTTAGGGGATCTTTCATCTTCTTCTTCGATTCATGTCTTGAAGATTTTCCATTTTATTCTTCATGAATCGAGTAAACTTCTTGAAGAGATGGATCATCTCTTCATTTTCACTTTCTTCCTCACTTGAATATTCTTGTTGACTTATGGAGGATTGAAAAGAAACAACGTTTGGATTTTCTATTCCTTGCTCTTTGATCTTCTTCTCTTTCTCTTTTCTTCTCCCTTCTGACATCATCTCATGGGTAAGAAAAGATCCAATAACCTCATCAAGCTTGAGCTCCTTCAAGTTCTTCGATTCTATGATTGTCATCTTTTTGGACTCCCATGACTCGAAAAGTGAATAAATCAACTTCCAAACGAACTTGTCTTCCAGAGTCTCCTCTCCAAATCTTTTAAGTTTATTGACGATTGTGGAGAACTGATCAAACATTCTCTTGATGTCTTCCTCTAGGTCCATCTTGAAGTTCTCATACTCAAGGTTGAGAAGACCAATTTTGGTCTCCTTTACTTTGTTTGTTCCCTCATATGTAACTTCAAGCTTGTCTCATACTTCCTTGGCATCTTCACAAGAAGAAACTTTGGTGTATCTTCTGGGCAAAGTGCATAAAGGAGAATATGCAATGCCTTGTTTCTTTGTGGCACGAATGGACCATCAAGAATAATGTTCCAAAGATATCATCTTTGGATCTCATGAAGCACATCATTATATCTTCCAATATGAGTAGTTGGCCTTGTCAAAGAATGGTGGCCTATTGATGGATTGTGCCATGATGTCCGGTTGATGTGTAGGATTGATCGAGCCTCCCAAATCGTCTCAATAGATAGTGAAACCTCTCGATTGAGCTTCACTATGATACCAATTGTAGAAATCAAATTTGATCAACCAATTTTCTTGCCAAGATGGTGGAGAAGTCCAATTTTGGGTGTTGGTGGTGGAAGCAAAAGGATAGAAAAAAGGACACAAGATTTTAGAGTGGTTCGAGCTTCTAACCAAGCTCTATATCCACTACCATAGCTTCCCCACTAAGGATTTCCAAATTCACTAGAATTTATTCCCATTTTCTAGGCTAAGGAGCAACCCTTTACAACTTAAACTTATACCACAAAGTCTAGCATCCAAAGCTTATACCCAAAGCTTTGGGAACCCCTCTTTACAAAGATAAATAAAAGTAAACTGAAATCCCTCTTAGAAGGTGAATGTTTGCACACTAAAGCTCTCACTCAAACCTAATACACTTGGGCATACATTGACAATTTATATCACAAGTATTTGTCTATACAAAAATACAAAAATTTGAGCACTAAGACATTTCTTAATCAAAAGATTGTTGGCTTGATGATCATTAGTTGATTCTGGTGCTTGAAGGTCCTTTCTATACTCCCAAATGAGATTCTAGTCGTTGGTGACCGTTGCGATTGGATTAGAGCCGTTGGGGATGATTCTCATGCTGAATTTCTTATTCTGGTAATGTTGGTATTGGTACTCGAATACCAGGTATCGGTACGCCCACTTTGGGAAATATCCGTTGGGATAGTTAAATGTTAACCTTGTTAAAAGCATACATTTCATGCCTTTATCCTCTATTATTTTCTTGTTTTTAATCTCATTTCATCTGCATTTAGTTGTATTTAGTTTATTTAGTTGTATGTGGTTTTATTAACTTGGTTGTCGAGGTTTAATTGCAAAATAGGTGCTGCTTGAGAAATGGTTGGTCTGGTGTGGTGTTATACAGGTATGCAGGGAAGAGTGACTGAACAAAGGAAAATGCTACAACATTTTGGACGGTAAAAATTTGGGCACAGAAAAGGACAAAAGCAACAAAGATATCTATTCAGCCCACATGTGAGAACGCCCATTTGTCTCTTATACCAAGCATGCGCTGGGGAATATTCCTTAGATCATACAAGGAATGTTTAGGGCACAAAACCCTAGGAGCCTCCACTATAAAAAGGGCAAGATACCCTCATTAAAGGGAGAGCTGGAAAAAGTGACTTTAAGGCTAAGAGAGAGAAGAGCCAAGGCAGCTACATTTCCTCCTTCTTCTTCCTCAACTTGGTGTCCTCCGTTGTTGAAGCTCCAGTGGGTGACCTTGCTGGCCTTTGAGAGAAGCAGCAAGTCTAGGGCGGTTTGTGGCAGTCCAAGGTGGAGCGGGAGGTTTCTCTTCTTTCTGGTTTTGCTTTAACATTTTCTTCATTTCTGGAAATGGGTTGTATGAGACAAATGATGTTGGATGTTTATTACCTAGCCATGAACTATTTTAGATGGCTTGGGTTTGTTTAGATGCTTATGTTTAGTTTCTTTTAATGTATGATTTTGTGTTTTTCAGCTTTATCCTTGCTTTGTCTACTGTTTTATTGCCCTAAGGTTGTAAGAGCCTTTGAAAGTTGGCCTTTCTTTAGGTGTTAGATTAGTCTAGTGGTCCAGAGAGCTAGACTTAGATCCACTTAGGCAATGGAGTTGGATGTTGAGAGGCACAACTCTAACCCACCTTAGAGATAAGTGGGGGTTTCAACGGCTAAAAAGGGTAGTATTTCATGGTAGAAGTATGCTAGGGTTCACGCTGAGAGGTATTGCTATAGCATATTAGCTGTCAGGCTTCTTACTAGAGATAGCTTAGAATCACCCTTAGAAAATCCTGTCGAGCAGGGGATAAGTTGGAGATTGCAAAGCATCTGAGAGAGCTAGACATAGGTTATCTTAGCAAGCCCAACCAGACATTCCTATAGTGAGTTTCGCACACGTGTGAGGACCATTGAAGTCTATTCAGTTTACATCAGTTTTATTTACAATTGTTTGCTACATCATTTCTTAACATGTTCCCACTTGCTAGTGCATTGATTTACGTATTGTGTTTTGTGTGCTTGAACTTGACTTGAAATACCTCCAATCCCTGTGGAGACGATACTTACTCATCACTATTACTACTTGTTCGACGTGTATACTTGCACTATCTGCGTATCATTTATAGTACACCACAACACGCAACATTAAAGCATAGGGGAATCAGCACGCCTCAATGCGTATCGGTACGACCCCCGCCGTATCGATACGACTAAGCCTATACCAATAAGGGTTTTCGGTTCTAGAATTTTCTTATAGCTAAAATCCTAAAATGTATCGATATGGTTGAGGACGTATCGGTACGGGACTTAAGAAATCTCAGGTTTAGCTATTTAAAAATGTTTTGAAGTCTTCCAAAATCTTATGAAAACTCATCAAACATATTTTCAAGTTGTTTGGACTTAAAATCATTTTTGAAATCTTTTCAAATTTGTCCAAAACTATGTTTCAATTATTATATCAAAACAAATACATATGGATTTATAGTTGGATTATAACACTAAAATATAGGTATATATGTGAAAAAATATGCAAATATTAGACTTACCAAGCTTTAAACCTAAACAAAATATGGTTTAAAGGTAAGGTGAATTGGTCTCAATATAAGGAATCAGGACCAGTTCATGTGGTTGAATCGTGGTGCATGGCAAGGTTGCAGTAATGTTGAGGAGAAAGTTGGAGATCGAACCCTGCTAGGGATGGGCATTTCACCTGGTCCGATCGGGTCATGCTTTTTTGTAAAAGAACAAATAGGTTGGGGTTGGATTTTTATTAAGGGTGAGGTCAGGTTGTGGTTTAGGGTGAAAAATATTCAACTCAAGACTAATTGTGTAGTTTTCCCTTATATTTTTAGGGATATTTACAATAACTCTTTATATTTTTTATAATTACATCCTTAAAACTAATTTTTTTATAATTAAGTCCCCAAAAATGAATAATCTTTATGATGGTTTTTTAACGGCAATGAACAAAATGAAAGCGAATTAAAAGTTAAATGACTGTGATACAAGTTTTAAAAATTTGGTGAGTAGAGTAAAAGTACCCTAAATATTTAGGGACTACCATTGTAGTTTACCCTTTCTTTTAATATATAAGAGCCAGCTGGCACAAGGAGATATAGTTTTCGGGACGCGCAAACACCGTCTCGGTGATCTGTGTTGGGACCCCACGTTTTTAACGGCTACCTGCTCATCTATACGCCGCTAACGACGTTTCGATTTTTTTTGACAAAATGTTTCAATTTATATTTTACTTCTGAGATAAAGAATATATATCCCTATATATATAATGCGGAAATATTGCAGCCGTAGTTCGTTCGATCATTTTAAAACCCTTTGGCGTGTGGGTCTTAAATAGCTTTTGGGTGTGCCGTGTGTGTATAATAAATATGTTAATAAGATGTGCCTTCATGGTTTGATTAAAAATTAGTAAAAACTTATATAAATTTTGAGTATTTATTTACAAAGAAAAAATATTTATGCAAATAGTTTTATTTATAAAAAATAAATTATCAAATAATTATAGATTAAGTGATAAAAGTTATTGGTATGAGTCCGAGTCTTATAGAATAAGTTTTAGTAATTTTATTTAAAATTTTGTAAAATTGTGAAAATACAACATCTTTATAGTAAAATTACTACACTTTATAAATAAAGATATCTTGTAATTTACCAATTCAGTTGGTGATCGGTTAACCAAAGACACCTATTATTAGCCACAAAAACAAAACAAAAAATATTTTATGTAAATATTTTTTTGAATGTAAATAATTTCATTTGTAAAAGTTAAGTGCTTACGGTCGTGAGTTTGAATTCCATGTAATGAATTTTAGTTGTTTGTTTAATATTTGTATAAATGTATAAGAACATAATACCATTGAAGAAATATTTATCATCCATTGTAAATGAGGTAATTTTGATATTTGTTTTTACTGAATTGACGATGAGTTAATTTGTTACACCAGCTCAGTGAGCCACTTTATAATAAGTATAGATAAAAATCAATGTTTCTTTCTAAAAGTAATTTGTTTTTTTTAATTGAGTTTAGCTTAGTTGGCATGGTTATCGATAGAGTATATAAAACACCATGAGATCGAGTATGCTTAAACTATTAATATCTTTTGATTTTAGGGTTGAAAAGAGTTTGATTAGTTTTGGTATTGTCTAAAATTATATATTTTTGTCGAAATTGTTTTTAGCTTAGAAAATATTTGCATAAAAAGTGTGCTTTTTAAAAGATGAAGTCGTCATTGGTTATTTTGAGTTAGGTACATCGAATACTCATGAAATCGTCTTTTTGAAAAGATTTTTAAGGACAATGTTTAAAATTATAGTGAAAATCATATTCGGAAGTTGGTTATACGTGAAGAATATTAAAGCTCCCCACACCTACCAAAATTAGTACTTTTTAAAATGTGTGTCGTCTCGTTTTTATCAATTAAGAATGCAAATTTACTTTAATTTTGAATCCTTAAAATAAATTATGAATGCAAGATTTATTACTCTACTCGGGTGAATTTATTTGCAAACAAAGTTTTTTACATTAATTATAAATATAAAGTAACTTGATTTTCAGAAAGATGTCCAAAGCTAATTAGATATTAACTTATATAGAAATTACAAGAGTTACTCTTATTTATAAGGTGTAGAGATATTAATTAGAGTTGTGCATATAAAATTGCGACCAATAACCGATATAAATATTATATTTTATAGGTTAATTAACTGAATTGTTAATGTTAAGCGATTTTAGTTAACCGAACAGTTAATAATAATGGTTAGTGGTTAACCTATATGTTAGTCGTTATTAAATTATTTATACATATATTTTATTCACAAGATTGTCTACATCAATATTGAAGTCCTCTTATAATATAATATTTATCGCATGGATAATTTTATTATTCTAAAAAACAGTGAGCATGTGAAAAATCGTAATAGCTATAACCGAATTGTTAATAACAATTAGAAAGTTATAAATTTTAAATTACAAGTTAAAAGTTACAATTTTGACAAAAAAAGTAAAAATATCTATATGAGATAGTCGTATTATATTTTTAGTTATATTGTATTATATAAATATAATATGAATAAAATATTAAAAATATTATATAAAAAGAATATCATGAAATATATAAATAATTATTTTTATACAATAGAGAGATAATAAATATTTTTAATATAAATGTCAAAATTTGAACTCCATAAACATCTTTAATTACTCGATTAATTAAAGAACTTCTACATGAATAATTCTTTTATGAGAAAATAAAGACCGAGTTCAAGACCTAATATCAATCATCCTTTAAGATAAAAGCATAAAATAAAACTATTTTTTTACAATAATAAAATAAAACTATACTGAAACGAAAAACACAAATAGTTGATGTTGATGTTGATGTTATAGTTATACTTGTAGTTAAATACTTGAAATAATGATGTTTGTTCAAAAGGGGGTATACATGTTGTGAGATCACATCAGTGTTCAACAGCAATGGTCAAAATATCATTACTCAAAATCATGTGTTATAGTTTATTACTTTATTTGATTTTAGAAAAAACTGTTATGATTTTATCTAAATATGTTTTTTTTAAAAATTATTTTTAGATTTGACATTTAAAAATATTTACAGATTTAACAGCTTTTACAGGAACTTGCCGAACCGATTTAATGAGTTTTATAAATTTTTTTAACAAGAAAATTTTACTGTATTTTATTTAAACCAATAATATTATAAAAAAATCACACCATAAATATTAAAATATAAAGCTCAATAAAATTTAAAGGTTTAAAAGACATAAAGAATAAAATTCATGACCAAAAAATAAGAAAAAACTTGAAAATAAAATATTCATCGAAAAAAAATAAAATTTATTTATATACAAACCAGCAAAACGGCCAAAAGACGCTGATAGTATTAAGATAAAGTAATAAAAAATATGAAATTTGAAAACTAAAGGAGAAAGTTTAGTAACTACCGCAGAGCAGTATAGTAGTGGGAACGGTCCTTTTAGGCTTAAAGAGACTCTATTGTTCTCACTAAATTAATTGAACTAAAATTTTAAGTACTTATTTAGAGCAGAAAAATAATTTAAACACAAAAAATAAGTCACGTGTATAATTTAAGCACCTATTTAACCATTGAACTTTATTTTTACTCTCTTTTCGTTTCGTTTCTTTTCTTTGTTTTTTATTACTTAAAAACAGAGGGATATAACTAGTCGACCAAAGGGGAGGGATTGTTATTTTGCATTTGTTTCCTATTGTTTTCTCTTAAATATCGAGATTGCCCTTGTGTTAATCTTTTTCTACCCCACTCAAGTCAATGCTACTAGTCTTTGATTATTTTCATTTATATTAAAATTTTTATATGTATATCATATTTTAGTTATTTTTATCGTGTTTTATTTAAAAGTCAAATACACCTAATCACTCATATATGAAAACCTCATATTATGATAAAAATAGAAAACTCAAATAACTATATCTTTAAAAATACAAATTTCTAACTGAATCAGTAGTGTTGCGACAAATTGATAACCAACGGTAAATGTGTCCGACGTCACTTCGCGTTAATGGGTGGTGTCCTATATTCAATGCTGACTCGGAGGATTCGAACCATTTATTGCTATTATACCCTTCGGCAACCATGGTCTGGGCAGCTTTGATTAAACCAGAGCGGTTCAGCGAGTTTTGTTCGATAGATTTTAAGGGGTGGATTCCGATTAATCTCACTAAACTGAATTATTTTTGCAAAGGATGGTAGAAATTGGGATATTCTTTTCGGCTCAGTCTTATGGAATCTCTAGTTGTTTTGAAATTCACTGACCTTTCAAAGTCCCTAAGAGGACCGATGATCGACACTTGATCAAAGCCGATATCTGCAGTCGTTTTCTGTGAGAGCCATTAACCAATCATTGGTTCGTAGTCTACGGGCTAGTTTACCCAAGCAAGCTGTGGTATGTGTACTATGTCACGGGCCGCGAGTCAAGGCCCGAGTCATTGGCACCACGGGGTGCACACCAGGGTTCCCAAGAGGTTCTGTTAGAGATTTTGGGCCCAAAGAGACCACCAGATTTAGCCCGATCCATGGGAGATTTTAGAAGGCATATCCATCCACTTTGACCTATGTAAACTTACCTTGTATACATAGGATTTGTTGCCATAGATAGATGGGAATATTCCCATAATTGTACCATTGTGGTTGGTGGGCTTTGATCTTAGCCGTCGATGTAAATTTGTATAGACCGTCGGATTAGGGGGAACTCAACTATAAATAGAGGCCTTCCCCTCCTCATTTCATGTATATCCAAGTTTCCAAGGAATAAAGGCATTTACTCTAAATCCTCTGAGTGTTCTCGTGTTCTTTCTTTGTTCTTGAGCGTTCTTTCGAAGTTCTTCTTCGCTCATCTCGTTTGATCCGATTCCGCGTAGAACGCTTTGCGTTTGTCGGTGCTTGGGAAGTTTGATCTTCCAAGAGGGCTGAAAAGGCTTACTTATGCGTTTGTCTTGAGTCACATCGCCTAAGGCCGCACGGTGGGTTAATTGGAACTCTAGCCACGTGACAGTTGGTATCAGAGCCTTGTTCGAGCGACGTGAGCTAGTTTGAGGCACGAAGCATCGAGTTGAGATGGTACCAAAGAAGGGAGAGAATGCTACTGCGAGCCAGAAGGGTGTGGAGACCCAGGCTGACAAAGGAAGTCGTGCAAACTCGAGGGACAAGTTGTCGGCGCTCAAGGAGAGGGTCACCAGGCTTGAGGGATCTATGAAGGATTCTGCGGAGCGACTCGACGTGGTGGATACACGGATCGAGGAGCTAGATGACCAGGGTGATCAGTCAGAGGGAAAGAGAGATGTTCTCGAAGCCATGCTGAAGGCATTGAGGGTGGAAATGGTGGATCTGAAGGCGGAAGTGATGGTTTGTCAGGCTGCCATATGGAACGATGTGTTAACCACGATGACACCTAGACCAATAAAGGACATTCCGAAGCCAAAAGAGTTCAAGGGGAACCGGTCGGCGAAAGATGTTAAGAACTTCATTTGGTGCATGGAGCGGTACTTTCGGGCAATGAACATCACAGTCGATGCCGATAAGGTAAATACTGTTGTTGTTTACTTGACTGACGTTGCTTTGTTATGATGACGACGTAGGTGCCTTGATGATAATAGTGGGGGCAAGGGTGTTGGAACCTGGGAGGAGTTCCAAGCGGAGTTCAAGCAGCAGTTTTGCCCGAGTAACACGGAGAAAGAAGTCAGGACCAAGTTTAGGAGGCTTCGACACGATGGATCCATTGCGGATTACATCCAGGAGTTTAGTGAGCTACAACTCCTTATCCCCGGCTTGTGTGAGAAGGATGTGTTTTTCACGTTTATGGATGGGTTGAAGCCATGGGCCATGACCGAGTTAGAGCGGAGGGATGTGCAGAAACTTTCCAAAGCCCTAGCCATTGCGGAGTCCTTGACCGATTACAGTGCTTACAAGTCCACGGAGTCCAAGTCTTCAAAGCCCCATGGCAAGGGTATTGGTAAGAGAGACGATGACGTGTTCGGAGATAGCAACGATGATGGCAAGGAGAGGCCATTGACCAAGCCAAACCGGTATGCGAAGCCAGATGATCAAAAGAATCGAGGATCCATAAGGTGCTACCATTATGATGGTCCACGCGTAGTGAAAGACTGTTCCAAGAAGAAGAGCCATCACGATGCTATTGTCCAGGAGGACGACGAGTCAGATGGAGAACCCGGTAGAGTTGGTACAATCGCTGGCATCAAAGGAGGGAAGCCGAGGGTAGTAAAAGTACATCTAAAATGTTACCGATGTAAGGGGTCGCATTTAGCGTGAGAGTGCCCGGATCGAGTCAAGAAGTCCAAGGAGGACGAGCCCGAGATTGATGAGGCTGCGAAGATTGGCTCGATGATATTGAATTCTGCCAAGGCGAGGAAGGGCCAGAAGCAGAATAGGTTGATGTTTATCGACATCAACGTGGCGGGACGATCGATGACTGCTTTGGTGGACACCAGGGCAAGCGATATGTTCATGTCCAAGAAGGCTGCAGAAAAGCTTGACCTTAAAGTTGTGGATTCAACCGGTAAGATCAAGGCTGTGAATTCAAAGAAAGTTCCAGTTGTGGGAACAGTGCGGAATATTGAGTTGTAGATTAAGGATTGAAAGGCCAAGGAGAATTTTGAGGTAATCGAGTTAGATGACTTTGATTTTATTTTGGGACTAAACTTCATTGACCGTATTGAAGCTCTCATCATTCCGTTTGCCGACGTCGTGTGCATCTTGGATCGGAGACAATGGTGCGTTGTGCCTGTGTGCCGAGACAACGGGCGAGGAACCAAGAAGCTGACAGCCATTCAGCTTGTCGAAGATGCTCCAAGCCAAGGAGGCATCGAGTTGGAGGCGACAGTTGGGGACACTACCTTGGATGGGCGAGAGTTGCCTGAGGCAGTTGGCATGAAGGCCGTCGAGGAGCCATCCATGAGCGAGGTGGCCGAGGCATCGAACTTCAATAGGAGAGAAGTGTCGATGGGATTTGCATTGCCGAGGAGCAATGGGGCATCAAACTTCAGGGACGAAGGATTGATGTGTAGAGTAAATACCGGGAAAAGGAGTGAGGTACATCTTGAACACGGTGATAGTGTTTTATAGTTTGATTTGCCAGATTTGTTGGGTGTAGGGTGCAGAAAACCTAACCCATCAAATGGAGTTGCCAAGACTTGGTGCGGGCCGAAGCAACCTTTCAGAGTTTCAAGGGTTCGTTCGGTGTTCAACGTGAAGGCATTCAAGTTTGTGCACAAGGATCAGGAGAGTCCAGATCGGGGCAAGTCAGAACTGGTATGAAAGAGTTCCTACGATCAAGATGTGCCTGGGATGGGTAATTTTGCATGGCGGTGCGAGCCAAGGCGAGCAGTCCTTATGGGGGACAACCGAATCAGAGTCCAATGCTCTTTATGGGGAGAGCGATCCTTATGGGGGGACAATCAAGCCAAATTCCGAGTTGGAAGCAAGCCAAGGTGCGCGGAAGAAAGCTCCAGGATCGATCTCAACTTTGTTCGAGAGGCGCGACGAGGGGTCGCCAAGTTTGGTGGGGAAGATTGTCACGGGCCGCGAGCCAAGACCTGAGTCATTGGCGCCACGGGGTGCACACCAGGGTTCCCAAGAGGTTTAGTTAGAGATTTTGGGCCCAAAGAGACCACCAGACTTAGCCCGATCCGTGGGAGATTCTAGAAGGCATATCCATCCACTTTGACCTATGTAAACTTGCCTTGTATACGTAGGATTTGTTGTCATAGATAGATGGGAATATTCCCAGAATTGTACCATTGTGGTTGGTGGGCTTTGGTCTTAGCCGTCGATGTAAATTTGTATAGACCGTCGGATTAGGGGGAACTCAACTATAAATAGAGGCCTTCCCCTCCTCATTTCATCTATCCAAGTTTCCAAGGAATAAAGACATTTACTCTAAATCCTCTGAGTGTTCTCGTATTCTTTCTTTGTTCTTGAGCGTTCTTTCGAAGTTCTTCTTCGCTCATCTCGTTTGATCCGATTCTGCGTAGAACGCTCTGCGTTTGTCAGTGCTTGGGAAGTTTGATCTTCCGAAAGGGTTGAAAAAGCTTACTTAGGCGTTTGTCTTGAGTCACATCACCTAAGGCCGCACGGTGGGCTGGTTGGAACTCTAGCTACGTGACAACTACCACAAGCTTATGTATGGTTAAGGTCAATACCGACGGCGTACAGAGGGAGCAGTACGGTCGAGCGACATGCGGTGGCGCAATTCAAGACTCTACTGGGAATTTGATACTAGGTTTCGCTAAGTTTAAGGAATTTGTTTTGTCGTGGAAATCGAACCGTGGGGTCTAAAATAATTAAAGTCTACTAACATTTTGTATATAATATCAAAATTCATTTTAGTATCTCTACTATTAAAAGAGACATTTTAACTTATGTGCGTCTAAAAAAGTTAATATAAAATCTATCATTAGTTAAATTGAAATAAATGGTTTAAATATCTTTTGGTTCTTATCAATTTATAAATTAAACAAATTGGTCATTAAAAAGGTTGTTTATTCCATGTATATGTCAAAAATGAGCAAACAAGAAGTCTATGATATTGTCGTTAACTTTTTCACTAGTATATGATACATGTACAATCATAATTGGATATTTTTAAAATTTTGATAAATTTATATAAAATTCAAAATAATTATTAAAACATTGTATAATTTTAAAATCATTAAAAAATGATAAAAGTTCAATAAAATTTCCCCATATCTTGAAGAAAATTATTATGAAATTATAAAAAGATAAAATAATAAAGTTTAAAATTAAAAATTATTAAAATGTGGGTGACGAAGCGTTTAGTTCACGTGGTTTGAGTTATCTTCTAAAATTTATTAACTGTATTGTCAGTTAGGACAAAGACGTGTCATGCCAAAAGCACTTTTCAAATGACGCAACTGATAAGTAGTACATTTGTTATAGGAAAATTCTACTACCTGCATTGCACATCGCTAAACACCACTAACGCTGAGTACCATTAAATTGATTAATAAAGATTAAAAAATTTAAGGACTATACTTATAATTAAAATATTTCAAAAGGAAATTAACAATAAGATTTAATAAACTTTTTATATTTCTTTAAATATTTATAATTAATATATTAAAATCAAATAACTCAAAATCTTTTTAATATCAAAAATTCTAAACCCAACCCTTTTATTTCCTTTCTGTTGTCGCCGCCGTCGTCGCCGCCTAACCATATCGTCGAAATGTTCCAATGTCAGTGTCATAGGACTCTTCTTTGGAGGATTATCACATCTTATAAAATGCAATTCATGATTTATAGTTGTGTTTTGGTAGTCTTTGTGATTGCAAAATACGGTGTGGAAATAGCCTTCTTGAGACGAGGGGAAATTTGTGTAGTACATGGGTGATTCTAATATTAGACACCTTAAAATTAGGCTAATCTTAGACACCTACATTAGGACATTTAGATCTTGGTGAGATCAATCCGAGCCGTTGATGGAAAAAAGGGGGAAAGGGTAAAGGAAGATCCGGTTAATCAGTCACCTAAAATTAAGACCCTGTTATTGGAGTTGAATCGGTACTGACGCAAATTTGTCGACTTCAACTTCAATTCTCCCTCCCTCAGTCAAGACTTTTCTTTCATCTTAGAGGCGGAAATCGTTGAAGGGGCAGTTCGTAGGGAGTAAATTCAGGTGAGAAAGTGTTGTTTGCATGAAAATAAGGTTTAGTTTTCGTGTTAGTCGAAATGAAATTTGTGTATGGAAAATTACTTGGCTTTTGGAGAAAGTGAGGGTTTAATAATGATTTTGTGGGATTAAGATTAAGAGTTTAATAATGTTTACCTAGTATACTGAGATGCTGCATTTCACATATAGTTTTTGGGTTCGATTTGGTGAATTTTGTTAGGAATGTGGAGGTTGAAAAATGGTTTAGGGTTAGAAGCAACGGTACTGTTCATTAGATATCGATATTGGGTGAGAGTATGGATAGAAGGAAGGGAACTATAAGGGATAGGAAATGTGGGGGGCATCGGTACTTTTCTAAAAATATCGGTAGGACTGATATGATATCGGTAATATAATAGTAGTACAGATATGGGAATAAGTGGATTAACATCGAATATGGAAATGGTATCGGTATCTATTAATGATATCGATACTGGTAGATTGAAATTTCACATATGTAGGTAATAAATGTTTTTTAACACGGATGAAGACATGTTAATAAATAATATTGTATGATAACCATTAATAAAATATTATGTTGTGTTTTATGTGTGGTATAAAGTGATGTGATATAAATAAACTTATGTTTTGTTGGTAGGTGTGTGAGCATGGATGAAGAAAGAAATTTGGATATAGAAGGTGCGAAGGATGAGATGGTTGTGGTGGCTGAGGCCCATAAACCTGTGTCTGGTTTTTTGAACTTTTAGTAAGTTAAAGTTAAATTTGTATTGAATATTTGAAATTGGTTAATTTGTTGAATTGAAATTAAAATATGATATGTTTGAATGAATGTATGTATAGTATAGTATAAATAAATGCAAAGAGAGAAATGGTGGGAAGAAGAAAATGACTAATGAGGTAAGTGTGAAATTTTGAATTGTTGAATGTGTTTGTTTATTTTTCCAGTAATGTGTACATGAGGTAAAATTGTAATATATTCTGAATGATAAAGGTGGAGAAAACATTGGGAAAGAAATGGGGGAAAATGACTGATGATGAAAAAAGGTCGTATATTGAAATATACTTGCAGGAGAAGGAAACATATATAGAAGCAAAATAAAAAGGCGAAGATATGGGTACTGTTAAGAAGGTTAAAAAGGTAAGAGTTGCATTACTTTGTAGACAATGTAATGGAGCTTAGTAATAGTCGTTAGTATTTTATAGATGTCTAATGTTGATGTAAATATTTGTATGCTTGTAGGAAACACCCACAATGTGTAGCATAAAGAAGTTGTCAAATTTGTTTCAAGAAATGAAGAAAAAAAGATGGATGGTATAGTCGTAGAACTTGGGTTTGGGAGTTTACTTGGATTAAAATTGTGGGAAATTCACTGCGATTTGTGTTGTGAGTTAGTGGAAAGCTTTGATCTTGAAATTTCAACGATGAAGTTTAATGGGCATGATATTTGTGTAATGGTGGAGGATGTTGAAGCTGTTTTAGGGTTAAGAAATGAAGGTGTTGATGTTGGATGCGTGACTGAGAAACGTAATAGGAATGAACTTGGTTTGAAGCATAAAGTGAGGGTGAAGGTTTCATATGTTGATTTGGAGGCTAAAATATTAAGCGGTGAATATGAGGGAGATGAATTAAAAATGAGGGTGATTTTGTACATTGTTGGTGTCTTTCTATGTCTAACTTCGGACACGGTGGTCTCAAAAGAAAGTTTGAAGTTATTGTGCTCTAATGGGTTGAATGGAAAATTGAATTGGTGTAAGTTTGCCTATGAGAGGTTAATTGATTGTCTATCGAAACATAATTTTGGTGACAGTCAATCATAAATGACCGAGTGCATACCAATCTTAGAGGTAAGATGGTAGTAAATTGATGTATTGTGGTTGTAGAGAAAAGCTTAGCATGGTTTGAGTTTATTAATGTTGTGTGTAATTTGGAATGTAGGTGAAATTATATGATTACTGAAGAGGAGTTCCTAGTAGAGGAACTTGGGCTGCAGACTGCGTAGCTCACATTCATGCCTAGGGGGAGAAGGAGGTGAAGAGACTTGTTTCTCGCATTAAGGCAGAGTGTTCTCCGAAAAAATTAAAGGTAAGTAACCTCTTAAATAGTATAGTATGTATTGAATAGAAATGACATAAAATACATATAATAAATGAATATAATTTACAGGTTATTAGGTGGGATGGTGGTCGCGGTGAAGGAAAAGAGGGTGGAAATACGAGTTCCTCTACTAAAATGATAATGGAGGCATTTTCCAAGGTCGTTGCAGATGTGAATGAAATGAAAGAGAGTATGAAATATGGACAAGAAAAGTAAAGTAAGGTTGAAGAGATGTTGGAGGCATTGAAAGATGAATCGTAAATGGTGGTTGATTATGTGGTTGGTATGAGTGTGAACCTGATGCACCTGAAAAAGGTTTTACGTGTTATTGATGCCAAATTTGGCATATGGCTTGATGAAGAGGAAGCGCGGGAAGAAGAAAGTGATGTTCCTAATATTGTTGTGTGTAAGGGCAATAAAGAAGTTGTTATCCAGGTAGATATGTTTGTTGTTGACGAGAGTGTGTTGAAGGAGGAGAATGTAGTTGTGGTAACGAAAAAGAGAAAGGTAAAACTTTATTTTAGTGTATAGATTAGATGTCAATGTTTGGTGTTGAAGTAGTAGTAACATATATGATATTTGTAGGGTAAGGTGAATGAGGAAACAATGACTAAGGTTAGTGGAGAAGGAAAAGGCGAACGAATGAAAACTCGAAACATGTATTAAGTAATTCTGATGATAAAAATGTTTGATATTGATATTCGTTATTTAATGTAATATCCTTATATTCCCAAGCTTGTGTGTGTAATGGACATAAATTGGAAGATGGTAATGGGGTTTTTCATTTTATTAGGACTTGGTTTGGACGTTTGGGTTTACTAGAACTTTCGTATTGAATTTAAATGTAATGTAATATTTTTCGAATTAGATGGTTTATTTAATTTTGTTTGAAAATTTATAAGTATTGGCACAAGTGTTTCAGGTACTAACCTATGTTGAGATAAATGATGGGGTGGGGCCGACGGTAAGAGCAGTGTGTGACTACATATGGAATACACCTTTGCTGGAAAAGTAAGGCATCCATTGTTAGTGTAATTACAAGCATCGGTAACAATTCGTAAATAATATATATTGTGCAGAAAAAGCATCATTCATTTTGGCCACATGTACGTGACTGTAAGTGAAGTAGATTCGTTACGTCCCGGATATTGGGTTAATAATATGGTTAGTATAATCTATAGATTAAGCAATGAAATTATTTAATTTGTATTAATAAAGTCATATAAAATGTTTGAAATGGTTTTGCCTTATTTAGATTATTGATGTTGTTGGGTGGATTATGGTTGTTGAAGACATTGCAATGAAGTGTAGTGCAAGGAGAGGGTATCTTCCGTGCTGCTTAATTGTAAGTTCATTATTATATTCTTTATGTATAGAAGAAAAATATATATAGTCGTATTTGGAAGCTTAATAAATAGTTTTGTGAAACGTAGAGGCAACTTTTACATGGTGCAATGGATGGTGGACAACTTGATCATTTTTGGGTTGACCAATTCAAGAATTATAGGACGCTGACTGACTGTGAAACGGTAAGAATAATCTTTGGTTCATAGTAACATCCAGATATGAAATTTTGTGCGTTTTTTATTTTAAACGCATAGTAATTATACATGTATTTGCAGATATTTATCCCCATTAATTAGAACAACCTACATTGGTTTCTTTGTGTTGTGGATATGGGTATTCGGGAAGCAAAATTACTTGATAGCTTACCGAGTACCCGAGGCAATGCTAGCGGAGTGATTGTTGTGAAGAAATTGGTAAGATAATGACACATATCATGTGCAAAATGTTTTTGTACGAAGTTACGTAGTATGCAAAATATGACGTGTTTGTTCATGTAGGTTAAATCATTAGGAGAATGTTTTGAGAATGAAACGTTTGTTGAAGTTTTTGACTCACCACAAGTTCCAATGAAAGAGCTGAGCGTGGTGGTGCCAAAAGTAAAAGTTCAAGATAATGGGTATATTGTGGCATTGATTGTAGATGTTTAATCCTTCCAATTTTTCAGCCATGTTAGTATTAATGAAATTAGTTAATATTGTTATGTATAATGACAAAGATGAATGTGGGATGTTTGTAATCAACTGGATGCAACATTGGCATAGGAAGCATATGGAGGATGTGGTACGTCCATGGGTATCAGTTGTTTTGTTTGTCAAAATATTTACATTTGAGTATGGTAATTGAAGGAATTGCTTAATTTTTGGGCAGAATGTTGGTGAATGGGACAGATTATTTATGTCATATGATCTGGTCCACAATGATAGAAATTCAAAAAGACGCAAAATTTCAAGTAGTGTAAAATCGCATGTGTTAAACTTACAAAGACGGTCGTTCACCAACCGTGCAAGCATACGACAACAGAAGTGCTAGTGAGTAATTATGTATGTTTTGTTATTTATAATGTCGCATTATTTATTGTCTTCATATTAATGTCACTTTATGTTAATAACCATATTTTTATGAACGTTGTTAACCGACATATTTGATTTAATTAGGTGTTGCGGTATGACCTTTTTGTATGACTAATTGGAAGGTGTTAAGGACCCTCCATTTTTTGTATGGTTGGCTTGTAGGTGTGTTATGGACCTTGTATTTTGTATGGGTCACAAGCACGTCTTTTGGACCCTTTTTTGTTCTATATGGGTAGGAGAAATCACATAATACATAAATTATTTTGTATTAAAATGACATCATTAGATACATAGGGAGCTCGTTTTGGACCGATATACAGTAATCAATATGTAGATTACGAAGAGGTTAAATTAGGAGCGGCTTGAACATTGGATACATTTGTAATCGGTCAATAATACCGATGTGGGCATGTAAAGATTGAAATGTGAATGCCAAATATGTTCATTTTTGTACATGTTGTATAAGCAAATATCGGTACACATAAACTAGAATCGGTACTATGGTATAATAAATTGGTTGGCATAATATATAATCCGTACCGGTATGACAATTGAGTACCGGTACTGCCCGGATATTTCATACATTTATATACTTGTTTCGTGCAGACAATATCGATACTACTATAACAGAATCAATACCGGTAGAAAATTATTATTTTGCAAAATGGTACGAGGGTACCGGTATCCTTTGCTAGTACGGGTACTAGTGCAACATTGTCAACTACAAATTTGACAAGGTGTAGCAAAATGCATCAATTGCAAAATTTATGTAATAAGTTAATCCCTGCCAAGTAAGAAAATGTTTTGTACCTTGGGGGCCCTAAAAGATTTCTTTAGTGAGAACGCAACAACAACATCTAACGCATAAACTGCAAGAAGTTAATAATTAGTAGAGGAGATAGGAGGACAAAATATGTATCAAGTCCAAACAAAAGGAATGGAAACAATAAGCATATATTACCGTATAAGGTGCATTTGCGAATATATAGAAAACATGATCGCCTTCATTTCATGGTTGTGATTGATCCTAATTGATGTAGACAAGTTAAGAGAAAGTAGGTAAAATTTATTGCGGATTAGGATGCTAAAAGAAGATTGACTCACATATTCGTCATGTTCGTAACTTGGGTCAAAGTATGGCGGGAAATCCATGTCGTCCTGAAAATAAGTTGACGTTGGGCCCAATGAAGATGGTGGAAGTTGGAGCTTCAAATTAGGACATGTGTTTTTATTATGTCCCTCGTTTCCACAAAATGAACAATGATGGGGTTTTGCGTTCGACACTTGTTTTTTTTGCTTTGCTTTCGTTTTGCTTTTTTTCGTATAGGGTCACAGATGTTGTGTTTATGCAGCGCATACGAAGCGGAGCATGTAATCGTACATGATTCCTCCAATTTTGTTGTTAATCTTAGTATGTCATCTTTGGTTTTTCAAAACTTTCATCGGTTTTAGAAGCTCTATATCATAATTTTGTAGCACTTAATCAGAAAGCTGTGAATCGATCCATTTGCTTCATCTCAAGAGGGATATTAAAGTCTACAAAATATGGGGTAGAAAGTTTAGCTTCTTTGGTCCATTGAGATAGTATCAAAGATTTTGGGAGTGATGCAAAAGCATGTAGCTTAAGAACATGTAGCTCATGTCTACATGGTAGACTAAGTGTCTCAAATTTCTGACAGGAATAGATGACGGTCTCTGTTACCACATGAAGAACGACTTCGTACAGTTTTTTTGGGCCATTGTACTTGTTTAAACGAAAAATTAGATAATCCTCTGACTCGACTATTGGATGTACTAGACGGTACAAAGTCTCATGTTTAAGTTCATTATGGAACATTGCAAATGACTTCCGTGATATGTTGTAGGTATCGTCAATTTTGTAACTCATACGTTCTATAAAAATTTTGCCTTAAAGTAATCATTTAAGAGATAAGGTAGCTAAAAATTTCTTACCAAAAGTTGGTTTGGTTTAAGGTTTTGAAAACAATGGGAAAATAAATTCATAGACTTACTTAGTTTTGACTATAGGTTTTGTACCCGTAAAGATATGATCTTGCCCATGTGTTGTGTGATTATTCTCTTTGGATGGTGTTCGGGGTTAAATTGTTGAACAACTGACTTCCACTCTCTTTCAAATTCTAACATTTAGAGTAATACTTTAAGAGATAAGGTAGCTACAAAATTCCATACTATAAGTTGGTTTGGTTTAAGGTTTGGAGATATGGGGTAATAAATTTTGTAGTTACTAAGTTTACTATAGGTTTTGTAACGAAT
The DNA here is from genome assembly GCA_019671005.1 of Hibiscus mutabilis. Lineage (NCBI taxonomy): Eukaryota > Viridiplantae > Streptophyta > Magnoliopsida > Malvales > Malvaceae > Hibiscus > Hibiscus mutabilis. The sequence goes on from CM033715.1 coordinate 29,570,872, forward strand.
TATGTAGCTTGTGTTAGATATGTTGTAGGTATCATATTCCTCATGTGTTCTGTAACATTTAGAGTAATCCTTTAAGAGATAAGGTAGCTACAAAATTCCTTACAATAAGTTGGTTTGGTTTAAGGTTTGGAGATACGGGGTAATAAATTTTGTAGTTACTTAGTTTACTATAGGTTTTGTAATGAATTATGTAGGTTGTGTTAGATATGTTGTAGGTATAGTATTTCGCATGCGTTTTCTAACATATAGAGTAATCCATTAGGAGATAAGGTAGCTACAAAATTCCTTACCATAAGTTGGATTGGTTTAAGATCATGAGATATGGGGTAATATATTTCGTAATTACCTAGTTTACTATATATACTATAACGAATTACGTAGGTTGTGTTAGATATTTTGTAGGTATCGTATTTCTCCGCATTTTTTAACATTTAGAGTAATCCTTTAAAAGATAAGGTAGCTACAAAGTTCCTTACCACAAGTTGGGTTGGTTTAAGATTTGAAGATATGGGGTAATATATTCCTTAGTTACCTAGTTTACTATATATATTGTAACGAATTACGTAGGTTGTGTAAGATATGATGTAGGTATCATATTTCTCATGCTTTCTGTAACATTTAGAGTAGTCCTTTAAGAGATAAGGTGGCTACAAAATTCCTTACCACAAGTTGGGTTGGTTTAAGATTAAGAGATATGGGGTAATATATTCCGTAGTTACTTACTTTACTTTATATACTGTAACGAATTACGTAGGTTGTGTTAGATATTCTGTAAGTATCTTATTTCTCATGCGCTCTATAACATTTAGAGTAATCCTTTAAGAGATAAGGTAGCTACAAAATTCCTTACCATAAGTTGGGTTGGCTATATATTAGGAGATATGAGGTAATATATTCCGTAGTTACCTAGTTTACTATATATACTGTAACAAATTACATAGGTTGTATTAGATATTCTGTAGGTATCGTATTTCACATGCTTTCTGTAACATTTAGAGCAATCCTTTAAGAGATAAGGTAGCTACAAAATTCCTTACCATAAGTTGGTTTGGTTTAAGGTTTGGAGATATGGGGTATTAAATCTCGTAGTTACCTAGTTTACTATAGGTTTTGTAATGAATTATGTAGGTTGTGTCAGATATGTTGTAGGTATTGTATTTCTCATGTGTTTTAAAATATATGGAGTAATCCTTTAAGAGATAAGGTAGCTACAAAATTCCTTACCACAAGTTGGGTTGGTTTAAGATTAGGAGATATGGGGTAATATATCTCATAGTTACTTACTTTAATATATATATACTGTAACGAATTACGTAGGTTGTGTTAGATATTCTGTAGGTATCGTACTCCTCATGTGTTCTATAACATTTACAGTAATCCTTTAAGAGGTAGAGTCGCTACAAAATTCCTTACCACAAGTTGGGTTTGTTTAAGATTAGGAGATATGGGGTAATTTATTTCATAGTTACCTAGTTTACTATATATACTGTAACGAATTATGTAGGTTGTGTTAGATATTCTGTAGGTATCGTATTTCTCGTGCGTTCTGTAACATTTAGAGTAATCATTTAAGAGATAAGGTAGCTACAAAATTCCTTACCATAAGTTGGTTTGGTTTATGGTTTGGAGATATGGGGTAATAAATTCCATAGTTACTTAGTTTATTATAGGTTTTGTAACGAATTATGTAGGTCGTGTTAGATATGTTGTAGGTATAGTATTTCGCATGCGTTTTTTTAACATATAGTGTAATCCTTTAAGAGATAAGGTAGCTACAAAATTCCTTACCATAAGTTGGTTTGGTTTAAGGTTTGGAGATATGGGGTAATAAGTCCCGTAGTTACCTAATTTTCTATAGGTTTTATAAAGAATTTTGTAGGTTGTGTCAGATATTTTGTAGGTATTGTATTTCTCATGCGTTTTCTAACATATGCAGTAATCCTTTAAGAGATAAGGTAGCTACAAAATTTCATACCACAAGTTGGGTTGGTTTAAGATTAGGAGATATGGGGTAATATATTCTGTATTTACTTACTTTACTATATATACTGTAACGAATTACGTAAGTCGTGTTAGATATTATGTATATATCGTATTTCTCATGCGTTCTGTAATATTTAGAGTAATCCTTTAAGAGATAAGGTAGCTAAAAAATTCCTTACCACAAGTTGGGTTGGTTTAAGATTAGGAGATATGGGATAATATATTCCGTAGTTACCTAGTTTACTATATATACTGTAACGAATTACTTAGGTTGTTTTAGATATTTTGTAGGTATCGTATTTCTCATGCATTCTGTAACATTTAGAGTAATCCTTTAAGAGATAAGGTAGCTACAAAATTCCTTACCATAAATTGGCTTGGTTTAAGGTTTGGAGATATAGGGTAATAAATTATGTAGTTACTTAGTTTACTATAAGTTTTGTAACGAATTATGTAGGTTGTGTTAGATATGTTGTAGGTATAGTATTTCGCATGCGTTTTCTAACATATAGTGTAATCCTTTAGGAGATAAGGTAGCTACAAAATTCCTTACCATAAATTGGGTTGGTTTATGATCAGGAGATATGGGGTAATATATTCCGAGTTACCTAGTTTACTATATATTTTGTAACGAACTACGTAGGTTGTGTTAGATTTGTTGTAGGTATCGTATTTCTCATACGTTTTGTAACATTTAGAGTAATCCTTTAAGAGATAAGGCAACTACAAAATTTCTTACCATAAGTTGGTTTGGTTTAAAGTTTGGAGATATGGAGTAATAAATTTCGTAGTTACCTAGTTTACTATATGTTTTGTAACGAATCAGGTAGGTTTTTTGAGATATGTTGGAGGTATCGCATTTCTCATGTGTTTTCTAACATATAGAGTAATCCTTTAAAATTTAAGGTAGCTAGAAAATTTCTTACCATAAGTTGGACTGGTTTGAGATTAGGAGATATTGGTTAATAAATTCGGTAGTTACAATTTTTACTATATATTTTGTAAAGAATCAGGTAGGTTGGGTGAGATATATTGCATGTATCGTACTTATAATGCGTTTTCTAACATATAGAGTAATCCTTTAAGAAATAAGGTAGCTACAAAATTTACTATCATGATAAGCTTTTCTGTAACTACCACTTTTCTTACAATTACTGTAACAAATTTTGTAACCGCTTCATAACAAATTCTGTAGTTATAGGCTACCGTTTATACTGGTATGCCTAATATTAGCCTATTTCTAACGCGTCTAACGGTAGAACTACCCATAATACATAAGCAGCGTGCGAGGAAGATTATCCCATCCCTAGACACAGAATTCGAGAAATGATTTTGTGTGTTCGATTAATTAAAACAATCGGTTAATTAAATCTTATGTTCGGTTTTCCATATACCGCTTCGAACATGATTTTCCATACACTAATCAGTAGCACTGGCGGCGACGACGGTGGTGACAGCAAAAGAGAAAGAAAAAGGTTGAATTTAAGGTTTTTGATATTAAATTTTTTTGTAATATTTGATTTTAATATATTAATTAAAAATAGTATAATGAAATACAAATGGTTTATTAAATTTTATTTTTATTTTTTAAAATAATTTTAATTATAATTCTAGTCCTTAAAATTTTTAATTTTTATCATTTAATTTAATGATATTCAATAGTATTCATCGTTAATGATGTTCAGCGGTGTGCGATACATGTAGTATAATCATCCTTTGTCATCTGGATCAAAAAGATTATCATTTTGGGAATTAATCAAAAATAAATTATTTTAAAATTTTCGAAGAAATATATAGTGATTTGAATTTCTTATATAATAATTTTATAAAAAAATATTTATTTATATGAAAAATATTAGCCATATCCTCTAAAATTACCACATAACTTATCCTGTTTTTCAAATTTTAAAAAAGGAAATCTTATATTTATTTCTCAAAATATAAACGAATTTTCATAAAAGCTTTTTCCAGCTAAACAGGCTGCCCTTGCCTTTTTTTTATTTCAAAATCACAGATAATGGCATATCTGTAATAATCAGCCAAATTAGTGTCAATTAGAGTAACCATATCTTTATAATCAGTCGCCAACCAGCTGTTTTTGAGTATCCTCTTTAATTTAAAAACTCAAGAAAACAGAGAGAAAAGAATTAAAAACAAGCCCACCAAACAGAAAGCAGAGGTAAGAAGAAAGGCAGAAAGCAAATTTACTTTACAAATTCAAAGCCAAACAAAAGGAAGCCCAAAAAATCAGGGGGTCAAGTGTAATAGAGGGAGTTTTTTTATAAAAAAAATTCAATGGCAGTAGTGCTCAATTCTTGTAAGTTTGTTTTGGTCTCTGCTATGGTTATGGCGGCGGCGATGATGGTGATGACCGTCGGTGTCAGTGGGGATAGCCACAGCCATCAGGTAGTCCTGGGTTGGACGCCAACAACCACCACCAGATCTTCATGCAACGGTTTCATAGGCGAATGCTCGGAAGGGGAAGAAGAGTTTGAGTTGGACTCGGAGATCAACCGCCGCATTTTACAGACAACGAGGTACATCAGCTACGGCGCTCTCCAGAGGAACACCGTCCCTTGCTCCCGCCGTGGCGCTTCCTATTACAATTGCCAGCCCGGAGCTCAGGCCAACCCTTACAACCGTGGATGCAGCCGTATCACAAGGTGCAGGGGCTGAGCCTTTTTTTCCTTTTTTACTTTTAAAATAAATAGCAACAATTTCCTTTTTTTTAATTGGGGTTTGATTGTCGTACATGAAGAAAATATTGATATTTATTGATGACAGTCATATGGTTAGTATTTTTATTTTCATTTTTAATGTCTCTCTAAAAGATTGTTGTTAAGCTTTTCCTCACGAGATCTCTACATTTCTTTTGCGCACGGTAACTGTAGCGGTCCCTCTAAAATTTTAGAAATTGACATTTGAGCTCTTAAGTTTTAAAATATTTTCTTCGATCTCTTTAAAAAAATTTAAAATTATTATTAAATTTTAATTTCTTTAAGCATCGTTAATTAAATTTTCTTTTAAATTCTTTGAAGTCTCAAAAGTTTTAAGAATTTTAAATTACGCTTCGAAAATTTTCAAAATTTTTAAGTAGGTTCCAAATTATGCTTAACTTAATCATTCTCGAGGAAAATAATATTGGCAGTTCATATACATATATTGTGGTCTTGCATTTTTATTATTAGTAAATATTTGTTTGAAAAATCATAATTCTAATCTTTATCCTATTTAAAAAGAAGGGAAACAAAAACTCTAGGGAAGGAAGGGATTGTTCGTGACCTAAGAGTATACAAAATGACTAGATTATAATTATTCATATGGTGTTTTATATGAATGTCAACTTTAACATAATTGCGTTATTTTTTATAATGTATTTAACTCATTTGTTTATCCTGTTAAAGATTATAAAATAGAACCAAAATCTTGAATATGAATAATATGGTGTATGTAATGTTGATATGTTAATTCCTGGAAAAATTGAATGATTCAAAGGCAAAACACAGAGTTTGTTCATACTAAAATGTTGGCGAACATGTGTTATTAAGAATTGGTAGGCAAAAGTATAATAATTATGGGACCACCATAACTCAATGAATCAAATTAAAAGCCGTCGGTTGGCAAAAAAATAATTAAAAGCCGTCTCAATGCTCAAACACAAAACTTATGCCAAATGGATCTCACGGAGTGATTTCGGCAGTAAAAGATGATATTGTTTTTGTTTGATGATATATTTGGCAGTAAAAGATGATATTGTTTGTGTTTTGATGATATGAATTCGTACAACGTAATTTATACGATATGTATACATTTTCAAAATGCTAAGAATAAAAAACATATATTATTATATAATCACATTAAAATATTTAAAAAAAATTATTAAAAAAATTTATGCAAAATATGTTCTTACTTTTTAAGAATTAATTTGGAATTTCAGTTATTCTATTAGTTAGTTAAGAATTAAAATGAAAATTTGCATATGATTGTGGTATTTCATTTTCTTATTGAACAATATAAATTACTAAATAATCCAAATAATCTTTAAATGTCTTGTATCCTTTTTCAAGGTGTCCGTGTTTGAAAAATGATCAGATTCTTAAACTAATGCAAAGCTATAAACTTAAGAGCAAATGCCAAAAATAATTCTAACCATGAACTATAAAACTAAAACTCAGATGCAGGGATGTTAATTGAGCGGGAGGGTCTGAAGAGTACTCTTCTCACGTCCATCTCCGTCAAGAATTTTTATCTCTATCCCCGCACACGACCCGTAAATACAAATTATTATAACTATTAGTTAAAAATATAAATCAAATTTGTTATGAAAAAGTATAAAATACTCGGCGAATTCCACCACATAGTGAAATTATTCTAATTGTCACAATTTTTTAAATAATAGTATACAAAATTAAAATTGTACAACAAAAATGTTTGGACTAAAAAGATACTAAAGTCTATTGTAAAGGATCGAAAATAGCACAAATAACATGTAAAATAATATTTCAATTGCTTAACAAATAAACATTATAAAAGAACTAAAAAAACATAACAATTAAAAAACAACCTTAAAAATAAGAATAAAAACCTATAGAATCTAAATAACATACAATATTAGGAAAATAAAATTAAAAAAGTAAAAGAATAACATATATATGGTGAGGACTGAAGAGAAGGAAAAAACCTTAAAAAGAAGGTATAACGACAATCAACAATAAAGAATAAACCAATAAACATAATATATGTTATATATATATATATTTTTTTTTCATAAATATTTCAAGATAAGTCAATGTAAATTATTTTAAATTTGACTATGATTCAAATTGATATATTAAAAAATATTTATAAATTTGATACGATCAATTTCAAACTCAATTATATATATATATATATATATTGAATTTTTCATTAATATCCCAAGAAAAAGTCAATATAAATTATCTTAAATTTGACTATGATCCAAACCAGTATTGTATTTTTAATAACATTTATAATAACATTTTATAAGATATGTTGGGGCGGGTGTGGATGGGGCGGGTACAAAGACATATTTACGCCTTCCCCACCACCCACGATGAATCTAATTTTTATCTTCATCTCCGCCCCACAATTGTAACCATCCCTGCCTAATTAAATGCAAAGTGGGGCAAATCCCCGCAAAACCCACCCCATTAACATCCCTACTCAGATGGTAGATGATTTCTTTGATTGGGGATTCGAGAGTAGCAGTAAGTTTTGGGTTAGATATGCTTACACTATGATGATTAACAATCAATCAACGTCTTAACCCAAAAATGAGATTGGGTGCAGGGACAAATTCATAAATAACTTAAATATTTAGGGTTGGAGGGGGTAAAACAAAAATATTTAAAAGTGGGGGACAAATTCATAAATAACTCAAATATTTTTTTAAAAAAATTATAGGAAACCAAAGGTTAAAAATAATTTGGGAACTGAGGGCAATTGCCCTTCCCACATCCCACACATCTTTGTCACTGATTGGGTATCGTCCTTGCAATACCCATAAAACATTAGATTCTTTGGTTAGCCGTTGGAGATAAGTTGAACACTAATATGGTTTGTAACGGGTGCTTAATTGATCTATTTTATATGCCCATATTCCTTGACGTTTCCATGTTTTCAAACTCATTTAGGTTGCATTTAAGTTAGATTGTGCATATTTGCATGTAGATAGGGAGTCACACTACATGTGTTTTAAATGCCATATATATTAGTGTTTTTCACGGGAAATGTGGTGTTTTGTGGTACATGTGCAAGATGATGGTAGATGCTGGAGGATTGCTGGAGCAAGAGAAGAGCAGACCACATGGCTGGAGTTGACGAGGCATAGAAAGTTGGAGATAAATCTTCATTTGCCCACATGGACTTTCTCCCATATACGTAACAATAAATGAAGCAAGAAACCAATGGCTTTTCTTTAATGAAGATGCGCCAACTTTAGGGGTACTAAAACCCTAGTTTCACCACCTATTTAAGGAAGACTTGGACGCTACTTTAAGGGAGTTTGATATAGACGACAATCCTAGTCCGTGCTTGCGAGAACCATCGGGGCGAAGCTAGACGATTCTCCTCAACGAACGACACCATCGAGAGAGGCAGGCGGAAAGGAGGCTTGCAACATAGTTGGACAACACGAAGGGAGTCTTGTCGAGGACGCTCGTTTTTTTTCTTTTCCTCGCTTGATAAACGGTCGTACTTTGTAGTTTTAATTATGGATGTTTTAGGCTCAGACATGAGCTAAACCTTTTAGTTGGGATTATTGCATCCCGAGATTTTATGTTTGATTATTTTATGTCAATGCTTTAGTTCTATCTTTATCTATTTTGTTCATAGTTCTTCATGCATAGTTAATTGTAAGAGCTATAGAGAGAGGCCTGTTATCCATTGATCGCAGCTTAATATTGAGAGAGTTAGGTTATACAAATGTGAATAGTGGGGCTAAGCTGTTAGCTTAGTCTTAATCCAGCTTAGACATAAGTTTAGGGTTTCAACGACTAAAAGAGAGTTCTTAAAAAATAATAGAGTTGTTAGGGTTAACACAAACATGTATCACCTTAAACACAATATCATTAACTTCTAGTCATTTAGAGAGTCAGAATTTCATTAGAAAATCCCGTCGAGTAGATAAAGAATCTAATGGTTTGCGCAGACATGTATTCTCAGTCATTATAACATTGATATAGGTAATCAAGCATATATCCTTAGCAATAATCCCAACCTTTATAATTATCTGTTAAGTCGTTGTAGCTGTTTATCTTAATCATAGCTATCTTTAGATTAGTTAATTTAGTTTTAATTAAACCGACAATCACCAATACTTGCAAACATATTCTTAAGTTCGATAACTTCGTAGTTATTGATCTAATCCTCATGGGTTCGATACTCTACTCTTCACTTTATTACTTGATACGACGAGTATACTTTCTCTAAAGTGCATCACTATTCGAATTGCATCAAGTTTTTGGCGTCGTTGTCAAGGATTGGCAATTGATAATTATGTTTTAGTTGAGCTTAGGATGTTTATTTTTATTGTATTTAATTTTTGTTTTTGTTTTTATTCTTAGGTATGTTCTAGTGCATGACCAGAAGTTCTAACTCAAGAGATCTTGTCCCTTACAATCTGGAGATCGAAAGAACTTTTTGGACATTACTACGAGAGAACAAGAATATGGTGAACGAGGACGAACATGAGAATGAGCCACAACGTAAGGTACAACAATGCGATAGACATGGAGTTGGCGGCAGAGTTCAAAAATAATAGCCAAAACGTGCTGAAGGATCCACCACCTACTAGGCCAAGAAGGCACATACGAGATATCATTGAGCCTGTTATCAACAACTTTAATACATCGATTGTGGTGCAAGATCTATGGATAACCCACTTTGAGATAAAGCCCGTTATGTTCAACATGCTCAATAATATTGGAAAATTTGGATGATCATCAAAAGAAGATGCTTGAGAGCACATCCAAGCTTTTTTGGAAGTTTGTGATTGTTTCAGGCAACCAGATATACTTACCGATGCTTTGTAACTCAAGTTATTCCCTTTATCTCTTCGAGATCGAGCTAGAGCATGGTTGAAGACTTGTTCCTGAAGATCTATTACATCATGGGATGACTTGTCCAATAAGTTTATGTACTGATATGATCCATTGAACGTGCACAACCAAAAATGAAGTGACATCATCTTTTTCCAACAATATAATGATGAATCCATGTATGAAGTATGGGACAGATACAAAGATTTGCTTCAGAAGTGCTCATCCTTGGATTTACAGGCTGAGTACAACTCATGACATTCTATAAAGGCGTCAATGCACCAACAAGGAGATGATTGACTCATCAGCTAATGGTACTTTGCTCGATAGAGAACCTGACGAGGCTTTCTAGATACTTAACTGGATATATAAAACCGGATACCAGTTCTTACAAGGGAGATTGAAGCCTGGACCTAAAACAGCTGGAACACTCCAATTGGATGATTCTCAAACTGTAGCAGCTCAGCTCTCTACCATCACTAACCTACTTAAGAACATGCAAGGGCCATCCAATTTTAATTCTTTTGATAATTCTTATCAATCTTTTATGAAAACTGCTTGTGCCATTATGCATGATCAAGTAGCCTACTTAAAGAATCATAGTGATATGCTTACAATGCAGGTTGCCATATTGCAAAACTAACAATCGATCATGCAAAACAACACTGCATCAATAAGATCCCTAGAGACTCAAGTTGGGCAGATTGCCCAGATGTTGAAGATGAGATTACCTGATGGATTACCTAGTGATAATGAAGTCACTAAAGCCTTTAATCAGAAGAAATACAATGCCACCACTCTACGAGTGGCACGCAACTGAAGACAGGAGCCAAGTTTGGGGGAAGCTCTCTAGTAGATCCTACTCTAAGTAAGCCATCTGTGGATGCTCTTGCACCAAAGGAACCAACTCGCGTGTCTGATACAGTGAGTAACTTTGCTACTGAAGGCAAGGAAGATCAAGCCAATGTTGCACCTGCATCTAGTAAGCCACAAGACGGACCCAAAACACCACCTACATTCCCACAACGATTGAAGGCTCAGAAACAAGATGTCTAATACCAAAATTTTTTAGAGATGCTCAAATAGGTTTGCATCAGTGTCCCACTTCTGGAGGTTGTTGATCAAATGCCTATCTATGCAAAGTTTCTAAAGGAGATCATGACAAAGAAGAAGAAGGTGAGTGAGGTTGAAACTGTTACCACTATGAGCGAGTTCATGGCTATGTTAAGTGATTTGCCACCCAAAATGAATGATCTTAGTAGCTTTACCATTCCATGCTCGATAGGCTACAACTACTAGCCTTATGTGATCTCGGTGCAAGTGTGAACTTGATGTTGAAATCTGTGTTCAAAAGATTAGGGATGAGAAAAGCAAGGCCTACATCGGTAATCTTCTAACTGGCTGGTCAATTTCAAATCTGACCTGAGGGCAGAATTGAAGATGTGCTAGTTAGGGTAGATAATTTTGTCTTCTCTGTGGACTTTATCATCATTGACTGTAAAGCTGATGAGAATGCTCCCATTATCCTAGGGAGACCATTCCTTGTCACTGGGCAAATCATGATCAATTGTGAGAAAGGTAACTTCACTATAAAGATGAATGGCCAACAAATCACATTCAACGTCTTCAAAACACTCAAGTATATGGATAGCTATAAAGAGTTCTAACTTGTGGAAAATGAAGAAGCCCTAATACAAGAGAGTACCCACTATTGAGAAGCAAATTGAATCTGCTGAGGACATGCATGCAACTAACGAAGAAGAAGAACACTTCATAAATTGGCATTTAGCTACATCAGAGTGTAAAATCATAATTGTGTAGATTCAAGGCGTTGGTTGCTAATAAATTTAACAACTTGGTTAAACCAAGGCTCACTCCAACCATGAAAACCATACTTATTGAAGAAGTTATTAAATGGTGTGAAGCCATAATTCTTCCTCGTATCTTAGAATAGCATGTTGCAAATCCTAACCAAAGTAATCTGCCAAGGCAAGATTCTATCAAAATCTTGAATGATACTGACAACCTTCTCTCACTTCAACCGATGCATATGACACCCAATTTGAATCTACATCTCAGCCCAACTGGAATGGCATTTCAATGGTTGCAGATGTATAATGAAGAGTCAGTCCATCATGATAAACCTACTGCACCAACATTGGATGATTAGCACATCCAATCTCTATCACTTTTATTTCTGCATTTAATTTAATTCTTGCACTTTTATTTTCTGCATTATTATTTTTCTTTAATAGAATTCGACTCCCTTTAATAATTATTTGTTTTACTAGCATATATCAAGATAAAGACAGCAAGAAGGTCGAGCAATTCATGGAATCTTTGATAGTGATAAGCCGGAATATCAGATTTAATGGTATAACACACCTTTCGCACGACTTAATTCTATCCCCTTAATCTCATTTTTCTCACCCTTCCATAACTTGCCACACGTCGTACCCTTATTCATCACGTCGCTCACGACTCAACTTCCACACAAAGTCAATACTCTACATTAATGACCGATGTAACACTTCATGATTACCTTTATTCCTTTCCCTTTTTACCCTTCCATCATCACCATAAAAGACTAAACATTAAGCCTTTATCAGGCTTCTTACCTTTTACAATCCACCATCCTAAAACCCTAAAGTTCCCAACTGTTCATCTCTCTCTGTCCGAATCATGGTTTGACAACTTAGAGTCACCCATCGATCCCAACAACTACCACAGATGGATAGAAATAATAACCCACCGTCTTCTCCATCCCTTTCTACCTTATCGGAAGAGAGCCAATATCAATTAGAAGATATGACTTATGAGGAGATTCACGAACTTGGGAACCGCCTCTACACAGTATATAGTATCCTGATAACAAGGTATAAGCACATGTCCCAACAAAACTTGATCTTATAGGAAGGATTAGAGTTTGCTCAAAACGTTCGCTACAAGTTTGAAACTGATATACATACGGTCATAATGACACAAGGATAGAGAGACTTTGTTTCGCAACCGGGTTAGGTTAACACTGACTGGGTACATGAGTTTTACACTTATGTGGGGCACATACCAATTGGAAGGTCTTTCGTATGTGGAACAACAATTGTATTCTCAGCTAAAGCAATTGTCGACCATTTCAGCCTTTCTACAATCGATGGTAGACATTGGAACTTTTTGCCACTCTAACAGTGGATACATATACCTAGTTGCTAACGAACCTCTATATTCTCGGGACCACATGGGACCAGAATGACTATTATGCCTGAAAGGTACACTAGGCACAACTCAATCCGGTGTCAAAGTTCTGGATGCACTTCATCAACAACCATATTCTCCCAACTCAAAACCAATCTACAGCTTCTTGTCGCTGGTTGATGCTCCTTCACTCTATCCTTAATAACCGAGACATAAACCCGTATGAGTACATTTACAAAACCATCGTAAATAGGACCTCGTTAACAAGGAAACCCAATGATTTACCCTTCCCTAATCTCTTCACAACTTTATGCCAAAAAACATGGGTCGAAGAATAGGGGAATGATGATATCATTGAATGTCATACTAGTTGGTTGCCCTCTCAAGTCTAGGTAATGAAAGGATACAATATGTCGACAGAACTCGTTGCCACATCTACTCATGATCTCTGATAGATCATCCAGAATAATGTTACTGGTTTCATGGAACCCTATTTCTAATATGTCCAACAGTCGGCAGTGGTGGAACAATCTTTAATCGAAAAACTCTTACCAGCAAACCATGAAAAACCTCAAGAGGATATACCAACACCTACACCGCCACCCAATGGAGGAAAGAGCCAAATATTGAAGCTGGTGCCTCTACCCGCCCTGCCAAGAAACAAACGTCCTCTCGGGACAAAGGCAAGGGCATCATCATCCGAGAACCACCACCCCAGTAACTCTCTAGGTTAGATTTTCTTTTTTTCTTCTTTCTTTTTAGTTTAGTTTAGGTTTTCTTATTTTTCATTTGTATATTTTGCTTTTACTTGATTTGTTTTGCTTTTTCTTTTATTTTCTTTTTGCATTGGGGAAAATGCTCTTCTCAAGTTTGGGGGAGTACATACCCATATATATTAGATTAAATTTAGGTAAAATTTTTAAAAAATTTAGAACTGTAGTTAGTCTAATATGTCTGATAGGTTCTCTTTTCTATGATTCCTTTGATTCTGAATCTACTGCTGTGTTGATTATGACTTCCTATGATGAATCTATGTTAATGCTTTGCAAGGTGTTAAGAGCTTTCATGTTTTGAACCTAATGATAAATATGTTGTAGCCCTTAAAAACTACAAGTTGCATGCAATCTAACACTTGAGAAACCTTAGAAATGCTTTAGGTCAACTTTCTGATGCCAAAGTATGAATCAAAAAGAATGAACTTAAACTCTCAATGTAGCAAAACAAAGCCTTAAAAACTCTATGAAAAATCAAGAAAATAAATTAAGACTTGATAATTTAAACAAAACTGTTGAGGGGCACTCTTCTATGCATCTTGCTATCTTAGTACACTAGGTGAGTTGTGTTTGCTCCATTTAACTTTCCCTAGAAGGAATGATAGTACTGGCAAAGAGAGAATAAACTTCTTCACGCAATGACACTGCTCGTAAGGCTCAAGGATGGGCTATTTGCTCTACTCTATCTTTAGGTACTGAAGAGTTAGTGTGATAAGCTGAAGCCCCGAGGATACAGTTTCAAACTTAAAAAGAACAAGGAGTAAAATGTATTGAAAATGGAAAACAATATGCCAAGGCAGAAAAAGAAAACAACCCTTAAGCTTCTCCAAGGCTATTAAGTAATGAATTCATATAACTTAGCACACACTGCACTTACAGTAGATTTAATCTTTTGAACAAAACTGTAAGTTCTAATACATTTGCTTATCATCAACATAGCTGAGGAATGAATTACTACTGCAACATAACTTGGAATCACTGTAATCATAGTTTAGTGGAACCTTAGGACTTAGGGGCTGTTTACTATTCCTATTTTCTGTTTTTATTTTTCTTGCTTCCATTTTGCATTGCTTGAAGACAAACAATAGTTTAAGTTTGAGGGTATTTGACGAGTACTTAATTGATCTATTTTATATGCTCATATTCCTTGACTTTTTCATGTTTTCAAGCACATTTATGTTGCATTTAGGTTATACTGTACATATTTACATATAAATAGGGAGTTACACCACATATGCTTTAAATGTCATATATATTGGTACTTTTTACGAAAAAAGAGATGTTTTGTGGTACATGTGTAGGATGCTAGAGGATTGCTGGAGTAGGAGATTAACATATTGCATGGTTGGAGCTGACGAGGCATAGAGAGTTGGAGATAAATCTACCTTTGCCCATGTGGACTTTCTCCCAAATGTGCAATAGTAAATGAAGCGGGAAACTAATGGCTTTTCTTTAATGAAGTCATGCCAACTTTAGGGTCCTATTTAAGGAAGACTTGGACGCTACTTCAAGGGAGCGCGATATAGACAACAATCCTAGTCCAAGCTTGCAAAGAACCACCGGGGGCGAAGCTAGATGATTTTCCTCAACAAACGATGCCATCGAGAAAGGCAGGCGAAGATGAGGCCTGCAACACAGTTGGACAACACGAAAGGAGTTTTGTCGAGGATGCTCAGCTTCTTTCTTTTCCTTGCTTGATAAATTTTCATACTTTATACTTTTAATTATGGATGTGTTAGGCTCAGACATGAGCTAAACCTTTTAGTTGGGATTATTGCATCTTAGGATTTTATGTTTTAATTATTTTATGTCAATGTTTTAGTTATCCTATCTTTATTTATTCTATTCATCATTCGTCATGCATAGTTAATTGTAAGAGTTATCGAGAGAGGCCTATTAACTATTAATCCGTGGCTTAATATCGAGAGAGTTAGGTTATACAAACGTGAATAGTGGGGCTAAGTGTAATCACTAATTTTGTCCAGTTTTGATATTTTTAATTATTATTATTAAACAAAATAAAAATATTAACTTAATTAAATAAAATAAGATAAAAACCTAATAATAATTATAAGTCTAAACCCAATTACATATAATTTACACATCCAGCCCAATAAGGCCCAAGGTAATTAAAAACCCTAATATGATGATATGATCTATCTCCTTCTTTTTCGCGCAGCCAACTCCCAACCATTGGATCAAGCCAGATCTAACGACCATGATTAGAGAAGAGGAGACCATCCATCTTCTTCCATGCCATGTGAAGGGCACGCGAGTGCTGTTCGTCTCCCCACGCGCACGTAGAGTGCACCCCGAGACTTCTCATCTCCTCCGTCCACATGGCTATGTCACTAGAAATCACGCTGCCACCGTACGACCGTCGTGCGTGCAAATAGAGAAGACATTAAAGATGTCAAAAACCCATTCATTTTTTATATTATCCCTAACTAATGTAATTAAATTGATCAGGACAAAAAAACAATGTAATCAATCCATTTGTAACATGAAACTACAATCAATACAATAAGAAAAAAACCTCAAGCATTTTTGGAGGTAAAATTCCAGTCTTTATTTCCTTTCGAATCAAAAGAATAAGAGAATAGAGGAGAATTTTACCTCTCAATCTCGGGCCGCCGTTGCATGTAACGTCCGGGGATGATTCTTTTCCGGCGATAAGCTCTTCGGTTCCCTTCGAGGATGAATGGGGTGAACCGGGTGGAAGGAAGAAGGTGGGTTGTTCTTTGAAAATAGAGGTTTTGGTTCCTAAAATATGGATTTTGGTTTTTGTTTTTAAAAAGATTTTGAAATGGAAGGGTTTATTTCGAAAATTTGGCCTCAAATATGGGTTTAAGGAAGATTTTGAGTGTTTTTTAGGCCGCCGGCGAGCAACGGCCGCCAGTTGCCGACGAAGGCCGACACGACAACAGGTGGCCGAAATTTAAAAATTGAGGTCGTTTTCTGGGTTTGAAGGTTGAAGGGAGAGGGGATATATTTTTTTCTGAAATGGTGAAAATGATTTTTTTAAAACTTTATTTAACTTTTATACCAAGCTCTTAAAAACGTTTTATTACCCATTACACCCCCCACGTTCTCAAAATATCACCCGAGATCCTTCCGCGATTTTAAATTTCCCCCTTGGTCCTTTTTACTTTTAATCATTTTGCAATCTCATCCATGTATCTGACTAGATTGTTTTTATATGGTTTAATCTCTTGTTTAGCCCTTTAATTTCGGTTTCTGTTTTAATTTAGTCATAATCATGTGAATTATTTCATCTTTTAATCCCCTTTTGTCATGCATTTTTAATTTCAGTATAATATTTTAATTTTAATTTTAGTCCTTGTTTTTGTTGATATTAGATGTTGCCTATGCTTTATTTCTGTTGCATTGTTTTTTATTAAATATATTGTATAACATAATATACACAGTGTATAGTTTTTTAAACCTGTATCATATATATATATATATATTAGTATATAACATAGTTCATATATATTATTATAATATATACATACATTTGTTTTCGTTTTGTTTCATGCATGTATAGTCTATATGTTACTATACTGTTTTATATATGTCATGTTTTCATGTTTTTTAATATATGTCATATATCATATATTTTAGTACCCCTATTAAATATTTTTATATATGTCATATATTGTATGTATATGCTTTATTTATTTTATTTATGTTACCGTTTTTATATTAGCATTATTGATTTGTTCATGTATTTAAATTGTTCATGTTTATTTATCGCAATAGTCTAGTTTAGTACTCGAAGCCTTGATATCCTAGTGGGAGTGTCGCCCCGAGTCTTCGAGCGTCATCTTCTTTGGTTACCGTGGGTCGCGAGCTAGGTTGTTTGATTTGTATGGCCATGCATGCATGTATATTTAGGGATTATTAATTAAGTTAGATTCGATTTTAAATTTTTTTCTTAGTTAAATGTGATACGAACCCTTGGGTACCGATTCCCAAGCGTGGTGGGGTGCGAAATCTTCCCCACTCGTAACCGACGCTCGAACTCATTTGGATCTCTAGTTTTGTTTTTTTTATGTTCGGTCTACCTTATCCACTTGACCTGTGGCGACTCCTCCATCATTTTATTTAAAATATCAGACTTTTCGAGATTTCCCCTATTAAATATTTTTAAAAGTGAGGGAACATCTTCCCATCAATATTAAAATGTGCTATATTTTTGTAATTTTTTTAGTTGCTACACTAGACTGTTAACTTAGTCTTAATCCGGCTTAGACACAAGTTTAGAGTTTCAACGACGGAAAGAGAGTTCTTAACAAATAATAGAGTCGTTAGAGTTAATGCAGACATGTATCACCTTAACCACAATATTATTAACTTCTAGGCATCCAAAGAGTCAGAAGTTCATTAGAAAATCATGTCAAGTAGATAAAGAATCTAATAATTTACACAGACATGTATTGACAATCGCTATAGCATTGATATAGGTAATCAAGCATATATCCTTAGCAATAATCCCAACCTCTATAATTATCTGTTAAGTCGTTGCAGTTATTTGTCTTAATCATAGCTATCTTAATTTTTCACCCTCACTATTTACATTGTGACATTTGTAAACTAATATTTTTTTTCTTTTTACTCTCACGCATTTATATTTGTATTTAAATTTAATAATTAATTAAACCCAACAAGTGTCCTGGTGGCAAAGCGGATGATATTCATCCTAGGAGACACGGGTTCAAATCACTTTGTCTTCATGGTGTATGCGCCTTGTCAAGAGATCTAGAATATCTATGAACAAATACTACCTTGTAATCACTTTTACACTATTTAAAAAATTTAATAATTAATTAAATTGTATTAAAAATAATTATATAAATAATAAATTGATGTATAGATCCTTCAATTATGCTTAGTAATGTTATATTAAACAGATATTTTAGTCATTATAAACACCCACCGCCACGTGTCGAAACTAAAATGGGCAAGACCACGAACGTTGTAATATAAGGAACGTTCAGCGGTGGGCGCCATGATACCCACAAACCACAACGCGCATGACCATCTGTGAACCGTACAAAGCCCTTCACAATCTGTGGTGAACAAACGAGATTACTCACAATATCGCACTTCATCCAGCGGTCACATGCCTACACACGTGCCCACTACAGATAACGAGAGAAACCTAGGACGTAAATTCATTGCTGGTCCAATCTGTGCGCCACGACAACCCATCATGACAACTTTCCCCAAAATATAAAATTAGGCATGCAATAAAGAGAAGGGATATGATCTATTCCAAACATCACAATCACACAGGGAACTGGGGCAAGATGTGAGCTCCAACCCAAAACGGCCATCTCAACCACCGTCAGGCCTTTGTCTCCAGTTCCTAACCATTTTGGCCACAACAACAATTGGTGTGGTTAGCATGAAAAGTGCACGTGACCTTTAAATTTTTTCGAAAAGCTCAAGGACTTCAAGGACGGGAGGTAATATCCTGACCAACCCGGATAGGAAAGGCACACTATACACATGTTAGTCAGAAAGGATGATGAGTGGAGTTAGCTAGGCTCTAAGCGTAAAATACACATGCAGGGAATGATGTTGTTCCTGGAAGAAATGGAAAAGAGGCTGAAGTACGAGAACTCGTGGCAGGTCTCATTTTTGGAAAGAGAGGAATGTGACACATTGGGTAAAAAAAGTAACAACTTGATAGTCGTCATCGCTGTGATAGCTGGTTATATCGTAAAAAGAATTTTGGTTGACACTGGTAGTGTCGTGGATGTTTTTATTTGGAATGCATTTAAGCAAATGGGAATTCCCAGTTCGAAACTACAGTCGGTGGGTCCGATGTGTGGTTTTGGTGGCTAACCCATTGAGGTGGCAGGCTCCATCCAACTCCTCGTAACTTAGGGGACGATGACAATAAAACCACACAGACGACTATCTTCTTGGTCATCGATAGTCTTTTCGCCTTCAACGCCCTCTTTGACAGACCCCTAATGAGAAAAGCCAAAATGACAGCCGCCCCTTTCTGCCTATAGGTGAAATTTCCCACTCCCTTAGGAGAAGGTTCCATTCAGACCGATCGAAGGATAGTCAGGCAGTGCCATGTCCTTTCACTCCGTCTAGACCAAGAACAGAAATGCCATGATCACACAAGCACAGAGACTCTACTATAGAAAAGAAAACCATGGATCAATATTTTGAATAAGACAATAATGACCCTTGAAAGCCTAGACCTCAGGGAATGTGAGAAACTCAAAAATTTAGAGCTGGTAGAAGCAATAAAAGTGGTGGAGATTTACCCATATGAGCCCGAAAAGACCACCAAAATTGTAGCGGGGCTAGACAAGCAAAGTAAAAAAAAAGGTTGATAAAGTTAATGCGAGACAACGCGGATGTTTTCGCATGGTCAACCGCAGACATGCCTAGGATAGACCCAACTATTGTTGAGCATTCTTTGCGCATCGATCTAGCCATAAAACCTGTTCGACAGAAAAAAAAATTCGAGGAAGAGGTGCAAGCCATTAGACATGAAACATAAAAGCCAATCATGGTAGATTTTGTCGAAGAGACTAAGTACCCATAGTGGCTAGCAAACTTAGTTATGGTAAAGAAACCCAGCGGTAAATGGCAAATGTGTGTTGATTTCACTGATTTCATTGATCCCTGGTTACAACTAGATCGCAATGGAAAAGAAGGAAAAAGAAAAAACGACATTCATCACTGAGGACAACCTTTACTACTACAAAGTAATGTCATTTGGATTAAAGAATGTATGGGCAACGTACCAATGGATGATCAACAAGATCTTCCGCCATAAAATAGGAATAAATATGGAGGTTTATGTCGACGATATGCTAACTAATAGAAGTTCTTTGGAGAAACATCTAGTTGATCTACATGAAGCCTTTGACATTTTGCGATTATAAAAAATACGCCTCAACCCCGATAAGTGTACCTTCGCAATAGAGGCAGGAAAGTTCATGGGTTTTCTAATCTCTGAGAGGGGCATCGAGGTGAACCTAGAGAAGATAAAGGCAATCCTAGACATCCCACCACCAGCAAACATTAAGGATATTCAGAAACTCAATGGCAAGGTAGTGGCCCTAAACAGATTTGTATCTCGGTTAGCTGACAAGTGCCTACCGTTCTTTAAAGCCTTGAAGGGTTCTTTCCAGTGGACAGTGGATTTTCAAGAGGCATTCGACCACATGAAAAAATACTTGGCTAGCCTCTTATATTAATAGTGCCTAAGGAGAGGGAAACCTTACTTATGTGTTTGGTGGTAACCGATGAGACTATAGCAGGAGTATTAGTCCGGCAGGAAGAGACCACCCAAAAGCAAGCCATTATATTATGTCAGCAGAGTCTTGCAACCAGTAGAGAAGAGATATACGAGAGTGGAGAAACTAGCTTTTGCCTTGGTAATAGTAGCTAGAAAGCTTCGCCTCTACTTTCAAGCACACCAGATAGCAGTCCTCACTGACCAACCTTTCAAAGACGTGTTAGGAAAGATAGATGTCCAGGGTCGGATGTTAAAATGAGGGGTGGAACTTAGTGAATTTGGAATAGAATATTGTCCGCAGAAGGTGATCAAAGCTCAATTTTTAGCTGACTTTGTTGCGGAGTATACATTTACAACTCAAATAACTCTACTCCCTCAGAGCATCGACAATGTTAATAAGGGTCAAGAGGTGCCCTCATCAGAGTTAAAAGAGAAACAGGCTATAAATACCCGACCCTAGACCTTGCATATCGACGAGTCAGTAGCAATCATTAGAGCGAGAGTCGGTGTGTTGTTGAGCGCGCCCAACACAGAGGATGAATGGAAATATGTGCTTAGTTTCATGTTCGCTTTATCCAATAATGCTGCGGAGTATGAAGCCTTAATAGCAAGGTTAGAGCTGGCAGTAAGACTCAAGGAAAAATCACTGCAAATATTCACAGACTGCCAACTGGTGGCTTAAGTAATTGTCGGGCAAATATGAGGTTCATGACGAAACACTCCTCAAATATCATCAGAGGGTGACATGTCACAACAAACTTATTTATATTTACACATCATATTATCCACAGTTACCTTGTTTTATCTCATATACGACAAAATATTGTGAAACTAATCCTCTAAAATACAGGACTATTAGGACAATTTAATCAGTACGCCATAATGCAAATACCTAGAGGAGATAAAACCAGAGCAGACGCTTTGGCAAGACTAACAACCACACTTGAAATCCAAAGAAGAGGCAGGTTCTTGATGGAATATCGAGAGTGTCCCTCTTTTGTAGAAGAAAGCTAAGTGCGCCAACTCGATGCAAGAGACACATGGATGACTCTAATCCTGATGTACATCAAAATAGGAAAGCTGCTCGATGATAGAGCCCAAAGACTTAAAATAATACGGTGAATCGCTTAGTACACTATAATCGATGGCATCCTATACAAAAAAGGATTTACGCAGCCACTTTTGTGATGTATAGGTCCTAAAGAGGCCAAATTGGTGCTATAAGAAATTCATGAAGAGGTTGACGGACACCAGCACTCCTTGGCCCAAAAAAGCAACTAGGCACGGCTACTACTGGCCTACAATGCCAGGAGACGCTAAAGAGCTAGTAAATAACTGTGTACCTTGCCAAAAGTTTACCCTAATCCCAAGGCTACCAATGACATTACTTAAATCCATCTCAAGTCCTTAGCCGTTCGCAATTTGGGGCATTGATATTTTGGTCCCATTTCTACCAGCAGTGGGTCAACGAAAATACTTAGTAGTAGCAGTAGATTATTTCACCAAGTGGATAGAGGCAGAGCTGTTAGCAACGATAACGGAAAGGCAAATGGAAAGCTTTTTATAGAAGTATATAATTTGAAGATTTGGCATCCCTCACACGATAATCACAGTTAATGGAACCCAATTCCAAAAAAGATTCAAGGAATTCTGCATGGACTTTCGCATCACACTAACCCAAAGCTTAATCAAATCCTCGCAGACGAATGGCCATGTTGAAGCGGTTAACAAGAAAATAATGTCCGCACTTAAAAAGAGAGTGTGCGACGCAAAATGAGCATGGACAGATGAATTACCAGGCATTCTATGGGCACTTCAGATAACATCCCACACTAGTACAGGTAACAAGTACTTTAAAATGTATACCTAGAGCACCGTCGCTATATTAAATTATTTTTTCTCTTACAAATGCAAAGATACCCGTATTGAATGTTTAACTAACCAAAAGCAGGAGAAACACCATTCACTATCATATATGGCACATAGGCGGTCATACCTATAGAGATAGAGATCTCAACATACAGATCCATACAATATGATGAGGACACTAACAATACAACCCTCTGAATGCAGCTCGACATGCTCGAGGAAACAATGGTGTAATCACTCATTTTTGTACGGGTTTTTAGTATTTTTAGTATTATTGTAATAATATATATAAATAATAATAATAATAAAATTAATAAAAAAAAAAGCAAAAAAGCAAAAAAAAAAAAAAATAATAAATAAAAAAAGGAGGAGTGGAGCACAAGGCTCCACGTCACCCTCCTCCCCTATAAATAGGAAGCAAAGAAGCAATTGCAAGAGGGAAATGAAATGGCAATTGGAATTGATTGGCATCAAGCCAAAAATGAGTCGGCCATGGCAAGCCAAATAAGGGGGCATTAGCTCCCGGCTAGCCTAGGACCAGGGTAATATCCTCGGTCCTAACCGGTTCGATCGGGTCCTATTTTAGGTCCGATCTAGTTAATATTTTTGGAGAGGTCGTGGTAGATCTCGGTGGAGTCCAGTCGGGGTTAAATCGTTCGAACTCCTAATTAGGTATATTTTCTTTCCTTTTATTTATGTTGTAATTTTTATATTTTAATGAAGTAGAAGTTAATTTAAAATTGTGTTTTTAATTTGTATGTTTATCTATGTTTTATATTAGTATGTTTTAAATTTATATTTTATATTAATATTTTATTTATGTTAGATATGTTTTATTTATAAGTTAAGTTAATAGTTATGTATGTATGTATGTTTTAGATTAGTTATTTTATTTATGTTAAATATGTTTTTATTTATATGTTAGATTAATATTTATGTATGTATGTTTTAGATTAGTATTTTATTTATGTTAGATTTATTTTTAATTATGGGTTAAATTAATAGTTATGTATGTATGTATGTTTTAGATTAGTATTTTATTTATGTTAGATTAATATTTTATTATGCTCTTATTTGTTTATATTTTTATCGCATTATATTTGTTCATATTTGCCATGTGTTTTTAAGTTTGTATAACAAACATATATTTTGTCAATGCGGTGCCCTTTTATTCGAGCGTAAATCGGGGCGATGTCGGCGTAGTGATAGTGGTTGGACGTTTACTCTCGAATAACGGGGCCTTTAAAATTTACTCGCCCTTATAACCAAATTTTAATTTAATCGTCACTTTAATTCGGAAAGTTTAATATTAATAAAGCGGTAATTATTAAAGTACCAATTTTGGGCGGTGTGGGGGTGCTAATCCTTCCCCATCCGTAATCCGACTCTCCCGAACCCGATATTTTGAAATCTCTAGTTTTCTCTACGATTGTCCGGTCCACCTTTAGTGGCGGTGGCGACTCAATTTTAAATAAAAAATGCGGGTTTTCTAAAATCCCACGCGGAAGAAAATATTTTAAAATAAAAAAACAAACTTTCATTTTTAGCGAAAAAAAAACATCGCTCTGGATGGCGACTCATTGGGGATATTTTTGTTTTTTCAAAAACAAATGAGAGTCGAGCTTTTTCAAATAATTACCGCTTTATTAATATCGAAAAATTCGGATTAAAGTGACTATTAAACTAACATTCGGTTATAATTGCGCGTTTATTTTAACGCATTTAAAATATGGCATATAAACCATTCTTTTTAAGTGGGGAAAACGCTAATGCTTTCGTGGAGATATCGTTCTCCCGTATGGGCCTAGCAAGTACCTTGGGGCTCAGTACCTTATACTTTCGTGAGGATATCGTTCCTTCATTATGGGTATAAGCGAATGGGTCCCCAGTTGGAACCCGGTTGAAAGGAGCCTATAATGGGTGATGACCAGGGGCCTTGCTACTCTTAGTAGAGGACAGCAAGGACAATTCGGTACCTCTTAGCACTAAAACTGCATATAATGAGCCGTAGGAGCCAACCCTTTAGAGCCATATGAAACTCTGCCCGATTAGTGGTTACCCTATTTAGGCTCTGGTGCCTTATTTATTGTTTATGTACAGTTTTATTACTCTATTTTTGTTATATTTATTATTTGTTTTATTTAATCATTTTATTTGGTACTAACTCGTTTTATTCTCATCACACACCGAGTTCACACATCATCATTGCACAACATCATCACAATCTTAATTTTGCATTGCATCGATTTAGGACACATTTTGCATGCATTCATTTTCAGAATAATAAAACTAATCCTCAAGTTGCCCATTTAAATACAACAAAGATGGTCGATCTAGCACCTTACAAAGCCTCTTACAAAAGTTTGATCTTGGGGCATGTCCAAAAGCACCCCCACATATTTTACAAATAGTGTGCCTCTAACAAGGTCCCGTCAGGGGCATTCTTTGCCAAGGTCCAACCTTCATTGCCGAGTCAAACTCTTGCATCTTTGACCACGATCTGCAAAATTGCACCCAATCAAAAATAATAAGCTACCATGAACCAACACAATTTATAAACCCAACCTAAAGGGCAACAGAATCCACACTCAAAGTGTCAAATTCAAGAAACGATTTGAGACGATGGCATAGGGATGAATAAAATGTTGGGGCATGCACCCGGATGATTGATCGAACCCAAGTTGAGGTTGGGGCACCGTCACATACAAAAAAACCAAGATCTGACGGGACCCGGTGAGGAGTCGGGCATCCCTTTGAGGGCAAAAAAATCATATCACATTCATGCATTCATCTTGCATCGTCATACATTTAGATTAAGTGCATACACCAAAATCACCATGCATTTAGGGTAGACACATGCATTTAGACATAAAATTAGATACATTCATGCAATCTTGCTTGTACATATAAACATGTTCAAAAGATCTTGAACATCCTCAGTAGTGGGGGCAACAACGCGACACCAACCTTAGTCTTAGATGAGGCCAAACACAAAGAGGATCTTTGAAACATCAATAAAAGGTAACGATGAAAAATTTTGTGAACATTTACTTGATTAATGTTTTTTTCATTTTTAGGTCATACCTCTCACTTGATGAAGCGGCGTGATAGACTTTTCGGATCTTGCCTTCGTCATTGTTGATAGGCCAACAATTTTGATTATGTTTTACCGCTGATGGTGCAACAATATAGACATCATGAAGATCTCGTTTCTCTGTTGATGGTGCAACAGATCCGAATCTTCCCCAAGCGAGATCAAATTTCTATTTAGGTCTTGTTTCTCTGCGTGGTGCAACAGGACCTATTTTCAGTCTTACTTCCTTATGCAGTTCAAGAAAAAAAAAGAAAAATTATCAAAAAAGAAATTAAAAAAAATTTTGAAAAAGAAAGAGATCAAAAAAAAAAAAGAAGAATTAAAAAAAAAAAATTGAAAAGTCGAAAAAAGTAAAAGTGAAGAAAAAATGAATGAATCAAAATGAATTTATCAACTTTCATCGCCCGAACCAGTCCTCCGTGATGGGTGGCGGTACAAGCTATCGTCGTCCTCGATCCTGCTCTCCGTTGATGGTGTAGCGGGTTTTAGGTCGTCATTAAATCTTGCTCTCCCCCCCGATGGAGTTGCTAGGTCCAAGCTCTCGTCGCCCTCGGATCCTGCTCTCGTGATGGTGTGGCGGTTCCAGTCGTAATTGTCCAATCTTGCTCTCCGGCGATGGAGTTGCTGGGTCAAGCTCACGTCGTCCTCGATCCTGCTCTCCGATGATGATGTAGCGGTTCGGTCGTCATTGTCCAATCGATCCTCCGCTGATGGAGTGACCGGGTCAAGCTCTCGTCGCCCTCGATTCCGCTCTCCGCTGATGGTGTAGCCGGTTTCAGTCGTCATTATCAAATCTTGCTCTCCGCTGATGGAGTGGCGGGGTCAAGCTCCCGTCGCCCTCGATCCTGCTCTCCGCTGATGGTGTAGCGGTTCCAGTCGTTATTGTCCAATCGATCCTCGTGATGGAGGTGGCCGGGTCAAGCTCGTCGTCCTCGATCCTGCTCTCGCTGATGGTGTAGCGGTTCCAGTCGTCATTGTCCAATCGATCCTCCGCTGATGGGTGGCCGGGTCCAAGCTCTCGTCGCCCTCGGATCCGCTCTCCGCTGATGATGATGGCGGTTTGGTCGTCACTATCAAATCTTGCTCTCCGTGATGGAGTTGCTAGGTCCAAGCTCACGTCGTCCTCGATCCTGCTCTCCGTGATGGTGTAGCGGTTCTAGGTCGTCATTGTCCAATCGATCCTCCCGCTGATGGAGTGACCGGGTCAAGCTCCGTCGTCCTCGATCCTCTCTCTCCGATGATGGTGTAGCCGGTTCCAAGTCGTCATTGTCCAATCGATCCTCCGCTGATGGAGTGACCGGGTCAAGCTCCGTCGCCCTCGATCCTGCTCTCTCGTGATGGTGTAGCGGTTCCAAGTCGTCATTGTCCAATCGATCCTCCGTGATGGGTGATCGGGTCAAGCTCCGTCGTCCTCGATCTGCTCTCTCGTGATGGTGTAGCCGTTTCAAGTCGTCATTGTCCAATCGGTCCTCCGTGATGGGTGGCCGGGTCAAGCTCCGTCGTCCTCTGATCCTGCTCTCCGTTGATGGTGTGGCGGTTCCCAGTCGTCGTAATTGTCCAATCCATTCCTCCGTGATGGGTGACCGGGTCAAGCTCCGTCGTCCTCGATCTGCTCTCGCTGATGGTGTAGCGGTTCCAGTCATCATTATCCGATCCGATCCTCTCGTGATGGGTAGCTGGGTCCCGATTCTTTCTTTGTCCTACTTATCCGCCCGATGGTGTAGTAGGGTTCCATTAATATTTACATTTCTCCTTGATAGATCCAACTTTACTGATTTTCAAGTTTTCTTTATTAATGTTGTAGCTAGAAAACAAATAAAAAAAAAAAAAAAAAAGAAAAAATCAAAGAAAAATAGAAAAAAAAAAAAAAAAAGAGAGAAAAAGAAAAAAAAAATGGAAAAAAAAAAAAAAAAATGAAAAATGAAGAAAAGAAAAAAAAAAAAAAAAAAAAAAAAAAAAAAAAAAGAAAATAAGAAAAAAATGGAAAAAAAAAAAAAAAAAAAAAAAAAGTGAAAAAGAAAAATTATCGTTTTACGATCTTGCCTCTTAAATCGAGTTGTAGCTGGATCGGACATCGAACTTTCACCTATCGGTCTTGCTTCCTCGTCGTCGTTGTTGCAATTTGGATCGAATTTTGTAGACCATGTCTCTTCGTCGGTGTTGCAAAAGTTTGGGTCGAACTCTCTTTAGGTATTAGCTTATTACCAATAATGTAGCAAGAAGAACTCGGTTTGGCTTCCCAACAAACAACCCCCATTTTGAAGGTTTTGCTTCAAGAGTGACAAGGTGGATCAACAAAACAAGAAAGAAGACATCTGTTGAAGAGAATGAAGATCTACAGAAGAAAGAAGACAGCGTCAAAAGGAGAGAAGTTTAGCGGATAAAACAAAAATGAGTGCTTTTGATCTTTGCTTTGTTCTCGTTTCACAATAACAAGCAAAGAGGGGCAAATCTGTAATCACTCATTTTTGTACGGGTTTTTAGTATTTTTAGTATTATTGTAATAATATATATAAATAATAATAATAATAAAATTAATAAAAAAAAAAGCAAAAAAGCAAAAAAAAAAATAATAATAATAAAAAAGGGGAGGGGAGTGGAGCACAAGGCTCCACGTCACCCTCCTCCCCTCTATAAATAGGAAGCAAAGAAGCAATTGCAAGAGGGAAATGAAATGGCAATTGGAATTGATTGGCATCAAGCCAAAAATGAGTCGGCCATGGCAAGCCAAATAAGGGGGCATTAGCTCCCGGCTAGCCTAGGACCAGGGTAATATCCTCGGTCCTAACCGGTTCGATCGGGGTCCTATTTTAGGTCCGATCTAGTTAATATTTTTGGAGAGGTCGTGGTAGATCTCGGTGGAGTCCAATCGGGGTTAAATCGTTCGAACTCCTAATTAGGTATATTTTCTTTCCTTTTATTTATGTTGTAATTTTTATATTTTAATGAAGTAGAAGTTAATTTAAAATTGTGTTTTTAATTTGTATGTTTATCTATGTTTTATATTAGTATGTTTTAAATTTATATTTTATATTAATATTTTATTTATGTTAGATATGTTTTATTTATAAGTTAAGTTAATAGTTATGTATGTATGTATGTTTTAGATTAGTATTTTATTTATGTTAAATATGTTTTTATTTATATGTTAGATTAATATTTATGTATGTATGTTTTAGATTAGTATTTTATTTATGTTAGATTTATTTTTAATTATGGGTTAAATTAATAGTTATGTATGTATGTATGTTTTAGATTAGTATTTTATTTATGTTAGATTAATATTTTATTATGCTCTTATTTGTTTATATTTTTATCGCATTATATTTGTTCATATTTGCCATGTGTTTTTAAGTTTGTATAACAAACATATATTTTGTCAATGCGGTGCCCTTTTATTCGAGCGTAAACGGGGCGATGACGGCGTAGTGATAGTGGTTGGACGTTTACTCTCGAATAACGGGGCCTTTAAAATTTACTCATACTTATAACCAAATTTTAATTTAATCGTCACTTTAATTCGGAAAGTTTAATATTAATAAAGCGGTAATTATTAAAGTACCAATTTTGGGCGGTGTGTGGGGTGCTAATCCTTCCCCATCCGTAATCGACTCCCGAACCCGATATTTTGAAATCTCTAGTTTTTTACGGTGTCCGGTCCACCTTTAGTGGCGGTGGTGACTCAATTTTAAATAAAATGCGGGTTTTCTAAAATCCCACGCTGAAGAAAATATTTTAAAATAATATTTTTGTTTTTCAAAAACAAATGAGAGTCGAGCTTTTTCAAATAATTACCGCTTTATTAATATCGAAAAAATTCCGGATTAAAGTGACTATTAAACTAACATTCGGTTATAATTGCGCGTTTATTTTAACGCATTTAAAATATGGCATATAAACCCGCTTTTTAAGTGGGGAAAACGCTAATGCTTTCGTGGAGATATCGTTCTCCCGTATGGGCCTAGCAAGTACCTTCGGGCTCGAGTACCTTATACTTTCGTGAGGATATCGTTCCTTCAGATGGGTATAAGCGAATGGGTCCCCCCGAGTTGAACCCGTTGAAAGGAGCCTATAATGGGTGATGACCGGGGCCTTGCTACTCTTAGTAGAGGACAAAGAGGACAATTCGGTACCTCTTAGCACTAAAACTGCATATAATGAGCCGTAGGAGCCAACCCTTTAGAGCCATATGAAACTCGCCCGATTAGTGGTTACCCTATTTAGGCTCGTGCCTTATTTATGTTTATGTACAGTTTTATTACTCTATTTTTGTTATATTTATTATTTGTTTTATTTAATCATTTTATTTGGTACTAACTCGTTTTATTCTCATCACACCGAGTTCACATGCATCATTGCACAACATCATCACAATCTTAATTTTGCATTGCATCGATTTAGGACACATTTTGCATGCATTCATTTTCGAATAATAAAACTAATCCTCAAGTTGCCCCTTTAAATACAACAAAGATGGTCGATCTAGCACCTTACAAAGCCTCTTACAAAAGTTTGATCTTGGGGCATGTCCAAAAGCACCCCACATATTTTACAAATAGTGTGCCTCTAACAAGGTCCCAAATCGGGGCATTCTTTGCCAAGGTCCAACCTTCATTGCCGAGTCAAACTCTTGCATCTTTGACCACACCGCAAAATTGCACCCAATCAAAAATAATAAGCTACCATGAACCAACACAATTTATAAACCCAACCTAAGGGGCAATGTAATCCACACTCAAAGTGTCAAATTCAAGAACAGTTTGCATTTATGGCATAGGGATGAATAAAATGTTGGGGCATGCACCCGGATGACTGATCGAACCCAAGTTGAGGTTGGGGCACCGTCACATACAAAAAACCAAGATCCCGACGGGACCAAATGAGGAGCTCGGGCATCCCTTTGAGGGCAAAAAAAATCATATCACATTCATGCATTCATCTTGCATACGTCATACATTTAGATTAAGTGCATACACCAAAATCACCATGCATTTAGGGTAGACACATGCATTTAGACATAAAATTAGATACATTCATGCAATCTTGCTTGTACATATAAACAGGTTCAAAAAGATACTGAACATCCTCAGCCGTGGGGGCAACAACGCGACAGCCAACCTTAGTCTTAGATGAGGCCAAACACAAAGAGGATGCTGAAACATCAATAAAAGGTAACAGTGAAAAATTTTGTGAACATTTACTGATTAATGTTTTTTCATTTTTAGGTCATACCTCTCCGCCAGTAGAGCAGCAGAAGTAGACTTTTCCAGATCTTGCCTTCGTCATTGTTGATAGGCCAACAATTTTCAGATTATGTTTTACCGCTGATGGTGCAACAATATAGACATCATGAAGATCTCGTTTCTCTGTTGATGGTGCAACAGATCCGAATCTTCCCCAAGCAGATCAAATTTCTATTTAGGTCTTGTTTCTCTGCTGACGGTGCAACCAGACCTATTTTCGAGTCTTACTTCCTTGTACAGTTCAAGAAAAAAAGAAAAATTATCAAAAAAGAGAATTAAAAAAATTTTGAAAAAAGAAAGATCAAAAAAAAGAAAAAAAGAAGAATTAAAAAAATTGAAAAGTCGAAAAAAAAAGTAAAAGTGAAGAAAAAATGAATGAATCAAAATGAATTTATCAACTTTCATCGCCTCGAACTACCCTCGATGGAGTGGCTGTACAAGCTATCGCCGCCCTCTGATCCTCGCTCTCCGTTGATGGTGTAGCCGGTTTTAGGTCGCTATTAAATCTTGCTCTCCCCGATGGAGTTGCTAGGTCCAAGCTCGCCGCCCCTCGATCCTGCTCTCCGCCGATGGTGTAGCCGGTTCCAGTCGTAATTGTCCAATCTTGCTCTCCGCTGATGGAGTTGCTAGGTCCAAGCTCACGCCGCCCTCCGATCCGCTCTCCGATGATGATGTAGCCGGTTCCCGTGTCGTCATTGTCCAATCCAGTCCTCCGCTATGGAGTGACCGGGTCCAAGCTCTCGCCGCCCTCGATTCCGCTCTCCGCTGATGGTGTAGCCGGTTTCAGTCGTCATTATCAAATCTTGCTCTCCGCTGATGGAGTGGCCCAAGCTCCCGCCGCCTCGATCCTGCTCTCTCCGCTGATGGTGTAGCCGTTTCAGTGTCGTTATTGTCCAATCCGGTCCTCCGCTGATGGAGTGACCGGGTCCAAGCTCTCGCCGTCCTCTCGATCCTGCTCTCCGCCCGATGGTGTAGCCGGTTCCAGTCGTCATTGTCCAATCCATCCTCCCGCTGATGGAGTGACCGGGTCCAAGCTCGCCGCCTCGATCCCGCTCTCCGCTGATGATGTAGCCGGTTTCGGTCGTCACTATCAAATCTTGCTCTCCGCCGATGGAGTTGCTAGGTCCAAGCTCACGCCGCCCTCGATCCTGCTCTCCGCTGATGGTGTAGCCGGTTCTAGGTCGCCATTGTCCAATCCAGCCTCCTCCGCTGATGGAGTGACCGGGTCCAAGCTCCCGCCGCCCTCCTCGATCCTCGCTCTCCGCTGATGGTGTAGCCGGTTCCAAGTCGTCATTGTCCAATCCAGTCCTCCGCTGATGGAGTGACCGGGTCCAAGCTCCCGTCGCCCTCGATCCTTGCTCTCCGCTGATGGTGTAGCCGGTTCCAAGTCGTCATTGTCCAATCCAGTCCTCCGCTGATGGAGTGATCGGGTCCAAGCTCCCGTCGTCCTCTGATCCTGCTCTCCGCTGATGGTGTAGCCGTTTCCAAGTCGTCATTGTCCAATCCAGTCCTCCGCTGATGGAGTGACCGGGTCCAAGCTCTCGTCGTCCTCTGATCCTGCTCTCCGTTGATGGTGTAGCCGGTTCCAGGTCGTAATTGTCCAATCCAGTCCTCCGCTGATGGAGTGACCGGGTCCAAGCTCCCGTCGTCCTCTGATCCTGCTCTCCGCTGATGGTGTAGCCGGTTCCAGGTCATCATTATCCGATCCAGTCCTCCGCTGATGGAGTGGCTAGGTCCCAGTTGCTGCTGTCCTACTTATCCGCCGATGGTGTAGTAGGGTTCCAGTTAATATTTCTGTTTCTCCTTGATAGATCCAACTTTACTGATTTTCAAGTTTTCTTTATTAATGTTGTAGCTAGAAAACAAATAAAAAAAGAAAAAAGAAGAAAAAATCAAAGAAAAATAGAAAAAAGAAAAAAGAAAAAAGAGAGAGAAAAGAAAAGAAAAAAATGGAAAAAAAACAAAAAATGAAAAATGAAGAAAAAGAAGAAAAAAGAGAAAAAAGAGAAAAAAAGAAAAAGAAAATAAGAAAAAAATGGAAAAAGCAAAAAAAAAAAAAAAAAAGTGAAAAAAGAAAAATTATCAGTTTTCTGATCTTGCCTCTTCGTCAGAGTTGTAGCTGGATCAGACATCAGAACTTTCACCTATCGGTCTTGCTTCCTCGCCGGTGTTGCAAATTGGATCGAATTTTGTAGACCCCGTCTCTTCGCTTGTGTTGCAAAATGGGTCGAACTCTCTTTAGGTATTAGCTTATTACCAATAATGTAGCAAGAAGAACTCGGTTTGGCTTCCCCAACAAACAACCCCCATTTTGAAGGTTTTGCTTCCCGAGAGTGACAAGGTGGATCAACCAAAACAAGAAAGAAGACATGCGCTGAAGAGAATGAAGATCTACCGAAGAAAGAAGACACGCGTCAAAAGGAGAGAAGTTTAGCCAGATAAAACAAAAATGAGTGCTTTTGATCTTTGCTTTGTTCTCGTTTCACAATAACAAGCAAAGAGGGGCAACTGTAATCACTCATTTTTGTACGGGTTTTTAGTATTTTTAGTATTATTGTAATAATATATATAAATAATAATAATAATAAAATTAATAAAAAAAAGCAAAAAAAAAAAAAAAATAATAATAATAATAAAAAAAAGGGGGAGTGGAGCACAAGGCTCCACGTCACCCTCCTCCCCTATAAATAGGAAGCAAAGAAGCAATTGCAAGAGGGAAATGAAATGGCAATTGGAATTGATTGGCAGCAAGCCAAAAATGAGTCGGCCATGGCAAGCCAAATAAGGGGGCATTAGCTCCCGGCTAGCCTAGGACCAGGGTAATATCTTCGGTCCTAACCGGTTCGATCGGGTCCTATTTTAGGTCCGATCTAGTTAATATTTTTGGAGAGGTCGTGGTAGATCTCGGTGGAGTCCAATCGGGTTTAAATGCTCAACTCCTAATTAGGTATATTTTCTTTCCTTTTATTTATGTTGTAATTTTTATATTTTAATGAAGTAGAAGTTAATTTAAAATTGTGTTTTTAATTTGTATGTTTATCTATGTTTTATATTAGTATGTTTTAAATTTATATTTTATATTAATATTTTATTTATGTTAGATATGTTTTATTTATAAGTTAAGTTAATAGTTATGTATGTATGTATGTTTTAGATTAGTATTTTATTTATGTTAAATATGTTTTTATTTATATGTTAGATTAATATTTATGTATGTATGTTTTAGATTAGTATTTTATTTATGTTAGATTTATTTTTAATTATGGGTTAAATTAATAGTTATGTATGTATGTATGTTTTAGATTAGTATTTTATTTATGTTAGATTAATATTTTATTATGCTCTTATTTGTTTATATTTTTATCGCATTATATTTGTTCATATTTGCCATGTGTTTTTAAGTTTGTATAACAAACATATATTTTGTCAATGC
Organism: Hibiscus mutabilis; assembly: GCA_019671005.1. Classification (NCBI taxonomy): domain Eukaryota; kingdom Viridiplantae; phylum Streptophyta; class Magnoliopsida; order Malvales; family Malvaceae; genus Hibiscus; species Hibiscus mutabilis. The sequence continues at coordinate 29,605,291 of CM033715.1, forward strand.
GGTGCCCTTTTATTCGAGCGTAAACGGGGCGATGATCGTGCGTAGTGATAGTGGTTGGACGTTTACTCTCGAATAACGGGCCTTTAAAATTTACTCGCCCTTATAACCAAATTTTAATTTAATCGTCACTTTAATTCGGAAAGTTTAATATTAATAAAGCGGTAATTATTAAAGTACCAATTTTGGGCGGTGTGGGGGTGCTAATCCTTCCCCATCCGTAACCGACTCCCGAACCCGATATTTTGAAATCTCTGGTTTTCTACGGTGTCCGGTCCACCTTTAGTGGCCGGTGGTGACTCCAATTTTAAATAAAATGCGGGTTTTCTAAAATCCCACGCGGAAGAAAATATTTTAAAATAAAAAAAACAAACTTTCATTTTTAGCGAAAAAAACATCGCTACAAATGGCTAAGTTAGAAATAATAGTAGAAGCAAGGAACCAAGTTGTTGCGAACTACTATAATTTGGGCGTACACAACAAACAATTTTAGCCAGGTAATTTAGTGTTAAGAAATACAGAGGCCAACAAGCTACCGATTGAGCGAGAAAAAATGGTCCCAGCATGGGAAGAGCCATATCAAGTCTATAGAATAATTGGTTTCGAGGCATATAAACTCGTGGACCTCAACGGAAAGGAGGTCCCAAGAGCATGAAATGCAAGGCATCTCAAAAAGTTTTATTAAAACACTCTCTTGCTTATTCTACAAAGAAAACATGCACAAAATGCTAAGTGATAGAGGGTCGTCTGAGCGTTTGCCACTTCCAAGAAGTATACAGAAAGAAATCAACTCAATGATCATCGATTCCAAAGCAAGCAATCTAAAATAGAAAAAAGGCCGTCTGAGCGTCTGCCACTTCCAAGAAGTGTGCATAAAGGAATCAGCTCAATGATTGCCACTTCCAAAGCAAGCGAGCTAAAATAGACAGAGGGTCGTCTGAGCATCTGCCACTTCCAAGAAGTGTGCATAAAAGAACCAGCTCAATGATCGTTGATTCCAAAGCAAGTGAGCTAAAATAGACAGAGGGTCGTCTGAGCATCTGCCACTTCCAAGAAGTGTGCATAAAAGAATTAGCTCAACGATCATCGCTTCCAAAGTAAGTGGGCTAAAATGGACAGAGGGTCATTTGAGCGTTCGCCATTTTCAAGAAGTGTGCATAAAGGAATCAGCTCAACGATCGTTGCTTCCAAGATATATACACTAATAACAAACTAACAAAATTACCCAGAAATAAAAAAAATGTGTATAACACCTAAAACTATCTGACTAGGGGGCAAGAATACTCATAGCCCTAGACAACAACATCGATGCGTAACCCGCTAGAAAACTAGTTGAAAAAGGGGGAGACAATGGCCCACCAAAGGTTTTTATTCGTATATTACCATCATAAAGGAAAAAATACAATGCCAATCATTCCCCATAACACATTCTCTCCATAAGGGAGCAATAATTTACGAATAGACAAATATTAATCCGCTAACCCCGTTCAAAAAAAGTAATCATGTTCACAAATACAAAAACACAAATGGAAAAATCTCGACCAAAAGAGAGCAAAGTATTTTAAAAAAACATGTCAGTAGTTTTGCGCATATAATCAGCCTCGAATCATCTAAATCATCACAAAGAATTAGCACATGCCAAGCATAATACATGAATATCAAGGAGCAAAATTGCGGCAAAAAATAATGTGGTTAATAAAATGATAAGATACGGTAGAACAGATTAAGTTAATACCCAATATAGTTCAAAGTTACAAATAATATGCACAACAATCACCAATGGCTCGCGGCAAGCAAAAAATGTACCCCGAGGGGGGCAATAATCCCACAAGTGGACCGTATGCCAAACAATAAGCTCATTTATACAAGTTCATCTTCAAAAAGGGTAAAACCATTCAAGCTAGTTAATTATATTTTACCGAAACAACCTACCAGCTCAGGTGGTGCACACGCAACATCTAAAAATATCACAATAGAAAGTAATGAATAATAATAAAACTTTCTGATCAAAATACCAAAATAATTCTCTATTCGTCAAATAGGGACCATGTTTACAAAAATATAAACATAGGCGACATTAACAATCAAATACGTTCATCACATCCGCCAAGCATATTGCTGTTCTTGAAAGCACCAACGACATCACCATGATCACCAATAGGGAGAAACATTTGGATCAGAGCTAGGAGGAACCACAACATCCTTGTTTTGAGCAACAAAGTGTTCTCACTAGTGTCCAAAGGGATTCCTCATATCGAAGTCAACAAACACCCCCTAAAAGAGTATCAAAATCCATAGCACGAACATCCAACGGGCCATGTGCTAGTTGGAAGCTGAAAATGACATCATCACGAGCTTTACCATTCCTTCAGTCATAAAGGTAGAGGTCACATCCACAACCGTTGTAATCTTATCAGCCATGTCAACGTCGTGGGTGGCTTTCAACACGATAAGTTGATTCTTATAAGATTTCTCTATCTCAATCACCCTTCCCATAGACTTCGAAAGCTCTAATTCGCCGCATTCTTCGATTGCTCTAGCTCCTCTTTTAAACCCTGAATTTCAATCTTTAAACTGTGTTTAGCAGCCTCCAATAGCTTCTTCTTAACCCTAATAGTGCGATCGAACTCAACTTTCATGTTGGGTATTTCCTCTAAATATTTTCTGCGCAATTCTTCCATACACAACTCAATATCCGCCGCATGTTTCTTTTGCAAATCTCCTAAATCGGCAGTATAACTTTCCATCTTCGACCGAAACTGCTCATTTTTCTTAACTATAGCCATTTCATTCCTCTCCATGTTTTTACTGAACGTAGCTCAACTCCTTAATATAAGACACCAACCACCTTCGACAGTCCTCCAAATACTACCACACTGAGGCACCAGGACTATTGAAATATAACTCAAATAATCTCTTAGAAGCAAACTCGGGGTGAAGTCAACCCTTTGTTTATGGAAATTCTCTCCAAGGAAAAAACACATTCCATGGAGCTAGAGGCTCACCACCGTCACCAGAAGGAACAATTGCGAGTGGCAACGCCACAGAAATCCTTGTAGTCTCCACCAAATCTACCATGTCAAGAGGCCTTAAAGTAGGGGGGACGCTCTCCGCGGAACAATGTACGACAATATAATTTGTGGTAGACACCTTTGCAAGAGGATTAACAAACACAATTTGTTAACAAAACCCATCAATAGTAATATGAACCAAATATGCCAACGCGCTAATCAACGCACCTAGAGAAGATTGAAAAGGAGGCAAAATAGTAACTAAACCAGTAGGAGCAATGTCTCCACTAGCATCGACTCCAATATGAGAAGAGGAACTGTGATACCTACTCACAGCCTGAGGCGCATCAAAGCTAAACCCCGCTGCATCTATGTCAACCCTAACACCTGATACAACCCTTTTTCCCGATACTTTATCCTCAACGGCCAAGAGGCACTTCCCAAAACCATAAGTATTCATCCGCCTTGCCACACTCTCACGTGCATTTTCCATAACACCCATCGAAACTCCTGTAGGCCCACTCTACGAAGCAAACAAACTCACAGCGTAAGAAACGAAAGACATTGCGCCTAGAGAAAGCGATGCTCTCAGAAATGAACCCAACACACGGGGAAAACTATTTTCCTTGCCATTTAAAGCCCTCAAGGACGTCATCTTCGCCAAGCATAGCGACCCCAATCGCTCATTGCTAGACATAGAAACTGACACATCTACATCAACAACCAAATCCCCTAATTCACTAGTAGCAACCTGTAAAGGGAAGTCATCCATCTCTACAAAAATAACACTTATTAGCACCGCCATCCAACAACAGATAGTGAAAGTCTGCTTTCCAAAAAAAAGAGAAAGAAAAAAAATAAGAAAAAATGAGGGGAGGGGAAAATTGTCACGAACCACTGCCTCTATATATGCGTCTCTTCAACCTACGCTCCAAACGTACGCAGCTCCCCTCATCCCCAAAATCGGCTAAGGCAAGCGAGCTCGATGATATCTGCTTCTTTCCCCTATTGTGGCTAGAGCCAATGGGGCTAGCTTCAGCATGGCCTCGCGACGTAGTGGGTACAGTTTCCCCACTAACCCCATCTAAAAGGGCCTCTTTATTATGATACTTCCAAGGACAAGTGCGAACACCAACGTAATTAGATAAATAATTCCTTGGCTTGTCTTCAACACCCTTGCCACTCATTCGTCGCCTTTTTCGCCAAATGGCCAAGCTTTTGTATGAATGGGAAAACCCACCAAGGAGCCCTTAGGACAAGTATTCAAGTCCAATTCATCCCAGCCGTTGGGACTCTTTCGCCTAGATATTCCTAAGATTGCATATGTTTTTTGTAGTGCACAAGTGGGTCATCTTCTAACCTCCTGCGAAGTTTCAACTCGTCAGGAGACAATTCCCGTACATAAAGAGGCGCAACCCTGTCTTGCGACTGCTGACGCCGAGTAGTAGGGAATAGAAAACCTCCAAACATACATTCTAGCCTAATATACTTTGCTCTATCCAGTTGAAGATTCACAACATAATTGCTCATCACCAATGCTCTACTTGTGCAATGAACAATGCTTATAAAGCCCCTTACATTCTTATTATGACCAGCCATTACGTTATAGCAATAGTGGAAAACATTAATAGAGGGCTCGTCCTCATGAATTTTACAACTAAGAAAATAGGTCATCAGAATCCACCAACTTGCCCTAAGTTGACACGACGCAACATTGTACCAGTTCAACCAATCTACAAAAAGGAATGCAATGGTAGATAAAACCCGACTTCAAAAGCATAAAGAGGAACCAAGCACCATGACCTACCTTCGTCGAAGCAAGCACTTAAGTTATGTGACCCCTGTAGTGTTACGTGTTTTGAGTGTTACACAAAAGGTGCAAGTGAACACGTCGCAAGTAATAAATGATAAGTATCGAGTATCGTCTCCACAGGGATTGGCTTGGGCCACTTCACTTAAGTTATTGAGTTGTAAAAGAAATAGATTGGTGGTGACGAATAATAAGTAAAATAAACTAAGTAAATAGGAAGAAAGGAAAGAGTAATCGATGAAAGAGAGTAGGTCAGATTATCGTGAGTAGTGGTATGATGATTGAATGAACCGTCGTGGTAATTGATTGTAAGAGTAACTCAATCGTCTTAACAATTAGCATCAGTCGAATTGCTTGGGCAACTGGGAATGGTGTGATTGCCTGGGCAACTGGGTGACTTCCTTCAAAGTTCGGCGAAACGTTCTTCAATGGCTTCTAGTTATCCCTAACTCGAAACACTGTTAATTGTGCATGTCTTGGTGATACATCTCTGCGTTAACCACGGGTGAACAACAACCGATCTTGCGTTCCTCTTAGCCGTTGAAATCTACAACTTATTCCTAAGTTGAATTAGTCTTCACCAATATTCGTTTGTATAAAAACCATGCTCATTCATTCCTTGAATCTAACTATCCTGATATTAGATAAATAGATGAATTCACGAGATCCTATCCCAATTCACTCGCAATCAAAATTAAGAACCAAGAATGAACAAACTTTGAAATTGAATTGAAACTCAAAAACCTAAACAAATCCAAATATTTTCACAACCACAAAAACACAATAACCCAAACCAATTTACATCAATTCATGGCTGGGTTTGAAAGATATACAAAGGAAAAACTCTCAGCCATGGATCACATGAAAAATGAAGAAGAATAAGATGAAGTTACGATCAACCCTCTCTCTAGTCGGCTTTCCAATTCCCCTTCCAAAGCTGCGTTAACCTCTCTATTTATAGAGGGTGATCCGATCAGTTTGTGATGGTAGAAGATGTTGGATTGTATTTGAGTTCCATGGAGATAAGATCCTCATCTGATTTAAACTCTTCAATTTTGCAGATTATGTTGTTGATGAGGATGAGTTTAAGTTGGAATTGAATTGGATAAAAGAGATAATTAATCTTTCTCATCTTTATCCTCAAACTCCTCACAAATTTGAGTCTTTATCTCCCCATTTTTCTGCGTGGAATATCTTAATTTTGGGAGCTTATCCCTTGCTTTTCATTCTTATCCCGATCTAGGTGGACTGGTCCAAACATGCCTCGGCAATCCGCTCAGCATGGCTTTCATAAATCATCTTCAATTACCTTGGCAGACCCTTCGGTTTTCTTCTTTAATTGCCATGGCAATTCCTGATTGCCACGACAATTCAGTCCTACACAAAATAACACACAACAACAACGATTTCTCCATAAAAACCAACCAAAATGCAAACCAAGCTTGATAACGAAGAAAACTATGAAATTATGCATGAATGACTACAAATGCACCTAAAATAAGTCTAAGTCTAACAATAATCATGAGTAAAAGGGTAGAAAATATAGTACTTTTTCACACTTAACATGCGGCACACTAAACCTATAGCGAAAATTGTTTACGATAATGAGTCATCAACACTTCAATATTTTTACCATCTCATTCTTATCTACGCTACAAACAACTTCATCACTCTCCACAATAGGTAAATTCGCCATCGAAGTAAAGAAGTAAAAAATCCCTCTTTTTCTTTTGCAAGGGCTAGTAGAACGCGACCAACAAAATACTTAAGATAAAATACTTAAAAACAATGATGAAGCCTATCTAAAGCTAAGAGTCATGCTGTTTTCAACACGCCTCGCTAATAAAAAGGTTCATTAAGTGACGTTTCACATACAATGACTTATCCTTTAAAAAAAACTGATCGGTTCACTATAAAATTTTGTCACGTGACCTAATATGTATACGTCCCCACAAAAAGCCCTTGCACGGCAACCTACAACCCTAGAAATCCAAAGATGGCTCATCGTGAAACAAAACTACTGGGGAACCCTCTTCAAAACTTCTCAGATTCGCCAAGGTCACTTTATAACCTTTCCTCACCTGGGGGGCAATTGTTAGTACCTATAAACACCTGCCGCCACGTGTCGAAACTAGAATGGGCAAGACCACAAATGGTGTAACATAAGGAACATCCTTCGGTGGGCGCCATGATACCCATAAACCACAACGCGCAAGACCATCTAGGAACCATACAAAGCCCTTCGCAATCTGTGGCGAGTTCCAATTAGGATTGTGTTAATCATCTGCTAATGTGATTAATTTTTAAAGTTTTTGGAACTCGATGTGCTTCTACGGTGAGTTTAAATTTTTTAAATGATATTTTATTCGAACTCGTCGTGCTTCTACGGTGAGTTCACTGTAAGGGTGCTAGTCCGGGTATAATAGGATTTGGGGTCCTAGTTTAATCAAAATAGGATCCTGTGGTCCTAGAAAAGTCCTTATCCCCCTTTACCCTTCTCATTAAAGGTTTTTTAAGTCCCTTTTCATCAAAGTTAGATGTTGGACACATGGTCACTTGTCATGTTTCTATTGGTTGTCAAATTTTTAACAGTTTTAGGGTAAAACATCACGAAACAAATTTTAAGCGGTAATTCAATAAAATGTGGTCTAGTTTAGGGGCAACCAATGCTTTAAGCCTATACTTTTTTTTATTAAATAGAGAGGCATTATATTTTCAAGGTAAATGTCGATATCTAAACTCATACAAGATGAGATAATATGAGTATCTTTAGCCACAAGATCAATTAGTAGATCTTGATACTTTAAGTCAATATTAAATTTAATATATGTTTTAAATTCACGTGGTTTATAGTCATATTTATAAATTAAAAACCATGATTCGTTATAGATGTTGAATGATACACTAAATGCTTGTTTATGATTTATTATAGGCATATAAATTTGCATAATGAACCCTTGAACTTATTTATAAGTTTTGATAACACAATCCATATAACACCATATTTTATATTTTTACACATGAATGTTGTTTAATGGATTTTGGACCGTAGACATTAGATTTTCGGATATTATTTGATTAAACTTTGGACTCTGAACTTTGATTCAATTGGACCTTTCTCAAAGTGTGGACCTTAATTGAATAATAAAATGAATAAAAACAGCCTATTTTATTTTTGTCATTGTTTAATTTCTTAAAAAGGGTAAAGTATAAAATGGGGCTGAAGTTTGTTAAAAAATGAAATGATAATTAAAATTTCAAATGTTATAAAATGACAATTAAACTATGTGTTTTGTTATAAAATGTAACTCGGTCGTTAAAGGTCGTTAAGTACTTAACGAGACTGTTATAAAACTTTGTATAACACATTCAGTCTTCCATATTTATACATTCAATCAGTTTAGTCTTAATTTGAAATTTTACTAAATTTAGCTCTCTTTATTTACACATTCTTTCATTTTAGTCCTTAAAGCAAAATTTCAAAGCCTTTCCACTACATTCCTAGCCACACATAAAAATAAAAATATCTAAAATTATAAAAAAATTCACTAAAAGAAATTAAAATTATAAAAATTCAAAAAATTATAAAATCTAAAAAAAAACTAAAATTAAAAAAAAATATTTTATTTAGATTCGTATAAAAATAAAACCCACCTATTTATTTGTTCTCTGTGTAGATGCACAGAGGGATAAAGGGAGTTAGCTGGTGCCTGCTTTACATTGCTTTTATCTTTCCTCCTACGTTGTTGGGAAAAAAATCTTTCCTCGTATGCTTTATTTTCAAGGTTTGTATTGTATATCAGTTCTCTCTTAGATTTTCCTTTCTCTCCTTGATTTCCGCCAAGATCTGATGTGAATTTCCTCTCGTTTCCAAGAGATTCAAACCACCAATTCGTTTTCGACTTTAATCTCGCTTCCAAGCGTTTAACTCTTTTCTTCAAAGTCATTTCTGTTTTCATTCTGAAAATCGTGATAATGTTTTCTCACGAGTTATTAACAAATTTGTTTTAACACTTTTAAATCTTATTCATCAGATGATTTTTGTTATTTGTTGGTTTGTTTACTTTGAATTCTGACTCATTAGTTCACTTGAATTTGGACATGTCAATTGTATTCATCTCTATGAAGTGATGCTTGAAGGCTGGACGTGGAGATGGGGTAACGAGTGGTGGGGAGGGAGTAGTGGTTGGTACAGGAGCTGCCGCCGGTGGTAGTGTGTAAAGAGTAGTGCTTGGCGGCAGAGTTGCTCTTATTGCTGATGGTGCGAATTGTCACGCTTGAGAAGAGTGCGGGGTCAATAATCCCATATCGAAAAGAAAAATAGAGGTCTTGAGATATATAAACGGTGGCGCTGCACATCCTATCAGACATGTCTTTTGAGAGACATGTCTTTTGAGAATAGGGTAATAGCCCCGTGACAAGTGGTATCAGAGCGACCCTTTGACTGCCTGATTTCACGCCGAACGCCCATGAGTGGGGTAGGCAGGGTAGATAACCGTGACAATTGACCAATCAAGAGAGCGGACATCGAAAAGGAAAAGGAAGATCCTAAGATATATAAACGGTGGCGCTACACATCCTATCATACATGTCTTTTGGGAAGGGAAGAGGGTAATGGCCCCGTGATAGAATGGAGTGACAGTTATAATTTTAATATTTCTTTCTAATATATATATTTATAATTTTTAGATATTTTATATTTTTTTTATTTTTATGTGACCGAGAATATAGTAGAACAATTTTAAAATTTTACTTTAGGACCAAATTAAAATAATAGATAAATAATGAGAATTAAATTTAGTACATTTATTTGAATTAAAAATAAATTAATTAAATGTATAAATATAATAGACTAAATATATTATTATATAATATTTTATTAACGGCTTAGATATTATTTTATAATAAAATATTAAATTTAATTGTTATTTTTAAAATTTAAAAATTTAATTATTATTTTATATTGGTTACTTTACCCATTTTAAAAATCTATTTCCTTTTTAAGTTTGGTCTTCCTCTTCTAACCCAAGCCCTCGCTTCCTTTCAAGTTTCCGACGGAAGTAAGGTAATTTCTGAAACCCTAAACTTAACTTGAAGATTGATTTCTATTTTCTGCCTCTGAATCACTCTGCTGTATTTCATTTTCTGTTTTCGGTCCTACTGCTTGTTACACCTCTCTCTGTTACTTTGTTGAGAGGGGGAACTTTTTAAAACTTGTTGCACTGCTCGCCAGGATCTGCTTCTACTAGTGTGAAATTTGTTCACACTGCTGTTCAGGCCTTTAGCGGTGGCAGATGGCGCCGTTACCGTGAAATAGAGTCGGCGGCAACCCTATTTTGATTCACCTCCCTAATTTTAGAACCTTTTTCTTTTCAATTTAACCAAAATTTTGGCTAATATTACTCTTGCGAATATGTTCTTTTGAGATCTATGTTGCTTTTGTGTGGCTGCTAAGTTTTTCTCGAATGAAAAAGGATTACTGGTTTGATTGAAATATCTGAATTAGTTTTTTTCATGAATTCCTAAATCGACATTTGAATTTATTGAATTCATTCGTAATTGTATGCCATGTTGAGAGTAAAAAATAATTGAAAATAAAATTGAAGGCTAAGTAGCATGAATCCTTTTCCCCATTAGTGATTTTCTTCTACTATTCTTTTTCATAGAAAAGAGTTGTAGATGTTGGTATCCAAATCCCCCACTTGCTATATGCTACCTCTGAAAGATGGTTGCATGAACTAGATGAACCCCGCTTTTGATTTGCTTTGCTGCATGTTGTTTTTATAATGATAATGTTGCATTTCATGGCTGTATTTTGGAGTTAAATCTAATATATTTTTTCTTCTGTGTCGACAAAGATGGTTATCCCTCCGCCTGTTAAACCACCAAGAATTGTAAAATTCCTAAAGCCATATGTCTTGAAGTTGCATTTCACCAACAAGTATGTCAGTGCCCAAGTTATCCATGCTCCCACTGCAACTGTGGCTTCAGCAGCAAGCTCACAGGAGAAGGCGCTCAGGACAAGCATGGAATCTACTCGGGATGTGGCGGCTGCTGCCAAGATTGGGAAGATACTCGGGGAACGGTTGCTACTCAAAGAGATACCTGCTGTTTCCATTTTCTTAAAGCGAGAGCAGAAGTATCATGGTAAAGTCAAGGCTGTCATTGATTCTGTTAGGGATGCAGGTGTCAAACTTCTTTAAGTTTAGAACAATTCTCGAACTTCATTTAGTTTGCTTGACCTGTGCTTATTACCAATTCATCTTTGTTCCGTAAATGATAAACAAACTACATCAAGGAAAGAATACACTGCTGGTTTTTGCTTTGTATGCTGTTCTGTTGTGAAAGACCACTACTTGCACCAAAACAAATAAGACTTAATGCAGGTACACTTTGAACAGTTTTGTGTAACTTGTACTTGGTACTAGTTTATCATTGTTTATGAGTGGCAACTGTTCTAGTTCAAGGATGAATGCGTTCTTTGATTTTGCTTCGACTGCCATTCTGTTTTAGTTGGTTGAGAACAATTCGCCTATGATGCTGCCAGCATACATTGTAATGCCTTTGTGTTATTGTCTTTGTGCTATTGACATTTGGTTGAACAAGAATATAGGGCATTGAATCAAAAGCTTTTCCTGGTCTAAAGCAAAGTGCTTGATTTTCCATTTGTGAAATTCATAATTTCTGAAAAGACAAAATATCAATTTGTTAAATTCATAATTTCTTTGTGAATTTCAAGTTTCAATGGATTTAGAAACTGTAATCAGACCCTTCTATACCAATCCCTCATTTATAAACTGTATAACAGGGTTGAAGATGGAATTCAAAATAAGACGATCTGTGTCTACGGCTAAACACAGACAAAATCATAGAAGGACAAACCTAACAAAATCAAACTGGATTAAAAACTTTGGCATTGGGTTATAAAAACCTCGGAGAGTCTTAAGGCTCCGATTTTGTTTCCTTAAGCAACCTAAACGGGCGTTGCTCTAAATTTTCTCGCCAAACAGGTACCGGTTTGGTCCCCAACGGGTGTTTGCCTACCATTTTTTTTCGCCCAAATGTCTGTTCGTCCACTGCTGAATTTTTTAACTTTTGCCAACGGGTGTTCAGCGCCAATGGCCGTTTGCTGACAGCAATGGCAAACGAAGACGACTACTCTACTTGGAACTTGAATTTCAGAAAGCAAAAACTTCAATTGGGCCAGATAGAAAGACAATGTTTGAAAATGTTGCAGAGGGATTTGATTCTAGTTGGTGCTACTGCTCAGGTACACAAATTGCAAAAGGAGCTGTGTCATTCCTGCTTGCTTTCTCTAAAAAACCAACACCTCATGGAAAATTAATCAAGAGCATATTGATAAATAGCTAGGAAATTCGATTCAAGGATGAAATTTCTTCACTCAGTTTATGTTGCAGCCTAGACACATCGACTAATGTCAGATCAGTGACCGATAATAACAAAATAAAAGGTTGCGCTCGAAAATTAGCAACCACGAAAAATAACCCCAATGTATAGATAATCTTGCACTGGCTGGTCTGAAGATCTGGGTTTTGATATGAGGGTTGGGGTTTGTAGATTGGGGATTAAGGTTTATAGATTAGAGATTGGTATTAGGATTTAAAGATTTTGTTTTTTATTTTAAATTTGACATTACATTAAAATATTAATAAAACATATCATGTCATTAAAAAATATTAATAAAATAAGTCATGTCATACTAGAGTGACCAAAATAGGAGCAATTTAAAAGTTGAGTGATTAAATTGAAATTTTTTAAATTTCAAGGGCCAAAATAGGAGTGGGAAAAAGTTGAGTGATGAACGGTGTAATTTACCCTATGTATATGTTATTTTTTTTGAACAATTTTAGGGGGAAGGGTGATTGCTCATACTCGGACTAGATCCTAAGACCTTGGGAAAAGGATTAAATATTTATATGAGCCTTTAATCATCTGCTCTAAGTTGTGTTGACCTTATGTATATGTTAGGATTCACTTACATTGTGTAAAATTCAATTACTTTTACACATTTTGAATAGTTGGATGAGGATAAATAAATTGCTAAGATTTTTTCTATGATAATATTCTCGTTTGCCTATTGTTAATCTCAGTCATCGATTTACCTTCATTTAGCGGTTCAAAAAAGTGTATAAATTTTAAGTTTTACATGGTGGAAGAGGATCACATCTCTATAGTTTTTTAGAAAAGAAAAGATATTAATTTGTTAAATTCATAATTTTATTGAGACTTAGGGTTTAGGGGTATCCATTAAATTCATGGATTTATAATCGTTTGTGTGTTATCACTTAATTTATACAATTTTAAAAATTCACCGATAATATTAATTTGTTTCCGGGATGGATATTGTTTTGGGTTATTATTCCATCTAAAAGAACACTATAAGCTTGCCCAATTTTATTTTAAAAATTAATTTTTAAATTTATAATCTTAAAATTCTATACCCAAATCACATTCCCTAAATTTTAAACTCTTAAACTCTAAACTAAATTCTAAATTGGACCTATTTATGATTTTTTTTCAATGCCAATAGTAGTGTGAAAAAAATTTGATCTGCTTATTCGATCCAAAATTTTCGTTATCTGATTCTTTTTATTTTTAGATAACTCGAATAAGATATTTGAGAAAAAATAGATAATTGAATTAGATACGAATAAAAATATTTTTCATTTTGGATTAGCCGAAAATCCAAAAAAATAATAGGCTTTTTATATTAGGGCTAATTGTTATTTTGATCCTTCATCTTTTTACTATAATCTAATTTTGCATAAATATTTATTAATTTGACCATTTCAAAATTTATTTTTATTTAATTTAATCTCTTAACACATTTTTCTTTATTTTATCATTTATTTATTCCGTTATATATTTACTATTATTATATTTTTATTTTACTATTATAAAACACTACTATTATTTTCTTGGTAATTATATACTTCTTATATAATAATTATCATTATTATATTATATATTTTTCTATTTATTAATATTATCATCATCATTTTCACCATTTTTATTACCATAAACATATCTTTGTTTGATGGTGAGGTCGGTTGTGTAGATCGTTGCAGGGAGGACGTGGATGCAGAGGGGTCACTTGATGATGTTTTTCTACGTGAGGAAACTATGAACAGTACTGTGCTTTGGATCTTAATTGGGTAGAGATTGTTTTTACAACATATGTAATGACGGAAAGAGAGCTTAAAAAAATAATAGCAGATTTTGTAAACGATCCTCATTCAGATTCTGATGAGGTATTTGTGCTTGAGACTCGCGTTACATTGAAGTTCAGTAAATTCGTGGGGTATCGACTATTGAAAAAGAAGAAGAGATCATTTAGGACATCGTCAATGTTATGAAAGGTCGAGGAAAAAATCGTTGAAAGGAGGTAGTTAGATTTTTTGTGGATGCGTGGTGTGACTTTTAGGCAATAGGGAGGTGAGTTTTGAGCCTTGTTTTAGGGGTTGTTGATGGTGTTTCTTTGGCTTATAATGGTGTCGTTTTGAGTGTGTTTTAGTATTGTATTTGTTTCAAATTGTGTTGCACTCTCTTCCTCCTTTCAATAAGGATAGAGTTTTTGATAAGGCATAGATTCAATATTAATAGGTTCAAGATTTTTATATGATATTTTGGTGTTTGTTTCTCAACACCTCTTAATATAATCATATTTGTTGATCAATTATTATTATTATTATTATTATTATTTGTTTGTTTGTTTATTGTGATTTATTTTTTTAAAAATAAATTCACTTATAGTAATTTAAAAAGTTGAAAATTTGATATCCGAAAAATTAGATATATATATTTTTCTAAATTGAATACTATTTGTTTATGAAAATGTACGTCCTCAATTGCTGGTGTATAAAATATATTCTTGTAGGTCGTTCTTAATTTTAAATATTGATAGAATTAGGCTGGGCGTTTAATCGAGTCAAATAAAAAAATTTGAGTTTACAAGTCTTATTTTACAATTCAAACTTTATTTGAATTTTTTTGAATCGAGTTGAGTTCATAAAATTCAAGTCGAATCGAGTTTTTGAGTTTCTTTACAAATTTAATTGTAATTATTTATAAGTTATAACTGTAACATCCCGAACCCGGGTGTCACAATTGGGCCTCAAGCCCAAACTAAAAACCATAAAATTTCTCAAACTGGGTTTAGCCGAACAAAGTATTTCTCAAAAACATTTAGATCCAATAATTGAAAACATAGATAAACAATTCAAAACGTTACAAAGGAGCTCCACATTAATTTAAAATATTTATGCATTTGATTTGATTAATACAATTTTAAAAGAATGATTTATAGACTCGACCACGTAAGGTCCTATGAATACATAGCCCACTGATTTATATTTCCATATAATTTAAAATCTTTTGCATATTCTAAGGGTAAGATTGAAGATGTATTGATCAAGGTAGACAAATTTATATTTCCAGTTGATTTTATCATTTTGGATTATGAGTCAGATGTTAATGTCCCAATTATATTGGATAGACCATTCCTTGCTATAGGTATGGCCCTAATTGATGTTCACAAAGGTGAACTTACAATGCGCATGAATGATCAACATGTTACATTTAATGTGTTTCAAGCTCTTAAATGCACAGTTGAACCTGAGGAATGCCAAGCTGACGAGATGATGGAGTCCATTTTCACAATAGACGTAGCACAGATTTGCCATGATCCAGATGACAATGCCAGAGAACTGGATGATGAAGATGAGATGAGTGAAGAACCTAAAGACATCTTTAACCAAATTAAGCTACAATCAATTTAGTAACATACTTCTAAGCTATATTTTGGGGTATTACAATTCTCCCTTTAAAAGAAATTCATCCTTGAATTTACCTGAGGTGAAAAGGTGAGGATATTGCTCGTTCATAGATGTCAAAAGTTCCCAAGTAGCTTATTTGATCTTGTGGTTTCTCCATAATACTTTGACAAGAGGGACAAACTTGTTACAAAGTCTTTTGATTTCCCGATCCAAAACTTGAACTGGTTCTTTTTCGTAGGATAAGTTGGGATTAAGCTCTACTTCCTCAGGTTCTAGTACATGTGAAGGATTTCATAGATACTTTCGAAGCATGGAGACATGGAAATACATTGTGAATTTTATTAAATTCACTAGGGAGGGCTAAACAATAGGCAAGAGGGTCAATCTTCTCGATGATTTTGAAAGGTCCAATAAAACAAGGACTAAGCTTTCCCTTCTTCCCAAATCTGAATATCTTCTTCCATGGAGAGACCTTTAAGAATACATAGTCTCCTATAGCATGATATATGTCTGTTGTGTGTTGTGATGTACTATAAATGATACGCAAATAGTGCAAGTATACACATTGAACAAGTAGTAAAGTGATGAATGAGTATCGTCTCCACAGGGATTGGAGGCCAAATTAAGCTTAGCTTAACACAAAAGAACTAAGAGTAAATGCGGTAGCAATAGGCAACAGATTCAGAAATGATGTAGCAAATAACTGTAATGAAAATTGAGCTGAAATAAAGATACTTCAAACGTTCTCTCAAGTGTAAGAAACTCTCTAAGGGAATGACAGGCTAGGCTTGCTATAGATCTCTATGTCTAAGCCTGAAGAATATCTTGAACTATCTTGTCCACAATACGCTTGGCAGAGCTTACCAAGATGTCTCTACACTATCTCTCTTAAGAAACCTGATAGGAAGAATGCTATGGCAATACCTCTCAGCGTAAACCCTAACATACAACTGCCCTATAAGTTCTACTATTCTTAGCCGTTGAAACTCTATCCTTATCTCTAAGATGAGTTAGGATTTTGCCTCTCAGCATCAAACCCTATTGTCCGTGTAGATCTAAGCCTAACTCTCTCGAATATTAAGCAATCAAACACCTAATGAAAGGCTAACTCTCGAAAGCTCTTACAAGCTCAAGGCATAAAAGAACAATGGACAAAGTATGGAAGGAACAAGAAAGTAAGAAGCATTCATTTAAACTAAAAATAATAAAACCACAACAAGCCCAAGCTACTTAAAATTAGTTCATGGCTGGGCAAATATCATCCACAATCATACGTTTGAAACAACCCATCCAAATACTAGGAAATGAGATAGCAAAAGAAACTAAAGGAAAGGAAAACTCCAAAGCCGCCTTGGACAACCGTGAACCACTCTAAGCTTGATGCTTCTCTCAAAGGACAGCAAGAACACCCCTTGGAGCTTCAACAATGGAGGACACCACGGTGGAGAAGATAAAGAAAGGAAACTACCTTTTTCTCTCTTTTTTAGCTCACAACGTAACTTTTTTCTCCTCTCTTTTTAATGTGGGTGTCCTTTTCTTTATATATTAGAGGCTCCTAGGGTTTTGTACCCTTAATTCCAAGGGAATATTCCCTTCACATGTGGGGGCACAACTGGCTAGTGGAATCACGTGTGGGGGCTACAAAATATCTAAAGTTCTTTGTCCTCTAGCGCGCCCAGAAATGTTATCCAAAATGCTATGGAATTTTCCCTGCCTTGCTCCTCTTTTCCTTGCACATGACCACACCAATCAAAACCCTCCAAAGCAGCGCCATTTTTGCAAATAAACGAAGAAAGCAAAACCAACAACACCAAATGCAACTATATGAACTAAATGCATATATATGCCGTGAAATGAGATAAAATGGGCTTGATTTCATACAATAACTTAAGTAAAAAGGCAAGTAATGTTAACCTTTTGCAAGTTTAACACACCCCTAAACTTAAGCTATTGCTTGTCCTCAAGCAATAAACAAAAATAAACAAAAGAATGCTACAACATTGAATCAGCTCAAGACAGGGTTATGGCAAAATTTTAGTCCTCAAAAAATAAAGGCTTCAACATGCTAGACAGTTTTGAGATTTTAAGAACTTTCCTTTAGGTCAAGATCTGTAACACCCCTACCCTGGTTTAGGAGTAAACTGGCTCGGGAGCGTTACGAGAATCACTGGAAACGCGAATCGTTTAAAATTTTTGAGAACTCATCACTAATCGATGAGTTGAGCAGCTAGCAAGGAACTTAACAAACATATTCAATCATACAAGCAATCAAATAGCAATTTTAACTAGAACCTAACCATTTCAGTCTAATATCACATATGTGTACGCAGCTTGACCATTCCATTCACATGAACTTTAATTCAAATTACTAAGCATAGGTATATGTGCATACATTCAAACCATGATTCCAGAAGCATTTAGTGTGTCATTCTTTATGCATTTAGAAATATACTAGATCATGTTTATCATGGATTACTCTTATCGTTCATGAAGCTAGAATAGGTACATTTCCATTCAGTTTCATATACATATGCGCAACAAGTTATAACAGCCAAGTTTGATAACATTGAAAGCCAAAATATATATACATATGTACGAACTTTCAAAGTAGCAAGATGCATGATCTAGCCTTAGCTATATACAAGACTAGGTGCCACCAACTAGGAGCATCACAAAACAAGTATAAATCCATACTCTAGCGTGGCTTGTGCTTTGCTTCAGGCTCAAGAAAGAAGATTCAAAATTGGGATATTTCTTTGAATCTCTTAGCCTGTAGTTTGGGAAGAATAGGAACGAGAGTGATAAATACAAGTTGTACTTAGTGAGGTAGTAATCTAGTTCTATCCAATTATTGAGGCAATTATCAATTAGTCAAGTTTGAACCTAATCAAGGTTTGTAGCCATCAAACTCAAGCTTTATACATACTTTTATTTCAAGTCACGTAACATATTATTTCAAGCAAGACATTCAAGTACACATCGATTCAAGTGAGATCATAAGCCATTCAAGTAACAAATCGTATAGCAAGCAATTCAAGTATCAAGTAATTCAAGTATCAAGTAAGCATTATTCTTCAATTATTTCTATTTGCTTTCTTTAGTTTATGCCTTTGGTATTTAATTGTCCATGTAATTGAGTCACCAACCAAACTGTTGCCAAATAACAAGATGTTGGTCATTACCCTTCTACTGTCGCCAAAGACCATTCACACATCCCTCATACTGTCGCCATTTATGGGCCTTAGCCCTGGACCGTAGTCCACCCAACACAAAAGAGCTCTAGACTCTATGGCATGCCATTCTACCTATGACCACTACCAACCAAGGCTTTGTTTCAATAATTTATCACATTTTCAAGTAATTCATGTTCAAGTCAAGATATCATCTCATTCAAGAATCAATTCAAGCAAGATATCTCAAGATTCAAGCTTAGCCCTTGGGCCAATTGAGCCTTAGCTCTACATTTGGCAATTTAACTTGTCATTCAAGCAAGCAATTAACATATGCCATCTCTAGGCATCAAGCAAGGTCTTTAATTCATGCTTTATATCATGTAACAAGTATCTAAATCATGGAGATACATTCAAGCACTATTCGACTTTATCACAGCTAAGGTATCAAGAATCAAGCATTTGTTTTCACTTTTCTTTCTAATTAATTTAACAATATTCATGTTACTATTAAATCTCAAGTTTTAGCTTAAGCCATTCTTCCCTTTTAATCACAACCAAGTTTAAATAAAGTTCATTAACATGGCATAGAAATAACAAGAAAGTAGACATGCATCTTTGGTTAGGACCTAAGTCCTAACCCTATATTAAACTACACTCACAATACTCCAAGCTATTTTTGGTCTTGAATCCAAATCTCATTTTGTTTTCCACTAGCTTGAACAGCTCTTTCTTCTTTAACAAGGTCCACTCCTTGTTCTAACAATGCACACAAGTCCATAGAATCAAAATCAGGAACTATTTAAATCATTACACAACTCCATACATTAAAGCATTCATTTCAAAACATCAGGACTGCTGCTGCCAGGCAGCATGTACATTACTTGCTTAAATGTTCATATCTTTCATTTTGTACGTCAGAATTTCGAACCGTTTACACCGTTAGAAAGCTAATTTAATTATATTTCTAACCAAATAGGCCTTGCATTTTTATTCATTGTGAATTAATACAGTTTTTAGTCCTAAGACGCACCAAATTATGCTACTAGACAGTTTGCACTGTCCTTAGAGATTAATCTCTACAAACTGTTTTATAACTCAAAATTCGATTCAGTTTGTATGCATATGAAACTAGAAATACGCGTGATTTATTCCATAATTTGATCTATGTGATTTTCTACAATTTTTTAAACTTATTGCCCGAAACAGAGTTTTCTGGACAGATTTCCTGAAGCTAGATTATGGCTTCATTAGTCACTTAGACAAGAATTCTAACATGATTGTTCAACATATATATATATATATTCACTCATACATGTCTAAGTCAGTCCAATTATGTGTCAAACATATGAAAATAGGGCAATTAAGCAATATTTTTGAATCGGTTCATTAAAACATCATCTCAATAGAATTTCCAGCAACAAGAATCTCAATTTACATATCAATAATCAATTCTAATTATCATCTAAGTTTTTCCAACAACTAACATAACATTTCACCATCAATTTGGCTAATGACAACATCAATTTCAAAGGCCATCCGATTCTAATATGTTTTCACTAGACATATGTACCAATCGGTTCAATATAAGAACACATACAAGACTCTTAATCAATTCCTAATTTCCAGCAATCAATCTAACATTTTTCCAGTAAAACAAGTTGTTAGAATCACAAAATCAAAGAGTAAATTCATGAACACTAAAATTACCTTAAAGTTGAACACAATTTCAAAGCTCGACCACAATCCCCACATTGATTAAGCTTGAATTTTCTCTCATCTCTCTCTCAATGGTGGTTTCGGTTTAGATGAAGAAGATGAAGAGAGGAAGAAGAAAATGACTATCCATCACCCCTCATCTTTATTATCTAATGGACATGTATTTAAAAGCCCATCTAATTCTCTTTTTAACATGCAAACTCTATGTTTAATAAATCATTCATTTTAGTCACTATAATTGAGTGTTCTTCTTTTTAATTCTCACAATAAACTCCCTTCTTGCATTCGATTAGGACACAATTTAACTAGCTAATAAATTTAAATAGTGGTAACAATTTCTAGTCCCGGTTTAGGGATATCACAATTCCCTAATTTAAATTAAGTTACCACTTTTAGTAACATGCTACTAGGCTTGGGTTTATGGTATTACAAGACCCTTCGAATGTGTGTGTGTGTGATTACATCCTCCCTATGCTTAACACAATTAAGAGATCATTGGTTAGGTTCTCAAGCTTGCCCTAGCTTTTTTTAATTAATTTAAACACAAGATACTCCCATTTTTAGCTTCATACTCTCTCTTTTTAGAACTACTACGAGGGGAGTCAGCTTATCACAACTACCTTCCTAGACTTGAAAATGAAGTGGAGCAAACACCATATTCCCTAGCCTATTGAACAGAGTCATCCCATGATTACTTTCATTCACTCATATGTTGTTGTTACCATTTATTTAAATGTAGTATCCGTCAAACAACACAAAGAGGAGTGTCCCTCTACAGTTATGCTGAAGCATTTATTCAAGATTTAACACAAACAAAAATGGAGATAATTAAGCCTTTATCCTTTCATTTATCATTCAAGTTCATTTTGCATATTTAAACTAAAGTATACGATATTTCTTTCACCAAAAATCATCTAACAGTTTTAAACTTAGAGAGCATGCCATCATATAACACTCACATCATGAAGTATCAAAACCTAAAAGTAGTTCTACCAATCTCAGTAGTCACATGTATTCAATCAATTTATAGCCATAAAATTCAAATACTCAATCATCAGACATCATCAACTTATTCATAAAATTGTCTTTATACTAGCAAAATGCCATAACAAAATTTTGTTTATCACCAAATGCTCATGCAGATGACAAACTATGAACACCAACACCCCCAAACTTGAAGGATGCAGTGTCCTCAATGCATGAAAATAAAATGAATTAAGCTAAAAATGCAAATGCATGTTACCTCCTAAAAAGCTATTTTGGTGTTCTGGGTTTGACTCCTTGGTGCTTAATTTTTTTCTTCTTTTTCAGGGCTGCGATGGGCTCATCGGGAACATCTTGCTGGCTTGGTTGGTCAACTGGTTCCTCCTGGGCTGACTAGATTTCATCATCATCATCATTTGGTGTATTCCATACATGACCTACAATGCGCTTGAGACGACTCATCGTCTTTGTTGTAGAATCAGGAGTCGGGGCAGGTGTAGGTGTAGGAGAGTTGTCAGTCATCTCATCTTCCCCACTGGCAATATCGATAGGGTTATCGAGAGGAGGTTTCGGTGGTGGTGGGTACTGAGGGGAGCTTTTCCTTTCTTTTGCCTCACTGTCTGAGGACTTTGTCTGACGGTGGTGATGGGTGTTGCGCGTAATAAGTGCTACGCAATTGTGCAAGTATACACGTCGCAAGTTATAGTATAAAAGATATCGTCTCCACAGGGATTGGTGCCACTTCAAGAATCTAGTCTCTTGCACCAGTAAAAGTAAAAACACAAGTGAAGGATTATAGAAGTTTTAACTAATAACTAATCTAGAAAGCAATTAAGTAAAAGAAAAGATGAATTCGAATGAGAGAGATAGGCTAGGTTATCGTGAGTTGAGGTGTGATAGCCGATTGGATTGTCTTGGTAAAAGAGTGCACGGCAACTCGGTTGCCGTGGCAACTTGCACGACGGGGTTGCCGTAGCAACTAATTGATGGTTGCTTGGGCGACTAGTTGGGCAACTACTTGGGCGATCGGGCAGCAACTTCAAGGTTCGGCGGAGCGTTCTTCAATGGTTTCTTCTTATCCCTAAGTCGAAACTCTAGCTATTTGTGCATGCCTTGATAATACATCCTGCGTGAATCAAGGGTGAACAACAACCAATCTTGCGCTCCTCTTAGCCGTTGAAATCCTTAACTTATTCCTAAGCCGGATTAATCTTCACCATCATTGGATTGAATAAAGATCATATTCATTCGTTTCTTGAATCTAACTCTCCCGATATTAGATAAATGGATGAAATCACGAGATCCTCTCCCAATTCACTCGCAAACAATAATAAGAATCAAGAATGAATAAACCTTGAAATAGAAAAGTGCAAACTCTTATTACCTAAACAAAAACCAATAGTTTCTCACAATCTCAAAACACAATAACCATAGCCAAGTAAATTTAGTTCATGGCTAGGTTCCAAAGAAACACAAGATAATTAATCCCTAGCATGAACCCAATCGAACAAGGAAGAAAAGATGAAGCTTGTCAAAAATTCCTTGCCCTAGATGCTTGCCGAAAATTCTCTCCTCTTGCTTCCTCTCTTGGAGTTGTCGAAATTAACTCTTGCTCTCCCTCCTGGATTTGTCGAATTTCCTTGCTATTTATAGGGCTAGGCCAAAGTCCTTCTTTAAGGAGGAGTTTGAGTTGGAATTAAATTATCTTTAAAGAATATAATTCTTTATTATAATTTTATTCCTATTAGAACTTCTCCTATCCTCTTGGAATTTAATTCTTCTTTAATCTCTGCATGGCAATCAAATTCCTTTGGGCTTGGACCTTGCTCCATGTCATCTTGGGCTTGTAAAATCATGAATTTCGACATCCATATTGCTTTTGGTCTTTGTCGACAAATGCCATGGAAACTGGCTCGGCGTCTCCTTCATGCACTGCCCTGGCAACTAGCTCGGCATATCCTTCATGCATTGCCCTGGCAACTAGCTCGGCATTGCTTTGGCAAGTGATCGTGCACATACACACAAAAACACACCAAAGCAACATCTATTTCCACAAAAATCACCAAGTTATGTAATCAAGCTCAACGATTGAAGGAAACATGGATTAATGCATGAATGGCTAACTATGCAACTAATATGAGCCTAAGTCTAACAATAATATGAGTAAAAAGGGTAAGAAAAATAGTACTTTTGAACACTTATCACACCCCCAAACTCGAACTATTGCTTGTCCTCAAGCAATGCAAACTCATAATTACCTGCCAAGACTTCAAATTTTCACAAACTTAGCTTTGAACTTGATTTCAATTCTCTCGAACAGGGCACAAAGTATGATTGGCTTTTTATTTTTTGAAAAACGAGGAGTTACTCGGAATCAAACTATAATGCTTGTGCGTGTGTGCGAGTTGTGTGCAAGTTGATTTTTCGGATTCTATGCAAAGCAGTAGGTTTTCAAATTACTTCATCGGGTTCTTTTTAACTTGTTTTAACTAGAGCCAATTTCGGGCACCTCTAGTGTTTTATTTTTAGTTTTCTTAAGTTAATTTAATCGACTAGAGCCGGTTTTGGCACCTCTAGTTAAAAAAATTTTAACGCCTCCTAGAGCCAGTTTTGGGCACCTCTAGTGATCAATTTTTTTAGCATATGCTAGAGCCAATTTGGTACCTCTAGCATTCATCCAATTTTTATTCTAATCCCCAATTAGTTAATTATCAACCTAAGTTTACTAGAACTCCTTAAATCAATCAAACCACAACAGTGTTTCATCAAATTTAGCATCATAGTAAAATTCTAAGTTTTTCATGGTTATCCTAGAATAAAAATTCTATCAATTAAGTGCATTGGTAAAGTCATCATTGAATATTCATCAAATCTAAGCAATTCTTGTTCCAATGAAAGGCATGGCAAGCAATTTATGTATCCTAAATGTAATGCTTAAGATTAATGTAACTAAACATGGTAATTACTAATAACAACCCCCCCCAAACTCGAGTGAGGCATTGTCCTCAATGCATGCATAAAAATAACAAAAAATAACAATAAAAATAAAAATGCATACGAGGACTTACTCCGAGAGTTCGTCATCGTAGATGATTAGTTTCCTTCTAGTTGGCGTCTTGATTTTCTTGCTTGAACGCGATGGTTGTTTTCTTGTTGCCGGGACGTCTTGAGCTTTAGTTGCCGTGGCATCTTCATGGTTGGTTGCCGTGGCATCAGCTTGTGCAGGCACGATGTAGGTTGCCGCGACATCTTCTTCATTGGTTGTCGGGGCAAGGATCTCGGCAGTAAATTTCCTTAGCATAGTAGTTGTGAGTCTTGTTGTGAAAAAGAAAACAAAGAAAACCTGAAAACTAAAGATAATGAAGAAAAAATAAAATATCTCCTAAAAATAAAAATGAAAATAAAAAGAAAAAGAAAAAGGAAATACTGAAAGGAGAGCATGCTCATGCATCTCCTAAGTTGACCACTTCCTTGTTACGTTCCACATGGGCACCATTGTAGTGCTTCAATCTTTGTCCATTAACTTTGAATTCATGGTTGTCAGAGATGGACTTGATTATCACGGCGCCATGGGAGAATGGTTTGACGACTTCAAATGGTCCCGACCATCTTGATTTCAGCTTTCCCGGGAAAAGTTTTAGCCTAGAATTGAATAGGAGAACTAGTTGCCCTGGCGTGAATTGCCGTGGCAATAGTTTCTTGTCGTGCCATCGCTTTGTTTTCTCCTTGTAGATTCGTGCATTGTTATAGGCGAGTGCACAAAATTCTTCTATCTCATTGAGATCCATCAAGCGCTTTTGTCCGGCACTTTCCCAATCCATATTCACGGTCTTGATTGCCCAGTACGCCTTGTGCTCGATTTCCACCGGTAGATGACATGTTTTACCATAGACAAGCGGAAGGGGACATACCTAATGGTGTTTTGAATGCGGTCGCGATATGCCCAAAGTGCGTCATCTAGTCTTAATGACCAATCCTTCCTTGAGGGATTTACAACTTTCTCGAGTATTCCCTTCAACTCCCGGTTGGAAATTTCTGCTTGCCCGTTGGTTTGTGGGTGATATGCCGTGGCGATCTTGTGTGATATGCCGAAGCGTTGCAACATCTTGGCAATTAGTCTGTTGTCAAAATGCTTGCCCCTGTCGCTGATAATTGCTCTCGGCATCCCAAACCGTGTAAATATGTTTTTCTGCAGGAATCGTTGCACGGTCTTGGAATCGTCGTTGGGAACTGCAGCTGCCTCTACCCATTTAGACACATAGTCGACGGCGAGTAAGATGTAGAGGTTGCCGAATGAAGATGGAAAAGGTCCCATAAAATCGATCCCCCATACATCGAACAGTTCCACCTCGATGATGTTCGAGTGGCATCTCATGTCGCCTAGAGATATTGCCCGTCCTCCGCAACGATCACATTGCTTGTAAAAGTCTTGGGCATCTTTGTACAATGTTGGCCAATACAAACCGGATTGCAAGACTTTGGCGCGATGACGAGTTCCTCCAAAATGTCCTCCATAGGGTGAAGAATGGCATTGCCGGAGTACATTCTGTTGCTCTTCTTCAGGGACACATCGGCGTATAACCTGATCTGCACATTGTTTAAACAAAAGAGGCTCGTCCCAAAAGTAATGCTTAGCATCATGGCGGAACCGCTTCTTCCCTTGGTGAGTAATGCCATACGGAAAAATACCACAAACAAGGAAGTTAACTAAATCTGCGTGCGCGGGTATTGCCGGGCATGTCTTTGCCGTGAGTGTCGCTCCCAAAATTGCTGAGGCGTGCTCGTCAAAGACTGCTGCAAGGCGTCGAGTTGCCGGGCGTGTGCTTCCATGGTTGCCGAGGCGTCATGGGCTGTCGAGGCGTCAAGGGTTGCCGAGGCGATTAGAATTTGTTCATCCGGGAATGCATCGCATATCTCTAGATCCGCGTCCTCTTCCCTATTGCGTTCCAAACGTGATAAGTGATCGCCACTTGATTTTCTGCTCCTTTCCTGTCCTTAATTTCAATATCAAATTCTTGTAAAAGTAATATCCAACGAATCAAACGAGGTTTAGCATCCTTTTTAGCAAATAAGTATTTGATTGCCGAATGGTCCGTATGAACAATTACCTTTGTACCAATTAAATAGGATCGGAACTTGTCGGATCACGAAAACTACAGACTAGTAACTCTTTCTCCGTTGTTGTGTAATTCACTTGAGCATCGTTAAGAGTTTTACTAGCGTAGTATATCACATGGAAGGTCTTACCTGTGCGTTGGCCTAGGACTGCTCCTACCGCAAATCACTTGCATCACACATGAGCTCAAAAGGTAGCGTCAATCTGGTGGAACAACAATGGGTGCCGAGGCAAGCTTTTTCTTTAGGGTTTCAAATGCTTGAGTGCAAGAATCATCAAAATCGAAGACTTTATCATGTTCAAGCAGATTACACAAAGGTTTAGTGATTTTAGAAAAGTTATGAATGAACCTCCTGTAAAAACCTGCATGTCCGAGAAAACTTCGAATTCCTTTAACCGAATTTGGTGGGGATAATCTCTTGATCACGTCCACCTTGGCTTTGTCTACTTCAATTCCCTTGGATGAAATCTTGTGGCCGAGCACTATTCCTTCATCTACCATAAAGTGGCATTTCTCCCAATTGAGGACTAAGTCCGTTTCTTCGCATCTTGCTAACACCCTCTCTAAATTGCCGAGACAGCCGTCGGTCATTACAAAAACCGAAAAATCATCCATGAAGATCTCAAGGAAGTCTTCGACCATGTCCAAAAGAGCGCCATCATGCATCTTTGGAAGGTTGCCGGGGCGTTACACAATCCGAACGGCATCCTTCGGAAGGCATAAGTACCGTAGGGGCATGTGAAGGTTGTCTTTTCTTGATCTTCTGGTGCTATGGCAATCTGATTGTAACCTGAATAACCATCAAGAAAACAGTAAAAGGGTTTACCTGCAAGACGGTCAAGCATTTGATCAATAAAGGGTAATGGGGAGTGATCTTTCCTAGTGGCTTTGTTTAGCTTTCGATAGTCCATACAAACCCTCCAACCGGTCACAGATCTGGTTGGGATAAGTTTATTATTTTCATTGCTTACCACCATTATACCTCCCTTTTTCGCACACATTGTACGGACTTACCCACGTACTATCGGAGATAGGGTATATAATGCCGGCGTCAAGCCACTTGATGATTTCTTTCATTACAACCCCTTTCATGGCATGATTCAGTCTCCTCTGGGCCTCAATTGAAGGTTTGTGATCATCTTCCAACAAGATCTTGTGCATGCACACCGCCGGGCTAATTCCCTTCAAGTCGGCAATTGTCCACCCTATTGCCTTTTTATGTAGCTTCAACATGTTGATCAGCTTCTTTTCTCTGCTCAGGCTGTAACTTAGAAGAAATAATTACGGGTAATGTATTATCGGTCCCTAAGTATACATATTTCAGTTGCTCGCAATTGTTTCAACTCAAGAATTGGTGGATTTTCGATAGAGGGTTTTTCGATCTTACCTTCCTTACCCGAGTAGTCCGGTGGTTCAAAGTATGTACCGGGTCGATTGACTAGCCAATTTGCCTCTTCTGGTTGTTCCTCATCGACCGCTCTTCATACTCCTCGGGTTCCTCTTGATCGGCAATGTAGTTGCCGAGGCAACTAAATTCCTCATCGGTTAAACTTTGCCGTGGCAATGAAGTAGTTGGCATTCTTACGGATCATCGGCATGCCTTAGTGTTTGGAACACATTTAGTTTTACCTGCTGGTCATTCACCCTCATTGTGAGTTCTCCTTTTCAACATCAATCAAAGTTCTCCCCTGCCGCTAGGAATGGTCTCCCGAGAATGATAGGTGCATGCTCATCTGTTTCACAATCCAAAATAATAAAGTCAGCGGAAAAATGAATTTATCAACTTTTACCAGTATGTCCTCGATTTTTCCTCTGATGCACATAGGATCTGTCGGCTAGCTGCAGCATAATCTGTTGTAGGTATTGCCTTCCCGATTCCTAGTTTACGAAAACCGATTTAGGCATCAAGTTTATGCTAGCCCCTAGGTCGCATAGTGCTTTCCCGACATAGTGATTTCCAATAGAACAGGTATTGTGAAACTTCCGGGATCCTTCAACTTGGGCGGCATGCGATTGTGCAACATTGCCATGCATCCCTCTGTCAAGCAAATCTGTTTCAAACTCTCCTAGCCTTGTTCTCTTGGACACAATGTCTTTAAGAAACTTGGCATAGTTTGGCATTTGTTCAATTACTTCCACCAATGGCAAGTTGATGTGGACTTGCTTTAGGATATCAAGAAACTTCTTGAATTGGTATTCTTGCTTTTGTCGCTTCAACCTTTGTGGGAATGGTGGTGGAAGTCGGATATCTTCTATCCTTTCATTGGTTTGAAACCTGATTGACAGCATTACAGGGACATCTGGAGTTGCCGATGTGTTACCAACCGGGGTTGCCGAGGCGTGCTTATCGCAAGTTGCCGAGGCGTCATCGGTTGCGAGGCATGCTTATTGCGGTTGCCGCAGCAATTCTTGGTTCAGCATCCGAGATTTTGCCGCTAGGTTCGTCTTGCTCTTTTGTGGAGTTTTGTTTGACGAGCGGGTTTGAACCTCTCTAAGTTGTTGGCCACTTCGGTGGTGATTGCCTTACATTGCTCATGGCGGTTCCTCTTGCGACTTCAGTGATCGCTAGGTAAACCTCCTTGTGGTCTAGTGTTGATTTTGAGCAAATTGTCCGACTTGATTTTCCAATGATTTGATTGCCGCCTCTTGGTTTTGCAATCTCATCTCGGTCCTGTTAATAAAAGCATCATTCTTTTTATGAAATTACTATTCTCAGCCATATAAGATTCAGTTTCATCATAAAAGCATTTAGAGAATTTTCCAAAGAACTAGATGTTGTCGGTTGTTGCTGCGACATCCATTGCCGTGGCATATTTTGTTGGAATCCCGATGCTTATGCATTCGATTGTTCTGGTTTAGAGCATTGTTGGGATTACTCCATGAAAAATTCGGTGCTTCTTCCAAGCTGGATTGTATGTATTTGACATCATGTTGTTGCCCGATTGTAATTCCCCACATAGAAGCTAGATTCGGATTCTGCATACATTCGGAAGAATTATGGTTATCGCCACATAACTCACAAAAAGAATCCATTACCTTGACTTCATGTGTGTTGTTTGGTTTTTGCATGTTCGGACCATATTGGTTAAAGCGGCCAATTGTGCGAAATTGAATCGATGATCCTAGTTCATGTATTGTGGCTTGGCGTCTAACTCCTCCTCTTCTAGTAGATGGGAATTGATAATCATTCTTGGCCAGCTGTTTAAAATTTGCATTGCTTCTTCCGCGACTTATCTAGGAGTATGCCGTTTGCCGAGGCGTCTAGCATAATCCTTGTTGGTGTATTCACGGCATTGTAAAACATTGTCACTTGAGTCCACACCGAATCCGTGTAGAGGGCATTTGTGTAGAAGTTCTCTATATCGCTCCCAAGCCTCGTACATGGATTCATCATTTGCTGCCGAAAAGAAGTAATGTCGTTCTGGCTTATCGATTAAATTTGTAGGATTAAATCTAGCAAGGAAATCACGACAAAGATCAGTCCAAGATGCTATGGATCCGGCAGGAATGCTATTTAGCCATGCTTTTGCCCTATCCCTCAGTGAATAGGGGAATAATCTTAATCGTAAGACATCGGGGGTGACTCCGTGTATCTTGAACGAGTTGCAAATCTCAAGGAAAGATTTCAGATGTTGTCGTGCATCTTGATTCTTTGAGCCGCCAAATTGACCTATTGTGTTGATCATATTAAACATTACGGTTTCAACTCAAAGTGGTCGGCTTCAATTTCGGGTGCGACAACTCCTGGGTTAAGTCCATCAAGATCTTCTTCAAGATAGTCTCGAATAGTTCTGTTTCGTGCAAGAATCACTTCTCCTCCTGCTCGAACATCTTGATTAATATTGCCGTCTTGATTTGCCATTGCTTCTCTTATCCTTCGTCTAAGTCTTTGTAAGGTTCGTTCGATTTACGGATCAAAGGGATATTCTGGTGAAGTCGGTCTCGCCGGTCATATACCAATGCAAAACCAAAGTTTGTTAGCCCTTTGAATTTTAAACAAGAAAAATAAAAAGAAAGTGCAAGAAAGTAAAAACAAAGTCGCTATTGCCAATCCCCGACAACGGCGCCAAAAACTTGTTGCGCGTAATAAGTGCTATGCAATTGTGCAAGTATACACGTCGCAAGTTATAGTATAAAAGATATCGTCTCCACAGGGATTGGTGCCACTTCAAGAATCTAGTCTCTTGCCTTTGTAAAAAAGTAAAAACACAAGTGAAGGATTATAGAAGTTTTAACTAATAACTAATCTAGAAAGCAATTAAGTAAAAGAAAAGATGAATTCGAATGAGTGAGATAGGCTAGGTTATCGTGAGTTGAGGTGTGATAGCCGATTGGATTGTCTTGGTAAAAGAGTGCACGGGCAACTCAGTTGCCGTGGCAACTTGCACGACGGGGTTGCCGTAGCAACTAATTGATGGTTGCTTGGGCGACTAGTTGGGCAACTACTTGGGCGGCCAAGGCAGCAACTTCAAGGTTCGGCGGAGCGTTCTTCAATGGTTTCTTCTTATCCCTAAGTCGAAACTCTAGCTATTTGTGCATGCCTTGATAATACATCCTGCGTGAATCAAGGGTGAACAACAACCAATCTTGCGCTCCTCTTAGCCGTTGAAATCCTTAACTTATTCCTAAGCCGGATTAATCTTCACCATCATTGGATTGAATAAAGATCATATTCATTCGTTTCTTGAATCTAACTCTCCCGATATTAGATAAATGGATGAAATCACGAGATCCTCTCCCAATTCACTCGCAAACAATAATAAGAATCAAGAATGAATAAACCTTGAAATAGAAAAGTGCAAACTCTTATTACCTAAACAAAAACCAATAGTTTCTCACAATCTCAAAACACAATAACCATAGCCAAGTAAATTTAGTTCATGGCTAGGTTCCAAAGAAACACAAGATAATTAATCCCTAGCATGAACCCAATCGAACAAGGAAGAAAAGATGAAGCTTGTCGAAAATTCCTTGCCCTAGATGCTTGCCGAAAATTCTCTCCTCATGCTTCCTCTCTTGGAGTTGTCGAAATTAACTCTTGCTCTCCCTCCTGGATTTGTCGAATTTCCTTGCTATTTATAGGGCTAGGCCAAAGTCCTTCTTTGAGGAGGAGTTTGAGTTGGAATTAAATTATCTTTAAAGAATATAATTCTTTATTATAATTTTATTCCTATTAGAACTTCTCCTATCCTCTTGGAATTTAATTCTTCTTTAATCTCTGCATGGCAATCAAATTCCTTTGGGCTTGGACCTTGCTCCATGTCATCTTGGGCTTGTAAAATCATGAATTTCGACATCCATATTGCTTTTGGTCTTTGTCGACAAATGCCATGGCAACTGCTCTCGCGTCTCCTTCATGCACTTTGCCTCGGCAACTAGCTCGGCATATCCTTCATGCATTGCCACGGCAACTAGCTCGGCATTGCTTTGGCAAGTGATCCTGCACATACACACAAAAACACACCAAAGCAGCATCTATTTCCACAAAAATCACCAAGTTATGTAATCAAGCTCAACGATTGAAGGAAACATGGATTAATGCATGAATGGCTAACTATGCAACTAATATGAGCCTAAGTCTAACAATAATATGAGTAAAAAGGGTAAGAAAAATAGTACTTTTGAACACTTATCAATGGGTGTTGTTTCTGGAACAGGAGTTGGAGATGGGTCTCTTTGCAGAGCAGGTGATAGGCATTTTGCTACGGTTGCCTTCACAGCTGGTGTAGCTTGCTAGGCTGGCTGGTCCTTCTTAGGTATAAACATCTCTTCCGGGAAGGGTGGGAAGTCACTCTCTATGTGCGGGAGTATTTCCTTGAAGTAAGAGTTAATGGCCACATCCCTTGCTTTGACATACTTGAAATAAGTTGTCAAGTTTCCTTTCATCTCGTCCATCTCCTCTTGCATGCGCCTGGTAGAGGCAACAAGGGCTGTAATTCTTGCTGCAGCAATGGTTATGGCCCATTCTTCCAACGTATCTGCTGGAGCATCCTCATCAAATCCTCTTAGTCCATGGATTTGGTCTGTGGTTAATGCGCCCTTGCCCTTCTCGATTTCATCCTCTTGAGTGTCTTCAAAGACTTGCTTTTTGTGGCAGAGTGCCGTAATGAGATTAGGGAAGATGAGAAGGCTCGATTTTCTCTTTAAGAAAGAGTAGACTTCCTTAACAATTAATTTTCCCACATCAATTTTTCATCTATTGAGAATGAGTGGAGCAACACTAACTTGGTGATATGCACTGTGGCAGTATGGGAGGTGGGCGTCAGGCGAGTCCTTAGGTAATGTTTCCACACTTTAGCCTCAGGTTTGAGACGTCCTCTATCAACAACCATATTTGCAGGGTCTAATTCCATATTAGAAAAACATAGATCTTCCAAGACCTTCTTGTATGTATGCGCATCTGCGGAGTCAGCAAAGAAAGTGTGATGGTCCATGACGTTCTTTAACTCATAGAACTTGTTGATTGCACCAACAATAAATTTAATTTGTTCCCCTCACACATAAACGATAGATTGGGTGGGGCTCGTCAAGTGGGCATAGAACTCTCTGACCAAGGAGACATAGATGTCGCCATGGTGTTGGACAAAGTTCCCCCAGTTGTGCGTAGCGATAACATCCATGACTTCCTTGTCGAAGCCTCCTTATCCTTCCAATGGAACTTTCAGACCTTGTTCTGGGTAGACCTTGCGATCTTTGATATGTTGGAATCTTTCTTGGCTCCTTCATCGAAGAACTTTTTGATTTTAATGGTTTGTTGGTTTTGGGTACTATTGGAAGTTCCAGTGACATTTTTGCAGCGAGCCATGGTTGCACTGTGAAGGTAGTGATTTCTGAAACTCGTAAGGTTTTTGGGGGAACAAGTTTGGTAGGGAAGATGAAGAAGTGGAGTTTAAGGGAATAAAAGAAAGAGAGGAGAGTTATGGGATTGGAAGTTTAAGGGAGGGTAACTGACACAAGTTATAGGAGAGAGAAGGGTGTTGGTGGCGGTTTTGAGTTATGGGGAAGAGAAACGATATGAGAAGGGTTTAATGAAAAGCAACAAGTAGGAGAAAGGGTATACTGAAGGT
This sequence comes from Hibiscus mutabilis, assembly GCA_019671005.1. Classification (NCBI taxonomy): domain Eukaryota; kingdom Viridiplantae; phylum Streptophyta; class Magnoliopsida; order Malvales; family Malvaceae; genus Hibiscus; species Hibiscus mutabilis. The sequence continues at coordinate 29,638,962 of CM033715.1, forward strand.
AATAATGAATTAGGGTTTTTCATCCCTCCCTTTTTGCCTTTTAAAGCCATCCCCCATGACATTAACTTCCCCTATGTAGAAAGAAGACAAAGCCCATATGAAATTAAAGCTGCGCCAATCCTGCATGAAACCCTACCCTGCCACTTGCAACCTTGGGGGCAGAACTGACAAAACATAGTAAAGAAAACAGAAAGGCATAAGACAAAATAAAAGACTGAGGAACAAAGAGTTAAATAATAATAATAAATTTATTTATTAACAGTTCAAATAGAAAATACTATAGCAAAATAGAAAGGAGAAAGGGGTGCTAACTCTTATGGATCATTGAAAAGCATGGAGGATTTGTCTCGCATGATCAGGGCTCCATTGTAGACCTTCAATCTTTGTCCATTCACCTTGAAGACAGTGTCATCATCCAACTTCTTGATGTCCACAACACCATGAGGGTAGACCTTGTGCACTAGAAAAGGGCATGACCATCACGATTTTAGCTTGCCTAGGAAAAGTTTAAGACGAGAGTTGTAAAGAAGAACTTGTTGGCCTTCCAAAAATGTCCTAGCAAAATTCGTTTATCATGCCACTTCTTAGTCTTCTCCTTATAGAGACATGCATTCTCGTAAGCTTGTGTCCTAAATTCCTCCATTTCATTTAGCTCCAAAAGCCTTTTCTCTCCAGCTAATTTGGCATCCATGTTAAGCTTCTTGATTGCCCAATAGGTCTTATGCTTAAGTTCAACGGGAAGGTGACAAGCCTTGCCATAGACCTGCTTGAATGGAGACAACAACAAAGGGTGTCTTGAAGGCTGTTCGATAGGCCCATAGTGCTTCATCAAGTCTTGGTGACCAATCCTTCCTCTTGGGGTTAACCACCTTTTTCTAAAATTTGCTTGATTTCTCGATTCGAGATTTTAGCTTGGCCATTGGTCTGAGGATAGTATGCTGTAGCAATTTTATGTCGCACTCTATATCTTTGCAATGCTTTAGCAATGAGTCTGTTTATCAAAGTGGGTACCTTCATCACTAATGATGGCTCTTGGGGCTCTAAATCTAGTAAAGATGTTCTTGTGAAGGAACTTCAAGACAGTCTTGGAGTTATTCTTCGGTGTGGCTATTGCTTCGACCTATTTTGACACATAGTCCAGAGCTAATAGGAGGTAGATATCTCTAAAATATGATAGAAAGGGTCCCATGAAATTAATTCCCCATGCATCAAAGAGTTCTACCTCCAGGATACCTTGCAATGGCATTTCGTGTCTGCGAGATATATTCCCCGTCTTTTGGCATCTATCACATGCCTTACCGAATTCGTGTGCATCTTTGAAAAGTGTGGGCCAATAAAATCCTGATTTTATGGCATTTAATGTCGTCCTAGTTCCTCCGAAATGCCCTCCACACAAAGAAGAATAGCAACAGAATAGGATCTCTTTTTTCTCCTCCTCAGGGACACATCTCTGTATTATTTGGTCAACATATTGATTGAACAAATATGGCTCGCCCCAAAAGTAGAATTGCACATCATGCTTGAACTTCTTTATGCCCTGGCTATTCAAATCATGAGGAAAAATACCACTAACAAGAAAGTTAACAATATCAGCATACTATGGAATTGTCATAGTATAGAATATTTTCTCATCAGGGAATTCCTTCTTAATATCTAAGTTGTCATTGTTTTCAGCCTTATTTTCTATCCTACAAAGATGGCCAGCCACTTGATTTTCATAACCCTTTCTATCCTTAACTTCCAAATCAAACTCTTGCAAAAGAAGTATCCATCTAATAATTCTAGGTTTAACATCTTTTTTGCTCACTAAGTACTTTATAATAGAATGATCGGTGTGAACAATAACCTAAGTGCCTATCAAGTATGCTCTAAACTTATCAAAGGCAAACACCACGGCCAACAGTTCTTTTTCAGTGGTTGTGTAATTTATTTGTGCATCATTCAAGGTGTGGCTAGCATAATAAATAACATGGAAAAGTTTACCTCAACGTTGTCCAAGTGCTGACCCTACTGCGTAGTCACTTGCGTCACACCTCAACTCAAATGGTGAGGTCCAATCTGGGGGAACAACCATGGGTGCTGAGATGAGCTTCTACTTGAGTTCCTTAAATGCGCTGTAGCATTCTACATCAAAGATGAACGGCTAGTTTTGCTAAAGCGAATTACACAATAGCTTGGAGATTTTGGAGAAGTCCTTAATAAACCTCCTAGAGAAGCCAACATGGCCCAAGAAACTCCGAATCCCCTTTACTGTGGTAGGAGGTGGTAGCTTCTCAATTACTTCAACCTTGGCCTTCTCCACTTTTATCCCTTGTTGAGAAATTGTGTGGCCTAGAACAATCCCTTCAGTCACCATAAAATGACATTTCTCCCAGTTGAGCACTAAGTCTACTTCTTCGCATCTTTTGAGTACCTTGGCCAAGTTACCTAAACACGAGTCAAAAGTATCTTCGACAACCAAAAAATCATCCATGAAGATCTCCAAAAATTCTTCAACCATATTTGAAAAGATGGCCAACATGCACCTTTGAATAGTAATTGGATCATTGCAAAGCCCAAAGGGCATTCATCGAAATGCGTAAGTACCATAAAGGCAAGTGAAGGTTGTCTTCTCTTGATACTCTGGTGCTATAGCAATCTAGTTGTACCCTGAGTATTTGTCAAGGAAACAGTAGAAGGATTTTCCCGCCAATCGATCTAGCATTTGATCAACGAATGGGAAGGGAAAGTGATCCTTCTTGGTTGCCTTGTTGAGCTTCCTATAGTCCATACTAATTCTCCTTATTGGTAAGAATTCATTATCTTCATTGCTCACCACGATCATGCCTCCCTTCTTTGGTACACGTTGTACCGGGATAACCCATGAACTATTGGATACTAGGTAGATAACTCCCGTATAGAGCCATTTGATTATCTCCTTCATCACCACCTTCTTCATGACTGGATTGAGCCTTCTTTGGGGTTTAACATAATTGTTGTGACAATCATCAAGCAAAATTTTGTGCATACAAATAGTAGGGCTTATACCCTTCAAATCAGCCATAGTCCACCCTAGAGCTTTCTTATGTTGAAATAACATATTTATTAAGCTACATTCTTATTTAGGGGTTAGACTAGAAGAGATTATCACAGGCAAAGTCTCATTACTACCCAAATAAGTGTATTTAAGATGTAAAGGTAATGGCTTCAATTCTAGCATGGGTGCATGCTCAAGTGAGGGTTTATGGGGGAAAATTCATCAAAGTTTAAGGGTTCAAAATACGTACCTGGTTTAGAAACGATCAAGCTGGACTGGTGCACCTCTAATGGGAACTCATTAAGCTTTTCATTGTCCTCCTCGTTGAGTTTCATATAGTCCTTAATTTCTACAAAATTACTGCAACATAATTCCGCAGCTTCCTATTTCGGCATAGCATCTACATGTTGACACTACTCATATTCATCCACATATTTGAGGGTGTTGAAAACATTTATGGTCACCCTCTGGTCAGCCACTCATATGGTGAACTCACCTTTTTCACAGTCGATTAAAATTCAACCGGTTGCTAAGAAAGGTCGTCCCAAGATAATGAGTGTTTTATCATCTACTTCACAATCAAGGATAAGAAAGTCAACTGGGAAAACAAATTTGCCCACTTATACAACATCTTCTATATTTCCTTCTGGTCAGACATGAGATCTATCTGCTAGTTGAAAAATCACTGTGGTGGGTCTTGCATTTCCTATTCCAAGCTTCATAATGACTGACTTGGGCATCAGGTTGACACTAGACCCAAGGTCGCATAGAGCTTTCCCCATGTAATTGTCTCCTATGCAGCATGGAATGATAAAGCTACTCGGATCACTCATTTTTGGTGGTAAATTACTTAGCACCGAATAACATTCTTTTGTTGTAGCAACAGTCTCGTACTTCTCAAACTTCCTTTTCTTGGTGACAATATCCTTGAGAAAATTAGCATATATAGGCATTTGGTCAATTGCCTCCCAAAATGGGACATTGATATGAAGCTGGTCAAGAATATCTACAAATTTTTTGAATTGAAGGTCATATTTTTGCTTCTTCAATCGTTGAGGAAATGGTGGTGGGGGTCTGACTTCTTCCTCTACTAGTAGGGATCTTTCTTTTGCTATAGCAACGTTCTGTTCTCCATTAGCAGGTTCATTCGTTGAGCCATCATTCTCTTTCCCTTCTTGAGTTGACTCTTCTTGCAAAACTGACTCCTTAGCCATAGAATTAGGGCTGGGGTCTTCTACTTTCTTTCCCCCAAACTCATCTTTTTTGTTAAGTTGGGTGCCACTCCTCAAAATCAGTGCACTACACTGCTCCTTGCCATGATTTTTAGTCACTTCAGTATCACTAGGCAAACTACCTTGAGGTCGAGTATGTAGAGCTTGTGCAATCTATCCTATTTGGGTTTTCAAAGTCTTCAAGGAAGAGCTATGGCTTTGAAGCAGTGAACCTTGGCTCTTTATAGACGTTGCATGGTCTTGAAATAAAGCCTTCGTGGTAGACATAAAATCTTGGAGAGTAGCTTCCAAGGAACTGTTGTTCGATGAAGAGGTTGAATCCTTGTTATCATTTTGCCATGGCATATTCTGCTAGAAACCTTGGGATTCAGTCTTATTGTGGTGCCTACTCGAGCTACCAACACTATGGTTTCCTTGATTCCCCCAAGCAAGATTAGGATGTTGACGCCACCTTGGATTATAAGTGTTTGAGTAGGGGTTGTGATTACTCCTATTAAAGTTTCCCACATAGTTGGTAGACTCGTTATTTTCAGGATACTCGCTCACATGATGGGTTCCATTGCACCGAACACAAGCAATGACCACTTTTGCTTCCTTTACCTAACTTGGACGTTGGATATTCTTGAGCATTATAGTGATGGCTGACAATTGGGCTAAAACTGATTCGTTGTTGTCAAGCTCACGCATCCCATGAGTTCTCCTTCTTGTACTAAGTCTCGAAGTAGGAAATTGGTAGTCATTGTTTGCGATCCTACCAAGGATATCAAATGCATCTTGAGGTGACTTGTCCAGCAAACTGTCGTTTGTTGAAGCATCCAACATCATCCTTGTGGGAGCATTGGCACCATTGTAGAACATGACGACTAGCGTCTAGTCTTTAAATCCATGATTTGTACATTTATGGAGCATTCCCTTATATCTATCCCAACACTCGTATATTGACTCGTCATTAGCTTGACAAAATGAGGCTATGTCATTCCTCAACTGAGTGTTCATGTTAGGTGGATTATACTGTAGCAAAAACATTTACACAGATCTGACCATGATTCCATATAAACGGCTGGTACTCCACTCAACCAAGCTCGTGCTCGATCACGCAAAGGAAAAGGAAATATCTTGAGCTTCAATACATCTTCATGCATACCCTGTTGTCAAAAAGAATCACAAACTTCTAAAAGTGCTCGAATGCATTGTCTTGCATCTTCATGAGGCGATCTACCAAACTGCCCGATGGAATTCAACATATTGAACATCACAGGCTTGAGTTCAAAATGAACTGCTTTGAATTTCGGGAGCTACAATTCCAGAATTAAGATCATCCAAGATAGGATTCAAATGGTCTCTAGTAGCTCGAGGTCGAACTATCGCTCCAGGATATGTTGCAGCATTAAGGTTATCCAGATTTTCATCTACTTGATTCCCTTGATTGCCACCTCTATACATGGTTTTTAAGGCTTCTTGTATGCGTCTTCTTTGGCGGAAAAAGTGCTCGATTTCAGGTACTATAGGTGTTAAGGGTTCTTCGAGTCATCCTCGGGTCATGCAATAGGACAACTCCTGAAAAAGAAACAAAAAACAGCAAATAAAACTAAACAAAAAGAAGAAATAAATTGGTGCAAAGACTAAACTCAAAATAGCCAATTGCCAATCCCCAAAAACGACGCCAAAAACTTATTGCATGTTGTGATGTACTATAAATGATACACAAATAGTGCAACTATACACATCGAACAAGTAGTAAAGTGATGAGTGAGTAACATCTCCACAGGGATTGGAGGCCAAATTTAGCTTAGCTTAACACACAAGAATTGAGAGTAAATGTGGTAGCAATAGGCAACAGATTCAGAAATGTTGTAGCTAACAACTATAATGAAAACTAAGCTGAAATAAAGATACTTCGAACGTTCTCTCAAGTGTAAGAAACTCTCTAAGGGAATGATAGGCTAGGCTTGCTATGGATCTTTATGTCTAAGCCTGAATAATGTCTTGAACTATCTTGCCCACAACACGCTCGACAGAGCTTACCAAGATGTCTCTACACTATCTCTAGCAAGAAACCTGATAGGAAGAATGGTGTGGCAATACCTCTCAGCGTAAACCCTAACATACAACTATCCTTTAAGTTTTACTCTTCTTAGCTGTTGAAACTCTATCCTTATCTCTAAGGTGAGTTAGGATTTTTCCTCTCAACATCAAACCCTATTGTCCACGTAGATCTAAGCCTAACTCTCTCGAATATTAAGCTATCAAACACCTAAGCAAAGGCTAACTCTCAAAAGCTCTTACAAGCTCAAGGCATAAAAGAACAATGGACAAGGCATGGAAAGAACAAGAAAGTAACAAAACATTCAAACAAACTAAAAACAATAAAACCATAACAAGCCCAAGCCACTTAAAATCAGTTCGTGGTTGGGCAAATATCATCCACAATCACACGTTCGAAACAACCCATCCAAATACTAGGAAATGAGACAACAAAAGCAACTAAAAGAAAGAAAAACTCCAAAGCTTCCTTGGACAACCGTGAACCACTCTAAGCTTGTTGCTTCTCTCAAAGGCCACCAAGAACACCCCTTGGAGCTTCAACAATGGATGACACCTCGGTGGAGAAGATAAAGAAAATCAACTGCCTTTTCTCTCTTTCTTAGCTCACAAAGTAACTTTTTTCTCCTCTCTTTTTAATGTAGGTGTCCTTTTATTTATATATTGGAGGCTCATAGGGTTTTGTGCCCTTAATTCCAAGGGAATATTCCCTTCACATGTGGGGGCATAGCTGGCTAGTAGAATCACATTTGGGGGCTGCAAAATATCTTCAGTTCTTTGTCCTCTAGTGCGCCCAGAAATGCTATCCAAAATGCTGTGGCATTTTCCCTGTCTTGCTCCTCTTTTCCCTGCACATCACCACACCAACCAAAACCCTCCAAAGCAGCACCATTTTTGCAAATAAACAAAGAATGCAAAAACAACAACAACAATTGCAACTATATGAACAAAATGCATCTATATGCCATGAAATGAGATGAAATGGGCTTGATTTCATACAACAACTTTAGTAAAAAGGCATGAAATGTTAACCTTTTGCAAGGTTAACAATGTCCCTCCTTTTGGAATAAACATAATACTTTTGCCTGTCGAAGGCTTCCTTTAGTCTGCTGTGAATGATTCTCACTTGGTTTTCTATTTCTTTGAGAAGCTTGGGTACTAGAATCTTATTTTCCCTAGTTCTGACTAATTTATCTAAAATCAAGTTCATTCGAATAGGTATGAAATGAGCTGATTTAGATAATCTATCAATTATCACCCAAACTACATTATTCTTCTTTAGGGATAAAGGTAAGGCACTTACAAAGCCCATTGTTATACGATTCCACTTCCATCAGAATACCTCGATAGTTGCAAAAGCCTTGTAGAGACTCGATGTTTAGCGTTAACCTTCTGCCAAGTTAAACATCTAAATACAAACTTTGTAATAGAAGACTTAATTCCTGGCCACCAAAATAGTTTCTTCAGATCTTATACATTTTAACCGATCCTAGATGGATTGAGAAAGGGCTGCTATGGGCTTCCTGAAGCATTTCCCTCTTAAGGGTTTCATCATCTAGTACACACACTCTATTTAGAAAACAAAGTAGATCATTTGGCTTTAGAGAAAAGTCTGGGTTAGACTCATCCTTTATCTTGAGATAAAAGAATCTAGAATTTGATTAAGGCTTAAACATGTCTTAATTAAGGTCTTACTGATTGCATGTTTGCGACTGAGTGCGTCAGCCACTACATTAGCTTTCCCTAGATGGTAATCTATGACAAGATCATAGTCCTTGAGTAACTCCATCCACCTCCTTTGTCTGAGATTCAACTCCTTTTGAGTCAAGAGATACTTCAAAATTTTTTGATAGTGAATAGATAACATTTCTCTCCAAACAGATAGTGCCTCTAGATTTTAAATGCAAAAACAACGGCTACTAATTTGTGGTCATGAATTGGATAATTTAACTCGGGGGGTTTTAGTTGTTAGGAAGCGTAGGCCACTACTTTCCCTTATTGCATGAGTACACATCCTATTCCATGGTGTGATGCATCACTAAAAACTGTATAAAATCATTTCCCAATTCAGGTTGAGTTAAAATTAGAGCATGAGTAAGTACTTGCTTCATCTTATCAAAATTCGTTGTTGGCTTTCCGACCAAAAAAAGTTACATCCTTTTGATGAAACTTGGTTAAAGGGACGAACAAGATGGAGAACCCTTTAACAGAACTTCAATAATATCCAACTAGCCCCAGAAAACTTCTAATTTCACCAATATTTCTTAGAAGTCTCCAATCATCCATCGATTGAATTTTTCTTAGGATCAAGCTTAATCTTTTATGTAGATATTACATGGCCGGAGAAGGACAATTCGAATAACCAAAATTCACATTTACTGAACTTTGAATATCATCGATGAAGACAACCACCAACTTGTCCAAATAAGGCTTAAAACCCAGTTCGTAAAGTCCATAAATGCGTCCGGAGCATTTGTTAAGCCAAAAAGACATTACGAGAAACTTATAATAAATCAAGTTCTAAATGCAGTCTTAGGAACATCTGATTCTTTAATCTTCATCTGATAGCATCCTGATCGGAGATCGATCTTGGAGAATACTATAGCATCTTTAGGATAATCATACAAATCTTTAATTCTCGATAACGGGTACTTGTTCTTGATGGTAAGCTTGTTCAATTGCCGATAGCCAATGCAAAGCCACATCGACCCATCTTTATTCTTTAGGAACAAACTGGAGTGTTCCCCAAAGAGACGAACTAGGCCTGATAACTTTTTATCCTGGAGTTCTTGCAACTGAATCTTTAACTCCTTAAGCTTGATCGGGGCCATATGATAAGGAGTGATAGAGATCGGGATAGGCCCTAGTTGAACCTCGATTTAAACTCCACTTTCCGTGTCAGAGGTGATCTCAATAATTCTTCGGGAGAAACACTAGGAAATTCAGAAACGATTAAGATAGATTCAAGAGTAGATTTAGTCTCATTATCTTCGGGTATAGGAGCAACCACAAAATTTTATTCAGAGGGTTTCTTATCTAACAAGATATGGATTCTTTCCCTAATCCAAGAAGAAAGGTCTTTTATTATAACAATCTACCTAGACATGGTGCTTACTTAGTCAATCTAATCCCAAAATATGGTCAAATTCATGGAAAGGTCGTACGAAAAGATTAGCAGGAAAAAGGAATTCCTCGTGTAAACAAAGGACAATTCCAACATATTTTGTTTACTACAACTCTATCTCCCAAGGATTGGTGGCAACTAGATTACCATTGGTAGGTTCAGGACTCAAATCAAACTTTTCAATAAGGATAGAATATATGAAGGAACTAGTTGATCCAAAATCAAACAATGCATATACAGGGTTTGAGTACAATGCAGTTGTACTCGCGAAGGTGTAAGCTTCGATATTGAGCTAATTTGTCTATCGGAGCCCCTTGGTTGCACAACCAAAGGAAGAATAGGAAGAGTTGGAGGGTTTTATGTCAAAGAATCAATAAATGATTGATTATTTCCTTTATTCTAAAGAAACATTCTCAGTGCACAGGATAGATGGGAGAAGTTTCTTACTGTTGCTTAGTAGCATTCTGAGGATTTTGTTATTTTAGATTCATCTCTACACTGCCTCCCCATTGGAGGAGCCAGTCGAGTTCTCATTATCCCAGCCAAGATGCATTTTAAACATTAATTTAAACTAATAACATGTAAAAGAGCTCATATTAGACATAGATCACAAGTATCTATCAATTTCAACTCCTAGGTGGCACATGCATCAAATGATTATGCAACGAGACTTGGTTTAGTCCTAGAATCGACTAAACTTTATCTCTGATACCAATAAACGTAACACCCCTAACCCAGTTTAGGAGTAAATCGAACTAGGAAGAGTTACCAAACAAACTTGGGTTGGCTTAGCACAAGGAAGCCCTTTTATTCGAACCCAAAAGGTAACTAATGATCAAAACCAGCACAAACTTCTCATTTTTGTCTACAAATCTTAAACTCTTAATCAAGATGTCATATAGGGTTTTAGACACTTAACTTCATTATTCACGAATAGGTTTTAATCCTTTTATTACATATACAATCGAAATCTTTATATTCTATGGACATATAAACAATCTAAGCCATTTATCAAATCAAGACTACATCATAAATTATTCTTATTCATTTATACCCTATTCGAACCAAAAGAAAGAGAATAACCCAACTAGAAACAAGGCTACAAGGTTCAACCCTTCTTAGGAAATCTAAAGGAAAATGAGATTCATTGAAACTTAATATCAATTTTAGTTATACCTATGTCTAGTTTATTTCATTACATCCATCCAATTTTATTTCCCAACACGTACATATAGCAATGTCATGTTCAAGATCATAGTCATTCTAACATTCGATTATAACAATCATCAACCCAAAAAATCAAACAACTTAACATGATAGGATCCTAACAAAATGATAGATACTTCATAACCTTCATTCACATATAGCAACATGATGATCTAAATCTTATATGCACATATGTATATGTACACTACCAAACACACAATCATGACAACCATAACTCAAAGCAAATAGCAACCATAGAGCATATTAAGGACCATTACACATCATGCTAAATGCTTATAATACTTATATACATATGTAACCAAAAGAGGTAACTTAAATGCCTTATGCATACATAACATCTAAGTGTCACCATCTATGAGTTCTTAAAGTAAGATTATAAAACATACTTCTTGACCCTTGTGATCTCATCCAAGCTCTTAAGATAATCGAAAGCAAGTTTACCTTGAAATATAGGTAAAAGAATAGAGTAAGCAAACACTTAGTGAGGTAGCATAATTAACCGAAAGCATGTACTAAACATTATATGTTCTAATTCTATTCTTTCACCAAAGTCTATCAAAGTTCAAGTAAATATCAACTTAATCCAATGGTAAGGCAATAAGGCCACAAGATTTCAAACATAGCATTTCATAAACATGTTTTTACTTGTCACATAAATTATCAAACATAGTATATCATAGAGATGTGTTACTTGTCACATAAGTTATCAAACATAATATCTCATAGACATGTGTTATTGGTCACATAAGTTATCAAACATAGTATCTCATAGACATGTGTTACTGGTCACATAAGGTATCAAACATAGCATCTCATAGACTTGTGTTACTTTTCACATAAGTTATCAAACATAGTATACCATAGACATGTGTTACTTGTCACATAAGTTATCAAACATAGAATCTCATAGACATGTGTTACTTGTCACATAAGTTAACAAACATAGCATCTCATAGACATATATTACTTGTCACATAAGTTATCAAACTAATTTATTAGTTTATCTTACAAATTTCATTACTTTGTCTTTAACATAGCCTTGAGAATCAAGTAGCCTAGGTACACGAATCCTCAACCGACTGTCACCAGCAAAAGGTACTTGAAGTACTGATCAATCTCTCCTACTATCGCCAAGAGACCATAATACATCCCTCCTACTGTCACCTCATAAGGACCGTAGTCTACCCCAAAACACGAGCTCTATGGACTCTATGGCATGCCAACTATACCTAACACTGACTCGAAACCAAGGCTTTAATTTTATTCTTATCATATTAGAGACAGAATAAGCATAGCTCCTTAATCAGAATATTATATGAGCATAACTTATTGTCATCTTATCAAGCACATATATAGTTCATATACATAGTTATCAATTCATAACCCTTTACTTCATCGAATGATAGCATGGCAAAGGTTACTTAACAAACATACATAGGTCTTACTATGAGCATATCAATTAATCAAGTATTACATAACATATCATACCTAACATTTAGGTACTTAGCTCAAGTCCAAGCTTGTTTATGCATAACACAATTCAATATAAAAACAATGTAGTTAAAATAACAAGTAATACTCGGGAAGGTTACTAGTCTATCACGAGACTTTAAAGTACACTCACAGTTTGTTCGAAGCTAGTTTTGCTCCCGAATTACAATCCCCTTTTGCTTATCTACTATTTGATCTAATTTAGTCATTACTCCTTCAATTCCTTCTTGGTTTCTTCTTTAAGTCACTTGGTCAAGGATTTAAAGAGATTGCACCAAACCAAGCTTAATTTCTCAAGCATTCATGACAAATTTCTCATACACACTCTCTCTCTAATGGTTTCGGCTTGTTGGGAGGAAGATGAAGATGATAACCAAACTTTTGTTATCTTCCACCTAGGCCAAGACTTCCCTCTTCCCACCACTTGCTTTCTCTCAAGCATGACAAATTTTTAAGTCCTTAAATTTTTTTGAGTTTTACATGCAATCCTTCATTCAAGCATGACTTTCGATTTAGTCTTTTCTAATTTAGCCAACATACTATACAAACTTCTTAATAGGTCTTTAACTCATTCAATTATCAATTCTAAAGATATCTTTTATCAAATTGAGCTACAATCAATTTAGTAACATACTTCTAAGATATATTTTAGGGTATTACAGTTGAGATATGAGTTAGTTAAATGATGCTGGAGTCGAGGATGTGCCCTCCACCTGCCACCTGAATAGAGTCTTCGTTGCATTTTGAAGACGCTCTAAAGCCTTCGAGTATGTTTTGAGAGTTTTTGGTAAAGAATCTTCATCATTATATGTGAATAATGATTGTGATGCAGGTTTGGACAAACCGCTTTCGGAATCGATCAGTGGATGCACTTCGGTTGGAGGACCTTGCATTCGCTTAAAAAAAGTCTCGTTGATACTTGGAAAGTATCATCACCCTTTCAAAGGCATTTCTTGGAGATAGTGGATTCAGGATCCACTGGTTTGTTAGAATGTGACCAAAGTTAAACGTTCTACAGGTTTGATAGAGCCATCTTCTGGAGAGTTGTTGCACCTTGGAAATTGCTTTGGTTATTCAAGTGCGACGCTAGCCTGTAATGTCGAGAGTTGTACCCGAGGCTTTGAGACCTCGAGAGAACCCAAACTTTGATAATGAGAATGTTGAACTGTTTCTCTTCTACCATGGTTTCTGTAGTGGTCGTTTTGAGAAGGGCACAATAGGGTTGTGAGATATGTTTGACCGTTGGGTAGATGCCAACATGTGTAGTTCAATGCTCAAGAGCTTTCAGACTGTTAGAGTGTTTTTTTATACTTCTTGGAGGAGTCATCAAGACTTTCTCTTTGTCAAGGACGTGAGTGGATGTTGAGGTAAGGCCAAGTGGGACGTTAGTCCCCATCGCCCTTGTTAGAGGGCACCAACCCAATTGAGAAAGTCAACGATTTAGTTGCGAAGGTGCAACATGAACAAGGTTTCTTTTGTCTAAGCTTTTCTCCAAGAGAGAATCGTGCTTGTTCGATAGCAAGAAGTTGGTTCATTGAGATGATGTTTAAATTGCTGATAACTTGTTAAGTATTAGTGAGGGACTATCATGTGTCTCCTAAGATGGATGACTCGTTTAATTGATTTTGAAGTACCTATGTGTTTTCTCAGATTGGTTCGAGAATAAGATGGTTGCGGTTAAAGTGTTAAAGGTTTGTGGTTTTGAAATGAATTTTGGAATAAGGATTTCTCTCTTTAGGTGTGTCAAGGTAACGTTTGATGACTACAATGACGTTTGAGGTGTTTTAGTGATGATAGGGTGGAGGCCACCATAGTGTCTCACGAATATAAGTCCGATGCTTTGCGTGACACGTGTGAATGTATAAGGAATATGGAAAGATGAGCGTTGGTAAGATAATTACTATAATGACCTTGTTTGTATGAATGATTAGTTACCATGTAATCAGTTAAGGAAGCAAGGGTTTGAGGCTTTGTAATCTTTGATTTATAACATAGTTTTATTTGAGGCAGGTCGAGGAATGTTGGTGGGAATTTGAGCTACACGAGACCATTTTGTTGTGACAGTGGTTCTGACTTGATTAAGGTCGAGTAAGATTTTGAGATTTTTGAGGATGTTTTATTGTTTGTTAGGACTACGTTTTTATGAAAGAAGGATGAAGGGTGTTTCTACACCAGCAGTGTGAATTTTAGGTACTTGATGTTTAAGGAAATTAAGATTTAGACAATGACATGAGTCGAAGTAATTGGAAATCATTGATTGTGTGGTCGGCACCACGTAAGTAAAGTGAACTTGGTAAGTGATGGAGTGTACGGAGTTAGTTCAGATTTGAGTATCAAGTTGCTCATATAGGGTGATCAATGGTTACAAGTGATGGTAATGTAAGGGAGTATTGATACCAGCTCTATACGGTATCAGTACTTGTTTCTTTCAGCGTCGATATTGATCAACCAGCATCGATACCCAGGTGGTTTACATGGTTAAGCTTTGCGTTGAGGATTAGTTAGTTTTGGAAGCCGTGGTAAGTATTTGTTGCTTATAATTAAGTGGGCTCAGTGTTATGGTTTAATTTTAGGTTAGAGGGTTTCTGATGGAATATGAGATCTTGTTGTGGGTGTTTAGGGAAAGACATGTCGAGGCAAGAGATTCTTCTCGTATAGTACAGTGGTCAGAATACATCAAATTTTGAGAGCGACAGTTTGTGCATAACTTTTGTAACGTATTTTGGGAGACAATGTGGAGTCTTGTGATTGATATAGTGATAAGTGGTTAACTTATCTTCAGTTGGGAGTCTAGCATTAAGTTTGTCAGAGTTTTGTGATGCTTTAATGTTCCTTAGTGTAAACTAAATAGATGATCGTGGATCTTTTAAAGGATTGGTGAATGCACAGTTTCGATGGGATTTTGTTGAGTAAAGATATAATCTTGGTAAGTATCGTTTGATATTTTCGGCAAAGATGAGATTCAGATAGGAATTCTTCTTAGTTTGTTTACAGATTTGGTTGTACGAAACTACGATGTGTACATGTTATCCTTTTTACACAAGATTCGAGGCTTGAGATGGAACCTTATCCCTTAGCAGGAATCCTTGTGATGATTGATCTGAGTGATGGTATATATGACATGTTTTCCTAAACACGTTATGGGTTGAGGTGTAAGACACTTGTATGAACTGAGTTAGTGTGATTTGTTTTAGTTTCCATTTGATGTAAACGCACCGAGATCTAAGGTTAGGCTTGAGGCAAGTAGAGACATCTTTTGCTCTCAAAAGTCTTGCACTAGGAAAGCAATGATTTAGATAAGGGATGTCGTCAAAGTTAGAGTCTCTTTTAGGGAGTCACCATGAGAGAAATCATTTTGTTTGGATGCAATGGTTGTTTAACCTCATGTTCTTTTTAGATCATATGAAGTTGTGGAAGGTTTTTGTGTGTAACAATCTTTTGGGTTCTACAACCTAAGTTAAGTTTCCTTGATGATGTTTTGTGTGATGCATTTTGGCAGGGTACCGTTGGGTTTTGCTTGTTGTTTGTAAGGTACCAAACGAAGATGGATTCCTTCTAAGAGAAAGAATCAGTTGAGATTATGTTTGTACCGATAAAAGACAATGGTTGTAATGGACAAGTGTTGTGAGAGCTCAGAGTAGCACAATGGGATATTTTTGATAATGTTGGAGAGTTATAAACTTTTAGCATTTTCTCCTATTTACTGGTATAAATTTTGAGGATGAAATTTCTTTTAATGAGGGAAAAGTTGTAATAACCCAATTCTCATGTTAGTGAATTAGGTCTCGGGCCTTGGTTATGAGGCTTAATTTTGAAAGACTAAGTTAAGGGATTTTATGTTGTTGGGCCCATTATTTTGGAGAAGAGAGTTTGAATTTTAAACAGGTTTAGTTGGTGGAAAAAGGAGAGAAGTTTTGGATGAGGAGAGAGAAAAAGTAAAAACTGGATATTGGGAGAGAGAGAGAAAGAAATTGGAGAAAATAAGGGGAAGAGTTTTAATCTTCGATCTATGAAGATCGGGCCATCCGTTGTTGACACCACCACCGCCATTGTGTTTATCTCATCGAGACAAGTTCTCTAAAAGCAGCAGCGTCGCCATCGGAGCCGCCGTCAGAGGGGGTGAGAGAAAGTAAGATTTAGATTTTCTAGTTTAAGAGGTTAGAGTGCTCATAATAGAAAACCAAGGCTACCATCATTCTCACCGGCATTGAGAGAGTCAAAATACAATCTTGCAGCCGCCGTCCATCCACCGGAAGTTGCCGCACGCGCCACCGCCTGCACGTGGGCAATGTTTGGCCTGCCAGGCTGTTATAACAAGCTGGGCTCGACGTGTTGGGCCAGCCTGCTGAGCTGAGCCACAAAACATCAAGTCAGCATGCCAAGCTGGTATATCGAGCTGAGCCGTCGCCGCCAGTCGCATCGTCAATCACCGCACCACCGTTGACTAGAGTTGAATTTTTTAAAAAGACTCTACTCTGGGGCTTCTCGACGTTTTGGATCCAATGGCGCTGTCCGTTTTGACAAATTCAAACTCGGTAAACTATTTTTACTCATTTGACCCTTAGAATTCATTAAATTATGTGATTAAGTGATGCCTATAGTATTATTTGGTATACGAGGATTATTAAGAGTTGGATATTAGGTCAAGTGGAATATTTGGGAAGCTTAGATCGAACTCTTCTTGCTTTATGAACATCATAAATTTGATTGCTTTGCGTGTTAGTATCCACAAAATAGGTAGACGGTGAATAAGTAGGAGTAGATACCGATATATTGAGACTCGATATTTATGAGATGTATGGTGATGGTGTGAATATGTTGAGACTCATATAAGCTTTAGAGACCATTTAGGGTCGTTTGAGATGCACGTATGATTATTCGATGATCGTTTGATTGATTGAATTACATGTTGTGATGCTTGAGATATGAATATGCTTATTCGATGAAAATTACACTTAATGGACTAATAATTGGTAATATTCAAATAAATGTTTGTGAAGTCGGTAATTAATATAAAAGGATTAAATACGTTAGTAAACAGACCCTAATAACTTTCATAAGCTTTAGGGATCGAATAGAGTGTGGTAATATCGTAATTTAAAGAAATGGTACAAACCCGTGAATAGGTTATCGGTACGAGCTTTAGCTATATCGGTACGTGGTTAGGGTTTGTATCGGTACGGGTTGACCTATAGCAATATTTGTGGAAATCTAGGATTTCCAGTAAGTAATATTTGTATTGGTAGCGTATGAGTACTGATACCTAGGGTACCACATTGATGCTCATGTTCGAGTATCGGTAACCAATGAGCAGAATGATCTATTATGCTAATAAAAATATGGAGATCGAAGTGGAATATTAATGAAACAATATGGATTAATGTAAATAATTAATGAGGATGGTTAATATACGCTTTCATAATGTATTAACAAGTTGGTAAACTTAATTGGGTGACTTGATGGTAATAGCAACCCTATGATCCTTGGTGGATCGTGTGATGTAGTGTGTTGTGTGGTATACGTGTCATTGCTGTGTGCTGATATGGACACCTAGATGATTGAGTTACCATTGATTGATAGGGTCTGTATACCCAGTGAGAGAAAGAGTGTGTTGCAACACTATGGTTGAAGATTCCCAAATGTATGGACCCGAGGCTTAGTAGGACCGAGACTAATTCAAAGATGCTTGATGAGATATTTCAAGCATGGGTGTACGTATCCCGATGCTTAGTAGTACTGGGCCTTACCCCAAAGAGTGTATATATCCTAATGCTTAGTGGAACCAGGCTTTACTCAAAGTGTATGATCCTGATGCTTAGTAGGACCGAGCCTTACTCCTATATTGTGGTATTATGCTTATATGCTATGTGAAGCCTATGTTCTTGTTGTTGATACACGGATAAGCGGCTAGAGGTATCACCACATGTATTTGATGTTATATTGCCAGGTTATGAGTATGGTTGGGCCTTGTGTGCCACGTATGATGATTGATAAGATGAGAGCATGTGTTTAGGCTACTAGTGGTAGCGCTACGTGTTTATTTATCTCTCCTTATTGCTCGTACTAGCTTGCATGCGTATATTTATGATTAGCATGAAGTATGGTAGAGTAGATGTGTACCATTGAGCTTTGTAAGCTTAGAGCTCAAAATTGTTGTTTTCGTTTGTAGGTTGATCATTGGATCGTGGGATCAAGGAGCACTATAAGTACGGGGTTCCAGCTCGTGGTAATCTCAAGAGTACGATACTTATGTTTAGTGGGCTATGTATTCATAGGACCTTATGTGGTGGAGTCTATAAACTTTATTTTTGAAATTGTATTTATCAAAATGAATGTTCAAATGTTTTGAATTCGAATTAGAGCTCATTTGTATCACTTGATTATTTATCTATATTTTTTACACTGTTGGTTTTAAATGTTTTTGAGAAAATACATTTTGGGCTAAACCAGATTGAGAAATTTTATGGCTTTTGGTTTGTGCTTGAGGCCCAAATGTGACATCTAGGTCAAAGGTGTTACATTTATGTTTGCTTTTGGAACAAAATACTGCTTTGCATTTGACGATTCTTGTATAAAATTTGGGAACTTAAAGAAAGGTTGATTAATGCCCCTATAGTTGTGGCACTAGATTGGAATAAGCTATTCGAGCTCATGTGCGATGCCAGTGACTATGCCATTAGAGTTGTATTAGGATAGAGGCGAGGCAAAATTTTCCATACCATCTATTATATCATTTAGATGCTAAATGGAGCCCAACTTAGTTACTCCATAACTAAGAAAGAATTTCTCGGTGTTGTCTTTACATTTGACAAATTCATATCTTACTTGGTAGGTAACAAAGTTGTGGTGTACGTAGGCCATTCGGCATTGAAATATCTCTTGGAAAAGAAGGATGCCAAGTTCATACTAATCTGATGAACACTCTTGCTGCAAGAATTTGATCTCAAAATTTGAGACAAGTATGTGAGTGAGAACTTGGTAGCTGACCTCCTATCACTACTAGAGCATCACCCCGAGGATAGTAGAACTACGACCATAAGGGATGAATACCCCGATGAGTATTTACTTGCAGACGGTTCTATGCCATGGTACGCTGACATAGTCAACTACTTGGTAAGCAATATTTTGCCACCAGATTTGGCAAGTAATGCTAGGAAAATATTTTTACGAGATGATTAGCAATATTATTGGGACGAGCCAATTTTGTTTAAGTAGTGTGCTGATCAAGTGATACGTCAGTGTGTGCCAAAAGATTAACAACACAACATACAACAATTATGTCGTGTATCACCGTATGGAGACTACATTGCTGGGATGAAAACCGCAGCCAAAGTGTTGCAGACAAGATACTTTTGGCCTACGCTATTCAAAGATGCCCATAATTTTTCCAAGGTATGTAACCGATGCCAGTGGACGGGTAACATCTCTAGCAGACATCAATTGCCACTCTAGAACATTATGCTAGTAAAACTATTTGACATATGGGGAGTAGACTTCATGGGTCCCTTTCCCCCATCATTTGGTAACCTATATATCCTTGTGGCCATTAACTACGTTTCAAAATGGGTTGAAGTTGTTGCTTTACCAACAAACGATACCAAGGTTATTGCCAAGTTCCTATATAAGCATATTTTCACTAGATTCAGCGTCCCTAGAGCTATCATTCATGATGAAGGTATGCACTTTAAATGTAATTTAATTTCTAAAGCTCTATGCATGTATGGAATCCAGCACTTTAAATGGGTTAACGGTCGTCTAGCGTCGGAAAATAACATCGTTCGGGGGAATATGAAACTCGTTGTATCTTGCCGTTTATGTACGGAGAGTTAGGTAAAAATTTGTAAAGTTTTATAAATATTTAACTTAAAGCTGGACGGTTTGGAATTTTGTTTGATTTGGGTTAGTAAATTATTTATATGTATGTCAATGGTAGTCAAAGCTGTTAGATCCATTAGGTAAATTTTATCTCCATAATGTAACGAGCTGAAAAAGATAATTGAGGATGTCTTGTACTGAAAAACATTTCACATAAATAAAGGAGGGTAAACTACAGCGTTGCACATTCTTAGAACATCAGATGAAAAACCAACGCATATAACATGAAACTACAATGGTTTCAGCAGTGGAAGCTTAATCAGATTCTGGCTCGGTATCATCTTAGTCAGTTGAGACGTCTAAAGTTAAGTTGTTCGGTCAGCTATTGTTTCTCTTTTCTATACTTGTGCATAAAAAGCCACAATGCATCAGCAGCTGCATCAACATCTGGTGAAGATAGAGCTTGTTTAGTGGTCGATGTGAGTGCGGACGGACCAGCTTCTCTAGGTGAACATCGACATAATAGAACTTAACATTTAAGTGGATGTATTTAGCTCCTACAGAATTGAGTTAGTCATACATTTTGCGTACGCCGCTTTCATTGGTAAGCTTTATAATGCAGTGCGGTTCATCTACCGTCAGTGTTGGAATTTTACATTCCAAGTAAGAAATTTGCTTCTCTGTACGTTTACTAACCTCACTTGATATCAACTGCAACAAATCGTGGAGTAACGTATTGCTGGTGATTATTGAGTCCAAATAGGTAGCAAGAAAATAAAATGTTACGAAAAACTTAGCCATGAGGGGAGCAAAATGTTGGATGTGTTGGTGAAATAGACACAATTGGAGCGTGAGTTTTACAGTAAAGAAAAATCACGTGAAACTCGCCAAGTATGAGTTTCAAAATAGATCATATTTAATTTCATTGCAGAAGAATTAGCACCGCATGCGTAAAATAGTAAATACATCAGAATAAAAAGTATATATTCCAAATAAAAAATAGTAAAATTTAGAAATATTAAATAAAATATAGTCATTACAATTATTTCAATGTCATCGCAATTTGATGTTGGATTATTTTGGTCGCCTGTGTCTATAAATACGCCGCTAGGTCATGCTTGGTAAACCCATAAATTACAAATGAATCAAGACCATTGATTTAGACTCATTACACAAAGTTCTCCTTACACATGAAGTTTCGCAATACCTTCGAGAAAAAAAGGAATAACAATACGTCATGTGGTGTAAGGAGAACTTTGTGTAACTTGTCTAAACCCATGGTGCATGCAATATTCTTGGTTCGTTTGGAATTGACGGGAATAACAAGCTTATCTACTTGGTCTAAATAAATATTAACATGGTGGGTTTGACAAGAATAGAGTAAAGGTAAAAATTTGGTTTATAGGTATTTTAATGAATCTTTTACCTACAAAACATGTAGAAGGGGACGACATGATAAGTGGAACTCGCCATCCATGCACGGTGAGTTCCACTTATCATGTCGTCCCCCTCTGCCTGTTTTACAGGTACAAGATTCTTTAGAGTTTCTTGCGGAAGGTTCAGATGAAAATGGTACATGACATTTGTAACTCAGTTTACATGCAAAGCGAATTTCGAGTCAAAAGCCTTACTATAAATAGCTTGCAAACATGATGTTCGATCGCATAAAACAGAAGTAAAAATTTGAAATTTTGTTGTATCGTAATGCATTCAATCAAAACAGTGGTCGTCTCATGTGTTGGTGAAGCTTAGTGTAATGCACATAGTTTTCCTTTCAATATTATGTGCGTACAGAGCACATGAAACCGTTAAGGCTTAAAGTGTAGCAAGCAAATCACAAGACCGATATTCTTCGTCAGTCAAGTGAAGAGGGTTAGAACCAACTGAATCTCTCTAGATTCTGAGGTAAAAGAGGAGGGATTGCAAGGCTCATAACGGGCTAGCCAGAAGTTATATTTTCTGCCTAAATTGTACGTTGATTTACATCACTCTCTCAAGTGATGAATGGCCAGACAGCTGCATATTCAATGTTCGGCACTCTCTTTTGGTGGACTTTATTGTAGATCACCAACTAATGCATATGAGGAAGCGGTGCGTTGCTCGTAATACGGCTGCCAGAATTCATATTGTCAGCCCTAATAGTAATGGAAGTTCTTCTTACAACATTGTTGTTCTGTAAACTCGCATTGTTAGGAGTATATATCATTTATTTATAATGTTTTGTAATATAAGAAGTGAATTAAGTTTTGTAATACAAGAACTAAGATTTATATATATGGTATGTGTCCATCATTCATTCGTGCATTCGAAAAATGCTCTACTTGTTTCTTTGAAAATCATGCATATATTCGTCTGAAACTTGCATATGTGGTACATGAAAAAATGGAAATGATAGGTACAACTCATTGTTAATGCAAAACGAGTTTTATTGAACTCGCCTTGCGTTGAGGGCGCGTTCCACCAATCATTTCCATTTTTTGTTGCATGTACCACATATGCATGTTTTAAACGAATATATGCATGTTTTTCAAAGAAACAAGCGGTACACATATTTTCCTATAAATAGTCGTGGCAGCTAATGTTCGAGTATACAAAAAATCTCACAAATGTTAAATCTTCTTTTATATACCATATAACATATGCCGATTTTCTTTCACATATGTCTATCTTTTTACATTTACAAAGTTCTTCTTACAACATGTTGTACGATATAAAGTAAGCCGTACAACTACATCGTTTGAAGCTTCTTTTCCTTAAACATTTTTTCCCAAAAGCGTCAACGACATTGTTGGACACCAACGATGTCAGTGTTGCCTTGGCTTTGAGAATAATGTACGGCTCCGATATTATTGTATGGCATGCAGATAGATTGTGTATATCTACGGGTTGGCATGGACACGTTTGGAGCTTCTTTTCCTAAGACATCTTCATCATGTTAGGATGTTTTTTTGGCCACATTTGTTTCACCACCATTATGTACATGCTTATATCTACAAGATGGCGTGGCCGCCGTTCGTTCGTGCATTCAAAAAAGGCTCTGAATCTTGCCTTGAAAAGCCTACTATGTACTCGTCTAAAAGGTAGGAAATTATAGGTGCAACTCGCCGTACACTTAAGGCGAGTTTGATGGAACTCGTCGTGAGTGTACGGTGAGTGTCACCTATCATTTCCATATTTGCTACATCTACAATCGATGTAGCTTGCAAACAAATTTATGCATCACCCTGGCGAATATATGCATCTCCTACAAATACTCGTGACAAATAATGTTCAAGTCTACAAACATTTTTTCTCCAAAACTTAAATCTTCTGTTTCGTACCACACCAAATGATTCGCTATTTTATATGTGGATTTTATCCCAATGTGATGATATATATACTTATTTTTCAAGAAAAGTCATAAGTTTATCTTTGAAATTTTCGAAGTTCTTCTTACAACATTATTTACGCTTCACAATGATCCTCATAGCTCATGCATTAAGACCATGAACACTAGAGGCCTCATGCATCAAAAGGCTTCATATGACAGTCTTGGCATCATCATGGTCCCATGACTAACTGAAACTGGTGTTCCTTTTACAGCTTGTTTATTGAACTCCAAAGAAATCAGTTCGCATAGAGCCTACGATATAAAGCCCTTTCATTGGTTTTACTTTTATCATATGTATAAGACACCAATGAATTAAGTTCCACAATGAAGCTCTCCTCACAGCATTAGGTATGTTGAGTAAGTCTCAACATACAGATTTCAATGTGAGCCTCGACATGGTCTTCTTATCGGGATGAAGCAGTATACTGCTCTCGTGCGTGCACTGCCACCTCATTCTCTTATAAATGGGGCTAAAAGAAACAATACTATCAAGCTCAATTGTACATTGCCTTACAACACTCTAGCAAGTGATAATCAGTCGGCCAACTGTGCAGCAGAAATTGCATACACAAATTTCTCCTTACAACATTATTTACGAGTTTGATGGAACTCACCTTGTGTGTACGATAGAGTTTTTGCACGAATGTATTATATTTATTTATAACTCATGTTGACGATAAATGTAATAAATTTATTTCAAAATTAGTTAACTTATTACTTTTATGAAACTAATATTTTCAATTACTTAAAATTAAAAGGTCAATTTATTTTAAATGTAAAGATAAATATATGTTGGGCTCGAACGTCGTCAACAAAATTGTAAAATAAATTAGTTCCAATTTTAAGTTCTTCTTACAACATTAAGAAATCAATATCTAATAACTATCCATTAAATTTTTCCATAATTAAAAAAAACAACTACTGCAAAATAAATTTATTAAAAACAAAACAAAAAATCGATCTTCCTCTTCCTCTCTTCGGCCTTAGGGTTTGCCGGTGTCCCGAGTGCGTCTAGTTATAGAAATGCAGCCACTGTCAAATTTTTGGCTAAATCGGGGTTTGTTCAGCGCCATCATTATCATCATCATTGACACCACCTCCTCTAACATCCCCACTCTCCTCCTCATCTGTCTCATCTTCATGATCTAGAATCATACGACGCGGTTGACTGAACATACTCGGACTAGCTCTCCCAACACTGCCGAAAAATATATAGCCTGATATGGACATCGTCGACAATACTGCTGTCATGGACTCCACATCATGATGTTATGTATCATGGTATTGAGCTTGTGGTACAAGAAACTTAGGCACATAACGTAACACCACGATTTTGGGCCTAGAAGTTAGCCGGGTTTGGCTAGGCGGTTTGGTTGAACCGATTTTGACAATTTAGACTAGTTTCGGGAATAAATCAATTTAAAAGGTTTTTGATCAGGATAAAATATGGAAAAATGTTCTAAAATCCTAAAATAATATTTTGAAGGTTTTATTGGAGCCAATTGGATAAAATGGATTCGTTTTAATAGACATTTTTTTAAACGGTGACTAAATCGTAAAGAATGCAAAATGTGTTTAGTGACTAAATTGAAAGGAGTCAAAGCTTAGAATCTTTAGGGAGGTATTACACCAATGTGTTATCAGCCTTTCCCTTATTTTTCATGTTTTTAAATGATTTAATTAATTGATTTGTTAAAGGGATTTAATAAAAAGATTTCTAAAAGGCTTACACATTTTCTTACGTAACTTCCTATTTTCTCTTATCTTTTCTGTCTACCTTCTCACCAGCCAAACTATTGTTTACCCATCAAAATGAGAGGAAACAGTCACTTTATTTCATTCTTTGATTTCCTAAATTGATCTTCTCATTTATACAACAACTAGCATTGGATTTCTTGAAGGTCTTCATCCAAATCATTGCCAAATAAGGAAAAAGCTTGTGTTAAAGGTGATATTTCTAATTCTCCTCTAATCAAAGGTTCTTTAATGAAATTCCCGAGCTCTTGACTCTTGTAAATTGTTTTGAGTTAAAGATGTTGATACCTTGCTTTAATTAAGCTTGGATTGAGGTTTTGATGAGGAAAATTGTAGAGTTTCATTTTGATTTAATAATTTTGAGTTTTAGAATAATTTTGATCATAACTTTGATGTTTAACAATATGGATAAATGGGTTTTGATATGGTAATCCCGAAACTAGATGAATTGCTAGATTTTTAGGTTGAAATATTTGAGATTATGGTTTGTTTATATGGTTGTTTGGTTTTTGGAGATATTTAGTTGTTGAGGGAATGTTTTTAGATGTATATTGATGATGTTTTGATGTTAATCACGCTGGGTAATGGATGAAGATTGGTTAGATTGGTTTCGGCGATGTTTTTAGTAGTTTTTGGATGGCAAAAGCTTGGTAGTTGATAGAGAAGTTTGTAGAACAGAGTTGCTGAGGATTTTGATGCAAGAATGTGTATTAATCCTCTATTTTGAATGGTTAATAGTAGGGGAAGTTGATCCGATATCATTTAATGAAGCTTCGGTTAATCCGGAGGCTTGAGATCGCTTCGGTAAAGCAAGTGAAGCATTATCGTTGAGTGGAACTGGTTTTAAAGCTTTTCAAAGGTTGAAAAGCAAGGTTTGGGAGTTTAGATTAAGCTTGAAACGCTAATCTAAGCTCAGAAGTAAGTATGGAATAATTCTCTCTCAGTTTTTGGTTTTTCCCATTGTTTGTTAAATCATGCTCATATTTTAGAAAGAGATTGTTACCTATTGTTATGCATGTTTTTATGAATTGATAGATGATTCATGTGATCCCATGAGATTGATTTATGGATTTTAAAGAGATTATGTCATGTTGAGAAAATGCTATGCATTAAGATTTCTTGAAATGGGATGAAGAAAATGGTTTATGATTATGCATTGGAAAAACAGTAAGGTAACATGGTTTTAAAGTGTATATTGGTATGTGGTTGAGATTTAATTGTTGTTGGATATAATTGGTCAACCAATAGGATTAAAGTGTATTCTAAAATACAAAATTCGTACGTGAGACAAATTCTTCGGTTACATAGTATGGGTAGTGCTATCACATACGGGCAATGGGGGTAATTTCATCCCAACCGAAGTGAGATTATGGTTAGGGTAGTTTCACCATGAGACTTGATAGGGGTAGTGCCATCAAGGAATTCATATATCCAAACTTGAATAGATAGGGGTAATGTTATCCAAGGATAGGGGTAGTGCCATTCGGGTCACTTGTTATGCCAATATATGAGATGAATATGTATCATGGTTTTTAAAATGATTTGTATAAGGTGATTTATACATGAGATTGTGTTTTAGCTATTCTAGATGATGAGCATGCTTGAGAAGTTTTAAATGAGATTTTCATTAAGGTTAATGCATGAGATATGATACATGTTGAAAGAATAATTTTGTAATTTCTTTGATAAGAGATTTCAAGCATGAGAAGTGTTGAGCATGATGTTTGAGAGATACTTGAGAAATGGTTCAAAATGCATTGTTATTGGTTTTTAAATGAGCATTCCTCACTAAGCTTTATTGCTTACGCTCTCTTTGTTTAAAAATGTAGAGAAGTAGCTTGATCGGCCAGTAAGGGAGCAAGAAAGAAAGTCCAAGGGATTTCACTTTGCTCTAGTACAGTTTAAACTAGTTGATGGTAATAATTGGCAATGGGAGGGCACCCATTTGGTTTGGGAGTATGCCTGATGAAACTTCTTGTTTTGGAATATGTTTGAGTTGTCTACATGGACTTGCAAATGGCCTTTATGAGTTGGTTTTTGGTTTTGAATTACATTTGAGGTTTAAAGTGTTTGGTTGTCTAGGGAGCATGCCTATAGTTTACCCTTTTATGTTTGAAAGCATGTTGATGAGTGTTTAGGTGTTCAATGCCTATAAAATGATAGTATTCCATGTTATGCCTATATTGGAAACAAGTTGGATTAGTTTTGGATGAGTTTTAAGTTGTAAAATCAACAATTTGTGACATTACAGGCCCAAGTGTACCAATACGCGGGCCTACGTACCGATACGGTATGCCTGAAATAGCCAGTCGTACCGATACACTTAGTGCAGTATCGATACGGTATAAGGCAAAAATAGGCAGGCATTTCATACACGGGGGTGTATCAGTATGGTGTTTGGCGAGATGGAATCGTACCAATACAAGCCTTGGTGTACCGATATACCTAGCCATTTTGTTAGTTATTTGAGGCAATGAATGGTTTGTTTTTGTCACGATTTGGTCCTTGAATATTGTGGATAAAATTGTATGAGTTTGGGATGTCTTGTTAAGTTGCAAATTGACATACATGAATCTAATAGTACTAATTAATGGTTGGTAACCTTAAAATGGTTAAAGCCCTTGTAATTATTGGTTTTTGCAAAATGGTCCCTAATCTACGTTTAGGCTTAATCGGATGTCCAATTGACGCTCGATTCATGTCGCGTTTGTCCGCTGAATTGAGAGATGATTCATATGATACCATGAGATTGATTTATGGCTTTTAAAGAGATTATGTCATGTTGAGTAAATGCTATGCATTGAGATTTCTTG
The DNA here is from genome assembly GCA_019671005.1 of Hibiscus mutabilis. NCBI lineage: Eukaryota > Viridiplantae > Streptophyta > Magnoliopsida > Malvales > Malvaceae > Hibiscus > Hibiscus mutabilis. The sequence continues at coordinate 29,666,848 of CM033715.1, forward strand.
AAATGAGATGAAGAAAATGGTGTATGTTATGCATTATAAAAACAGTAAGGTAACATGGTTTTAAAGTGTATATTGGCATGTGGATAAGATTTATTTATTGTTGGATATAATTGGTCGACCAATAGGATTAAAGTGCACTCTAAAAAATAAAATTCGTACGCGAGACAAATTCTTCGGTTACACAATAGGGGTAGTGTTATTGTGAAGTGATAGGGGTAGTGCTATCACATACGAGCAATGAGGGTAGTTCCATCCAGGCCAAAGTGAGATTATGGTGAGATTTTGCTTATAATAATAGCTATCAAGCAAGTATTCAAATGGCTCCATATGAACCTTTGTATGGTAGGAAGTGTAGAATGCCTCTTTGCTGGGCGGAAGCGGGAGAATAGTTTGTTTCTTTGCTTGATGTGCTTAGTGGAACAAAAAAAAAGTGAAGCTTATTAGTGATCGATTGAGAGCGGCTACTGATCGGCAAAAGTCTTATAGGGATTTGAAGCGTAAAGAGATTGAGTATGCTGTTGATGATAAAGTGTTTTTGAAATTTTTGCCTTGGAAGAAGGTGATGAGATTTGGCCAAAAAGGCAAGTTGAGTCAAAGGTTTATTGGACCATATAAGGTGTTAGGCTGCATAAGTCTGGTGGCTTATAGATTGAGGTTGCCACCTGAGCTTGAGAAGATACATGATGTTTTCCATGTATCTATGCTTCGGAAGTATAGATCGGATATGTCGCATGTAATGCTTGTTGATGAGGTTGAGTTGAATCAAGATTTGACATATGATGAAGAACCGATCAAGATCTTGGATATAGAAAGCAATGTTCTTCGTGGGAAGACCATAGGGTTGGTCAAGGTCTTGTGGCAACACCGAGGTGTCGAGGAAGCTACCTAGGAAAGAATGGGTGACATGAAAGAGAAATTTCCTTACCTTTTTCCACCAGGTAAATTTCAAGGACGAAATTTATTAAGTGGGTGAAAGGTGTAACACCCCGATTTTGGGCCTAGAAGTTAGCCGGGTTTGGCTAGGCGGTTCAGTTAAACCAGTTTCGGCAATTTAGACTAGTTTCAGGAATAAATCGATTTAAAAGGTTTTTGAGCGGGATAAAATATGGAAAAATGTTCTAAAATCTAAAAATAATGTTTTGAAGGTTTTATTGGAGCCAATTGGACAAAATGGATTCGTTTTAATCGACATTTTTTTAAAAATGGTGACTAAATCGTACAGAATGCAAAATATGTTTAGTGACTAAATTGAAAGGAGTCAAAGCTTAGAATCTTTATGGAGCTATTACACCAAGGTGTTATCATCCTTTCCCTTCTTTTGCATGTTTTTAAATGATTTAATTAATTGATTTGTTAAAGGGATTTAATAAAAAAATTCTAAAAGGCTTACACATTTTCTTACGTAACTTCCTATTTTCTTTTCTCTTTTCTCTGAACTTTCTCACCATCCAAACTATGATTTACCCATCAAAATGAGAGGAAACAATCACTTTATTTCATTCTTTAATTTCCTAAATTGATCTTCTCATTTTTACAACTAGCATTGGATTTCTTGAAGGTTTTCATCCAAATCACTGCCAAACAAGGGAAAAGACTGTACTAGAGGTGATCTTTCTAATTATTCTCTAATCAAAGGTTATTTAATGAAATTCATGAGCTCTTGACTTTTGTAAATTGTTTTGAGTCAAAGATGTTGATATCTTGGTTTAATTAAGCTTGGATTGAGGTTTTGATGAGGAAAATGGTTGAGTTCCATTTTGATTTGATAATTCTAGGTTTTAGATTGAGTTTGATCATAATCTTGATATTTAACAATGTGGATAAATGGGTTTTGATATGGTATCCCGAAACTAGATGAATTGCTAGATTTTTAGGTTGAAATCTTTAAGATTATGGTTTGTTTATATGGTTGTTTGGTTGTTGGAGATATTTGGTTGTTGACAGAATGTTTTTAGATGTATATTGATGATATTTTGATGTTAATCTCACCGGGAAATGGCTGGAGATTGGTTAGATTGGTTTTGGCGATGTTTTTAGTAGTTTTTGGATGGCGATAGCTTGGTAGTTGATAGAGAAGATTGTGGAGCTAAGTTGCTGAGGATTTTGATGCAAGAATGTGCATTAATACTCTATTTTGAATGGTTAATAGCATGGGAAGTTGATCTGGTACCGTTTGAGGAAGCTTCGGTTGTGTTGTCACTGAAATTTCACCTAACTTCTTTTACTTTCATTGTATTAACTATGTCATTTCCGGTTAGGTAGTATTATATTACATCGTTAGTGTTACATCATAATTAGTATAAGTTCCATATGTTAATGTTATAAAATATTAATGTAGTAATTAGAATTATCTAGGTGTCATATAATATTTGTTAATGAACTTAGTGTATTTAGTATAATTTTTATACGTATTATTGTTATGATAGTTATAAACATTTGCTGATAGTGTCTTAGTTAGTAGTTAATATAATAGTTAGTTATTAAAACCCAAAAAATAAAACAAGCAGCCCACTTAAATAAAAATAAGAAAAAGGTTCATTAGATTTAGCAAAACCCATTACAAAAGAGTCCATAAAAATTTACATATCCATAATTTTATATATAAACCCGTACATAATAAGGCCCGATCGGCCCAACAAAATTAAACCCTAAATGCCCTAATGTCATCCTTCTTATGTTGCGCGGCCAATAGAGGGCAGTTGGATCAAGATCGATCCAAGGCAGATTACTCTAGCTGGAGGATGATATAATGCCCTGATCTCTCAGTCGTCAGATCAATGAGTTATCTAACGGTCCAGATCACTCCAGAGCAGAGCACATGGGTTGACCACTTGCGCATGGCAGCCACGCGCTCACCGTTCTGCCTTCCAGATGCTGGTTCAGCTTGTCCAACAAATGACCGCGTCGTTGCCGCCTTGAATCGCTCCTTCCCGGCGTCTCCCCAGCATTTGCAGTTATCATAAGTATGCAAAAAGGAAATAAAAGGCTTACATACCAAATCAGAAGCAAATCCAAAAGATAAGCCCCTAATTCGAAGTCCTACCTGGAAAATCAGAATCAAAGTGGGAAAGACCAATCCCTAAATCGGTGCCATAGTAATAATCAATCAATCAAAATCAAAGAGGATGCATTTTCGGGGATGAACATTAGGGATTTTTGCTTGAAACTCAAGCACAATTGTACCTATATAAACCCATGTAAATTTCATGTAAAACACAACAATTACACACTAGAAACAATTTCATACAGATTACATAGCCTTACAATTTGCACTCGGAAGTTGTAAAGACAGCAAGCAAGGATTGTCACCGAAGTTTCAAAGGAATAAGAAAAGCAAGCTTTCTGGTAACATTTTCTTCTATTATCTATGTTTTCAGTTATAAAATAAAGAAAAGGTTTTGTTTTTTTTTTACTTCTGATTTGTTGAACACTATTGTGATTTGGTTCCGATGAAGCTCTGGTGAAAAAAATGCGATTTGAGGGTCACTGAAATATGGAAAATTAGGGTTTTTTGGGAAATTTTGCCGCCGGTGGAAGACAACCGGCACAGCGGATGTTCATCATGTTCTTCAGTTTATGAAGAACAAGATGAACGCATCGGAGAATTTAGAAAGGACCGATTTTGATCCGTTATAATAAAAGGGGATCAAATGATTTTTGTTTTTTATAATGGCTTTTTATAATGACCCGATGACCCGACCCGTACTCAGTTATAACCTGTGCCCTCCTTTCTTGGGCCATATACCTCAGCTCTTCAGTTTTCAATTGTTTCAATTTCGTCCTTTTTCAAATTAACCCTTACATTTTGTTTTCTTTTAATTTAGTCCCTAATACAGATTTCTTGATAAATAAAATTAATTGCCCTTTACTTTATTTTAGTAATCATTTAAAATATTAATTTAATTTAAGTAATTTTGTTCCTTTTTGTCTTTAGATGTACATATGTATATATGTAAAATACGTGTAAAACCTTTGGATTAGGATCTTTGAACTTAGAATAGAGACTTGCTTGATGAAAAATGTTCTTCATATTACGAAATAAAATACACTTAAAATATCGTAACCTTAATAGTTAAAATAAACTTAGACATTTCTTTAGTGTTTAATCACTAAGTAGGTTAATTCTAAAATGACCACTCACTTAATATTTTCCCTGGTTTGTTTTAAAAAAAGTGAAAACATAATTAATGCAGTGTCTTATCAAACGGGAATGACGAGTTAGCGCCAGGAGTCTTGGCGGTGATTAAAGTTAATTTCCCGGGCGATAAGGCCGTTAAAATAGATTTATATTCATTAAGAAGACAAATAAATCGAAATTTTGTGAACTTGCAAATTCCAGTTTTCAAAGCATTTTTAGAAATCAATTAGGTACCAATTTTTTGGCGTTGTGGGGGCACTAACCCTTCCCCACATGTAACCGACCCCTGAACTTATTTTCTCTTGTTTTTGTATATCAAAATTTTTGTTTTAATAAACAAAACAATTTATTAAAATAACCTTTGTTTTAAAAAGTGATCCAATCACACTTTTTCAAAAAAGATTGGTGGCGATTCCGTATTTTCTTAAGTTTTCCAAAATGTCAAGACTCCTAAAAAGGGTTGCGACAGCTTGGTGACTCCGCTAGGGATATATTTTGTTTTAAAAAAAACAAAAAGAGGGTCAGGCCACAAATTGTTTTCAAAAAAAATGTTTTTTTAAAGGGGAATTTGCAAGTTCACAAAGGTTTCAATCTATTTGTCCGCTTAATGAATGTAATTCTATCTTACGTATTTTAAAAGTGTTACAAAAAGCTCTATTCCCGAGCTTCACCCAATTGTTAAGTGAAGGGAAAATGCTTTGCTCGTGTCAGAATATTGATTCTCCATATAAGCTTAGCAAGTACCTTCGGGACTCACATGCCTCATGTCTTCGTAAGGATACTGATCCTTCGAGAAGACATAGGAAGTGAGTCCTCCTAAGTTGAACTTGGTTTATTTGAAGCCTAAAATGGGTGAGAACCAGGGTCCTTGCTACCTTTAGTAGGGGACAGTAAGGACTTTTTAGAATCCAACCATTTGAGAACTTAGAGCCCACCCTAATAGAGCCATACGGAAAACCTAGGGTTTTAGTAATAAAGAGAGACATGTCTTGGAGTGCTGGAATGTGCTGCCCAAAACTATTCGTGAAATTATTTTGAACTCTCTGTGTTTTCTTGATTTTAATCTTCCTTCCCCTTGTCTTGTTGTTTTGCATATCCATTCATGCAGCATCATTACATATCTAGAAGGGGTTGATTTTCAAAATAATTTCTCAAGTTTGAAAAGCTCTTGTTATGGACGAAAGGATTTTGAAAAGTGAAGATGAGAATGCAAAGGTGCGACATTGGTCCGAGGTGAATCAGCGAACATTTGGGGACAATCTCGCAGCTGATCATAGGACATAGACTTCAGAATATACCCACATCAGTATCAAACAGAACAACATGCAAGAACTACGGGAAATCTAGGAGCACTTTGATTATGAGACTAAGCAGTTGTTCCATGAAGTCTATGGCGATATAGCCTATCTCTTGTACGTGAAGGTTGTTTAATAGTTTCTAAAAGCCTTGGTCCAATTCTGGAATCCAGGGTATTGTTGCTTCACTTTCAATAAAGAAGATATGATGCCTATAATTGAGGAGTACTTAGCCCTTTTCAATCTGTGTAAAGTGAAGAATAACTGGGTGTATGCCAAGCCTCCTAAAAACAAAAACCCACATACAAAACTTCAAGCTTTCGCTGGTATGAGTGATGGTTGGGTCAAGGGTTTGATATGAAAGAGAGGAGGCACCTTTAATTTCCCTTGGTCAAGTATCAGAAGTATAATTTCAATTTACCCCGATAGGGAAAAGAGGGTTGATCTCCTAGCTATTGCAATTTATGGTTTAGTCATCTTTTCGAAGGTTCTAGGGAACATTGATGCGGCATTACTTGATTTCCTTGAACAGCTAAAGAGAGGAGTCATTCCAGTGCCAGTTGTACTTGCTGAAACCTTCATTTCCCTCAATGCTTGTCGAAAAGTCGAAGGTGTCCATTTTGGAGGATGTGCTTTGCTTTTGCAAGTTTGGGCCCTCAGTCATTTCTAGAAGTGCCCGACATTGGTTTTATCAAATGTGTTTTCCCCGAACTTCTCACCTCTTCGATAATTCTTAGCAAAAGATTTGCATGTTGTTAAGAAGAATAAATGGATTGATATATTCAGGGATCGTTGTGACGAAGACATCAGATGGAGGGTTCCTTGGATGGGCCATACCAAATTCCTATATAAATGTGGAGATTTTAACTTCCTAATGTTGTTAGCTCTATGGGGAGGAATTGGATGTGCATCTTTGCTAGTATCTCGTCAGTTTGGGTCTCAGCAATTCATCCCATTCACTACCGATATTGGCTCATCAGAATTCGAGTTCCAAGGAGAGTTCAGACAGAAGATTCAGACAATCAGTGATGCGTGGAACCACTGTTATCATATTAAGTTAGAATCTGATAAACATTGCATGTACACCCCGGACTATGATATTTGAAGGCATACGAGAGTAAATGACAAAGTCATAGTGCCTACACCAGGACAGGTCAAGTCTCTAGAAGAACACTTAAAGATAGTCCCTACAGAAGCTGACATCCTAAGAGAAGAATTAAAAGGGGCTAAGTTGGAGATAGAAGCCTTACGAGAGCAGAACCAAAGAGACAAGTTTGAGTCATCCTTGATGTTGAGAAGAATAAAGGGGAGACAAAGCGAGTGATGAAGCTGTATGAAGACCTAGAAAAGAAGTTCGAGATCCAAAGGGCTGACTTCCTCAAGTTCTAGACTACTGTTCGAAATGATGATCTGAGAAAGATTTCGGAGTAGTGGAAGCAAGAAAAAGCATGCTGTAGGAAAAGAAAATGAACGAGGAAGGCGCGAGGTTGAGAAATATAGACGAGCCCTTGCTGAAGAAAAGAAGAAAGGTAAACTGGCAACTGAAAATGGAAATGGCAAACGGGTCCATGAAAAAGAGAGAAAATGAGGCTAAATGGAAAAGAAAGGCACATGATGGCAAGATCTGTTTATTTGAACTGCAGACATCATATGATGAAACAAGCGAGAAGTTAAAGCAAATCCAAGCTTATGTTACTAAGTTGCAAGCTAAGATAGATAAATTGAACAGCTCGTTACATAGACTCTAGAGTCATCACACCTATATTGAACTTCAGGCCTGTCTAAGTGAGAATGATACCTTGAAGAAACAGGTTGAAGGAATGGATAACATCATCCAAGAATATAGGACAAAGATCCTGGTCCTTGAAGACATTGCAGAGGGAGGTAATGACTACTATTTCACTCATCTTAGAGACATGGCTAGAAGATTTCAAGAACAGGATGAGTTTTATAGGACTGTCATGACCCAGGTACAGGATATGGCTCGACACGTGATGATGTTAGCCACTGAAGCTGTAGCTCTTCGTCATTATGTCAAGCCAGTAGGAGAAGTGGGACCAAGGCTTATGTGGCTCTTTGAAGAAATCAAGGAACTAGGAGTTCAAGCTGAAAAATATTTGTAAATGAAATTTGATGTAATAAGGACCTTTTCATGTTCAATAAAAGAGTTGTTTCTTGAGCAGATATTTCATGGAATTAATGGCCCTTCTCTTGCATTCATGCATTTGCATTTCATTTTTCTGTGTTTCATAGCTTTTCTTTGCATTTGTGTTTGTGCATTGATACATGACATAATAAGAATGTAACTTAAATAAAAATGGCAGAAAATCAAAATAGCAAAAACAAATCACAAGTACGGTACTCGGTCTCAAGTCAGAGCAATGGAAGACAGAGTGACGGCCTTAGAAAGCAACCATAAGAGTACCAAGGATAGGCTAGACAAGTTGGAGATGGATCTGAAGCAACAGATGAAGTTAGTTTATCAAAAGACGGTTGGTTCAATTGCAGCCATGTTAGGCTTTAGGGACCCAGATGCGGTGGAAGCTGGCGAGGAAGCTAACGGTGTGCCAAAATTTCAAGGGATGGCCTTCGTTCATCCAAGCATGCAATCTTCTAAGGTCAGGATTTCACCACATTTTACTGAAACCTCGTCTCAGAATGATAGGAAGATAAACTCTGAAGAGGTCCTTAAGGTGCCTTATCTCGATGCAATTGTCGATAAGGTGAAAGTTGAGAAGAAATGGAAAGATCGCTATGAGAAGTTGGAGGGAATGATTAAGTCTTTCCAAGAATGAGGTATATATGGAGGACTGGATGCTAAGGATTTAAGCTTGGTAACTGATCTAGTAGCACCACCAAAGTTCAAGGTCCCTGACTTCAAAAAATATAATGGAACTACGTGCTCTTCAGCACATCTAACTATGTATTGTAGGAAAATGTCGATGTATCTTGACAACGAGAAGCTGCTTATCCATTGCTTCCAAGACAGTCTAGTAGGATCAGCTACACGCTGGTACATGTAGCTAAGTCAAGTTAACATCAGATGATGGAAGGATTTGTCCAGAGCCTTTAGTGAGCAGTACAAGCATGTTTCAGACATGATTCCAACCCGTTTAGTTCTGCAAGGGATGGAGCAAAAGTATCATGAGAGCTTCCGCTAATACGCATAAAGATGGAGGGATGTGGCTGCTCAAGTCCAGCCAGCATTGTTAGGGAATGAAATCACCCCGATGTTTGTGGAAATGCTGAAAGGTTCCTTCTACGATTGCATGCTCAATCATGCAACCAAGAGTTTTGCACACATGTTAATGAATGGAGAGTTGATTCTGGTGGCTATGAAAAGTGGAACGTTGGACAGTGGGGAAACAAAGAAACCATACAAAAAGAGAGACAATGAAGTCAATGCCACTAATGTCTACAACCCCAGTTACTCAAATGGGGTAGTCTTCAACAAGCCCAATATCTCGACCACAGCTCCAACAGTCACAAATCCTCCGAAGGAAGAACGAAGATATCAAGGGAGCTCGAAACTATATTTCCCTCCTATTCCCATGACATATGTAGAATTGTTTGCTGAACTAGTCAAATTCCAGATGGTGCTGCCAAGACATGTTCCCCAATTCTCACCACCATACCCACCATGGTATGATGAGAAGGTACAGTGCAAATATCATGCAGGAGTTAGGGGGCATACCATTGAGAATTGCACTGCATTCAAAAGGGTGGTGGATGACTTAAGAAAATCAGGGATGTTATCATTCGATACGTTAGAAGATAAGGGAAACCCTCTACCAAATCATCAGAAGGCATGTGTGAATGCAATCATAGAGGAAGAGGATAAGGTGGTTAAGGAATGTGTTGCTGAAGTTAGAGCTTACATGAAGTGGGTATGGGCTCAAATGGTGGCAGTTGGGATGCTGGAAGGAGGAGTCCAAATGCTAAAAATTGAAGATGAATTGTACTGTGAATACCACATGAAGAAAGGACATGAGATTGATTGTTGCTTTGAATTTAGGCAACTAGTTCAAGACAAGATGAATGAAAAAGAAATTGAGTTCTTTGAAGAAAAAAAAGACAAGGAATGCATGTTGGACACTTGTGCATCAGAGGAGTCACCCTCTAGAAAAGACTACTCTAGAATAAAGCCTTTAGTTATTAAGGCTAAAATGAGAGTTAGTGAGCCAATAAGGGGTGTAACCCCGCGGCTTATAATTAAGGCACCGACCCCGTTTCCATACAATGATAGCAAGTAGGTCCCTTAGAATTACACTTGTGCGGTGGCAGCTCCGGGAGAAACATCTGTTAAAGAGAAAGAATAACCAGTCAAGGAGGTGAGTCGTTTCATGAGGAGTGGAAGGCTCTATTCCCAGCCAATAGCAGAGGATAGAGATGCAGTGCAAAGAAAGGTTGCTACTAAGGAGCATGAGAAAGAAGATAACAGAGATTTCTTCAAAGAAAAACTGACAGCATATCATCAGCCTATGAGGGAATCAGAGGCTCAAGAATTCTTGAAGATTTTAAAACACAATGAATATAGTGTGGTGGAGCAACTCCACAAGCTTTCAGCTCGAATTTCTATGTTATCTCTGCTATTAAGTTCTGAAAGCCATCGTGAGGCCTTGTTAAAGATTCTAAACCAGACATTCATGCCAAAGGAGATGACAACCGATAAGATGGACATGTTAGTCGGTAACATTACTATCAACAATTTCATTTCATTCAATGATGAGGAAATACCAGGCGAAGAAAGGGGATCGTGCAAGGCTTTACACACATCACTACTAGATGTAAGGGACATATGTTACCCAGTGTCATTATTGATAAAGGGGTGGCACTGAATGTTCTACCGTTAGCCACATTGAAGAAGCTACCAATAGATAGTTCTCATATGAGAACTTATCAAAACACGGTAAGAGCATTTGATGGAACTCAAAAGGATGTGTTGGGGAAAATTGAGGTGCATTTGTAACTTGGACCATCGACCTTCGAGATTGAGTTTGTGGTCATGGATATAAGACCCAGTTACAACTGCTTGCTTGGGCGCCCATGGATCCACACGGCAAGAGTGGTCCCATTACTTTACACTATAAGCTGAAATTCGTAATCGATGGTCAACTAAAAACTATCGGTGCAGACGAGGAAATCATTGCATCAGTAACCACTGATGCACCCTTTATTGAGATCGATGAGGGTATGCTCGAGTGTCATTTCAGGACATTGGAGCTAGCCAATTCAACCTTTGTCATTGAAGGGAGCAAGCTGCCAAAACCAGAATTATCAAGCTGTGCGAAGATGCAGGTAAAACAAATGCTTGGGAAATGAGCTGAAATTGGAAAAGGGTTTGGAAAGAGACATCAAGGAAGGTTGTATCCCGTAGTAATCCCAGCAAATGGCAAAGAAGGGATGAAATCAGAAAACATCAAGAGAGGAGAAGAGCTAGATTGAAGGGAGAGGAAATTGAGTGGGAGCCGATGACTTTCCTGCCCCTGAGCTACAGCTTTATACAGAGGCATGCCGGATCTAAGTGCCCCAGTTAGTGATGAAGAAAAAGGAGAGAGCACTTTATGTGAAGCATTTGAAAGGCTGAGTATTAACGTTGTGATCGACGAGGAAGAATAGAGTCAACACCTGTCAATGATTCGCCCTTGCTCTGAGCTTGACAATTATACTGCTGAAGAAATTCTTACAGTCTTTAAGGCATGTTCAGAGTAATTCTCAAAACCAACCACTTTGCTCCAGGCCCGGAGACAATAGGGGATCTTATGTAAATGGCCTATGTCAAACTTTTAATTTGAATTCAATAAAAGATACATTTCCTTAAATCTTTTGTGGAAAACTTTTGTTCGTAAATAAACCAAAACCAAATGAAAACCATAAAGTTAAAAGCATAAAAAACATTCCATTCATTTTATTTCTTCCCTTTGTATATATCTTTTGCCTATTCCTTTTTTAGGTCTTCAGATATCATTAGCATAAATGAATTCGAAGTCTGACTTCAAGGTTGATTTTGAATTGCCTCTATGCTTGGAAGAAGTTGGAAATATTGACGATGAGGAAGAATATGATGTACCCAGTGACATGCTCAGAATGGTAGAAGGAAAGGAAAAACATATTCTACCACATAAAGAGGAGCTAGAAACATTACACCTCGGTACTGAAGAAAAAAAGCGAGAGGTGAAGATTGGTACTACCATCACAGCCAAAACCAGACAAAGTCTGATTGAGCCCCTGAAATAGTTCAAAGATATTTTCGCTTGGTCATATAAAGATATGCCCAGCCTTGACACTGACATCGTCATGCATAGGCTTTCTATAAAGGTAGGATGCGAACCTGTAAAGCAACAGCTTAGAAGAATGAAGGCTGAAACACTCCTCAAGAGTAGAGATAAGGTGAAGAAGCAATATGATGTAGGATTTCTCGAGGTAGCCAAGTATTCGAAATAGGTGCCGAATCTTGTCTCACTACCGAAGAAAGATGGAAAGGTACGAATGTCTGTTGACTATAGGGACCTCAATAAGGCAAGCCCTAAGGACAATTTCTCGTTCCCACATATTGACACTTTAGTTGACAATACAGTTGGTCATTCACTTTTCTCTTTCATGGATGGTTTCTCCAGGTATAACCAGATTAAGATGGGCCCAGAAGACATGGAAAAGATGACTTTTGTGACGCTATAGGGAACTTTTGCTATAAAGTGATGCCCTTTGGACTTAAAAGAATGCAAGGGCAACCTATCAAAGAGCCATGGTCACCTTTTTTCATGATATGATGCATAGAGAAATAGAGGTATACGTCGACGATATGATCGCCAAATTTCGATTTGAGGAAGAACATCTGGTTAATTTAGAAAAGCTCTTCCTAAGACTGAGAAAGTTCCAGTTGAAGCTCAACCCGACTAAGTGCACATTTGGGGTCACATTTGGAAAGTTATTGGTTTTTGTTGTGAGCAAAAGGGGAATTTAGATCGATCCTGATAAGATAAAAGCTATACAGGAACTCCCCCCACCTCAAACACAAAAGGAAGTTTGAGGTTTTCTGGGGTGATTAAATTACATCGCACGTTTTATTTCTTAGCTAACTGATAAGTGCGATCCAATGTTTAGGTTACTCAAGAAGAATAACCCGAGGACATGGGATAAAGAATGTCAAGTGGCTTTGGAAAAGATCAAGGAGCAGTTGAGTAATCCTCCAGTATTAGTACTACCTATTTCAGGGAAACCACTGATCTTGTACCTAACGGTCTATGAAAATTCCATGGGATGTGTGTTAGGGCAACATGACGATACTGGAAGAACATAAAAGGCGATTTACTACCTAAGCAAGAAATTCACTGATTGTGAAACCAGATATTCGTCAATTGGAAAACTATGTTGTGCTTTGGTTTGGGCAGCTAATAGGCTAAAGCAATATATGTTTTATCATGTTACGTGGCTAATCTCAAAGTTAGATCCACTGAAGTTCATGATGGAGGCCCCGGCTTTATCAGGAAGGTTAGCGCGTTGGCAGATGTTATTGTCAGAATTTGATATCCAGTGTGTGAGCCAAAAACAATAAAATTGAGTGCTATAGCTGACTTTTTTGGCAAGTTGCGCCTATGTTGAATATGAAGCGTTAAATTTTAATTTTCCTGATGAAGACTTGATTTATATCTCAGAAGTTGATGATGCTCCAACAGAATCTTGGGTTATGAACTTTGATGGTGCAGCAAATGCGTTAGGGCAAGGTATATGGGCAGTTTTGGTTTCACCGGAAGAAGATCATTACCCTTTTACCAGTCATTTGAAATTCTTTTACACTAATAAAATGACAGAGTACAAGGCCTATATAATGGTCTAAGAAAAGCTATAAAGAGGAAAATTCGTACCCTAAGAGTCTTTAGGGATTTTGCATTGGTCATTTATCAGATACGTGACGAATGGGAGACAAAAGATGCGAAGCTGGTAGAATACCACAAGTTAGTTCTCAAGCTAATCAAAGAGTTCAATGAGGTTACTTTCAAGTATCTCTCTAGAGAAGACAATCAAATGGCCGATGCTTTAGCCACCTTAGCCGCCATGTTTAAGGTAAGTGGGGGTTCTGAGATGGTGCCCATCAGGTTACATATGCTAGACTCTCCAGCCCATTGTTATGATGTGGAAGAAGAGATGGATGGATGGATTGCCATGGTACCATGACATCTTGCAATATGTAAAATTCCAGCAATACCCGTCGTAAGCTACAGAGAATGAAAAGAAAATGGTCAGGAAAATGGCATCAGAGTATGTCCTTGATGGAGAGATTTTATACAAAAGAAGTCATGATCAAGTGCTTCTAAGATGTGTGGGAGCAAAAGAAGCTCAATTAATTATGGAAGAAGTTCATGAAAGATTTTGCGGAACCCATCCTAGTGATTATTTCACGAAGTGGGTATAAGCAGCCTCGTATTCAAACATCACCAGATCTACGGTTTGCAAGTTTTTAAAAAAGGAAATCATTTGTCAATACGGCTTGCCTGAAAGTATCATCACCGACAATGCCTCTAATTTAAATAAAAAAATGATAAGTGGAGTCTGTGAGCAGTCCAATGTCAAACATCATAATTCTGTGGTATATCGCCCAAAGATGAATGGGGCAGTGGAGGTTACGAATAAGAATATTAAGAAGATAATTGCAAAAATGACTGATACCTATAAAGATTGGCAGGAGAAGTTACCGTTTGCCTTATACGCTTATCGAACCACAATAAGAACTTCCACTGGGGCAACACCTTTCTCATAGGTATATGGAGTAGAAGCTGTGCTACCCATCTAGGTTGAAATACCATCGCTCTGTGTCTTAATGGAAGCAAAATTAGAAGAGGCATAATGGATGCAGGTGAGATATGACCAGCTTAATTTGATTGATGAAAAGAGGTTAAAGGCACTGTGTCATGGGAAAATGTACTAGAGAAGGATGATAAGGGCTCATGAGAAGAAAGTTCGCCCAAGAGAATTCAAAAAAGGGGATTTGGTGTTGAGGAAGAAGCTGCCAATCCAAAGCGATTCTCAAGGAAAATGGGCACCGAATTGTAAGGGGCCTTACATTGTAACAAAGGTGTTCTCAGGGGGAGCGTTAATTTTAGCCGAAATGGATGGAGACGAACTTCAGAGCCCGATAAATTTAGACTCGGTTAAAAAGTATTATGTTTGAAGAAGAGTAAAAGAAAAAGAAAAAGAAGAAAAAAAAGAGAAATAAGAAAAAAAAAGAGAAAAAAAGAAAAAAGAGAAAAATAGAAAAAGGAAAAAGATAAGAAAGAAAAAGAAAAGGGGGTTCAAAATGAAAACCTGAAAAGGGCGTTTTGAAACCAAATGAGGATCTGAGTTGAAAACCCATAAAGGACAGCTCAAACAATTTGCAAATAAGGTATTTCTAGGGGTTTGGAAGCTTCATATCTTTCCGCATAATCATTATTTCCAAGGTCCGCTCAGTATAGTTGACATTTAGAGCATCCTATGAAGTCATGACATGAGGAGTTTTGGTTTCTGATATCTGAATGCCTACTCATTTCCTTGTAATTTCTTTTTGTGTTTTCCACAATACTAATAAATTTTTGTTGCGTAGACCTTTTCTTTCCCTCCTTTGATATATTTCCCTTTCCATAAAGCATCTTGCATTGAAATGAGAATTAATAAATTTGACATCATGTGAAATATACAAAAGATTTTTGGGCATTACTTTGAAATTTGTCTAAAAAGGTATTGGAACTATGAGGTATTTCGTGGTCAAATTTGGAGCTTAGGGCATAAAGAGCAGCAAACTTATGAGGAGATTCAAGATGGAAATAGGTTTTGCTGCAAATCTCTGTGGATGACCCTCTAGAGATGTTTTGACATTACCTTAAGGCAACATGTTGCAAAACAGAGATGCTTACACGAGATAATTTGTTTTCTACAACAATGAGAACAATTTTATAGACATAGGAGGAAATAGCTAAGGATATGAGACATTGGAAGAACAGTAGGATTCTAGGAAGCCTGTCACTGAACATTGATGTATCAACTACAATGATAACTTGACAAAGGCTAAAAGAGTATTGAAGAATATGAGGATAAAGTTATCCTTTCAACCAAGAATACAAGATAACTGGATTGAGCAAGCAAATGTGCGAAAGATTAAAAATGTTCTCAGCGAAGCAAAGAAGTACTAAGAATGAGAATGGTAAAGAAGAGATGATGAAAATGACTACCTATGGTTATCAATCATCGTAGCATATGGTTGCAATATTCAGATGATTTCCCACGCATTAATTATGGAAAACCAAAGCATCCCTTATATATCCCCACGGAGTTTCACTCTTAGGTGTCCTGCAACTTTATACACTTTGCAAAGAGATTCCATGGTTGAAAAATTAAGTCGCAAAAAGATTCCCTGGTTGAAAAATTAAGGCAGAAGTCACAGGAAAAGATGAATAGGGCATTGAACCAAGGGTACAACATGGTGGTGTTTTCGTAAACTCTAATTTCACCCAAATTGAAAGATGAGTCTTACAGTCACCAAAATTGAAAGGGGGCAATGATGAAGATTTCTTTCCAAAGAATGGTCAGTGGAATTTTAACAACAAGAAATTGGTGGAGCCAATTAGGTTCGAGAGATGGGATGTTGTCAGTTTTCTTGCTCGTAGTGATGGCATTGTGCAAAGTTTTTCTCGGTGTGGAGAAGAGAAAAGAATTCATATTGGTCTACCGTTTGATGAGATGGAATTAGAATAGATATCTGCAATCTTTTTCCAAAGTTGAGAAAATGTTTGAGATGATATAATCCAAGTTTCTCGGAGCTTCATAGTTTCTTTCGAGTATGCTACATGTTAACCAATTCTGAGGAAAAGAATTTAAAAAGCAAAAGAAATAAGACATGCATTCATTAGGAATCCCTAGGGACAAATGCATCTTAATTGGATTATTTGCATTTGTTTTTGAAAGGTTTTGGAACCCGCTTATTCATCCAAGCATTTGGAGGATGAAGTCATCTTTTGGAATCTGCTTATCTATTCAAGCATTTGGAGAATAGAACTTGCCTATCCGTTCGGGCATTTGGAGAATAGAGTCTGCTTATCTATTCGAGCACGAGGAGAATAGAACTTGCCTATTCGTTCGGGCATTCAGAGAATGGAACCTGCTTATCTATTCAAGCACGAGGAGAATAAAACCTACCTATCCATTTGGGCATTTGGAGGATGGAACATGCTTATCTATTCGAGCACGAGGAGAATATAACCTACCTATCCATTCAGGCATTTGAAGAATGGAACTCGCTCATCTATTCGAGCATAAGGAGAATAGAACCCGCCTGTCTATTCAGACATTGACATTTTGGTAATTGATGAAAATTAGTGTCCTTTTGTTCTTTGTTCTATTCCTGTTTCACCAGAATGACCAAAGAGGGGCAGTTGTTGTCACTGAATTTTCACCTAACTTCTTTTACTTTCATTGTATTAACTATGTCATTTCCGGTTAGGTAGTATTATATTACATCGTTAGTGTTACATCACAATTAGTATAAGTGCCATATGTTAGTGTTATAAAATATTAATGTAGTAATTAGAATTATCTAGGTGTCATATAATTTTGTTAATGAACATAGTGTATTTAGTATAATTGTTACGTATTATTGTTATGATTGTTATATACATTTGATGTTAGTGTCTTAGTTAGTAGTTAATATAATAGTTAGTTATTAAAACCCAAAAAAATAAAACATGCGACCCACTTAAATAAAAATAAGAAAAAGGTCTATTAGATTTAGCAAAACCCATTACAAAAGAGTCCATAAAAATTTACATATCCATAGTTTTATATATAAACCCATACATAATAAGGCCCAATCGGCCCAACATAATTAAACCTTAAATGCCCTAATACCGTCCTTCTTATGTTAAACAGCCAATAGAGGGTCGTTGGATCAAGATCGATCCAACGGCACAGATTATGCCAGTTGGAGGATGATATAATGCCCTAATCTCGTAGCCGTTAGATCAAGGAGTGATCTAACGGTCCAGATCACTCTAGAGCAGAGCACACGGATTGACCACTCGCGCGTGGCAGCCACGCGCTCACCGTTGTCGCCTTGAAACGCTCCTACCCAATGTCTCTCTAGTATTTGAAGTTATCAAAATATGCAAAAAGGAAATAAAAGGGTTACATCCCAAATCAGAAGCAAATCCAAAAGATAAGCCCCTAATTCGAAGCCCTAGTTGGAAAATTAGAATCAAAGTGGGAAAGACCAATCCCTAAATTGGTGCCATAGCAATAATCAAGCAATCTGAATCAAATAGGATGCATTTTCAGGGATGAACATTAGGGATTTTTGCTTGAAACTCAAGCACAATTGTACCTATATAAACCCATGTAAATTTCATTTAAAACACAACAATTACACACTAGAAACAATTTCATATAGATTACACAACCTTACAATTTGCACACATAAGTTGTAAAGACAACAAGCAAGGATTGTAACCGAAGTTTCAAAGGAATAAGAAAAGCAATATTTCTGGTAACATTTTCTTCTATTATCTATGTTTTCAGTTATAAAATAAAGAAAAGGGTTTGTTTTTTACCTCCAATTTGTTAAAACACTGTTGTGATTTGGTTCTGATGGAGCTCTGGTGAAAAAATGTGATTTGAGGGTCACTGAAATCTGGAAAATTAGGGTTTTCTAGGAAATTTTGCCGCCGGTGGAAGGCAGCCGTCACGGCGAATATTCATCGTGTTCTTCAATTTATGAAGAACACAATGAACACATCAGAGAATTTAGAGAGGACCGATTTTGATCCGTTATAATAAAAGGGGATCAAATGATTTTTGTTTTTATAATGGCTATTTATAAAGACCAGATGAACCGACCTGTACTCAGTTATAACCCGTGCCCTCCTTTCTTGGGCCTTATACCTCATCTCTTTAGTTTTCAATTGTTTCAATTTCGTCATTTTTCTTTTCAATTTGGCACCAGATTTTAAACTGTTTTCAAATTAACCCTTACAATTTGTTTTCTTTTAATTTAGTCCCCAATACAGATTTCTTTTGATAAATAAAATTAATTGCCCTTTTCTTTATTTTAGTAATCATTTAAAATATTAATTTATTAATTTTGTTCCTTTTTGTCTTTAGATGTACATATGTATATATGTAAAATACATGTAAAACCTTAGGATTAGGATCTTTGAACTTAGAATAGAGACTTGTTTGATGAAAAATGTTCTTCACATTACGAAATAAAATACACTTAAAATATCGTAACTTTAATAGTTAAAATAAACTTAGACATTTCTTTAGGTTTTAATCACAAAGTAGGTTAATTCTAAAATGACCACGCACTTAATATTTTCCCTGGTTTGTTTTAATAAAAGTGAAAACATAATTAATGTGGTGTCTTATCAAGCAGGAATGATGGGTTAGCGCTAGGAGTGTTGGCGGTGATTAAAGTTTATTTCTCGAGTGATAAGGCCGTAAAAATAGATTTATATTCATTAAGCGAACAAATAAATCGAAATTTTGTGAACTTGCAAATTCCAGTTTTCAAAGCATTTTTAGAAATCAATTAGGTGCCAATTTTTGGGCGTTGTGGGGGCGCTAACCCTTCTCCACACGTAACTGACCCCCAAACCTATTTTCTCTTATTTTCGTAGATCAAAATTGTTGTTTTAATAAATAAAACATTTTATTAAAATAACCTTTTGTTTTAAAAAGTGATCCAATCACACTTTTTCAAAAAATATTGGTGGCGACTCTGTGTTTTCTTAAGTTTTCCAAAATGTCAAGACCCCTAAAAAGGGTTGTGACAGGCTGATCCGGAGGCTTGAAATCGCTTCGGCAAAGCAAGTGAAGCGTTGTCGGTGAGTGAAACTGGTTTTAAAGCTTTTCAAAGGTTGAAAGAAAGGTTTGGGAGTTTAGATTAAGCTTGAAAAGCTAATCTAAGCTCGGAAGTAAGTATGGAAGAATTTGCTCTCGGTTTTTAGTTTTTCCCTTTGTTTATTAAATCATGCTCATGTTTTAGAAAGAGATTGTTACCTACTGTTATGCATGTTTTTATGAATTAAGAGATGAATCATGTGATCCCATGAGATTGATTTATGGCTTTTAAAGAGATTATGTCATGTTTAGTAAATGCTATGCATTGAGATTTCTTGAAATGGGATGAAGAAAATGGTGTATGTTTATGAATTGGAAAAACAATAAGGTAACATGGTTTTAAAGTGTATATTGGCATGTGGCTGATATTTAATTGTTGTCGGATATAATTGATCAACCAATAGGATTAAAGCGCACTCTAAAATATAAAATTCATACATGAGACGAATTCTTCGGTTACACAGTAGGAGTATGTTATTGTGAAGTGATAGGCATAGTGCTATCACATACGGGCAATGAGGGTAGTGACATCCCATCTGAAGTGAGATTATGGTGAGGATAGTTTCACCATGAGACTTGATGGGGGTAGTGCCATCAAGAAATCTGCATATCCGAACTTGAATGGATAGGGGTAGTGCTACCCAAGGATGGGGGTAGTGCCATCCGGGTCACTTGTTATGCCAATATATGAGATGAATATGTATCATGGTTTTTAAAATGATTTGTATAAGGTGATTTATACGTGAGATTGTATTTTAGCTATGCTAGATGATGAGCATGCTTGGGAAGTTTTAAATGAGATTTGCATTAAGGTTAAAGCATGAGATTCACGATACATATTGAAAGAATGATTTTGTAACTGCTTTGATAAGAGATTTCAAGCATGAGAAGTGTTGAACATGATGTTTGAAAGATACTTGAGAAATGGTTTAAAATACATTGTTATTGGTTTTCAAATGAGCATTCCTTACTAAGCTTTATTGCTTATGCTCTCTTCTCTTAACAATGCAGAGAAGTAGCTTGATTGGCCAGCAAGGAAGAAAGCAAGAAAGTCCAAGGGATTTCACTTTGCTCAAGTACAGTTTTAAACTAGTTGATGATAATAATTGGCAATAGGAGGGCACCCATTTGGTTTGGGAGCATGTTTAATGAAACGCTCTGTTTTGGCATATGTTTGAGTTGCCTATATGGACTTGCAAATGGCCTTTAAGAGTTGGTTTCTGGTTTATATTACGTTTGAGGTTTAAAGTGTTTGGTTGTCTATAGAGAGCATGCCTATAGTTTACCCTTTTATGTTTGAAAGCATGTTGATGAGTGTTTAGGTGTTCAATGCCTATAGAATGATAGTACTCCATGTTGTGCCTATGTTGGAAACAAGTTGGATTGGTTTTGGATGAGTTTTAAGTTGTAAAACCAGCAATTTGTGACATTACAGACTGAAATGTACCAATACGCGGGCCTGTGTACTGATACGGTATGCCTAAAATAGCCTAGTCGTACCGATACACTTGGAGTCGTACCGATACGGTGTAAGGAAAAAATAGGCAGGCATTTCGATATGCGAGGGCGTATCAGTAAAGTGTTTTAAAAGTAGAAATCTTAGAAATTGGCGAGATAGAATCGTACTGATACAGGCCTTGGTGTACTGATACACCAGGTCATTTTGTTAGTTATTTGAGGCAATGAATGGTTTATTTTTTGTCACGGTTTTGTCCCTGAATATTGTGGATAAAATTGTATGAGTTAGGGATGTCTTGTTAAGCTGCAAATTGACATACATGTATGTAATGGGACTAATTAAAGGTTGATAACCTTAAAATGGTTAAAGCCCTTGTAATTATCTATTTTTTCAAAATGGTCCCTAATCTACAGTTAGGCTTAATCGGACATCCAATTGACGCCCTATTCGTGTCGCGTTTGTCCGCTGCTAGTATGATCACCTTAGGAAGTAATAAAAAGCATCTAAATAAGATAAAAAGGAAAAAATGTCACTTGTTGAGGTAAACCTTCGCGGGTTCTCTTCAACATTCCCCGTGTGACACACTCGATTTGGTTTTTCGACTAGATCTGGTAGAGGGGTTACACATAAACACCTTAAAAAAATACATGTAGAACCTTACACTTGTGATGCAGATCCTTGTCCTTGACTCGCCCAATTACTAGGCATACCTCTCCACGCGCCTACTTCATATAGAATATACAAATTCCATCACCCTTGTGTCATGGAAACAACTTGATCCCAACTGGAGGACCCATATGACTGTGGAAAACTGGCGACATTGAATTTGCCTCCTAATGAGCCCATACCAAATGACGACTCAGCCGACGTTTCCTGGGCTTTTCAGATAACAAGTACAATGTCTCGGTCGGCTTGGGCCGTCAAGTACAATTTTATGTTTGTCGCAAACGACTGATGGTACTCAGAATTTGAATAATTGAAATCATCCACTCGAATAGAAACAATAAGAGACAACGTGTCTGACCTTCCAAGCAACTCACTCTCCTACGTACGTTGAATGTTTGGTTGGCCAGTCCTTTTCACTCTTACCATGTCCGTCCAACTCTTCCAATTCATCCAAGATAAGCGTATCAATCAGAACAGGCTGGTGGTATCTGAACTTTCTAAGGACTCGATTATCGTAAAACATATCAACAATCGTGAAATGTATCAATGGCATTATGGAAAACTAATTGACGGCATCATCGTACGTAATGTTCGAAATCACCGTTTGACAATCAACATCCAAATATGATACCCATATGAACTGTAACAATTCATCCATTAAAGAAACTCAGATACATAAATCAACATAATTTTGCAACTACCAACGAAAACCAAATATTGGATACAAATTTCAAATTAAAAATTTGCATTACCTGATCTTAGCCGTAGAGGTCAATCTTCGCTCTCACTTCGAGGATTAATTTTGTATAGTACACATCTTTTATGTTGTTTTGTCTCCATCTGCATAATACAAATACATACATAAATACATCATGGTTTCCCTAAAAAATATTAAAAATAATTATGGGAATGAACATTATTACCTTTTGTGAGTGGGAATTCATACAACGGATTGGGAATTGGAGCCATGAATGCAAGCCTATACTAGGCCCATGACTAAAGCAACACCAAACACCCACCAATATCGGCATGCACGAATTTATGGTTGACAATTGTCTGATCACTGCCTTGCACAACTCTCAGTAGAGGAAAGCTAATATTGTATATCTCCAACTGAATCTTCTTGCTTCATGCGCAGTATTCAAGAATGAGAGGTACTGTGTGTGCACGTGGGAAGTTGATTTGTCTAGCATTAGCGTCCTACTAAGAAGGCGTAATATATACGCCCGAGCAGCATTTGCAAGTTTTGCCGCTATTGAATTTCCATTTATTTGAAACTCATTCTTAAGCCACGTCATCCTCACCCGTTTGCCAGCTATGTCCCACCCCTCCGGTGCCTTCCCCAAATAATACACACAAAGAGATTCTGGAGTATAACTATTGCACGCAATGACTGGAAATCCCGAAATTGGGACGCCGATATGCATAGCAACATCTTAAAGGGTGATTATACACTCCCCGCACGACTGTGGAAGGCGTGTGTCTCTAGTATCCAACGCTATTCCAACGCATTAATCAACTACAACACGATGTCAAAGTCGCGAATCTTTGCCGTGTAATTAAATCTGACTGTCTATAGAAATCTACAAATTTATGTGCATGGCGCCTCATTCCATAGCAACTAGGGCCGAAATTTATTCTCCCCCCTCTAGAAACACAAGATTTAAATTAAATTACAGCTATACCTTTTACAAACTACAAATTAAAATTCAAAAAATAATTAATCAATTATTACCAATAAGGTTATGTTGTTCGTGATGTGCTCTCATTCTCGTCTTAACAACGTCATTTTTGTTCTAATAATTCTCTGGTAAAAAAGTTAAACCGTAACAGCACAATTGAATAACAAATACTTTTACCAAAAAAAACTCGAAAACACCACAAAATAAAAAATCAAAAAATCGTTACCTTGAATCTTCTGAAATATTTTGCGTGCTTGATTCTGGGGCTCTATGAAATTCGCACGGCTTAACAACAATCTCCCTTGCTTTTCTCAAACTAAAGATGTTGAAAAATATTTAGGTGCTCAACACTCTAGACCAAACATTCTATTTATACTACACAACATAAAACTAAAACTTGAAAAAAAATGATCGTTGGGTAACGGGTAAAAAATGAAACTCGCCCTCTCTCTACGGCGAGTTTCATTTTCCATCCGTTGACCAATGATCATTTTTTAAGTTACGATTTTCATTTCACAAACGTTAGACGGCCGTTAACCCAGTCGAAACTCGCCCTACCCCTACAGTGAGTTCGATTTAGAATTAGGTTAATCACCCGATTAAGATTTAAACATGATTATTATTCCAAAAAAATGGAACTCGCCGGGGTACTACGGCGAGTTTGAATAAAAAAGAATATATTTTTGGAACTCGCCTTGGTGGTGCGGCGAGTTCACTGTAAGGGTGCTCATCCGGGCAATTTAGGATTCTGGATGGTACTTTGGTCAAAATAGGATCTAAAGATCCTATAAATTTCATTAAGTCAAAAGTAATAGAATGAAGAAGCACAAAACTTATTCGAGAAATGTTGTTATTTTAAAGAATTCTTTATTTTATCTCCTCTTATTTATTTTTCACCTCTACTGATATTACCTTTGACCCCTTCTTTTAGCTTAATAGGCAGTAGTTAATCTATGAAATCTTAGATGAACAATCTCGTAGTTCTACAAATGAGCAACACAAACTTGGCAGGAAAACTAATGATTCACATTGAAATAACAGCTTACGCTAACCAAACCAAGTACAATGAGCAACACAAAACACTTGTTAAAATTGAACTAGGTTCAATGAGCAACACAAAATAGAAAATAATTTCAAACATTCATATTGAAATATACCACCTAATTAAACCCATCTTCTTTCTCCCTCCATGCCTCTTATTTTTCTTATTAAACCACTTATTTCAACACGTGAATGTGGATTCAAAGGAGGATCAAACCATGTAAAATAATTGCAGGTTTTTCTAAAATGATGCCCACGATTCACGCATCCAAAAAATCTACTTCCAGCATTGTCATTTGTCCAAGCAGTGCCCTACTTGTATTCCGCAAAAGCGTGTTGAGATTGCACTGGGTTTTTCCATTGCAATTGAGAATGATATTGAAACAAAAGGATGAAGTTAAATGAAAGGATTCCAGGGTTTCATTTTATAACAAATCAATAAAGGATTAGAATTTTTTAATATTTTTTAAATGACGTGAACATGTAAATAAATGCTATCATTATTTTATTGATAAAAATTACATATGGGCATGCCACATCAGCTTCCGTTAACGGTAGGTGACGGCAATGATCATACTAAAAGTGATTCTAAAGTTGAGTATCTACAATGAAAGTTTAAAAAGTTGAGTGACCAAATTGAAAGTGCCCTAAAAATTTGGTGACTACCAATGTAATTTACCCTATAATAAAATATCCAGTTTCACCACTATTCGAAGCAATGTAATTCTGAAAAAAAATTATGAACATGAGTTATTCTTATTATAGGTTGTTATTAACAGTAACTCTTCTTAATATAATTATTCTTAGTTATAGTTTTTTTTGTTGAGATTATTCTTAGTTATAGTTATTAAATAATACTAGTTGTTTCGAATGACCAACTTTTATAAACAGGAGCTATTTTGAACGATCAACTATTTTAAACAAGTGTTACTCAGTCGGAAATGATTTTTTTAATAGAGTCGCAAATGATTTTAAGTAAAACAATTAGGTGGGTAATTTTAACTTTATTTGAATTGTAATTTTATAATCTCATTTTAGTTTAAAAAAATTCAAATAAAGTTTAAGCTATAAAATGAGACGTGAATAATTTAGATAACTTAAAATTTTTAGTAATTAGTATATTAGTTTTTAAGTACGAGTCGAGTCTTTCAATTCTGCCTGATAATGTATATTGTATACGTAAAAATATGGAGAATATATATATGTATATTGTATATGGTTATAGAGAGTCGTTTCAATTAGAACCAATTAGTATCATAACATTATAAATATTTACAATTAAATTTGAACATAAACTCGAACAAATAGACTTGAATTTTTTTAAATAAAATTTGAGTTATAATAGGACTCGTCAATTCAACTAACTTATTTTTTTTTAACTCGGCTCGATTAAACATTCGCCC
Organism: Hibiscus mutabilis; assembly: GCA_019671005.1. NCBI lineage: Eukaryota > Viridiplantae > Streptophyta > Magnoliopsida > Malvales > Malvaceae > Hibiscus > Hibiscus mutabilis. Next base: position 29,692,398 of record CM033715.1, read on the forward strand.
TTAAAAACAACGATGATTGGTCTTCTGGATTAAGTTTATTACTTTCCTTATAAACGCAGTTTCCTGAAACATGGTCTTATATGTATGGTAAACAACTTTTTGAGCCAAAATTAGAGGTTTAAACTAATTTTAGAGGTTTGACCAGTCAAATCTGCTAATTAGAATGTTTGGTGAATAAAGGTTTGTAGGAACAGATCGGAGTGAAACCTCTCAATTAGAAAAAGCTGCCAATATGAACTTTTTGAATTTAGAGATTTTGAAATAAGAGTTGTAAAGGCTCTTTTACCCTTAACACGAAAAACTTCCAAATTAACACGAAAAACTTCCAAATTAACACATGCTTCAAATATCATATAAATTTATTATTAATTAAATTATATTAAAATTAATTATATAAATAATATATAGATTATTCAAATATGCTTAGTAATGTTATATTAAAAAAGAAAAATAATTTGATATACAAGCCAAGCCTTTCAATTTTGAGGTTTAAGGTTAAGGTTTAGGGGTTTAGTTTATAAGGCGTAGAATGTAAGGTTTATGGTTAGAATTTAAAGTTTAAGGTTTAGGGTTTTAGGTTTACGTTTTAGGGTGCTAGAGTTTGAGATTTAGGTTTTAAATTTTATAGAAGGATTGTGTGAATTTTTTTACACAGCTTGTGTATCGAAATACAACCCTAAAAAATATTTTTCATAATCTAATTAATATTAATAGATAAAAATATTGATAACTAATAAACTATTCAAACAAGTATTGAATATAATAACATCATTATATGTCATTTTGCTTGTTTAAATAATCAAACAACTATCTACTATTAGTTAATTTTACCAACACTTTTATAGAATAAGCTAATGCAATAAACTATCTATTATTGACTAATGTTATACGCTATGAGCTATCAACTAATTGCCAAACAAATCCAATATCAAAATACTCCAAAATAACTTCTAGACGTGAGCTAATAAAATTCAATTGAGCCAAACTCCATTTTATTACGTTAATATGAAAGAATTACTACATATTATAAATTGGAAAATACTTTGATACACAATTTTGTATAAATTTTAATTTACACAAGCCTTTTAATTTTAGACTTTAGATTTAGGTTGTGGTTTAGGGTTTAAAGTTTTAAGTTGTAGGGTGTAGAATTTAAGGTTTATGATTAGAATTTTAGAGTTTAGGGTTTAAGGTTTAGGTTTTAGGGTGTTAGAGGCTAGGGATTTAGGTTTTAGATTTTATAACTTAAATATGAAGGGTCGTGTAATTTTTTTTACATAATTTGTGTATCAAAATATAACCCTTATAAATTACCTTATTTGAATTCTAGTACTAGTCTTGATTAGGCTTAAATGTACATTTGGTACTTGAACTAGACCCTTCCTCTCAAGTTGATACTTCGAGAATTTTTGCTCCCAATTTGATATTTGAACTAGATACTTTCTCCCAAGTTGACACCTAAAGAAGTTTTCTCCCATTTTGGTACCCAAACTTTAATTTCATCCACTCTTTTGATACTTTTATTAACATATTTAGGCTTCAAAGCTTATATGTTATATCAATTTTGTCCTAATTTTAAAAAAATACAATAAATTTAACCTTTTATATTTAAAAAGTTCATCAATTTAGTCATTTTTGTGATATTATCAAATCAAGCAAGCCTAGCGGATCAAAACAATAATAAGATAACTGCATTCTACCATAAAACAACAAGGTATTATTTAACTTTTTGATACGTGGAAAGTGATATAATATTTATAGGAGAAGAACAAACAATTTAGGAGAAGAACAAAAAGTAAATTGATAGAATTTTTAAATATAGAGGGTAAAATTTATTGAACTAATTCAAATTATGACCAAATTGATAGAATGTAAAAGTTCTTACATCAACTTGGGATAATGTGTCTAGTTCAAGTACCAACTTGGAAGAAAAAATTATTTAAGTATCAATTTAGGAGTGAGGTTTCAAATAACGAGACGAAAATGCTATAGCGGGCGTTATTTTGCGGTAACGCTGTCGTTCGAAATCGGTATCGATAAAATTAAGAGTGGGTAAGGGATTAACGTCGATAGTTGTCTATCGCCCCCTCAATTTAACGGGTAATGGTGGATAACACCGATTACGAAACGCTATTACCGTTATCCCACCTTTACTGTAAAATAAAAATAAAAGGCTTAAAACACTTTCCCCCTAAACTTTACATGTTTTCCCAACTTGCCCCCTAAACTACGTTTTGCCCACTTTTGCCCCCTAACTTTTTTTTCGTTACTCATATTGCCCCCTACCGTTAAAAAAGCCTATCTTGACCAATCAAAACGTGCCACGTCATTTTTATTTATTTTTTAAATTTTAAACTAAAATAAAAAAATTAATTAAAATAAATATATTAAAATAAATATATTAAATACCCAAAACCCCTTTTCATCCCATCATCTTCTTCCTCAATCGCACCATTTTCAGCCCGAGGGAAACAGGGGAGTGCCATTTTCAGCCCAATAACAACAATGCGGCGAGAATCGCACCGATCGCCATCTTGTGATGTCGTCTTTTGTGCTCCGGGCAATGTTGGGATTTCTGCCTCCGGGAATGCGACTTGTATTCCTGACCTTGACATCTCCGATAGCTCAGTCGTGATTTCGTTTTGCCGCAAATAGAGTGTCAGTTTGGTTGTTGTTGGACCAGAGGCTCCCCTTGTTTCGGGCCTTGCTAGTGATTTGGTGATGGCTGGGATCCCTACTTTTGGTCCTTCACCTGAGGCTGCTGCCCTGAAGGTTCTAAGAACTTCATGAAGACTATATGTGACAAATATGGGATTCCTACAGCTAAGGTTTTATCTCAATTCTTTGCAGAAAATATGTTTTGATTACTTATGAAACTGGTAATTCAATATTCAATTAATTTCTTCTTTTCCCCCTTTATATATTAGAATAAGTGCGAAAAGGAAACGTCCGGGTCCTGCTTCCGATTCCGTTGTAACAGAACATGAAAAGATGGTTCATGAAGTAATCTGAAGCAAAAAAGAGATGGGTGCGTCGCAATGGGAAATGAAACGAGAAATTAATGTTGGAGGAAGATTTATGGCATGAAAGTTGCTACTTTGGAAGGGATTGCGGATGCTCTTAAGAGGAGCAATGTTTTGCAAATTGAGTTGTCGAAACAACAGGTGGAAGAGATTGTGAAGGCTTTAGTTTTTGATAACCAGGTTATGGAAGTTAAAAGTACCGGAACATGGGAGTTTGCTTCGGTTCCGGTCGGGAAAGTTTGCTATAAATGCATTGGTAAGAGAGGCTATAGAGGAGAGTCGAAGCTTGGCGCACTGGGAAATAAGGTTTGGGGAAGGAGACGGGGTGGGGTTTGGGGAAGAAGATGGGAGTATTTGGGTAAATTAGGGTATGGTTTAATATGTTTATTTAATATTTTATTTTATTTTAAAATTTAAAAATAAATAAATAAAATGACGTGGCATGTTTTGATTGGTTAAAAAATTTATTTTTTTAACGGTGTTAATTTTGGAGTAATATGAGTAACGGTGAAACGTTTAGGGGGCAAAAATAAGTAAAACGTAATTTAAGGGACAAGTTAAAAAAACATGTAAAATTTAGGAGAAAAAAGTATTTTAAGCCAAAATAAAATGTCATTAAAATAAAAGAAAATTTCACCAGAAAATGCAAGGAATATATAGAGATTAGAGGGTAGCTGGATGGAGAGAATTTCAGAGGGTTCTGAAATTTTTTTAAACAATTAAAGGGAAAATGGAGTTTTAAAAAATATATATGTTTTATACTTTAGGGCAGTCTCACTCCCACCTTTTAGATTTTTTCATTTAGTCCTTAATTTAGTGTATAAATTTTATTTTTCGCTCAATTTAATGCTAATTTCAGCAATCTAAGTTTCTGAAATTTACATTTTGCACTTTTCTTTTAATTCTATTTGATTTAGTCATTTTGTGTTCTTTAATTTATTTAAATTCCATTTGACCATCATTTTTCGTATTTTATTACATTTTTATTAACATGTAATTAGTGTAAATAAATAATAATCAAAGTTTAAAAATATATTAAATATTTGTCTAACTTTACGAATATTCAAATTTTAATTTTTATTAAAATTGAAACATGCCACCACGCATTGAAAAAATCCCCACTGAAAGGTTGCAAGGTGCACTCAGTAAAGATATAGGTTAGAACTTTAGAGATCCAGTTTCAAATACGAAATGAAATGTCGTATATAAATTTTGTGGTAAAGCTGTGCAAGGAGGAATAAAACGGTTTAAAGAGTACATCGCTCATAAAATCAGTGAATTTGCACAATGCCCTAATGTTACTGGTTTATGATACTTATAATTATTTTTTGACACATGTAGCAACTAAAAACTCTGAATTGGTATCTCACTTTTTTTTTTGAAAATTTGATTGGGGATTTTTTTTAAAAAAAATGTATTTTTGATTAAAATTAGAGTCATAACTGGTCGCTTGGGTTAGGTAGACCGGACACCAAAAAATCTAACCAGAGATTTTTTTTTTCTTTTGAGTTCGGGAGTCGGTTACGTGTGAGGAAGGTTTCGCACTCCCACCACGCCCAAACTTGATACCAAACCAATTACCATTTTATTAATATCGAATTTTGCGAGTTAAAGTGACATTTAAAATAAAATTTAGTTATACATGCGAGTAAATTTTAAGGGCCCCTTTATTCGAGAATAAACGAAAAAACACTACCAATACACCTGGTACTAGCCAAATTTACTCTCTAATAAACGACGCCGCATTAACAGGTTTATATCTCGGATGCAACTTAAAAACAAAAACATGGCACGACATAACATGGCAAAGATGTAAAGGTATGAATAAAAGCATGAATATTGAATAATAAAATACCATGTAAGAAATAAATACATATATCTATATATCATATTACATACTACGCAACATATATTATATACGCTACATTATTACATGTATCTATATATACATGGCATGAACCCCAAAAAGGAAAACAAATATAAAAACAAGCTATATATTATGATATGCGATACAGGAGACCAAAATACACATACATTACTTCAAACAAGGCAACCACTATTATTATTTAATATATTAATGGAATGAGGTGTATGGAATATAACCGATAATTATGGAAACAGGAAAAGCTAAACGAATGAAATTTTACAAAGGCAAAACTAATCGCATAAAATAAAGGAAAGCATATATTAGAGGAGTGCATATATCAAACGAATGTAGGAATAAAATGAATGCTGCAAATAAGGACCAAACTAAATAAAAACCAAGTCGAACATGGTGACCGAATCGAAAGATTTGAAAACAATGAAGGATCACAAAAAGGATTTTAGGATGACGGAAGGACCTTAATGGGGTAATTAGCCCATAAATTAGTTCTAATATAAAACCCAAATTAGAACAGATAACCCTGTATTCCATTTTAAAAAACCAGATCAAACTCCCCCAAAATATTCTCTCAAACTACTTCGAAACTCATCTGGGTTCATGATGAACTCAGAAGCTGGCAGTCTCTCCGCCGCATCTCTAGCCAGCGCCGGTGAACACTAAAATCAGACTAAAACCACCCTTTTTCACTCTTAAAATTAGATTTAGCCTTTTTTTTAAAATCAAATCCCAAATCCTTCTATTTTTTTAGAAAATCAGTGACTATTTTGGACACATAGCCCCCCGATTCACCCTTATCGGCCCTAAAGACCGAGGGATTACCACCGGGAGGTGACTCGCCCATCATCGGAAGTCCTAGGATGGCCGAAAGTCTAAACGACTTGAAGATAAACCCTTAACTCTAGTGTTTCTCTTTGTTGTTTGTATTTTTTGACATGGAGCAGAAAGAAAAAGCTATGAATATCTTCCGGCATTTTTTGCTTTTTTCTTGTATTGATTCTGAAAAACTAAGTCCCATAGATTTTTTTTGTGACATCTTTTATATCCAATGTCTTGTTTACATGAATAAGCAAAAATTAAATGTGTTCATTGTGGTTGATTGCTGATTCTGATGTTTTACCCTTTTTAATTTGTTTTTTATGATGATGCCTATGTTGGTGGTTGAGGGAGGGTCGGGATTGCTGGTTATGAAGTCACGTGGTCGGAGGCCGTTGAAGGTGAAGAGACTCATTTAGCCAAATAAAATCTGGGTCGTTGGATCGAATCTGATCTAACGATTGAGATTGACCAAGGACCGTCGGTCGAGATCGCATTAGGAGAGTGATGTGGCAGCCTTGGATCTTGTCACGTGGTGCGTAGAAATTTGAAAAGCCTACATGTAGGCTTCACGCGCATGTGGAAGTCAAGGGGTCCTTGGCGTGTATCTCACGCTGTAGATGAGGGGTCTTCTTTGATTCTGGCCGTAGGATCAAAATTTGATCCAACGGTCCAGGTTGAGCTACTGTAAGATAGAAAGAAGGGATATTAGGGTTTTAGGTTATTATATGTATTGGGTTTGGTAATATTTGGGTTTGGCTGGTTGGGCCTATGTATAATTAATGGGTGTGTATTTTGGATTTGAGACACTTAATAAAGATGGGTCACTATTATTTTTTAATTGGATTTTATAATCTGTTCTCTTTTTTAATATATAACATATGTGCGAATAATAATAATAATAATAATAATAATTAACACACATATATATAATAGATGATACATGCAATATACATACTAATATACATACATTTAATTATTAATGACATAAATATAATAACATATACATACATACTAATACTAATACATACATATGAACCCACACATATTCATACATTTAATAACATTAAACACTAATGGTTGTAATAATAATAATCACTTTATAAACAACACTTCATATTATAATATTATACAACCAGGACAAAAATGAGTGATCACAAAACATATACTTTATTATTATTTTTAAATGTTAACAATGAATATTATACATAATTGATAGTGTGAATTATTTTTATTTGATTATAGGTATCATTAGAGAAAGCATGATGAAATTACTTAATGAAGCCAAGGCAAAAATAATAGACAAAAAGAAGAGAACAAATGAATTTTTTCACAATTAAGAGGAGAGGAAGATAAATTCATTACTGATGTTTTTGCTATGAGACAAGTCACTCGAGAAAGTATCCAATCAAAAAACGAGTGTCATAGAAGAGAAGAATTCAAATGAAGTATTGGTGGTTGAGGTAACATTTATGAAGAAGGACGATATTATTCTCATGGATTAGTTGGAGGACATTGTGGAGAAAGATCCATCCCATGTGAGTCTAAGTTTACTTTAAGGGGAACTATACCTGAATTGGTTAAAAGCAAAAGCTCAAGACAACCAAAGGCTAGCGAGTCTATTTTAAAGACATTACGTAAAAAGATGGGTGAAACGGTCTATAAAATTTTGATATATGACTGGCTTTCTTTTTAATTAGCAAGCTCACCATGGTTATATAACTTAATTCAAGCGTCAATGGAAGTTAAACAAGTTGTAAAGCTCCCAACACCTTATGAGGTTTTAGATGTGTATTTGGTGTCGGAGTATGAACAAGTTCATGAATGAGCAGATGGTCTGAAGACGCATTGAAAACAATTGAGTGCAACTCTGATGTGTGATGGTTGGACCAATATTTTGAATCAAAATATGCATCGGAGTATGAACAAGTTCGTGAATCAACTTCCTTGTTTATTAGAGTAAAAGAACCATTTTTTGAAAATCTGTGGATGTCTCTAGTGTTCGTAGTAGAGATGTCGAATTTTACTAGAATTTGTTAGATAAAGTTGGTGAAGAAATTGTAGAAGAATAAATAGTCCAAAAGTGATGGACAATGCGACAATAATGAAAGTCGCTGGAAAAAAATAATTTTGAAAAGAAATTATTTGTATTGGACCTCATTTGCAGCTCACTACTTAGATTTATGCCTTGAAGATATTGGGAAAAAAAGTCTAGTGTAGCAAAATTGTTAGAGGAGGTGAAGAAAGTGACTTGCTTCATATACAATCATATTAGAACAGTTGATTTGATGAATAAGTGTAACATCCTGAAAATGGGGTTAGAAGGATTAAGGCATTTGATCGCGTCGAGTTCGATTCGGTCGAATTAAGTTAAATAGTTAAATATGTTTCGGGTAAAATAAATATTTTAAAAATGGAATTTCGTTAAATCAAAGATGGTTTGGAATTCTAAAATGTTTAAATATTTTCTTAAACATTTTAGTAATTAAATTGATGGCTAATTAAATTGATTAAATTGACATTTTTGTTTTATTGACTAAAATGTAAAGTTTGAAAAATTATTTTTATAGTGATTAAATTGTAAAAGGGCCAATACTACGAATCCTAAGAGATATATTTTCCAAAAGTTTTAATTAAGTTTGTTGGGAAACACCGGTACACCATATGGGGCAGCGAAAAAATAATCCGGCGTAATCCACCAATGATCCATGTACAAGGGACGAATTCGGGGTGAATAGGGATGAAACGTTACCTCAATAAATCTAGAAATCCACAGTGAGTATAGGAGAATCCAAATCGAATCTGAGTCGTCACGATAGCGTTCCGACCTCTACGTAGTCCACCCGAACGAAATGAACAATATTTTCTCTTCTCTAACTGTTAGAGAGGTTTTCCGAAAAGCATATCTTGGCTGCTAGACCTTATGCCTTTATATAGGATTAAAAACCTAATTCTAATTAAATTCGGATTCATTAAATATTCAATATATTTAACTGAATATAATTAAATATGTAGAGTCTGATTCTACTTTAATTCGGATTCATTAAATATACAATATATTTAACCAAATATAATTAAATATGTAGAATCTAATTATACTTTAATTAGGTTTCTTTAGAGATATATTTATATATATATATATTAATAGTATTTGATAGTTACAATAATTATCTAGTATTAATATATATATATATATATATATATATAAATGAGATTATCTATAATTACAATAATAATTTTGTTTTAATAATTATTACGTGTACAACAAGTTTGTACACATGCTATCTAGTCGATATTTATTCGTTTCACCCATAGGGTGTAACCCTTGTAGGTTCATGTAACGTTAGTAGTAATATCTAGAATAATTCTAATATTACAAGCAATGAGTGGCATCTAGCAATACATCATTGCTACCTAAGTACATGAAGTCGTGGTTCGACTCTACCTTTTTCTGTGATTAACTTCTTTTATGCATTACATCCTTTTGTCCTCATATCTAGATCGGACACAAGTCATGGATTAGTCACACTTGTATAGTCCATCTAATATTTCTTGATATCTTGAGTAGACTATTATAAACGAATAATTATGATCACATATCAATTTATTCGAGCATAGCCATGCATTTTCTAGTCTCACTCAATCAAGTGGCCTATGATATTACTCCTATTATGTAGGAGGGACAAATCCTATCTTGATCAACCATATTTTTCTACATAGATTGTGACATATCCAATGTCAGTCTTTATAGTGTAGTCAGTTACGACACATGTTTGACCGTATTAAAATATGTCCCTCGCGATGTTGAAATAATTATGATCTCAAGTTTGAGGATCATACATGTAGTTATCACCATGAGCAATGTCGCGACCGTCACATAATAATCCAAGAAACATGCTCATAGCGGGTCAGTCCAGTATGTCATTCTCTAACACATACTTATGTATTGATTTTGACATCTCTATATCAATGACAAAACTTTGTCATCAATCAACTACATATTAGTCTTAATATACTATTGTTGTCCATGCCCACAATAATCCTCGACTAAGGACATTCAAGAATAACTATATTATTCTAAGGACTTTATTAAAATTGAGTTTATTTATAAGTGTACAAAATAATAATAATAATAATAATAATAATAATAATAATAATAATAATAATAATAATAATAATAATAATGGCTTTATTAATAAACAAGATAAATAAGTATGTCTTTTACAACCATCTCATGTTTGGTCTTTGAGCATACTCCAACAAAGTTTACCACCTTAATTGGCTGAAGGTTTTGACGGTTAATTGGTTTCTTAAAATCATTTTCTTATTTTCCCAATTTCTTGAGATTTTCTCTCTACATTTTCTTTCATTTTCTCATCACTTTCTTTCTCACCAATTATAGATTTCTTGACGATTTTCAATGGAAAATATTTCATTTGATTCATCTTTTCTTTCTTAACAAAACCTTACAAAAGATTCTTAAAGATCTTTGTTATTTCTCATTTTCTTTTTTAAAGAAAAATTACGTCAATTTTGGTGTAAAGTTTCAAAAAGTAATTTTCTTATTCTCTCTTAAGACCATTATTCTTTATTGAAATTTCCTAGTAATGGGCTCTTTTTTATGGTTGTATAACTTGATTTTGCAATTTACTTCATGAAATTGAGGTTAAATGGTGATTTTTTTTATTAAGATGATAATGCTGGTGATTTCAATTGGGTTAATTCATATTTTTGTTGTATAATCATAATGTGAAATAAGGTTTTTTTATTTTAATCCCAAAATTATTTAATTGCTTAATTTTTAGGTTGAGATTTGGTTAGTTTTGGGGCTATTATTGGTGATATATGTTTGCTGGAGGTATAATGATGATCTGATTGTGTTTTTGGATGGTTATTGATGATGTTTAGTTGATTGAATCACAGGTTTGTTCAATTGGGTTAATTCATATTTTTGTTGTATAATTATAATGTAAAATGAGGTTTTTTTTATTTAAATCCCGAAACTATTTAATTGCTTAACTTTTAGGTTGAGATTTGGTTAGTTTTGGGGTTGTTATTGGTGACATATGTTTTTTGGAGGAATAATGATGTTTCGATTGTGTTTTTGGATGGTTATTGATGATGTTTAGTTGATAGAATCATAGATTTGTGGATTGGACGGAGTTGGAGATTGTTTTCGGTATTTTCAGATAGATTTTGGAAGTGTATTGTTGAAGATGCAAGGGAATGTGTATGAATGGCTGTTTGGATGCATTATTCCTCTAGTTTTATGTTGTAGTAGCAGTGGAAGATCAAGGAGAAGTTTCTTCATAGTTTTCGGATCGTTTCGGTAGCTTGAGACGCACAACGAGCGAGGCGATTGCGTATCAGTTAGTGAAATCAGTTAAAGAAGATTACAAAGATTTTTGGCTCTATTTTGGGGACTTAGGGAAAGTGTGAAAAGCTTTCCTAAGTCTAAGAGTAAGTTAAAATAGTTTATATTTGAGTATCTTGCAAGTTTATCATTTTGATGCACATAAATGTTTTGAAATTGGTTTGATAAAATGCATAAGGATGAAACTTGTTGTTACAATGCATATTAATCATGAATTGCCATTTTTTATAAACATGAGAATGGTTTAAATGAGTATACAAGTTGTAGAACCATTGATTTAAATTCTAATAGCATGACTTGAGCATAACTGATGAAACTAATATATTTGGCATTAAAAAACAATAAGTTCATATGCATGTACGATCTATATTGGCTATGTGACACTCTAAAAATGTAACAGATATAGTTGACTTGCCATAGGATTAAACGTTCACTATAAATTGAAAGTTTTTAGAGCCTAATCGATCGACATTCCTTGGCTTTAAGGTAATTGAAAGACATTATCTGGGCCTTGAGGTAACCACAAATTTGAGGTAATTGAAAGACATTATCCGGGCTAGAGGTGTGAAAAGGTAATTGGAAGACTATTACCACCATTAAAAGGAAATTGAAAGACTATTGCCACCATAAAAGGTGATTGAAAAACTATCACTACTGTAATCTAAGTATCCGATGTGATTTATGATAAAATGATGGTTTAAACTTGTCACATTGATTGCCAATATATGAATATATGATGGAAAGCAAGAATGAAAGCATGATGCGTAAGTTTTGAACAAACATGATTTGTTAAATGCCTTGAGATTGAAATGAAAGAATGTTTTCTCAATTGGTTTAATTGCATTGATGAATATTTGTTAAGAACTCCTCACTATGCATGCATTCCATACGCTCCAATTTCATCTTTGCAGAGAATTAGAGGTTCGAGGCAAAGTGAATCCAAGAGTTTCAATTTATCTTGAGTATGAAAACTAGTTTTGAATTGTGGTTAATAAGGTAATGTGTCATTAAACTTTCGGGGGATTTATAATTAGTTTTGTTTTGATTTTCAAACCATTATACCTTGTTGTTTTGATGATCTTTAAGCATGGTAATGATGTGTATTGATGGATTCTAAGTATGAGGTTTACATGCCTTGATATGCCATATTATGCAAATAATGGTTGGATGCTTATGTTTGTGTTTTGAACGCTTGAGCAAGTATTGAATGACATGTATGGATGTTATAAGGTAAATTCGGTTCATTCCATGCTATAAGTTGTATTTTGAGTATCTTGGTTCTATGTAAATAGGAAACATGCCTCTAGTTTGAGTGTTGGTGATTGAAAATGCATGATCTTTTGTTCCAATTTGCCTTGAGGTATGTTTTAGATGTGGATTATGTTTGGGAAGCATGATAAATTGATTGAGGCATATTTGATATGGTTTGGAGTTGAAAACTAGGTAAAATGGCCATTACAGGTTTGCTCGTACCGGTACGGTACACGAGGCCTAAAATGACTTGAAGAAGTGACAATTTAGCATGAGTATCGGTATGATGCAAGCTGTACCGATACCGAGTTTGGCCACTAGAATTTTCGTATTAGTATGGGTGATTTGGGTGCCAGCATACTTCAAACCGTATCGGTATGGTGGTCCCGAGTATCGATACGCGAGTTGGTTATTGGCAGTTTGGATATTGTTGTGTTTTAGTTCTCTACAATTTAGTCCTTGAATGTTAGTATGCTAATTGAATTAGTTCGGATGATCCGTTTGAGCTGAAAATTCATATATTGGCATGAAATATGCTTAATTAATTATTGGTGACACCAAATTTGGTTAAGTCCCTGTAATTATTCATATTTACTTTTTGGTTCCTAAAATGCTCGTATTAGCAATTGAGTGCCTTTTTGGTGTCCATTTCGAATATTATTTGAACCACTGCTTGTATGTACTCCATAAGAGTTAATGTTGCATCTAGATAAGATAAAATAAAAAATGGACCTAGATTCGAGTAAGTGAGTGTAACACCCTCTTCTCGGCCTAGTAGAGAACCAGGTCGGAAAGTGTTACCGGAAGACAAATTCGGAGATCAGAAGCTTAATCGGAGTTTAGAACTTGTCTGGTATGTTTTATTAATCCCTTTTAAGACTCAACATACTCACTTGTTATCAACTTACTAAATTTGGGGATCAATTTTAACCTTTTTCAAACTTAGGGATTAAACTATAAATTTTACAAATTAGGGGTCCTTAACTAAAATTCATGTTATCGATCTGAATTTTAACTTTCTAATTGTAAGAATGTGAAATTTCATTACAAACCGAGGTCGTATACCTATCCAATTAGGCCATACAATATTTAGTGACCATTTTGTAAATTATTCAAAACTATGTTCAAAGCCTTTTAACAGAATCAACTACCCCCGTATCGATACACCTTGGGTCTGTATCGATACGAATATGCACAAATTCAATTTAGACTTTGAGTGATTAAGGCCTTGTATCGGTACAACTGAAACCATATCAATACAAGTCGACTCAAGTTGACCTTTCTTAACAGACCTTGTTTCGATACAACTAAGCCCGTATCGATACAAGTTGACCGACGTTGACCCATTTCGATATAGCCCAAGGCCGTATCGATACAATTTATTTTCCAATCCTCACTGCCATGATTCGTATCGGTACGCCCCTTAGTGTATCGATACGCCATGTTTTACCAAGTCCAAATATGTAAGGCCGTATCGATACAGGTATCGATACAGCTTGACCTGTATCAACACACTTGTACTGAAATGACATATTTTATCTGTTTTTTAATCAATTTATCTCATTGAACGACATCCAAATGCAATGACATTTTACCAGCAAGTTATTAATCCATAATTCCAGTAGCATACAAGATTTTAGAGCATTTTGAATCTATTTACCCCATTTTCACCTTTTAGTACCTTTAAACCTAAATTAACTAGTTTTACTATTTCACAAACATGCCAAAATGCACATCTACCCCTTAGACATGCTTAGGCCATTACACACACATCAAAATAGACAATTATAACATGTCTAAGCTTTATGCCACCTTACTAGGAGTTCAAGACAAAATGTAAGCATACATGGAGTTGATAAGAGTGAATTGCAACTTCAACCACACGATCAAAGCTCGAATTTCTTCAAGATCCTGAAATGCTCGAGACACACGAATGTTAGGCTTACATAGCCTAGTGAGGTAGTTATACAAATGCAAACAAGTTCTTTGATGGTATGTATATCATGTGAGCATGCTTGAATGACATATTCATAACATTAACATATACAATTCATTCTTAGCATCTACATATGGTAATCTCATATATTAAATGCAAAACACATATTCTCTATTTTCCCCTTGGACATAGCAACCAATGGATACGTGGATTCCCCTGATCGCCACACATATCGAAAATATGCTTTAGCCTTAAGCCGTAGCTCCGGAGTCCCTTGCACAATCCAACCTTTTCTCCTCACATATAGGTCGTAGCCCCGTACCGTAGTACAATCCCTTACATAGTGAGCTCAAATAACCCTATGGCATGCCAATTGTATCCAAAGTTCACAAGTGTCCAATGTTACATATTTTGTCATAAGACTTACCTTTGTGCTCGTAGGCCATATCATTTCGGATTGCGAATTGAGCCTTGACTCTGACTGACATATCATATTATTTATGCGTCATATCAATTTCCATGTATGTCAATATCAAAATTAAACATTTTTCACATGTAACATATAACGATTGGATCATATATCATAGAAATGTATCGAAAACAATAGGATGACCTTACCACATGAAGTTCGTACTTGTAAGCTCTACTTGACGAATACATAACATAGACACAAATCAAATGCAACCGAGATGGCACCTAGACAATCCCATGGTACAACTACACTCACCCAACAATAGGAGGCTTCAAGGTTTCCGGATTATAATCCCCTTGCCCTCGAAAGAGTTCAGAATAGTCAATGGTGAAGATGACTTATCTCCCACCACTTGATCTAGTATAAAATTAGAGGATTACATTAGAACCGAAACTAATGATTCACAAACATTTTTCAAGCTTATCAAAGCATTTAGACAATATCAAAATAAGGAAATTAACCTACTAACACATGGGCTTAGCTTGAACATTCAAGACTTAAAATCTTGAAATTAAACTCTAAGGATTGATGGAATCATCAAATTAACATAGGGGTCTTACTTACCAATCTAAAATCTTTCAAATGGTGTATTGAAATCAAACAAAGATCAAAGATTGGATTGAGGTGCTTGCTTGAGCTTGAGCTTGAGCTTGAAGATGACAATGGGGGTGCTTGCTTCCTACACAATCGGGTAAGTCTCTCTTTACTCTTTGTTCTTTCTTTTATTGCCCAAAGCCTTAAGGTTTCCTTAAGGTGAAGAAAACTAATTCTGATCACCCACGTATGTGGTGATTGTAATTGAAGAGGGGCTAATCGCAAGGTTAGTCCCTCAACTCTCAATTCTTTGTACTTGTACCCCCAAACTTTCAATTTCTATAATTTAGTTACTAGTATAACTTTCATTCCTTACAAAAAGATCCCACAACTTCAATTAAGCTCAATTAACTCTCATTACTTCAAAATTGGATACAAAGATTGAGCAATTACATCATTCAAGTATAAATGGTATAAAATTTTCGATCACCGGAACCTAATTTTGACTAGACCGATTTTCGGGGTGTGACAGTGAGTTTGGGTTTGCTTCGGCAAACCTAATGTGATCTCCTCGGTTTGGTGTAACAACTAGGCTGGGTCAAAGGGTTACAATAAGTATACCCACGGTAATTAAATTCTTCGATATGCTCTTACTCAATTTGCTACTCATTTCATTCAACTTGAGAAGATAACAAGGCAAAAACAAGATATGATAGAAATGTTTAATTCAAAGTTCGGTATTTTATAATTAGTTAATACAATTACTTAAACATAACAACCTTTAATGATTTTACTAGTTCCAATTTCTAAATAAGTTAAATTATATTATTGATTTTTTCATATGAAAATATTGTTTTTAGAAAAGATTTTTGGAAAAAGTCGTTGACATCATAAAAGTTTTCGAGCCCCTAGTAAAGATGTTGATGTTTGTGGATGGTGATGAAAAACCAACAATGGGCTTTATCTATGAGGTTGTTGATAGAGCTAAACAAACAATTAAGGAAAACTGTTGATATTTCGCCGAGTATGAAAGGATTATTGACAATAGATGGGATTTTATTCATTTCAACTTGTATTTAGCCTGTAAGATAAAATGTTTCTTATAATTAAGATTATTTTTTATTTTATTATTTTAAGCTTTAGAATTTAGATTATTATCATTTGAGAATATTCTTTTAAATTGTGATTAGGTTATTTTCTCAATCCTTAATTTATGTTTGGGTGGAGCATCTGAGAATGTATTAGTGGAAAAATTAGAAGGTACAAGATCAATGATTGAAATATTAGAACATTCTATTAATATTCAAATCAAAATGGTCAATCAGATTAGATTCAAGTAATATTATTTGTAACTTAGTTAAATAATTTGAAATTGAATTATTTTTCTCATTTTTACTCAATCTTTTATTTATGCAATTGTTACTATTTTGAAGTAAACATGAGACATTCGGTACTCTATAAGTACAAAAATTTTGGAATCAAATGAATCTGAGTAAATAGTTAAATATATTATTTAATTATATTGTACAATTTAATGTTAGTTTGAAATTTAAATAATATTATGCAACTGAGTGGTGGATGATATATGACACACGTACTCATGAATTACAATAATTAGCAATAAAAATGCTTAGTCAAACAACTTCTGTATCAAATTGTGAACAAAATTGAATCACATTCAGCTATATTCACACTAAGTCAAGAAACAAGTTGAAGTACAAAAATTGAGAAACTAGTGTTTACCTATTATAATTGTCACGCCCCGAAAACTGATCTAGTCGGAATTAGGTTCCGATGATTAGAAATTTTGTACCGGTTATGCTTGAATAATGTAATTGCTCGATCTTTGTAACCAATTTCGATGTAATGGGAGTTATTTCGGGCTTAATTGAAGTTGTTGAACCTTTTTGTAAAGAATGGAAGTTAGGGGTTTCATTGAAAATGCTGAATTTGGGCAAGGCGTATCGATACGGTAGGACATGTATCAATACGACCTAGCTATTTTTAACTAACTTACCCAACTTAGCCTAGCCATATCGATAAGGCCATAAGGTGTATCGATACGGGTCCCTGTTCAAATCAATTTAATGACCAAATTAAAAAGATTTGAAGTAGGGGATGACTCACCTACTTGCTTGCCACCCCTTCACATGGGATAGCTCAAAAAAATGATGATCAATTGTCAATTTCCAAAAGAATTGTAAAAAGATATGATGAGATGAAAACAATTGTTTAATCTTTCCTTTACACAAGGGAAAGCTTTTGATTGGTTTATTTGGGATGTAAGAAATAACTAGAGATTTAAAATTGATAGGAAAAGCTTTCTTCCCTTCTTTTTCCTGTTACCGAGATTAAACCCACCCTTTGCCTTAAAAGTAAGCACACACCTCCATTTTCATCTTCCTCCTCAAGCTCAAACAAGCACCTCAGCTCAATCTTTGACCTTTTCTTGATTTTGATACGTCAACTGGAAGCTTACAATTGGGTAAGTAAAACCCCCATATCAATTTGATGATTCCATCAATCCTCAGAGTTTAATTTCAAGATTTGAGTCTTGAATGTTCAAGCTAAGCCCATGTGTTAGATGGTTGTTTTGCTTATTTTGATGTTGTCTACATGCTTTGGTAAGCTTGAAAAACGTTTATGAATCATTAATTTTATTCTAATGCAATCCTCTAATTTTGAACTAGCTCAAGTGGTGGAAGACAAGTCATCTTCACCATCGACTATTCCGAACTCTTCCGAGGGCAAGGGGATTGTAATTTGGGAACCTTGAAGTCTTCGAGTACTAGGTAAGTGTAGTTGTGTCATGGGATTGGCTAGGTGCCATCCCGATTGCATTTGTTTTGTGCTTAGAAACTTGCATCTTGGTAAAAGCTCAAGTAGAGCAAATGTGTGTGGATGCTATGGTAAGTGTGGTAAGTCCTCCATATTTGAATATGTTATATGTGAACTTATGTATGATATTTGAATATGTTAAGTGTGGAACTTGATATGAACATGTTATGATATGCTATTTGGAGCCAATGATCAATTTGCAATTCGATATAGCCTAAGGGCACAAAGGTGAGTTTTATGATGATATGTGTAACCTTGGACACTTGTGGACATTGGATACAATTGACATGCCATAGGGCCATTTGACTTCACTATGTAAGGGACTGGACTACGGTCTGAGGCTACGACCTATATGTAGGGAGAAAAGGTTGGTTTGTGTAAGGGATTTCGAAGCTATGGCTCAAGGCTAAGGCCTATTTCTGATACATGTGGCGTACAGAGGAATCCACATATCCATTGGTTGTTATGTCTAAGGAGATGATATGTGTTTATAGTTTACATTTGATGCATGAAAATATGACATTTTTCTTGAGTATGATATATATATATATATGATTTATGTTACAAGTACATGCCATACAAGTATGTTACATGACATTTATGCCATGGATGAATTTATGTGTATCTATTATATCTACCTCACTAGGCTATGTAAGCCTAACATCCGTGTGTCTCATGCATTTCAGGACCTTGAAGCAATCCGAGCTTTGGTCGTGTTGTCGAAGTTGCAAGTCACTTCTGCCAATTTCATGTATGCTTACGTTTTGTTTCAAACTCCTAGTAAGGTGGCATAGGGTTATACATGCTACATTGGTCTAATTTGATATGTGTATAAGGGCCCTAAAGTGTCTAAGTGTTAAACATGGTATAGGGTGTGGTTGCAAAATGGTAAACTAGTTAATTTGAGCCTAACAACACTAAATGGTAAAAACTTAGTAAATGGACTTGAAATGCTCTAAAATTTGGCATGCTATTAGAACTATGGATCAATAACTTTTTGGTAAAATTTAATGGAATTTGGACATCGTTCAACAGGTTAATTCGAATAAAAACTAGATAAAATCTGTCATTATATGACAGGCGTATCGATACGGGTCAAGCTGTATCGATACGACCTTGCGTATTTGGACTTGGTGAAATAGAGCATACTGATAAAAAAGGGGTATATTGATATGGAATTGGGTAGTAAGTTTTGGGAGATGAATTGTATCGATACGACCTTAGGCTGTACCGAAACGGGTCAACCTTGGTCAATGCGTATCGATACAGCTTAGACGTATCGACACGGGCTTGTTACCCTTGAATCTAGAATTGAGAAATTTGGCTTAGCGTACCGATACGGTCTTAAGTGTATCGGTATGGTATTAGTTAATTATGTTAAAAGACTTAAACTACAGTTTTAAATAGTTTACAGATTGGTCACTAAACTTTAAATGCTCTAATTGGATAGATAAATGATCTCAGTTAATAACAAAATTTTACAGTCTAATAATTGATAAGTTAAATTGAAGTTTAGTAAAAAGAAATTCTAAAGAAGACCCCTAATTTGTAAAATTTGCAATTTAGTCCCTAATTTCAAAAAAGTTTAAAAATTAACCCCAAATTGAGTAAGCCACTAATAAATTAGTTCAATAAGTCGTAAAAGAGATTAATAAGACATTTTAATAAAATTTTGATTTCCAAATAAGTCTCCGGTAACACTTTCCGAGCCAATTCTCTACTAGGCCGGGAAGGGGGTGTTACAATAATATGAGGGTTAAAATGAGGCATAAAAAAAGAACGAGCATTGATGATATAAACGTTATTTACGATCCTATCAGCCTTGATCATATCTTTGAAGATGTTGATCCACTATAAGAATGGCTTCAAGAGAAAGAGAATCCATTGTTAGATTGAAAATTGTAGGCGTGTTGTCTGTAGATACCTTAGATGATGAAATGAATGTTGATGATCGATCTCAAAAACAAAATTTATTTCATTCAAGTTCTACTACAATGCCAAGTCAGAGTGGTGATGGACCTGATGGTAGTGGTTTAAGTGCAATTGATGACGATGATGGACATAATGGTGGTGAAAGTGAAATTAGGTCTTTTAGCCGGTATGGAGAAGAATGTGAGGTTGGTACTACTAGTGGATATTTCTGTGATAGGTCAAAATTCGATGAAAATATGTATGCTACACCTAGTAGAGATAGACGTGAACTCAGAGTTCGATTAAGAAAAAAAGAAAAAGGGACCAAAAAGCATACTACTGAAAGGTTTTTTTTCAACATGAGATCGACTTCTAATAATCCTGGGTATAGTGGTTCATATACTAGAACTCGTAATTTTCATCTACCGAGACAATATTCATATTTCCAACCTTCACATGGTTATTATCCATCATTTTCTAATTATGGTGTGCCATATCTGCCTTAAATGTACTCTCTACCACCAATGTATCACCCACCTCCACCTCACATGTATCATCTCCTCAAATATATCTTCAATATCAATTATTTGAAAATCAAGGTGAAATGTTATTTTTTTATATATATTTTTGGACAAAGTCTACAAAGGTCAAGTCAAGATTGTTCTCAAAGCGAAGGTGAAGGATCTGATCTTCCTCGTTATTCTACTAATTTGTGAAACTACCACTACCCAGTTTTAAGGTATGTTTTGCCTACCAGAAGAATCTATTCATATATATGCCATTTAGTTGGCTAACCTTTTTTGAATTTTAATTTACTTTGTTTAATTGGTTTCAAATTAAAAGAGAGATATCCATAATGAAGATTATTAAACATCCTAATATAATTAGGTTGCATGAGGTATGTGTTGCTTTAATTAATGTACATCATACTTTTATGTTCTTGCTTACATTGTTGATGTATATCTTGACATTTTTTTTGAAATTTAGGTATTGGCCGGAATGATAAATATATATATTATTTTTGAGTTTTGTCAGTGGAGGAGAACTCTTTGATAAAATTGTAAGGAATCTCCCATTTCACAATTATAGCAGATATTGTTTAATCCATTTTTTTGAGTTTTTCCTATGTTAATAGTCTTTTTTTTCTTTAAATAATAATGTATCATTCACAATGTCATCGTTAATTAATTAATTCTCCTATCCTATTCACTAGGTTTTTAAAGTTTTCTATATGGTTAAACTATATTATATATGTCACTTTTGTTTACAAAGCACTCTAAAAATTATTAAAAATAACTTTTTATAATTATAATTATTATGTTTTATAATAAATTGCGTAAATTTTAAAAAAAAAATTCGACTGCGACACCCGCAGTGACTGTAATACCACCTGCTTTGTCCGCAACCGCGATAACCGCGACGCGATCGAAAACATGACTGCGAATAATAATTAAATCCCCGCTTGAGAGAAGATGTCTATTCAAATATTAATTTAGGAGAAAAATTTCTTTACGTGTCAATTTGGGAGAATGTGCACCAAATTTATATTTAATCCTTTTGATTATGAAAATGTATTGAATACGACAATATACATCTCATCTTTCTTCTTACTTGATGCCTGTGAAAGACCTTCGGATGCTATTCATATATTTATGCTGAAAATTGTGTTCGAACACATGTTTTGAAAAAAAAAGAGAGCAAAATATAGAATCAAATTGTATATGATGACCATTTCCCTCAAAATTCAACCAGACAATTTCTGCAACATCACCATGCATTTTCCATAAAACAAACAAAAATTCAACAGGAAAAACACCATTAAAATTCCCCACACTTGCAAACAACAATCCTCTCATTCAAACAAGTTGTACCTCCCCAATCTTCCTTACTTTCTGATCACTGCATTTAAGGAATCTACATTCACACTGAGGGCTGTTTTCAAATTTATCCATAGGAAAACCAGCACCGGCAACCCCCACCGAGAATTCAAGCTCATCCCCTCTCCTCAACACTTCAACAACATTCACCCAGAAAAACAGAAACTTCACACTGATACCTTCCAGTCTTGCAAGCCTGCCCTTGGAAATATACCCATCGATGCTGTTCTTATATCTCAACTTGTAAGCCCCTTGAAGAGTGAAGGTACAAGTACCGTTCAAGAAAGCCGAGAATCTCCCTGATAAAGGGTCGAGATCGTAGCCAGTGACGCCGGCTGGGAGAAGACCACTGGGGAAGTTGAAGTCCTTGAGGATTTCATAGGCTGTTGGATTATTGTCTTGGGAGGAGATTGTTTCCGAGACAGATGATTGGAACGTAAGGAGGAAAAAGAAGAGAAATTTCGGCAAGAAAGAACCCATTTTCTCAGCTTCTCTTTTACTTCCCTTTCTCTTTTACTCTTCTTGTTTGTTGATGTTCAATATGTGTCCGCATATATAGATATCTTGCAATCCAAGCCATGGGGTCAGCAAAACTGTATTTAAAGACATGTAGACAAGGAGGAAATTGTGCAAGTGTTTCCTTCATCCGCAAGATACTAATAGTACAGTATTGAAGAGTATGTTGTGGACTGATCAGCTAAGTTTTGTTTTGGAGTTTTTGGTGGGTTTTGGTTCCGGATGATTTGGGGTTATGCTTGATTTTGAGCTTTCAATGGTTTGTACCATCATTTCATCATACAAAGACATTGCAAGAAGTTGCACCTTATTTGTTTTTTTTGCTGGGTGAATTGGCTATAGAAAAGGATAGCAAATAACGGGAATCTACCTGACATTACTTATCTGCAATAGATATTCACTCCCCCCTTGCTCTTTCCCCTGTTCAATTGTAGAAAGCAAAACCCGTAAAAAGTGTTTTGTGTCTTCTTCTGATGCTAGTTCCAAGTTTGTCTGAAAGAGTGGAAGGAGAGTTGATGGATTATTCCACCGCATCCTCATCCCGCTGCCACCACCCTTCCTCGACATCTCTGGTTCTGTCTTAACAAGGCATCTGAGCTGCTTCCAACAATATGTACCGCACCATCATCAGCATCAGTGTGGATTACAGTGTGCAGGCTGATTTCTGTTTCTATCACCCACTCTTGATTTGCTGCAACGCCTCGGAATTCAGGTTTCCCCAAGTCTACCAATTTAGGCCAATTAACAACCAACACAAGTCTCTCAGTCAAGATAACATATTTACCAGGTTTTTTGAGTGCTTTGGATATGACATAGATCTCATCCTTGAGCTTACCATCATCAGCTTCCCTAAGCACCGATATTCCAACAGATTCTTCCCAAGAGTAAGGCCTCAAAGGAAGTTCCCTGCTTAGAGGCCTTGGCAAACGAACTCTACAACGTATATGGTATAATCTGCTTCTGTTTCTAATACTCTGCAGTTTTTCCAGTAACCTCAAGTATACTAGCAGCCGGTCTTCCCAATAGTCCTGTTACTCCCAAAGTTATCCCTGAGAGGATAATGTTTAATAAATATAGATTTGTACTTGTAATATTCATTAACGTGCTATATTTTTGCTTAGCATGTGCTCAGTACTAATTGCTGAACTATGAGCAGTAAATAATATATTGGAACTCCTTTATAATTTGGATTACGAACAAAAAACTTCTTTTCGGTACCCTTTTCTATACCTACACTAAAAAAATAAATTCTATAGCCTAACCCTAAATTTTAAATCATAGATCTTAAACCCTAAAAATACACTATACCTAATTCTCTAAACTCTAACGCAAAACTTAATTTTTTAGTGTGGGCACAAATAAAAGCACCAAAAAGAGACAAAATATTTTCATTCTTGGATTACAAGCAATTAAAGCTGAAAACGAATAGCATTAAAGTTGTAAAGATTATTAATCAGAAATCAAGCGTTCTAAGGGGAAGTTCGTTGTAGGCTCGATAAAGCAGACGTTGCAGCAGTAGTACACGACTTCAAGATATGAATAATTTAAACATTATATTAAAACTCAGTATATTCTATTTTATGGATAAAGAGATATTGAAATAACTCAAATATTGTAAAATAATATATTGTGCAAAGATTTTTTCCCCATCAATATATGATATATAATAAATATTTGTTACCCTTAGGTATAAAGTTATTCAGAATTCATAAAGTTGGTGGCGGCCAGAAGAAACTGCCAACGTTCCCCCATTGATAAGGAACCTTCCCATGCCATCTTTTTCTTTCTTCTTTTCATGCAAGTTGAACTCATAAATAAATAAATAAATAACCAGAAGAATAAAATTTCCATATATTAAAATTCAAGACAAACTAGTACATTACGGAAAATATTATTTAAAGGAATAATAATTGATTTGGTAGATACTATATCATTGTGTTCCCTAATAGGAATGTCAATTGGGCGGGGTGGACACGAAATGTGCTCTTTCTACAACAATCCCCGCAAAAACAAAAATATATTTATTTTCGTTCCGAGACCCAGTGAGGGTATAAAATTCAAAACCATCCTTTCATTGCAACTTACAAGACTAAAACCAACCTTGCTCCTTCATGGGCGTCCTTGGACTCACCTAATCTACACTATACTCACTCTATAACCTACTTCATACAATATATTTACAAGTATTAGTTAAATAAATATAAACCAATTTTTATGAAAAAATGTATGATATACTTGTCCTAGGGACTCCCACCACATGTGTGACATTATTTCAATTGTCACCATTTAATAATAATAATAATAAGTCATTGCGACCTTTTAATTGGTAAATTAAAATATAACTTCAACATGAGCTCAAAAAATTCAATAAATAAAGTGAAAAACTGTAAGAGTTGGGCAATAGTGAGTAATTTTAAGGTTTCATGTAAAAGAAATAAAGTGACAAACTGAATAAATTAGGCCTCAAAGTCTATTAGAAGTTGGATGGACTTATGTGTATTTTTAAATATATTTAATATGTATATTGAATGGGTAAAAATGATGTGGGGCGGACGGGATTGGTAAGAATGAGGATGGAACTGGTTCAAGATTATAGCCACGCCGGATCTACCACCCACAGCGGATCTAATTCTTTTGCCCTCATCTCCAAGTCACTACTCGCAATACGAAGTGAAGCTGATTTTCTTGAAACCCTCCCCAATGATATATTTACCCCCTAAGAACATTAAAAAGTCACGCATGACATCATTTCAAATTATACATCTCATTTTTGACGAAATAAAAACATCTTTTTCTTTTTAAATTCACATACGATATCATAAAATGTTGTTACACGTTATTTTTTTTATAAAAATTCTGAAATTAAATATTTAGTTTTGATGGACATTTTTTAGAAGAGTTTTGATCGACACTTGATGTCCACCATCTGTCCTTTATTTTGAGAATAGATTAAATATTTAATTTTAATTCATGTATAATGTTAAAAATAAAATATGAAAGATGTCGCGTATCATTGGTTTGAGGTGTAATATATATATATGAAATTTAAATATTTATTTTGGTTGTCACGAGACATAATTAGATATTGTTTAAATTGAGAACAAAAAAATTTGGATTAAAATGTGATGTCTTATAATAATGTCACATAACATTTAGTTAACATATCATATTAATAGATAGAGTAAATTTCAAGCATTAAAATTTGATGGCTTAATTGCATTTTAAGTTATTGATAGTTCTGAAACTATTGTAATTAGGTCGTTGTCCCTCTCAAAATTTTATAATTAAGTCTTTGCCCCTCTCAAAATTTCTTATTTAATTATTTTTTAGGATCTTGTTAGTTTTAAAATTAACGAGATTAAGTCTTGACTCCCAATATTTTAGTTTAACTCCTTTTTAAGACCTTACTCATTTTAAAATAAGCAACTTGCCCCCTCAAAAGTGAACACTGACTCCGTCCATGAAAATAAATATTTTAAATAGTATCTAAAACAAATATTCGATTTTGATATAACAAAGATTTTTAAGGACCAATTTGTAAAATTGGATAAATTTTTAAGTACTCAAAAATTCTCACAATTGACAAGGATTCGAACTTAAAATTGTTTCTAAGTAAAAAAACTAAAACCCCAAATATTTTCTAAGTATTTTTGTACTCAAATAGCCAAATTTGGTCTAGGCGTATCGATACACACATGGCCGCATCGATACGGATTTTAGCTACTGGGAAATGTTTTATACTTAATGGCTATTGGGTACCGATACGCATATAGTCGTATCAGTACGCAATTCAACCTGGGAACAAATTTTTCTTTGAGTATCAGTACGACTTTATGCGTACCGATACGGGGTGTTTAGATTTTCCAAATCTTTTGCATTTAATATTCGACCGTTGCCTTGTCAGTTTATTGGAAACATAACTTTGAAAATCAGTTATAGCGTACTGATACCCATATAGGCATATCGATATGAGTCTTGTTTCTCAAGTTATTAGAATTCCAGTGAGCAATGCCAGTACCGATACGATACAGACCCTACTGGTACGCCTTTGTAAAATACATTATTCGTATCGATATTTCCTCCCGCGAATCAATACCCCTTTGTACAATGACTCTTTATTCTCTTGGCAGGTACCGATACGACAGCCCGTATACCGATATCCAAGGTTGGCAGATGTAATACCCTAATTTTGTCCGGGGTTGTTGTATTAGGTTAATTCGATATAAATAAAATAAAAAATAAAGATAAAAGCAAAAAAAAAGATACAATAAAACAGTCCAAAATGTCCAAAAATTGTTCCTAATGTCCATTTTACATATAGATGCTCATTTTCATCTTAAAGCCTGTTTACACTCAAAGCCCAATCTATTTACAATTCATTATAGCTCATTTGAAACCCATTTATATCAGATCTCAAGCCAAACAAACACACATGGCCCATTTGTGTTTCTTTTTCCTGCCCAGCAGTGCCACGTGTCGAGCTGAGATTGGCCAGCAAGTCATTCACTGGGATTAATCTCCAGCTGTCATCACTCATTTGACCGACTATAAATAACTGAAGAGAGAGAAAAAAGATAATAATGAATCAATCATTACATCATTAATCATCTGGTAATAATTGAAGAGAGAAGAGAGAGGAAAAAACGAAGAGGCTACCTAGAATTCGAACCGCTACCGCAGGAGACCGTAGAAGACCACCGGAAGCTCGCCGGAGTTGAAAGCACGCATCAAGAGGTATATTTTTACCTCTATTTTGCTTTTCCTGCAATAAAACAAGCATAAGTTCCAGATTCAACCACAAACGCACAAAAACAATGTCTAAAACCCTAGAAAGCCAAATGACAGTGATCTAAAACCTAAAACCTAAATTTAAAACAAAAAGTAAATCTAAAGTTTTAAGAGAGCTTCGAATGCTGATCTCGAGTGTTGAGCCCCTTCAAGCGTCGCTGGAGTTGAGGCTGGAGTCGAAAGAGTAGGATTTCACGACGGAGTAGAAAATGGATTTTTGGTTTCAGGTAGGTAGTTTAGGACGGGGAAGAAGGGTGATTTAGTTGAATTAGGCTCTAGAATAGGGTTTAGGATGGAAAAAAGAGCTTTTTGGTAGATTTTAGGGTTTTGGATGGTGGCTGGAAATCGCTCCGGTGGCGGAGCACGGCGGTCACAGAAAAAATAGGGGTGACCAAAAGTTGCACAGGCAATTGGTGAAGGGTTGAAGACGACCAAAGACGACGGATGGTGGTGGTCGGCGTCGCCTTCAGCGGCCGGGAAACAGGTCGAGGATTATCAAGCACGATGGTTAAGGATTGAAGAGGGAGTTATGAAGAACACGAGATGATTTTTTAAAGGGTTTTAGGGTTTTGATCCGAAATAAACATAAAAATGGTGAGTTTAGGTGTTTGTTGTGGATTAAACGAGGAAAAAATGAAAAACTGTTGATGGTTTTGTGATGAACAAGGGGGTTTAGATCCAAATAGGACTTGGTTTCTGGGTTAGAGGTGTTATATATAAGAGGTTTTTGGGTGTTATAAAGGATAAAAATCCAAAAAATGGGGAAAAAAGAAAAATGAACGGCTGCGAGGGTTCTTATATAGGTCGAGGTTCGGGCCTCAGAGCCCGCGAACCCCCATAGTGGCCCGCAACTTACTTTCTCGGGCTTGTACTACAAACCTCCAGTTTTGCAATTCATTCAATTTTGTCCTAATTCTTTGTAATTTGGAAACTTTTCTTTAATAATAGTTCAATTTAGTCCCTAATGCTTTGTAATTTGATCTTATAGTTTATAATTCAGTTCAATTTAACCCTGATTTCCTAATGTTTATTCATTTAATTTATTACTATGCTTTGTTTAATTTATATTGTATGCTTGCATTTGATTTAAAACATGTATGTAGTATATTTGCGTAAGTGATTTAAAGCATGAATCTTAGAATTAAGTAGAGCTTGACACTTAGGTTCTTTACTAAATTGACTAAGAGAGATAACTTTAGAAAATAAATGAATATCAAATGAAAACTTTAAAGTTCTAATTTGGTTAGTGTCTCATTGTAATGAGATGTTAATCAAGGGAGTTTTTTTAGTTAAATGTTTGATATCTCGTTTCAACTTAGAATTTGAAATTACACAGTTATTTAATTTTAAAATTAAATTAGGGTTAGGGTTAAATAATTAGAATCATTAATTACTAGGAATATTATCAAATTAGGGTTTAATATGGATAGTGCCCAATTATTTGGGTGTTGTCACATAAACCCTAAATTTAGTAATATTTATAAATTCTTTAATTAATAAAATTAATTAGAGCCTTAATTAGATTTGAACTTAAAATTAACAAGAAAATAATTTGTCATGCAAACCTTTTATGTTGAGGTATACTTTTTGAGTATGGACTGAAATGCCCTAAAGCAACTGGGTGTCTATAATTCCATACTCGATAAAATATATTTTCTTATAAAAGGATATCCCTATTCGAAATTTTAATTCAAATAATCATTATGGTTAAATCAAACTCAAATTGTTACTCGAAATGCCAATATGCCACATAAAATTAAAAGGTACCAATAACAGGCGTTCGTGGGGGTGCTAATCCTTCCCCGCACGTAACCGACTCCCGAACCCATTTCTTTAAGAAACGAATCTCTAGTTTGTTTTTTAGTGTCCGGTCTACCTCGAAGTGATCGACGGTGACTCCAAATGACTTTCAAAAAATCAAAATTTAAAAGGCAAAACCCTAATTTTCAAAACCCTAATTACTGGGCTACTTTCCACACTTCAGTTTTAAAAATGGTCGCGACAGCTTGGCGACTCCGCTGGGGACTTTATTTTTTAAAATAAGATCGAGGGTCAGGCCTAGTTAATTTTATGTGGCATTTTGGCATTTAACATAGTAATTTGAATTTAATTTTTCCATAAATGATTGGATGAATTATCAGAAAGAATAGGGATAGTTTTTGTGTATGATATGAACTGGTATTCATGCATAAGCTCTCGACCCGAACTCTTCACCCTTAAAGGGGGAGAAAGACATTATCCGACGTGATGCTCTCTAGCTCCGAGTTCGAATTTTTGTCTTCTTCAGCATTACTAACCTTGTGCGTCGTGGGGCCCACGCCTCCATTACAAGGGACCTATGCTACCAAATCGATGTCTTGCTGTCAAAGTAGACAACAATGACAGTTTGGGAACTCAGAGTCTAGAACAAGCACCACATGCTGTTTTAGAAACCCACCCCGCTAGAGCCAAACATGGATCTAGGTTAGGTGCTGCCAGTTTAAATACATTTCCCTGGTTATTTTCTCTGCCAATATTAAATGTCTGTTTTTGTGTTAATATTTTTATTAACTTGTTTTCAATATTAATTACCGTACCGATACAAGTTTTTTGTTTTTGTTTTGTTTTTGTTTTATTTTGTTTTTGTCTTTCTGATTAAATCACATCATGCTGCATTATTTGACATCGGTCTAGGAGTTAGTTTAAGCAAAAAGTATTCAATATGGCAGAAGGGTCTAAGAAATTAGGAGAAGATAATACTTCAGTTTGGGCGTGGTCATAATAGATTCAACATGAGAAAGGGGATAGTATGTGCAAATATGGTGTTTTAGTAATGAAAAACAGGGTAATGATAACACCAATTAGAATGCTTGTTTGCCAGAAGTTAGGGAAATATGGGAACACTTGGGGTAGAGAAACGAGAGAGTTGTTTTAGAGAGAGTTTAGGGATATCGCTTTGTTGTTATATACTCCGATAGATCAAGGTCTTCTTAGAGAAATGGCCCAATTCTGGAATCCATCTTATAATTGCTTTACCTTTGGACAAGTAGATTTGACACTGACACTTGAAGAGTATGAGGCCTTACTACATTGCCCCAGGGTGAGGAGCGACATGGTTTATACAAGGCCAAACAATAATTTGGGATTTATAAAGAAGTTAGGAATGATCACCGCGAAAACTAAAGAATGGTTGGAAATGAAGATAGCCAATAGTGACAACACTGATCAGAACGAGGACAAACAACATCTAAATTTGAGGGTTTTGAAAGAATTAATTCTGACAGGAGATGAGTCTGGTAGGATGCGAAGTTTATATGCTTTGTGCATATACGAGTTAGTATTGTTCCCTAGAACTCTTGAGCACATAGATCCATCTACGGTGGGACTATTTGAAAGGTTAGTGAAGGGGGTGAAGCCAGTGCCAGCTATCCTAACTGAAACATATAGATCATTGACTGCATGCAAGAAATCTGGGAAAGGAAAATTTTGGGGTTGCGCCCAACTACTTGAGATATGGTTTCGAGGACATAAATGGTGTAATCACTAATTTTGTCTGGGGAAGACTCGTTTCTTCTCTGTTGTTATAATAATGGGCTTATATGCTATATAAGTATACATATTGGACTTTATTTTATCCTTTATTAAAACTTTTAAAACCCTAAAAATTAGTTAACTATCAGTACCTTTTAATTAAGCTTTATATATGGTTATCATGTTATTATCCAATTGAAAAACCTAAATATTACTAAGTATATTATATGGTTTTATTGTTATTATATATGTTTTGTTTATATCATATTACCACTATTATGTACGTGTCTATTATATGTATGTGTTGTTTGCATGTATTCATGTGTTTATTAATATCTATTATAGATGTGAATATGTGTAAATATTCCAAGGATTATCTTGTTATTAAATATATATGTCCTTATGTAATGTGTGTTTGTAATATGTAATATGTACTATTGTGTTTGTTTATATGTGTATGCATATTATATATGTTATATTATTAGTACTATCATTATTATTGTTATTGCTTACATGTTTGTTGTTATGGTTATATTATTATTGTTATTAGATAATTACTATTGCTTGTTATTATTATTATTATTATTATTATTATTTAAATACAAGCCCATGTATGAAAATGAATCAGAAATAAAAAATTATCCCAAGTTCATTAAACCCAAAAATATTATAAAGGTATAACAAATAAATATAAAAGGCCCAAGTTTATAAGTAAGAGTCCATTTACAAAAAACAAAAGCAAAAACCTATTATCAGGCTAAATAGGCCCATTAACCTAGCCCTAATTTGATTACATCACAAAAAACCCTAATGCTCTTCTATTGTTTTTGCGCAGTCGAATTTGGACCGTCAAATCAAGGGTTGTTGATCAAACGGTCCAGATCAAATAGAGAGCCTTCATCTCCCCCCGTGTGCCACATGTCACAATCTGGCACTGCCACGTCGGCTGTCATATACCATCTGGGCCGTCCATCCCAGATGAAATCTCAGCCGTTAGATCAGATCAGATCCAACGGCCTAGATTGAACCCGACCGTTCAACTCCCGTGCGTGCAGGCCACGCTCCGACCGTTCAGCTCCCCCATGCACCACACGCGTGACTGTTCAGATCGCTCGTGCCTGTCCAACTTCTCCACACGCCCTTGCAACAACGGTAAGACCAGTCGCCCAACTGCCGGTGAGCATGCCACTCTTCATCATTCCGTCCGCCTCCAACTACATGCATGTAAAAAGCAAAAGCAAAAGTAATAAGCCCAAAATGGCAAAACAGAGGAAAAGTAACCAAAGATAACCAACGCAATGTCAACCAAAGCAAGTTATTAGAAGCATTCGATTAAGATTTTGACCATGCATGTATTCAGTCCATGTAATCGT
This sequence comes from Hibiscus mutabilis, assembly GCA_019671005.1. Classification (NCBI taxonomy): domain Eukaryota; kingdom Viridiplantae; phylum Streptophyta; class Magnoliopsida; order Malvales; family Malvaceae; genus Hibiscus; species Hibiscus mutabilis. The sequence continues at coordinate 29,724,499 of CM033715.1, forward strand.
CTATATAACCAAAAAGCCAAAAAGAATTGTAGGGGATCTTGGATATTTGGATTTCGGAAGAGCAATAAAGAACAACAAAATTTCAGAGGTAACATTCCTTTTCTTCTATTTTTCGAGATACAAAAACATAGATCTAGGGTTTTAACGCTTTTACCTTTGGTGTTGGCTCTCTTTCCTATGTTGGTTGCCTTCCTCACCGATGATAAGCCATCCGGTCTCCGCAAGGCCGTGAGTGGTAAACTGGTGGAGGAGGAGGGCAAGCAAAAAGGGGGTTATTACTTCGTTTTTAAGAAAAATTTGGTTTTAGGTTGATTTTGGAAGACCTAAGCTTAAATCTAGATTTAGATTTGGTTTCGGAGGGGAAAGAAGTTTTTTGAGGGGGTATTTCAAGTTCACCGGCCATCGGCGAGCGGCGGCCGATACGGCGGAGCATCACCGGAAGTTGAGGATGGGGCGGCATTTATCAGAGGAGTGGGAGGAGAACAGAGCATAGTTGGCTTAGTATAAAGGAAAATGAGAAATATTTCCCAATTTAGTTAAATTTTAGGTTATATACCAGCTTCCATCTTTTAAAAAAGGGGAAATTGCGTAATAAACCCTCTGCCCCACTCTAATCACAACCTTGGTCCTTCCGCGTTTTAAAATAACCCCCGTGGCCCTTAGACTTTTAAAATGTTTTATAATTTCATCTGGGTCTTAATTTCTTTAAGTTTCGACATTGTTTTTTTTGTTTTCTTTAATTTCAGTCCTGTTTTATGTTTATATATGTTATATTGTGGCCTTTAATATATGCATGTTATATTAGCATAATATCTGTTAACATTCGCTTATGTGTAGTATAATGTATAGTTTTTATATAATATTTGATTTACATAATACACTTTTTATATACGGTTTATATAATATATGATTTATATGTAAAATATGTTTTTATGCATAATGTGATATGCACGCACATATATATGTAATATGATGTTCTATGCAATATATAGTTTTTACATATAATGCAGTCTATGTATGACATGGTTTTTATAACATATAATATATGTAATATAAGGTTTTTATATAGTATATAATTTGACATATAATATATAGTTTTTTATATATACTACATAACATATAGTTTTATGTATATGTATAATAAATATGTAGTCCTTATGAAGTATATAATATATATAAGTTTTATAAAGTATAGTACAGTTTTTTAAAGTGTTTAATATGTAGTTTTTTTTATATATAATATATAGTTTACGTGATATATATATACATGGTATTACAATATAATTTCTTTTTATTGTTCATCTTTATTATCTATACCTTGTGCCTTAATGCTTTATCATGTTGTTTTGCATTCGGGATATAATTTGTTATGCGGTGTCCTTTATTCGGGAATGAACGAGGCCAGTACCAGTCATAGTGGTGGGGGTTTGGACGTTCCTTCTTGAATATTAGCGCACGTAAAATATACTCGTCTGTATAACCAAATTTCAATTTTACTTGTCACTTTAAATTCCCAAAATCCAATATTAAATAAGTGGTAAAATTTTTTGTACCAATTTTGGGCATTGTGGGGGTGCTAACCCTTCCCCACACGTAACCGACTCCCGAACCCAAAAATCTATGGTTTGTTTTCTGGTGTCCGGTCTACCTTACCTAAGTGACCGGTGACGACTCCCAGTTTTATTTCGAGAGCGCGTTTTTAAAAAAAAATATCCCCTTTTAATTAAATGTTTTCAATAAAAATGGAAAACCCCGAACCTCTTTGAATTTCAAAAACGTCGCTACAGATGGGATATGCCATACAGAGCGCTCAGGTATCTCACCACTTATTCACCAATAGAAGAACATTTGGCTAGCTGTCTGATAGAGAAAAAGAGCGAAGAACAGTGGAAAGAGCACTTTAAGGAAATGAAGGATGTTGATATCGTTTGGAAGGCACCATGGTTGGGTAAGGGAACATCTTTCTTATATCGATGTGGAGATATGGATTGGGTCCCACTACCAAGAATTTGGGGAGGGACCTCTTACTGCCTTTTATTCGTGTCAAGACAATTTTCTTCGAGGCAATTCATCCCAGCTACTGCAAGTATGGCCCAATTTGAATATCTGCACAAAACCAATGACTACAAAGCGAAGGTAATTCAAACTGCGAAGTCGTGGTAAGAACCAAGAAGAGTACAACCATATCAGGGATTCGAGGTAATGCTGAGATACGAAGAATGGAGAGCTCAAAGGGTAAATGATAATTTGCCTCGAAAGGGAAAGTAGGACATAGGATCATATACTTCGTTTGATAGGAGTGCACCATCCGCACTGAAAAAATTGCAACATGACTATGAGCTGGATTTGCAGAAATATGAGAAGGGAATTAGTGACCTCAATAACGAGCTGACAATGACAAAATTACAAGTAAATGTTTACGAATGTAAATAAAAAGAGTTATTAGAAGAGAACAAGAAGATTAATCAAGCTTTGAAATATTTGCAGGAGATTCATGACAGTTAAAAAGCAAAACAAAAGGATGGGATAAGAAAAACAATCAAAGACTTATCAAAACAAATGGATGATATGACCAAGGAGAAGAACGACTATAAGAAGATATATGAAAGGAAATCTAAGGAGCTGAAGGAATCCAACAGCAAATTAAAAAAGAAGATAGAAGAGGAACAAGCACGAAATTTTGAACTAACGACTCAAGTATCACAATTAGAGCAGATGATCACAAAATACTACAATGAGGACAAGATCGGGATGGAGCAAGAAAATGAGGGAGCACAGAAGAAGATATCAGAGTTGGAAAATGCAGTGCAAGGCTTGAAGAAGAAACTTGCAGCCTACGAGGGATCACTATACCAAGAAAGCGGAGCGTGGAAGGATAAATACAAAAAGGCACAGAGCACTGTCCGTCGACAAAATGATGAGCTGGTAAACTTCAAGGACAGGTCCGGGGTGTTGCTTCATATGTGCAAATATTGTCGAGGCAAGCAACGAGTCTACTGGAGCAAGAGGATATCGAGTTGGAGTATGGAGAAGTTATTACCCGTTTGCTTCACGAATTAGTCAATCTAGGAGTTAGAGCTAGTAGTTTTATGTAAAAGAAATTATCTTTTCTTGTATTTGAACCTTTCAATCAATGAATGTTTCTTAAAATCTAGTTCCTAGATCCGATGTCTTTTGCATTCATGCATCCATTTATTTAAATATGGCATTACATTTTGCATTTTTTAATACAAATAGTTTTTTGTGATAATTTGGTTTACAACTGCAACCATTTTGCATTCATACGGAACTCGTCTGCGCTTAAAGTCAATGGCTGTAGAGGACAGGCTTACAAGTTTGGAAAATGATCACACGGAAATGCAAAACCATTTTGATAGGATTGAGCAATCTATGAACGATCAGTTCGCTCAGGCCCATATAGAGATAATCAATCAGCTCATCGCTGTGTTAGGGCCAAAAGAGTTAGGGAAAGCTAAAATACACGAGGATGCTTTTAATGACGAGAATGATCATGCTAAAATGACGTGTCATATCAGGGTACAGCCAAAGGGACCCCCTCATGCGAAAAAAGGTCCAAATTAATCTGACAGGAGCTACACCAGTCAACCAATACACGTCGGGGCTAATTTTGGAAGCGGAGAGGAATTTCCTAATCTAAACACTCTGAATAAGATAGAAAAGATCCGTGCGGAGATTGAACTGAAGTACGAGGAATGCTGCAAGGCTTTAGAGGATCGCTTGTTGGAGATGCAGCGAGTAAATGAGACATGGGGTGCAGTGGAAATGAGCTTAGTATTTGATCTGATTCTTCCTCCAAAGTTTAAGATTCCTGAATTTGAGAAGTACGGTGAGACTACCTGTTTGAGGGCTCATCTTATAATGTACTATCAGAAAATGGCTACACATTTGAAAGATGAAAAGTTGCTAATACATTATTTTTAGGACAGTGAGACCGGTTTAGCAGCACAATGGTATACACAGTTGAGTTGCGCAAATATTCGGTCATGGAAGGATCTTTCTAGAGCTTTTGCTAAACACTATAAACATGTGATGGAGATGGTCCTCAATTGTGTTATGTTGTCAGGATTGGAACAAAAGAGTAATGAGACGCTCTGACAGTATGTTCAGAGATGGAGGGACATTTCAGTGCAAGTGCAACTTCTGTTGCTGGAAAGTGAGGTTACTCACATGTTTGTGCAGACATTAAGAGGTCCATTGTTTGATGGATTGATCAATAATGCAACTCAGAATTTTGCTGATATAGTAATGATAGGAGAGCTAATTGAAGTAGCTATCAAAAGTGGCAGGATTGAGAGTGGGGAAAGCTCCTGTAAGAACTTTAAAAGAAAAGATAGCGAGGTAAACAATACCAGTGCACACGAGACCCCAAAGAATGTAACTATTACTTCGCCTAGTTCTGCGTCAAGAGGTTCCCAAAACTCAAACAAGAAAGATTCCTGTAGTCCTAAGAATGATAGGATCAACTTTACACCGATACCAAAGTCATATGCTGAGTTATACCCACAGTTATATGAAGCAGATCTAGTGAGGCCATATCATTTAACCCCTATGCAGGTTCCTTATCCCTCATGGTACAAACCTGATGCCCATTGTGAGTTCCATGCAAAAATACCGGGGCATACAATTGAGACCTGTACGACATTTAAAATGGTGGTTCAGAATCTGATCAACAATGAGATTTTGAAATTTGATGAGCCTAATGTTGCAGCAAATCCATTGCCGAATTACGGTGGGTGAGGGGTGAATGTTATCGAGGAAGAGGATGAAGCAAAAAGACTGAAAATAGATGTATCAAAAATCAGATCTCCATTAAAGTGGGTATTCAAACAGTTATACAATGCTGGGATGATTGAAATAGGCATAATAATTGAGAAAGAAGTACAGTCTGATGTATTGTAAATATCATCAAGAACACAACCATGAAATTCAACATTGCTCAGAGTTTAGAAGTCTAATAGAAAAGATGGTGGACAACAAGGAAGTAGAGTTCGTTGATAAGGTCGGGGAGAGGAAAGAAGTGGATGTATGCACCTCTGAGTCTTCTGGAGTCAAATAAGGAATCCATAAGCCCTTGGTTGTTTTTATCAGGCCCAAGGTTGGAAACCCGTCTGATGTAAAAGCCAACAGTGACTTCTAATATTGTAATTACAAACCTCCCACGCCATTTACTTTCAAAAGCACTCATAAAGTTCCATAGAACTATGTGGCCAATATAGCTACACCGGAGGAAGCCAAAACATCAGAGGAAATAAAATTGCCAGTTGAGATGAACTCAGTACCAGAAGAGAAGAAGGAAGAGCAGCCTAGTACAGAAATAATAAATAAAGTGGGACACTTTACACGTAGTGGTAGATGCTATTCTCCCGAGACACCAAGGGAAACAAAGAAGACAAAAAGGAATGTCGTGGTAGCCCCTGAGAAAATTTTTGGGGAAGAACCCACTCCCAAAATAAATGAGCCAATAACTAAGGAACATGCTCAAGAGTTTTTGAAATTTATGAGACATAGTGAATATAGCATTGTCGAGCAGTTGAAGAAACAACAAGCTAGGATTTCTATCTTGGAGCTGCTGCTAAATTCTGAAGGGCACCAAAATGCCTTAATGAATGTGCTCAATTAGATGTTTATGCCAAATGAAATATCTATGCACAAGCTAGACAGGATAGCAAATCATAGTACTGCTGACAATTACATAACATTTACTGATGATAAAATACCTGATGGAGGAATGGGATCCGTGAAAGCCTTAAACATCACCACACATTGGAAGGGCTATGTCCTGCCAGGGGTATTAATTGACAATGGGTCGGCACTAAATGTCCTGTCGATGGTTACCCTGCAAAGGCTGCCAGTCGATGATTCACATATGAAAACATATAAGAATACTGTAGGAGCTTTTGACGGTACAACAAGGGATGTTCTCAGAAAGATTGAGGTACGCTACTCATTGGGCCCACAGTTTATAACATAGAGTTCGTGGTAATGGATATCAAATTGACATACAACTGTTTTCTTAGAAGGCCCAGGATCTATTCTGCAGGGGCAATACCATCCTCCCTACACCAGAAGCTTAAATTTGTGATAGAAGGGAAATTAGTCAGTGTGGGAGCTGCGGAGGACATTATTGCTTTAGTGTCTATTGACGCGTCGTATATTGAGACGAATGAGAATGCCATGGAATGCTCGTTCAGAGCTTTGGAGTTCATTAACGCAACATTCATAGCTGAAGGGAAGCCAATACTACGACCCAAACTGTCAAACTGTACCAAGATGAACGTCCGAGAGACGCTTGCTATAGGAGCAAGAACTGGAAAAGGACTTGGCAGACGACTTCAGGGATGTTTGCGGTCAAAGCCAGTGATAATGAAGAAAGACCGTTTTGGTCTTGGATTTAAGCCCAACCTTAAACAAAGGCAAAATGACTTGAAGAAAAGAGAAAGTCAAAGGAGAGCCCGACTTTTGGAAGGAGAAACATTCTTTGAGCCAATGAACTTCCTGAACATAACCAATATTTTTAAATCCTGAGGGTTTGAAAATGTGGAAGAACAACTTGAAGAGGTCAATCGGGAAACTGTTAGGCTGCATGAAGAAGAAATTTTTGGCAATAAACTGGAAGGGCTCTTTGTTGGAGGAATCTTTGAAGGGGCTCAGACTGGTAGATATTTGGAGAAGATCTATCTATACCTCCCTGGAGAAGTACTCAGCAACTGGACAGTTGAAGATCTCTCTCTAGTATCTAAGTTCAAAATAGAGTAGATACCATGAACCACCTTATACCTTTGCCTGCGGGTGTAAGGGATTATCTGTAAAAGGGCCATCATATCAGTTCATTTTAATAAAGATGCTTTCGTGCTGATTCACAAATGGAAAACATGTTTCTTGTTTTTTCACATTCTTTCCAAATGTATATTATTATTTTCTTTGCGAGTCTTCAATTATTAATTGCATGAAAGATCTCGGACCTAATCTTGGGGTAGATCTTGAGAGACCAGTGTGTCTAATGGAAGTCAATGAGGTCAAAGATGAAACAGAATGTGAAATCCTGAAAGAATTACTAAGGTTGGTGGTAAAAGAAGACAAGCAGATCTTACCTCACAAAGAGGAGATAGAAATTCTGAATCAAAAAATAGATGAAGTCAAAAGAGAGGTGAAGATAGGGGCTCCTTTCTCGCTAAAACCAAGCAAGAATTGATTGACTTGTTGTGAGAATTCAAGGATGTCTTCCCCTGGTCATATCAAGACATGCCAAGATTGGATACTGAGATTGTGGTACATAAATTATCTATAAGGCCAGAATGTAAACCGGTTTAATAGAAGCTTAGAAGATTGAGGCTAGAGATAGTATTAAAAATCAAAGAGGAGGTACAAAAACAAATTGATACCGATTTTCTTAAAGTGGCCAATATCTAGAATGGGTGGCTAACATAGTCCCAGTATCGAAAAAGGATGGAAAGGTATGCATGTGTGTAGACTACAGAGACCTGAACAGAGCCATCCCAAAAGATAACTTTCCCTTGCCTCACATAGATATCTTGGTTGATAACATGTTAGGACATTCATAGTTCTCCTTCATGGATGGATTTTCGGGATATAATCAAATAAAGATGAACCCTTAGGATATGGAAAAGACAACATTTATAACTTTATAGGGCATATATTATTATAAGATGATCTCTTTTGGACTAAAGAATGCTGGGGCAACATACCAGCGAGCCATGGTGACTCTTTTCCACGATATGATGCACAAGGAAATTGAGGTATACGTGGATGATATGATAGCCAAGTACCAGACTGAATATGAGCATATCCAGAATTTAAGAAAGCTATTCTTGAGATTGAAGAAGTACCAGGTAAAACTCAATCTGAATAAGTGTACTTTTGGAGTCACATTAGGAAAACTTTCATGTTTGATTGTTAGCAGAAGAGGGATTGAAATTGATCTGGACAAGGTAAACCAATTCAGAACTTACTACCACCAAGAACACAAAAAGAAGTCTAAGGATTTTCGGGGAGGTTGAATTATATTTCCCAATTCATTTCACAGTTGACTGATAAATGTGACCTGATCTTCAGGCTGCTTAAAAAGAACAATCCAAAAGTATAGGATGCGAAGTGCCAAAAGATGCTTGACAGAATTAAGAAATACTTGAAAAATACTCCAATACTAGTAGCACCGGTTCCACATAAACCACTCATCCTTTATTTAACGGTCTATGAAAACTCAATGGGGTGTGTACTGGGACAACATGATGACACAAGAAGAAAATAAAGAACCATCTATTATTTGAGCAAAAAGTTTACATAATGCGAAGTTCGGTACCCGCCAATTCAAAAGTTATGTTGGGCCTTGGTTTGGGTAACTCGTAGATTAAGACAGTACTTGTTATATTATACAACATGGTTAATATCTCGGCTCGAACCATTGAAATTCTTGATGGAAGCGCCAGCATTGACTGGGAAATTGGCTCGTTAGAAAATGTTGTTGTCAGAATTTAACATAGTATATGTGAGCCAAAAAGCAATAAAAGGAAGTGCTATAGCAGATTTCTTGGCTAGTCGTGCTTCAGAGGATTATGAGCCTTTGAATTTTGATTTCCCAGATGAAGATGTGATGAGTATCTCCACGGAGGAAGATAGAACTTTATAGAATGAGATGTGGAAGCTATATTTTGAAGGGGCCGTTAATGCCCTAGGGCGTGGATATGGGGTAGTGCTAATTTCCTCGAGTAATGTACACTATCCTTTCACAAGCAAGTTAGAATTTCTTTGACCAATAACATGGCAGAATATGAACCCTGTGTCATGGGTTTGCAAGCTTCTATTGAAAGAAAGATAGAGAATTGGAAAGTATATGGAGATTCTGCGCTAGTCATTTACCAGCTCCGTAGAGAATGGGAAACAAAGGATTCCAAGCTGATTGAATACCAAAAGTTGATCCTTGAGATAATAAAAAAATTTAAAGAAATCACTTTCACATATATCCCCAGAGAGGATAACCAAATGGCGGATGCCCTAGCTACACTGGCTTTGGTGTTCTTGTCCAACAAACCTGGGGATATGATGACAATTTGAATGCAAAGTTACGACACCTATGCTCATTGTTACGACATAGAAGAAGAAGAAGATGGAAATCCCTGGTATTTCGATATCTTGCAGTACATTAAATACCAAACTTACCCTAAAAGGCAAATGATAATGACAAAAGAACCATTAGAAGGATGGCTTCAGGATATGTGCTTGATGGAGAAATTTTATATAAGCAGGGCAAAGATCAAATCCTGTTAAGGTGCGTCAATGCTTGGGAAGCTAAAGAAATATTAACAGAAGTGCATGATGGAATTTGCGGGACGCATGCTAACGAATTTGCGATGGCCATGAAAATAATGAGATATGGCTACTATTGGACAACTATGGAAGGTGATTGCATTGAATATGCTAAGAAGTGTCACAAATGCCAGATATATGCTGACAGAATAAATGCTCCGCTAGTACCTTTACATACAATGAACTCACCATGGCTGTTTGCAGTTTGGGGCATAGATGTTATTGGGAAAATTCACCCTAAAGCTTCCAATGCACACCGTTTCACCCTTGTGGTTATAGATTATTTTACCAAATGGGTAGAAGTAGCTTCATATGCCAATATCACTAGATCTACAGTTTGTAAGTTCTTGAAGAAAGAGATCATATGTTGATATGGATTACCAGAAAGAATCATTACTGATAATGCCACCAACTTCAACAACAAGGTAATACCAGAGGCATGTGAGCAATTCAAAATCACTCATCATAATTTTGTGGCTTATCGCCCTAAGATGAATGGGACAGTGGAGGCAACAACTAAGAACATCAAGAAGATCATATCGAAAATGACAGATACTTACAAGGATTGGCATAAGAAGCTGTCATTTACTCTGTTTGCAATCGAACTTTAGTACAAACCTCTACTGGGGAAACACCTTAGTCCTTAGTCTTTGGAACAGAAGCAGTGCTCCCAATAGAGGTTGAAATTCCATCTCTTCGAGTTTTGACTGAAGTAAAGTTAGACAATGCAGAATGGGTACATGCTCGATTTGACCAATTGAATCTTATTGACGAAAAAGGCTGAAAGCTATATGTCACAGCTAAATGTACTAGAAAAGAATGGTGCGAGCCCTATGATAAGAAAGTTCGGCCCAGAGAATTCTTAGAGGGCGATCTAGTGCTGAAAAAGATCTTGACAATACATCGAGATTTCTGTGGGAAATGGATGCCTAATTGGGAGGGGCCATATGTTGTCAAAAAGGCTTTCTCCGGAGTAGCACTGATCTTAACTGAAATGGATGGTGAAGAGTTGCACAAGCCAATGAACTCAGATTTAGTTAAGAAATATTATGCCTGAAGAATTAAAAAAGAGATAGAAAATGAAATAAAGAAAAGAAAAAGTGGAGTGAAAACCCAAAAAATATGCTTCGCAAAATGAAATATCTATGGTGAAAACCCAAAAGGACGCCTTAGGTAAAAAAACAAAAAAAAGAGGAAGAAGAAAAAACAAAAAGAAAAGGGGGGTTCAAGATGAAAACCTACAAAGGGCGTCTTGAAACGAAAGGAGGATCTGGGTTGAAAACTCGTCAAGGGTGACTCAGAATTGTTTAGTATAGGTATCCGACAATCAGAACCTCTTAGACGCCTAGTATTTTGGAAGGGATTTCACATCTGTATACATCTTGACAATGTTCGAAGTCTGTTGGACAAGGGTTTAAGCTTAAGACTACATCTGGTCGATGGGGTGGCTGTATCCTTTATGCTATGGATGCTCGAAGATCTAGTTTTGTTTCTTGAATTTGTTGTTTCAGTTTGCCATGACTTATTTCAAAACTCATTTGTATTCTTTTTTATATATAAGCTTCAATAAACTTAAGAATTCTCTTTCGAGCCTTCTTAAATTCCAAAGCATCATGAAAAGGCTGATATAATGAATAAAACCAGATAATTTCTTGGTATTGCTATGTTTTGAAAGATACAAGTAAAACTGTAACACTCTGGGATATTGAAGAAGAGTGTATAAAGTTAAGATGATACTGAATCCCATACTAGCAAGAGTATAGGGATAGAAGGGTGACAGTGTCTCCATACATGGGACCATTGATGTTTGTCAGCTTCCTCAGATTGAGTGAGAATGTTTGTAGTTCTTTGTTTTTTTCTGTTAAAAAGAAAAGAAAAGAAAAAGAAAAAGGAAAAAGAGAAAAGAAAAAGAAAAAGGAAAAAAAGAAAAAAACCAAAGTGAAAACCCGAAAGGGCACTTTGAGAAAAGCAAACTAAAGTGAAAGCTCGAGAGGGCGCTTTAGAGCAAAGGGCCAGAAACACAGGAAGGAGGTTCTGAAAGTTGAACCTGAATGTGAGATGAAGTGGCAAGACTGAGAGCCGATGAAGGAGCATAGCAAAGAAAAATTAAACTGATTCCCCAGAGAGTAGAAGCTATCTAACCAATCTCAATTAAGTATGGTTCATGCATCATGAAGAAATTAGGTTCATATTAACCCTCATTCAAGCATTTTAGCTTGTTTTGACAGGAAAATTAAGAAGGAAAGAAGAACTTCAAATGAGAAGAGTTCATCTCCAGCAAAGATAGAGCTCCTAATGAGAAGAGTTCGCCCAACAAAGAAGAGCTCCTAATGAGAAGAGTTCATCCAGCGAAGATAGAGCTCCTAATGAAAAGAGCTTGCCTGGAAAAATCAGAATTCCTAATGAGAAGAGTTCGTTGAAGAATCCTTGGACGAGAAAGTTCACAATGAGAAGGATTTCCTTATTCGATATCTCTACAAAGCGGGATTGACAAAAGAGAGAAAACTGAGGAATTTCATAATTAAAAGAACAACCTCAAGCTTCGATGGTCAGATGGTTTTGACAAAATTCGTGTCTTTTCAGTCTTTGCCCTGTTCTTGTTCTACAGCAATGAGCAAAGAGGGGGTAGTTGTAATACCCTAATTTTGTCTAGGGTTGTTGTATTAGGTTAATTCGATATAAATAAAACTAAAATAATAATAATAAAGATAAAAGCGAAAAAAGATACAATAAAACAGTCCAAATGTCCAAAATATGTTCCTAATGTCCATTTTACATATAGATGCTCATTTTCATCTTAAAGCCCATTTACACTCAAAGCCCAATCTATTTACAATTCATTATAGCTCATTTGAAACCAATTTATATTAGATCACAAGCCAAACAAACACACATGGCCCGTTCGTGTTTCTTTTTCCTGCCTAGCAGTGCCACGTGTCGAGTCGAGATTGGCCAGCAAGTCATTCATCGGGATTAATCCCCATTTGATGACACTCATTTGACCGACTATAAATAACTGAAGAGAGAGAGGGAGAAATATAATAATGAATCAATCATTACATCATTAATCATCTGGTAATAATTAAAGAGATAGGAGAGAGAGAGGAGAAAACGAAGAGGCTACATAGAATTCGAACCGCTACCATAGAAGACCGGAGAAGACCACCAGAAGCTCACTGGAGCTGAAAGCACGCATCAAGAGGTATATTTTTTTACCTCTATTTCGCTTTTCCTTCAATAAAACAAGCAGTAAGTTCCAAATTCAACCACAAACGCACAAAAACAGTGTCTAAAACCCTAGAAAGCCAACGACAGTGATCTAAAACCTAAAACCTAAAACTTAAAACCTAAATTTAAAATAGAAAAGTAAGTCTAAAGTTTTAAGAGAGTTTTGAATTCTTATCTCGAATGTTGAGCCTCTTCGAGCATCGTTGAAGTTGAGGCTGGAGTCGGAAGAGTTTAGGATTTCACGGTGGAGTAGAAAATGATAGGAAAGGGATTTTTGGTTTTGGGTAGGTAGTTTAGGACGGGGAACAAGGGTGATTCAGTTGAACCGAGCTCTAGAATAGGGTTTAGGATGGAAAATGAGCTTTTTGGTAGATTTTAGGGTTTTGGACGGTGGCCAGAAATTACTCTGGCGGTGGATGGAGAAAAGATAGGGGTGATTGGGAGTTGCACAGGTGATTGGTGAAGGGTTGAAGACGACCGGAGATAACAGTCGGTGGTGGCCGGCGTCTCCCCCGGTGGCTGAGAAACACGTCAGTGATTATCAGGTACGGTGGTTAAGGATTGAAGATGGAGTTATGAAGAACACAAGATGATTCAATAAGGGGTTTTAGGGGTTTGATCTGAAATAAACATAAAAATGGTGAGTTTAGGTGTTTGTTCTGGATTAAACGAGGAAAAAATAAAGAATTGGTGATGGTTTTATGATGAACAGGGGGTTTAGATCCAAATAGGGCTTGATTTCTAGGTTTGAGGTGTTATAGGTGAGAGGTTTTTGGGTTTTATAAAGGATCAAAATCCAAAAAATGGGAAAAAAAGAAAAATGAATGGTTGAGGGGTTCTTATATAGGCTGAGGTTTGGGCCTCAGAGCCCGCGAACCCCCATAGTGGCCCGAGTCTTACTTTCGTGAGATTTGTACTGCAAGCCTCCAGTTTTGCAGTTCATTCAATTTGGTCCTAATTCTTTTTAATTTGGCACCTTTTCTTTAATAACAATTCAATTTAGTCCCTAATGCTTTGTAATTTGATCTTATAGTTTATAATTCAGTTCAATTTAACCTTGGTTTCCTAATGTTAATTCATTTAATTTATTACTATACTTTGTTTAATTTATATTGTATGCTTACATTTGATTTAAAACATTCATTAGTATATTTGCTTAAGTGATTTAAAACATGAATCTTAGAATTAAGTAGAGCTTGACACTTAGGTTCTTTACTAAATTGACTAAAAGAGATAACTTTAGAAAATAAATGAATATCAAATGAAAACTTTAAAGTTCTAATTTGGTTAGTGTCTCATTGTAATGAGATGTTAATCAAGGGAGTTTTTTTAGTTAACTGTTTGATATCTCGTTTCAACTTAGAATTTGAAATTACACATAGTTATTAAATTTAAAATTAAATTAGGGTTAGGGTTAAATAATTAGAATCATTAATTATTAGGAATATTATCAAATTAGGGTTTAATATGGATAGTGCCCAATTATTTGGGTGTTGTCACATAAATTCTGAATTTGGTAATATTCATAAATTCTTTAATTAATTAAAATTAATTAGAGCCTTAATTTGATTTGAACTTAAAATCAACAAGAAAATAATTTGTCATGCAAAACTTTTATGTTGAGGTATACTTTTTGAGTATGGACTGAAATGCCCTAAAGCAACCGGGTGTCTCTAATTCCATACTCGATAAAATATATTTTCTTATAAAAGGATATCCTTATTTGGAATTTTAATTCAAATAATAATTATGGTTAAATTAAACTTAAATTGTTACTCGAAATGCCAATATGCCACATAAAATTAAAAGGTACCAATAATGGGCGTTCATGTGGGTGCTAATCTTTCCCCACACGTAACCGACTCCCGAACCCATTTCTTTAAGAAACGAATCTCTGGTTTATTTTTTTGGTGTCCAGTCTACCTCGAAGTGATCGGCGGCGACTCCAAATGACTTTCAAAATTTGAATTTTAAAAGGCAAAACCTTAATTTTCAAAACCCTAATTGCCGGGCTACTTTTCGCACTTCGGTTTTAAAAATGGTTGCGACAGCAGACAAAATTTATTGCGGGAAAAATGCAGCCCAACAGCTCTATTCAATATCCCAACCACCCAAACAGTTAGAAATCAATGAGGGGGTATATAATCAAGTCTCCAAAGCTACAACAACAACAACTATTGAACAAGTCTTAAGCATTCAAGCACAAATCCAACAATCTTGAGCCTATTAGAGTCAAATTCTTGTAACACACTTGAGCATTCATATTTGTAATCATTTTTATTAAAGTATTGGGTTTGAGTGAACTTGTATTTGGGAAAACGCATTACCTTTGAGAGGATTTTCAGTTTGCTAAACTTCTTCTTGCAAAAGAGTGTTGTTCACAAAGCTTTGGGTTAGAAAGCTTTGAGATTGTAAAAGGTTTCCTCTTGAGCTTAGATAAAGGGAAGAAATTCTTAGTGAACTTGAGAAAATCCTTAGTGGGAAGCTAAGGTAGTGGATGTAAATCTTGTTAAAAGGTTGAACCACTATATCTTTAAATTTGCTTCCCTTTATGTTTTAAATTGCCAATTCACCCCTCTTAGCCACACACCATTGATTGATCATCTTAAAAATTGGTATTAAAGCCACACTCATTGGAAGGATAACATCATCTTGAGACAATCAAAATGTGATTCAATCAACAAACAATCAAACCATGGCCTCTACTTCCAGGAAAAACGTCTGCGAGTCTCAATCCATCTCTAAAACTGCCTTATTGCAGTGGGGATAACTATCCTTATTAGAAGAATCGTATAAGGCTCTTCATCAAATCCAATGACTACCTTATTTGGGATGTAGTAGAAGATGGACCTACCATTTTGATGAAGAGAGAAGGAGACCGGCTCATTCCCAAGTCCAAGCAAGAGATGTCTGATGAAGATTAAAGGAAGTTGCAAGTAAATGAAAAAGTTATGCACATGCTCTTTTGCGCTCTTAGACCAAATGAGTATTCGAAAATGTCTTCTTGCACAAGTGCAAAGAAGATATGAGACAAGCTCAAAGTTACATACGAGAGCACCAACGATGTCAAGGAGACTAAGATTGGACTCCTACACTTGAGTTGTGAGAACTTCAAAATGGAACTGGATGTGGATACGGCCAAGATGTTCAATAGATTCTCTACAATCATCAAGAGACTCAAAGGATTTAGAGAGGTCATTTCGGAAGACAAGCTTGTTCGGAAGTTCATCTACTCTCTTCTTGAGTCATGGGATGGAAGGAGGAACGAAATCATAGAAGCCAAGGATCTCAAGACCTTGAAGCTCGATACTCTTATGGGGTCTCTTCTCACTCATGAGATAATGAAAAAAGGAAGAGAAGAAATAAGTAAAGAAGAAGAAGATATGAATTGCTCTCAAAGCTTCACAAGATGAGAGAGATTCTAGTGAGGAGGAAGATGAAGAAATGGCTATGCTAGCCAAAAGGTTCACTCATTTCATGAAATCCAACCAGAGAAGAAAGTTTCATCGAAGAAAGGATTTCAAGAACAAGAACAAAGAAGAGGAAAAGGATCTGATAGTTTGCTATGAGTGCAAGAAATCGGGGCACATCAAGTCCGAGTGTTCCCAACTAAAGAAGAAGAGCTTTGGGAAGAAGAATTAGCTCAAGGCTTATGTTGCAACTTGGAGTGGTGAGGAATCATCCGATGAAGAGGATCATGAAGTGGCCAATCTTTGTCTCATGGCACTAGAAGAGGATCCTAAGGTAACCTCTAACTTATCTAGTTTTGATTTTACATTTGATGAGGTTTAAGAAGCTTATGATGAGTTACAAGAGGTATATGATGAGTTAGTCGAGAAATACAAGGAATCACTTTTGAAAAACAAGAAAATGATTTCAAATTTGAAAAACCAAAATGATTCCTTAGTTAAAACAAACTCAGAACTTGAGTAGAAGATTTTGGATTTGCAAACAAAATAAAGTGATTTTGAAAAGAAAATCAATATTTACACAACCTTCTCTCTAAAGTTCATGATGATCACCAAAAGGAAGTGGGTGATCTCAAAGCTTCCTTAAACAAAGTTGGGAAATCAAGTTTTAAAAAACGACAATCTTCAAAACCCAACTATGTGAAAAGGAACTTTGGTGGGTACAAACAAAGAGGCTTCCAAAGGCCCTCTAGAGGTAAGAGGATTTGGAGTGTGTAGGTTCCTAAGAAACTTGTCACTTCTAATAATATTAGTGTTGTTGCTTCTTGGATTTTGCAACACCTCAAAATCTGGTCTACTCAAAATTGGGTTCTAGCGATCAGAGACCCTACATCAAAAATTCCAAATATCGCGTTGACTTTGACCGCAAGGTCAATTACATAGATATTGGACTCTAATTGAGTCAATTTATCATTTACGGACCTTATTGAATGTATTGAAAACCTTTAAGAGGCTAAACTGTAGGAATTAAAAGCTTGGGGGTTAAAGTTTAGTGTATCGAGAGTTGAGGGACTAACCTTGCGATTAGCCCTTCCTCAATTATAACCATCCATACGTGGGGTGCTCAGGCTCAATTCCTTGAAAGGAAGGAAAGCCTTGTTATTGCAAAACAAACAAAAGAAAAAAATTGGATAGCAATTTTAAGTCTTACTTGAGAATGAACCAAGCAAGCACCTTAAGCTATTGTCTCCTTCCTTCAAGCAAGCACCTCTATTGTTAACCTTGCTAAAAGCATATATTTCATGCCTTTATCCTCTGTTATTTGCTTGTTTTTATGCTCATTTCATCTGCATTTAGCTGCATTTAGTTGCATATGGTTTATTAACTTGGTTTTTGAGGTTTAATTGCAAAATAGGTGCTGCTTGAGAAAGGGTTGGTCTGGTGTGGTGATTTGCAGGTACGTAGGGAAGAGTGATTGAACAAAGGAAAATGCTACAACATTTTGGATGGCAAAAATCTAGGCATAAAAAGGACAAAAGCAGTGAAGATATCTATTTAGCCCACATGTAAGAACCCCCATTTGTCTCTTATGCCAAGCATGTGCTAGGGAATATTCCTTAGGTCATACAAGGAATGCTTAGGGCATAAAACCCTAGAAGCCTCCACTATAAGGGAGACATAAAAAATGACTTTAAGGCTAAGAGAGAGAATAACCAAGGTGGCTACATTTCCTCCTTCTTCTTCCTCAACTTGGTGTCTTCCATTGTTGAAGCTCCAAGGCGTGACCTTGTTGGCCTTTGAGAGAAGCAACAAGTCTAGGGCAGTTCGTGGCAGTCCAAGGCGGAGTGGGAGATTTCTCTTCTTTCTGCTTTTGCGTTAACATTTTCTTTATTTCTGGAATTGGGTTGTATGAGACGAATGATGTTGGATGTTTATTATCCCGCCATGAACTAATTTTAGATGGCTTGGGTTTGTTTGGATGCTTATGTTTAGTTTCTTTTAATGGATTCTTTTGTGTTTTTCAGTTTTATCCTTGTTTTGTCTACTATTTTATTGCCCTAAGGTTGTAAGAGCCTTCGAGAGTTGGCCTTTCTTTAGGTGTTAGATTAGTTTAGTGGTCGAGAGAGCTAGACTTAGATCCACGCATATAATGGAGTTGGATGTTGAGAGGTACAACTCTGACCCACCTTAGTGATAAGTAGAGGGTTTCAACGGATAACAAGGATAGTATTTCATGGGTAGAAGTATGCTAGGGTTCATGCTAAGAGGTATTGCTATAGCATATTAGATGCCAGGCTTTTTACTAGAGATAACTTAGAAGCACCCTTAGAAAATCCTGCTGAGCAGTGGATAAGTTGGAGATTGCGAAGCTTCTATGAGAGCTAGACCTAGGTTATCTTAGCAAGCCTAGCAGTCATTCCCATAGTGAGTTTCGCACATGTGTGATGACCATTGAAGTCTATTCAGTTTACTTCACTTTTATTTACAGTTGTTTGCTACAACATTTCTTAACCTGTTCCCACTTGCTATTGCATTTATTTACGTATTGTGTTTTGTGTGCTTGAACTTGACTCGAAATACCTTCAATCCCTATAGAGACGATACTCACTCATAACTATTAGTACTTGTTTGACATGTATACTTGCACTGGTTGCGTATCATTTATAGTACACCACAACACACAACAAGTTTTTGGTACTGTTGTCGGGGATTGGCAATTGGTCATTTTAGGTTTAGTTTTTGCATTTATTTATTTCTTTTCCTATTTTTTTATAGTTATATTAGTTGGTTTTATTTGTCCTTTTTCAGGTGTTGCCCTAGTGCATGACCCGAAGAAGACCCAGGGGACCCTTACGACATATCATTCCTGAAGTTGATCATCATTTTCGATAAAGAAGACGTATACAAGAAGCTTTGAGAATCATGAATAGACATCAAAATCAAGGATTACCGATTGATAATCAAGGAAATCTTGATGCTGCAGCAAATCCTAGAGCAATAGTTCGACCTCGAGCTATTAGGGACCATTTGAATCCTATCTTGGATGATCTAAATCCTATAATTGTGGCTCCCGAGATTCAAGTAGCTCATTTTGAACTCAAGCCAGTCATGTTTAACATGTTGAATTCTATTGGATAGTTTGGTGGATCGCCTCATGAAGATGCAAGGCAACATATATGTGCATTCTTGGAAGTTTGCGATTCATTTAGACAACAAGGAGTGCATGAAGATGTGTTAAAGCTAAAGATGTTCCCTTATTCCTTACGTGATCGAGCGAGAGCTTGGTTGTGTGGAGTACCTGCTGGTTCGATGGAGACATGGATAGACCTATGCAAGAGTTTTTTGCTGTGGTATAATCCACCCAATAGGAATACCCAATTAAGGAATGACATTGCTTCATTTTGTCAAGCTGATGACAAATTGATGTACGAGTGTTAGGATAGATTCAAGAGATTGTTGCACAAGTGCACAAATCTTGGTTTCCATGATTGAACACAAGTGGTGATGTTATACAATGGTGTTAATGTCCCTACAAGAATAATGTTGGGTGCTTCAGCAAATGGAACCCTGCTGGACAAGTCACCCGAAGAAGCGTTTGATCTCTTTGATAGGATAGCAAACAACGACTACCAATTCCCTACCTCAAGGCTCAGAACGGGGAGAAAGACTCAAGGGATGCGAGAGTATGATACCGATGACTCGGTTTTAGCTTAATTATCAGCCATTACCAACATGTTAAAGAATATCTAACATCCAAACGAGGTAAAGGAAGTGAAGGTTACATCTATCTATCTTCGATGTGAGGGAAACCATCATTTGAGTGAGTGGCCAGAAAACCAAGATTCTACCAACTATGTGGGGAACTGCAATAGGAACAACAACCCCTACTCGAACACCTACAATCCAAGATGGCATCAACATCCTAACCTTTCTTGGGGAAACCAGGGAAACAACAATGTTGGCAGCTCAAATCAGCAACAAAATATTATCAAACCCCTAGGTCCCCAGCAGAATATGCCATGGCAAAACAACAGAGGTTCGACATCTTCATCAAATAACAATTCTCTGGAAGCTACATTCAAGGATTTCATGATAACAACAAAGGACTTTATGGCTACTACAAAGGTTCTACTTCAAGACCATGTCGCGTCCATTAAGAACCAATGAGCATTGCTACAGAGTCACAGCTCGTCCTTAAGAGCTTTGGAAACACATGTAGGGCAAATTGCACAAGCCTTGCATGTGCGACCTCAAGGAAGTTTGCCTAGTGACACTGAAGTCACTAAACCTCATGGAAAGGAACAGTGTAGTGCACTCACCTTGAGGAGTGGCACGCAACTCATTAAAGGATATAAGTTTGGGGGAAAAACAAAAGAAGACTCCAACCCCAATTCTGGGCAAGAGGAACCTGCTATACAAGAAGATACACGTTTTGAGGAGGACAAGGATGAGGGCCCAACTAAAGAATCTGCTGAGGAAGGACCAACTTTTGTTGCGGCAAAAGACAACCCCCACTAGTAGAGGAAGAAGTCAGACCCCTACCTCCCTTCCCTCAAAGATTGAAAAAGCACAAATATGTTATTCAGTTTAAGAAATTTGTGGATATCCTTGATCAGCTGCATATCAATGTCCCAATTCTGGAGGCTATTGATCAAATGCCCACTTATGCTAAATTCCTCAAGGATATGTTATCAAGAAGAGAAAGGTTGAAAAATATGAGACATTTGCCACAACAAAGAGTGTTATTCTGTGTGGAGCAAATTGCCACCTAAACGACAAGATCTGGGCAGTTTCATCATTCCATGCTCCATTGGTGACAACTATGTGGGAAAAGCTTTATGCGACCTTGGGTCTAATGTCAACCTAATGCCCAAGTTTGTTTTTATGAAGCTTTGTATGGGAGAAACAAGGCCTACAACAGTTATTTTGCAGCTAGCCGATTGCTCTCATATCCGACCAGAAGGAAGGATTGAAGATGTTATGGTAAAAGTTGATAGATTTGTCTTTCCAATCAACTTTCTCATTCTTGACTGTGAGGCGGATGACAATGCACCCATAATCATGGGGCGACCATTCTTAGCCACCGACCACATCTTGATTGACTATGAGAAGGGTGATTACCATGCGGGTGGCTGATCAAAGGGTAACCATCAACATCTTCAACACCGTCAAATATGTGGACGAATTTGAGGAATGCCATTACATAGATGTTATGGCAGAAGAGTGGGATACAGAGTTTTGCTATAACAATTTCTTGCAAATTGAAGACTATGTGGAGTTCAAAGAGGATAATGATCAGGAGCTCGAGGACTTCCTGTTGGGGGTGGAACAGTCTAGCTTGCTCGAAGCTAGACCAGGTACGCATTTCGATCCCCTTGAATTTTCTAAATTTACTCCTCCTAAACCCTTCCTTAAACATGCACCCACATTAGAACTAAAGCCTTTGCCATCACACCTTAAATATGCTTATTTGGGTAGTAATGAGACTTTTCCAGTGATAATTTCATCTAGTCTTACACCTAAGCATGAATCTAGCTTGATAAATATGTTATCTCAACATAAAAAGGCTCTAGGTTGGACTATGGCTAACTTGAAGGGTATAAACCCTACTATTTGTATGCATAAAATTCTGCTTGATGAATGTCACAACAATTCTATTGAACCCCAAAGAAGACTTAATCCGATCATGAAGAAGGTAGTAATGAAGGAGATAATCAAGTGGCTCGACGCTGGTGTCATATACCCAATATCCAACAGTTCGTGGGTCAACCCGGTACAATTTGTACCCAGGAAAGGAGGTATGACCGTGGTGAGCAATGAAGACAATGAGTTTCTACCAACAAGGACTGTCACCGGTTGGAGGATATGTATGGACTATAGGAAGCTCAACAAGGCAACCAAGAAGGACCATTTCCCCCTCCCATTCATGTATCAAATGCTAGATCGATTGGCGGGCAAGGCCTTTTATTGTTTCTTCGATGGATACTCATGGTACAACCAGATTGCTATAGCACCTGAAGATCAAAAGAAGACAACCTGCCCCTATGGTACTTATGCCTTTAGGAGAATGCCCTTCGAACTTTGCAATGCTCTAGCAACTTTTCAGAGATGCAAGCTAGCGATTTTTTCGGATATGGTTTAAGAGTTCTTGGAAATCTTCATGGATGACTTGAGTCTCAGGAGATGACTTTGAAGCATGTTTGGGCAATTTGGAAAGGGTACTCAAGAGATGTGAAGAAGCTGATTTGGTTCTCAATTGGGAGAAGTGCCAATTTATGGTAACCGAAATGACTCTTTTGAGCTATAAGATTTCGAAGAGAGGCATTGAGGTGGACAAGGCAAAAATTGAGGTGATCAAGAAGTTACCTCCGCTGACCACTGTCAAGAGTATTCGAAGCTTCCTAGGACATGCAGGCTTTTATTGGAGGTTCATCAAGGACTTCTCCAAGATTTTCAAGCCACTCTGTAATTTGCTACAACAAAACCAGCTCTTCGTATTTGATAAAGATTGCTACATCGCATTCAAGGAGCTTAAGGACAAGCTTATCTCAGCCCCCATTGTTGTTCCACCAGATTAGGACGAACCATTCGAACTGATGTGTGACGCAAGTAACTACGTAGTAGGGGAAACACTTGGGCAACGTTGAGGTAAGCTCTTTCATGTTATCTATTATGCTAGTCGCATTTTAAATGATGCACAAATCAACTACACCACCACTGAAAAAAGAGTTGTTAGCCGTTGTGTTTGCTTTCGATAAGTTTAGAGCATACTTAATAGGCACTAAGGTCATTGTTCACACTGATCACTCAGCTATTAAGTACTTAGTGACTAAGAAGGATGCTAAACCTGGACTTATTAGGTGGATACTTCTTTTGCAAGAATTTGATATGGAAGTTAGAGATAGGAAAGAATGTGAAAACCAAGTGGCTGGCCACCTCTCTAGGTTAGAAGATAAGGCTAAAGACAAAAATGAACAAGACATTAAGGAGGAATTCCCTGATGAGAAAATCCTATATGCTACGACAATTCCATGGTATGCTGATATTGTGAACTTTCTTGTTAATGGTATTTTGCCTCCTGATTTAAATAGCCAGGGCCAAAGGAAGTTCAAGCACGATGTGAGATTTTATTTCTGGGATGAGCCTTATTTGTTCAAGCAATGTGCTGAGCAAATGATAAGAAAATGTGTCCCCGAAGAGGAGCAAAAGGATATCATATTCCATTGCCACTCGTCTTCGTGCGGAGGCCAGTTTGGAGGAACTAGGATTGCTGCATAGGTCCTATAATCAGGATTCTATTGGCCTACTCTCTTCAAGGACGCACATGACTTTTGCAAGACTTGTGACCGATGTCAAAGAATGGGGAACATATCTCGGAGACATGAAATGCCATTGCAAGGCATCTTGGAGGTAAAGCTTTTTGATGTATGAGGAATAGATTTCATGGGACCATTCACTTCGTCGTTTGAGGATCTTTACATTTTGTTGGCAGTAGATTATGTGTCAAAATGGGTTGAAGCTGTGGCCACACCAAAGAACGACTCCAAAATAGATTTGAAGTTCTTTCACAAGAACATCTTCACAAGGTTTGGAGTACCACAAGCCATCATTAGCGATGAAGGAACCCACTTTGACAATAAGTTGATTGCCAAGGCATTACAAAGATATGGGGTGAGAATAAAATTGCTGCGGCATACCACCCCAGACCAATGGACAAGTTGAGATCTCCGATCGAGAGATAAAATAGATACTTGAAAAGGTGGTCAACCCCAAGCGAAAGGATTGGTCTCCAAGGCTCGACGAGGCTTTATGGGCCTATCGCACAACTTTTAAGATGCCTTTAGGAATGTCCTCATTCAAGCTTGTCTATGGCAAGGCATGTCATCTCCCTGTAGAGGTTGAACACAAGGCTTATTGGGCAATTAAGAAGCTTAACATGGATGCCCAGCTAGCTGGAGAAAAAAGGCTATTGGAGCTTAAGGAGATGGAAGAGTTTCGAGCCCATGCTTATGAGAATGCAAGATTGTATAAAGAAAAAACAAAGAAGTGGCATGATAAGCATATTTTTCCATGGCATTTTTTAGAAGGCCAACAACTGCTTTTCTATAACTCTAGGATCAAGCTTTTCCCTGGGAAATTGAAATCTCGATGGTCAGGTCCCTTCCAAGTGCACAAAAGTTCACTCCTATAGAGCTGTGGAAATTAAGAACCTCGATGATGACACGATCTTCAAGGTCAATGGCCATCGCCTGAAGGTCTACAATGGAGCTCTAATCCTGAGAGACAAGTCGTCTCTACTCCTTCATAACCCTTGAGAGTTTGCACCTCCCTACTTTTTATATTATGCTATAGCATTTTCCTATTCATAAATAATTTAGTTGTACTTTTTTAAAGTAATCTTTTAATTATTTTTGGTGTTCCCTTGTTTTATTCTATGTTTGTCTCTATCAACCATATGTCTGAAATATCCCCAGGTTGCAGGTGGCACGCTAGGGCTGAGTTTAATGTTGACAGATTTTTCTTCCTAGGGTTTGGTCTTTGTCTTTATCCCAACAAGGGAAGTTAAAAGAAAAGGGCCAAAGATAATTCCAATATTTGACGGGTTACGACATTAAAGAAAGAAAAAAAGGGGAGGGGAATATTCCTTTTTATTTTTATTCTAAAAACCTAAACAATCATAACCCTACACTCTTTTTCCACCTTTTCATCTTTTCATTAAATATGCCTCTTCTCTCTCCTCTTACACACGCCGCACAACCGTCAGTCATCATCTTCTCTCTCCAATTGCTTATCGCAGTTCACAAACCCCTCAACTCCCCTCTCCACTACTTTGTCTCTTTCACTTCACCTTATCTCCCCAACTTCATATTCTTCGTTCAACTGTTGTTTTCCTTTCACCTCAGTTACAACAAAAAAAAGCCATCCTCTCCAGAACCCTTCCAAGATATTTTCCCCAACCCTCAGTGACCATGGTTCATTGTAAAAATGTAATTGGTGCCTCCAGCAGAACACAAACTCCACCCGTTATCGAGATTAAAAAGTTCTCTGATCCATCGGCCAATGAAAGATTTCAACAACTCAAGGACCAAAAGACCTTCGCTGAACAAGGATTCAAGTTCCCTACTAATGGGGAAACGAGTTTCGACAAAGAGATGATGAATGTAATTACCACACATGGCTGGGAAAATTTTGTGAGGCACCCTGAAGACATCTCTGTGCCCCTAGTACGTGAATTCTATGCTCATCTAACGAGCACTACCCTGTCAAGTGTGTATGTTTGAGGAGAGCAGATTAAGTTCACTGCGGCGACAATAAACAAATACTATGGGTTGAAAAATGTGGTAGACCACCATACGCCCTTTGCTGCCGGTACAAACGTCCAAACATATAAGAAAGTCCTTTAGGACTTGTGTTTTAGTGGGACAGAGTTAGACATGGCCACTCGATCAGTGGAGTGAGAACGATTCAAGCCCGAGCCCAAAGTTTGGAACCACTATATGAAGACCCGGCTCATGCCCACATCTCACTCGGTCACTGCCCACATCACAAGACTGCTCCATATACACTCCATTCTAAATGACAGGTCTATTGATGTGGGAAAATTGATTGTTGATAAAGTTTACTCCTGTCTGAAGAGGAAGTCTAGTCCATTAATCTTCCCCAACCTCATCACAGCTCTATGCAGCAAGAAACAAGTTTTTGAGGACCCTCAAGATGATGAAAAGGAAAATGGCAAGAATTCGATAACTTCAGATCAAATCCCTGGTCTGCGTGGATTCGACGAAGATGCCCCGGCAGAAACTGTAGCGGGAGAAGCCAAATTATTTGTTGCAGCAAGGATTGCTTCCTTGGTCGCCACTACCACAAACATACGTGTAGATATCGATGCGATGCGTGGCAACCTTAGAACCTTTTTTAGGTATGTGAAGGAAAAGGATGCGGTTTTCAATGCCTATTTTAAAGAAATGCTGCCCTATATGGATGTTGATTTCCCCTCATTCCCCGAGGAGTTATTTGCTACCCCAAAGGACCCTCCCATCACCAAAAAAGCTAGCACGTCTCGCACCACTCCTGGTACCAAGAAGAGAAATACCCTGCATTCTCCACCTGTTCCAAAGGAGACACCTCTACAAGACCCTGCACCATATGAAGCCACAACAAGCCAAATACAGAAATGAAAGAGAAAGGCTAGGACTCTAGTTTCTGCTCCGCCCCCTGAAGAACCTGCCATTAATCCAATCACTATTGATAGTGACGATGAAGAGTTGGCCGAGCCTAACCCTACTCCTGACCTAGGCACGACAGTGGAAAACACACCAGATGCTTTGGCAAAGATGAAGCGTCACCAAAAATGCACCACCAGACGTGTGTGGACCACTACTGCTGAGGAGAGTAACACTGATTCTGACGATGACCAGCCTGATCAGTCCAACCAGGATGAACCAACCCCACCACCAGAACATGAAGAAGTGGACCCACCCATTTTTTCACTAAAAAAGTATGCTTCAAACACAAGGAAACCAAAACAGTAAAACCAATGTAAGACCATGTGAGGTACCTCTATTGCATTCATTTAGATTAGTTGCATTTAGTTAATTTTTGTGTGCATTGAAGACACTGTATTTCTCAAGTTTGGGGGTGTTAGTGTTCATAATTAGGCATTTGCATTTAGTAGTAGAAATAGAATTTTTGCTATGGCATTTTGTTTAGTTTAAAGATAGTTTTATGAAGAAATTGAGGATGTCTGATGATGAACATTTAATTTATATGGCTTTGGGATTGTTGAATGTTTATGACTAGCTAAGATGGTAGAACTGATTTTAGGGCTTGATACTTATCTCTTATGCCAAGCATGTGCCAGGGAATATTCCTTAGGTCATACAAGGAATGTTTAGGGCAAAAACCCTAGGAGACTCCACTATAAAAAGGATAAGATACCCTTATTAAAGGGAGAGCTAAAAAATGACTTTAAGGCTAAGAGATAAGAGCCAAGGCGGCTACATTTCCTCCTCCTTCTTCTTCAACTTGGTGTCCTCCATTGTTGAAGCTCCAAGGGGTGATCTTGCTGGCCTTTGAGAGAAGCACCATGTCTAGGGCAGTTCGTGGCAGTCCAAGGCAGAGTGGGAGATTTCTCTTCTTTCTGCTTTTGCTTTAACATTTTCTTCATTCTGGAATTAGGTTGTATGAGATGAATGATGTTGGATGTTTATTACCCCGCCATGAACTAATTTTAGATGGCTTGGGTTTGTTTGGATGCTTATGTTTAGTTTCTTTTAATGGATGCTTTTGTGTTTTTCAGTTTTATCCTTGCTTTGTCTACTAGTTTTATTGTCTTAAGGTTGTAAGAGCCTTCGAGAGTTGGCCTTTCTGTAGGTGTTAGATTAATCTAGTGGTTGAGAGAGCTAGACTTAGATCCACACAGACAATGGAGTTGGATGCTGAAAGGTACAACTCTAACCCAACTTAGAGATAAGTGGAGGGTTTCAACGACTAACAAGGGTAGTATTTCATGGGTAGAAGTATGCTAGGGTTCACTCTGAGAAGTATTGCTATATCATATTAGCTGCCAGGCTTCTTACTAGAGATAGCTTAGAAGCACCCTTAGAAAATCCTGCCGAGTAGGGGATAAGTTGGAGATTGTGAAGCATCCATGAGAGTTTTGCACACGTGTGAGCACCATTAAAGTCTATTCAGTTTACTTGAGTTTTATTTACAGTTGTTTGCTACAACATTTATTAACCTGTTCCCACTTGCTATTGTATTTATTTAGGTATTGTGTTTTGTGTGCTTGAACTTGACTTGAAATACCTTCAATCCCTATGGAGATAATACTCACTCATCACTATTACTACTTGTTCGACGTGTATACTTGCACTGGTTGCATATCATTTATAGTACACCACAACACGTAACACTAGGGTTGGGTTATCCATGGAAATGAGCTCGCTAATTTCTATTTCAAGTTTAGATATTGATTCTGATATCATTATATTGATTTTGATATCATAATATAGATTCTAACTAATTCATATTGTTTAACCTAACTCAATAATTGAATAGAGATCATCCACCATCACCGACGAAAGCTAGGAACAAGGGAATTGTCATCCGAGAGCCATAGGAGCATCGGATCATTGAGGCGAGTGTAGTTGGAGTCTTGCGATTAGGCTAGTTGCCTTTTCCCGATTCTATTGTCTTTGTATATAGTATTGCTATCATCGTTGTTAAGGAATACTGCATCGAACCACTTAGTGGACATCGTTGGTAAGTAGAGGTAAGTCATTGTATTGAATGTCAGACATCAATATTGTTATAGTCATTGCCATCGGTCATTGTCATTGAATTCACCATCGATATAGTCATTGAATTAATAAAGCATTGAACGTTGGACATAGAGCATAGCCATTGCTATTGTTATCTTCATTGTCATTGTCATTAAACATTGATATCAATATAGTTATCGTCATCATAACATTGAAAATGAAGCATCGATCATTGTCATTGAGATCATTGAATATTTCCATTGTCATTGATATTGCTATTGAACATTGGCACCTGAACATTGCTTATTGGTAAGAACATTGGATATTTTCATTGTTATTGAACATTGTTTATTGATATTGTCATCGGACCTTGGATTCAAGGGACATTGGATACAATTGACATGCCATAGAATTCATGAGCTCATTAGTACAGGTGGACTACATTCCTTGGGCTACGGCCTATATTGTGGCGAGGCGGAGGGATGTTTGTGTTTTTGGTCATATTGGCGAGGTGAAGGGACTAGACCATTCATTGATTTGGCGAGGCGTAGTGAATTTGCGTATCGACTGTGTTGAATCGATTCCAAGGATTAATATTGAACTATGAACTAAATGATATTGAACATGAAATATAATATTGATGTTTTTGAGCATGAGTTCTTATGCATTCCATTGTTAATTGCATTGTTTATGACTACCTCACTAGGCAAAGTATGCCTAATGCATTTCAGGTTGATCAAGTTAGCGACTCAAGATCGAAGCAAATAAGAAGTTTTGACAAGTCATCACAAGACAAAAGTAATGTATATTGCTCTAACGAAGTCCTAGTATGGTGGCGAAGTAGTTGAATTAGTCACTTTTATCCTCTTTGGTGTGTGTGCATTGCCTATGTTTTGTATAAAGGCTTAAGGCTGAATATAGTATTATAGAAGTGGTTAAAAGTAGGCTATATAACATAATTGGCTCTAAAAGGTAAAAATCTAGTAAACGGATACAGACGTATGTGAAATTTGACATGCTAATAGATTATAGTATTTTGGACTTGCTGGTAAAGTTTCATAACATTTGGACAATGTTTGATTGGTTAATTTGATTAAAAAATAGATAAAATCTATCATACAGTGCAGGGCGTATCGATACGGGTATGCCTAATTGGACTTACTAAACAGGCCTTATCGATACTGCACAGTGCATATCGATACAGATTTTGGTCACTAGAATCTGGAAAAATTAAAGGTATTGGTACGGTCTTAGGGTGTATTGATACGAGTCAACGTGGTAAACTCGTATCGATACGGTCTCCGACTGTATCAATATGAGTCTGTATCCATTGAATCTAGAACTCTTAAATTAGGCATGGCGTACCGATTCGGCCATTAGAGTATCGGTACGGTGACAGGTAATTTAGATATAAGTATTATGAAACAGTTCTGAAATATTGCATCTCTGTGACTGAATGTTATAGACCTTTATTGAAAGGGGAATTGAACTTTGATCAACATGAAAATTTATACAATTTTTGTTTATATGTTGAATTTCATTGTAGTAACGTTAATTATGAAAAAGGACCTCTAGAACACTAAAATTACAATTTAGCCCCTAAAACTTGTAAATGATTAAGAATTGGTTTTAAATGATTAATTATTGTTTCTTATCAGATAATTGGACTTGTGTTATAGTTTAATAATGTCCAAAAGCATGCCTTCGTTTAAACTTCGATTATTGATTGAAATTCATTCCACCGATCACTGTATCGTTCATTGGTAGCACATTCTGACCTGGTTCTTGACCAGACCGAGAAGTGGGTATTACATTTGTGGTATCAGAGCTAGAGTTTAGTCAATTCTAGGATTAAAACAAAGCCTATTGCATTGTTATTGTGTTACATTGCCACCTATGAGTTGTTTTATTGTGTATAGTGATTTACCGACTAATTTGATCTCTTTATGTTATAAATATGTCTGAGACTAACGATGCTTACATAAATGAGCCTGCTAGCTGCTCCTCGACTCATGGAGGGGAAATAAGGGGGAGACCTTCAGAATCCACCTAATTCGCCACCACAAAATGTTGAGCTAAAATTGCATACAACATAGGCTGAGTGTAACCGGAGCATGGCTGACATGTTCAAACAGATTTATGACCTCCATGAGAGCTGAACAGCCTGTGAGGCCAGCTGCACCTATTGTCCAATACGTTCGTGTAACCCCCTAGACCCAGCTCAAAATAAATGGGCCGAATCTAGGAAGTCGCATTTGAAAACTTTCCCCTTTCAAGTAGCAAGTTTTAGGGTTTAAAGGTTTATAAAACATAATTCTTAATAATAATAATAATAATAATAATAATAATAATAATAATCGTAAAATATCACAATTATTTATGAAACTCAAATGATAAAACATATTCTGATCATTTAAAAAAACATCTAGATTAAAATTCGTAAATGCATGTGGAAACATAATCCCAAAATATAATGTCCAAAAGTCTGAATTACATAAATGTCCCAAAACATAAAATGATAATTTCAAAGTTTAAATAAATAGCTCGTACTTATGATAAAGTATCCAATTAAAAAGCGAGATGATCCAAGTACCAAGTCGCCTAAGAGAGTTTGAATATTTTAAAGAAAAACTATAGGGGTGTAAGCTAAAGAGCTTAGTATGTTTCGAAAGTGCAAACAAACACAAAACCAAAACAATATTTTTATTTTATGATAAAGTCTTCTGAAAACACATTCAATCTGATAAATTTGAATCATAATGATGTGATGTTTGATGCATGACTCAATACTAGACTATCCGATACCATACATAGTGGAGGCTGCCCTCGCTATAGTGGAGGTTTTCCTCGCCAGAGTGGAGGTTTCCCTCACCTTTTCTGAACATACTTTCGATCCCATGACTTATGATATGATTTGAAAACCATAAACCCAAACTCTTACGAGTGTTTTATTTCTGAAAATTCGATGCCTGATTTTAAAACACAGTTTAATATGATGCCAAGCATGATGTTTTGAAAACATTCTCAAGTCACAGTTCAGATAATAAATCAAGCAACTCTAAATCATCATTCCACAAATACATAATATAGATGAAACACACAGAAGAATCAATCATTTATAGCACCGAAAGAAAACATACAAGTATAGCACATAAAGAGACACACCTTAAGCAACAGTAGCTCTAATATCGAGAAGATAACGTCTCATACTCAGGTCTAGCTGAATCTGAAACTATGAGATAACTCTACATTATTATTTATTACTTTTACTAAGCAACCACTATAAACCCAACGTGTCTCATGCTTAGGTCTAGCTGAATCTGAAACTACAAGATAACTCAACATTATTATTTATTAATGTCACTAAGCCACAACTATAAACATAAGAACTGAACTGAAGGTATACTCACGCATAAATCTCAAAGAACGTGTATGATCAGACTGAACAGGATGAGGTGGTAGATTGTCAGCCTCGAAGTCAAAACAAGAACACGAGAATAACTCGAGTAAAACTCAATACTAAAAAACCCAAACTATCCGATACCATATAGAGTGGAGGTTGCCCTCGCCAGAGTGGAGGTTTCCCTTGCTAAAGTGGAGGTTTCCCTCACTTTTCCCGAACATACTTTCGATCCCATGACTCATGATATGATTTGAAAATCATAAACTCGAACTTTTACGAGTGTTTCATTTCCGAAAATCTGATGCCCGATTTTAAAGCACAGTTTAATATGATGCCATGCATAATGTTTTGAAAACATTCTCAAGTCAAGTTTAGATAATAAATCAAGCAACTCTAAATCATCATTCCAAAAATACAAAACATAGATGAAACATACAGAAGAATCAATCATTTACAGCACCGAAAGAAAACATACAAGTATAGCACAGGAAGAGACACATCTTAAGCAACAGTAGCTCTAATGTCGAGAAGAACGCATCTCATGCTTAGGTCTAGCAGAATCTAAAACTACGAGATAACTCTACATTATTATTTATTACTATCACTAAGCAACCACTATAAACACAAGAACTGAACTGAAGGAATACTCACGCGTAAATCTCAAAGAACGTTTACGATCAGACTGAACATGATAAGGTGGTAGCTCATCAGCCTCAAAGTCAAAACCTGAACACGAGAATAACTCGAGTATAGCTTAATATTCAAAATAGTAAAATTACTAAATATAATAAATTGTAAAATAGTTAAACGGAGCTTTAGGTTCAAATTTGACAAAACAGACAGTGATTACAAACTCAGGACGTCGAAAAAGGTCAAGAGGAAAAATGTCCAAAAAAGTCAACTTTGGTCAACTCTGGTCAAAGGTCAACTCTGGTAAAACTGGTCAACAATTAACTCTGGTCAAACTGGATAACAGTCAACTTTGAACTGGTCAACAATCTGATTTGGTTAAAGGTAAAAAATGATTCAACTGGTTCAGTTCAGAATTGGTTCAATTCAGTCCGGTTCACATGGTTCAGTTATGATTTCAAAACTCCATATTCGGTTCACTCAAATGATTCAGTCAGGTTAAGGGTTATAATTGGTTTACATATTAATGGGTCTAATAGGTTCGGCCCGTTCACATGGTTTTGGCTCCATCACATAACAAGCATCTAACTTGTGTCATACAGATTTGGGCCTCCATATTTGGGCTCAACCAAATCCCACACATACACACATAGCCTATATTTTTTTTCTCAACAACCAAAAAGAACCTAGGGTTCCTGAATCACCCTTTGCGGCTAGGGTTTTAGAATCCAAACGAAGGTGACCACAAAGGTGACGACGGCACAGACAAAAACAAACGGCGGTAGCAGACACAGTGACTCAATTGGAGGTCTTGAATGGTCATTCAGGATCAGAAGACAACAAAAAAGATGAGATTAAGACAACCCAAAAAGAAATGACAAGAAAGATGAGCCAAAAAGGCTTAACCAAGCTCAACGGAGGAGGAGATCACAACGGTGAAGAGGAAAAGACGGCGGCACAAAATGAGATACAAACGGTTCCTATTTTATTTCTCACTAATGCCGAACGGAAAACAGGCTACCGAAAAGAGTTTGGTCACAGCTCAACGATGGACACGATGATGGTGGCGTTGAAAGGAATAGATGAAGGATGGTGGCCAGTCGAAGAGTCGTTAGATAGAAGCAGAGCACTACACGACCATGATTTGGGGCTCGATCGGAGCTTCGCCAGAGATGGGTAAGGGATTTAAAACTTACAAAGAGAAGAAAAAGAGATTGGGGAGAAAAGATGGTTGCAACAAATGATATCTTATAGGGTTTTTAGGTCTTATAATTG
This sequence comes from Hibiscus mutabilis, assembly GCA_019671005.1. NCBI lineage: Eukaryota > Viridiplantae > Streptophyta > Magnoliopsida > Malvales > Malvaceae > Hibiscus > Hibiscus mutabilis. The sequence goes on from CM033715.1 coordinate 29,758,053, forward strand.
GGTATAAATACCCACTCAAAAGGGTAAACCACAAAAGAAAGGTCCTATCTTTACCCGTATAACAAAAAGGTCATCAAGGTTCCAATTTTTAACAAATTGGTCACTAAAATCATATTAGGATTAATCAATTCCCAAATTTCTCAATTAGGTTTTAAATTTTAAATTCCCAAAAGCTAGGGTTTACAATTAGGGATTTTTCTTAAATTAGGTTTTTCTGATTAGGGCAAATTTTATGGTGTAGCAACTCTCCCTCCCATAAAGAAATTTTGTCCTCAAATTTTTTAGACTTGATCACATATCTCAAAACCAACCGGCACATACTCACTGACTCATTCCGAATTCATAAACCATCATAACCAAAAGTAAGAGCTGAACACATCCAAGATGTACATGTTATATCCTTAGATGCATCACCATATCCATTACGAACTCTGATGGCATCTACTAAACATGGTCGTCTAATCTCGAATCTAGCTGATCCACCGCTCTAAGCATGTCTACCTCTACTAGTAGTTCCAGAAGTAGCTGACCTAAGCTGCCCTCTACCTCTACGAGGTGCTTGAACTAAAGCATGTGTCTGACTCTGCACGGATGAAGCGGTAGGTGAACGTAGACAATTCTTTAAGTAATGATCCAGGGAACCATATCTAAGACACGCTCTGTTTGTCAATCTACACTCTACATTATGCTTCTTATTACAATAACCACAAATAGAAATAGGTCGACAAACTTTTAAACTACCCACGCTACTAGTCGGAACCATCGATACACAGGTCTCATATTTCGATAACTATTAGGAGTAGACTCATCTCTAGGCCTCTTTCCAGATGAGTTAACAAAGCTTGGCTGAACAGATGTGTCCGATTGCTTCATGACTTGACCAGCATTATGAAGTTCCTCCTTTTCCATGAGTGCAACTATCCTCTCATCAGTTTTATCTCGACCAACCAACTCGTTAAACACCTTATCATGATGTGTAGCAACTTCTCTCTAAAGCGGTAGACGAAGCCCATCCAAAAACCAAGTACACTTATCTTTCTCGATGGTAACTAACCCCGAAACATATTTGGCCAACCTCCAAAACTCTATCTCATAGTCATTTACAGACATGTCATTTTGCTTTAGATTCATAAAATCATCGCGACACTTTGCTAGAATCTCAGCTCCCACATATCGATCCTAAAAATCCCGTCAGAAAAACTCCCATGTGATTTGACTAGATGGAACAATATCTACCACAGACTCCCACCAATTTTGTGGTTCACCCTCTAACAGTGATACATCGACCCTTAATTTCTGATTGACAGGGTAATCCATCTCAACAAACAATCATTGTAATTTCTTTAGCCAAAACTTTGCATCAACTGGATGTGTACCAGTTTTACCCTCAAATATTTTCATCCCAGCAGCTATGAATCATGTGCATATGGGTTTCCTCGAACCCTCTCACTGGAGGAGATAACACAACAACTCTCAGTGCATCATGGCACTGTCTAGATGAACTGTCTCAATGTCCTCAACATCATGTGTGTTATCGCTCTCAGTCTGATGTCCTCTCATCAACTCATCCTCATTATCCGATAACTCATTCTAATTTTCCGTTTGACCTTGACCTATCACAAAGCTAGAACTCCTACGCGGTGGTATAATAGACTATCTACAAAAGGTAAGAACCCAGAGTTAGATTCGGTACTGGAGTCTCAAATTTAAACCTATAGTCGGATTCAATACAGGAGTCTCGAATTTAAAACACGTAGAAGGTAATTCAATAAAATCAACTAAAATCACAATAAGTTTCTCTAAAAATTCATATTTATATTAAAACATTTTAAATGCATGCAGAAGTCAAAAACATTTGAAAATAACTTTTGTGAGCCTCACAGTCCGAGGGTTGAACTTAGCTCTAATACCACTAAATGAAACCCCCCAAACTCAGCCCAAAAAAAATGGGCCGAATCTAGGAAGTCGCGTTTGAAAACTTTCCCCCTTAAGTAACAAGTTTTAGGGTTTATAAAACATAATTCTTATTAAATAATAATAATTATCGTAAAATATCACAATTATTTATGAAACTCAAATGATAAAACATATTATGATCATTTAACAAAAACATCTAGATTAAAATTCGTAAATGCATGTGGAAACATAATCCAAAATATATTGTCCAAAAGTCTAAATTACATAAATGTCCCAAAACATAAAATAATAATTTGAAAGTTTAAATAAATAGCTCGTACTGATGATAAAGTATTCAATTAAAAAGGGAGATGCTCCAAGTACCAAGTCGTCTAAGAGAGTTTGAATATCTGAAAGAAAAACTATAGGGGTGTAAGCTAAAGAGCTTAGTGTGTCTCTAAAGTGCAAACAAACACAAAACCCAAACAATATTTTTATTTTCTGATTAAGTCTTTTGAAAACACATTCAATCTGATAAATTTGAATCATAATGATGTGATGTCTGATGCATGACTCAATACCTGACTATTCGATGCCATATAGAGTAGAGGTTGCCCTCACCAGAGTGGAGGTCTCCCTCTCCATAGTGGATGTTTCCCTTACTATTTCTGAACATACTTCCGATCCCATGACTCATGATATGATTTGAAAATCATAAATCTGAACTCTTACGAGTGTTTAATTTCCGAAAATCTGAAGCCTGATTTTAAAACACTGTTTAATATGATGCCATGCATGATGTTTTGAAAACATTCTCAACTGACGGTTTAGATAATAAATCAAGCAACTCTAAATCATCATTCCATAAATAAATAATATAGATGAAACACAGAAGAATCAATCATTTATAGCACCGAAAGAAAACACACAAGTATAGCACAGGAAGAGACACACCTTAAGCAACAGTAGCTCTAATGCCAAGAAGAACTCGTCTCACGCTTAGGTCTAGCTGAATATGAAACTACGAGATAACTCTACATTATTATTTATTACTATCATTAAGCCACCACTATAAACACAAGAACTGAACTGAAGGTATACTCACGCATAAATCTCGAAGAACGTGTACGATCAAATTGAACAAGATGAGGTGGTAGCTCGTCAGCCTCAAAATCAAAACTTGAACACTAGAATAACACGAGTCAAACTCAATATTCAAAACACTAAATACAATAAATTGTAAAATAGTAAAACAGAGCTTTCGGATCGGATTTGACAAAATAGGCAGTGGTTATGAACTCAGCACGTCAAAAAAGGTCAAGAGGAAGAATGTCCAAAAAGTTAACTTTGGTCAAAGGTTAACTCTGGTCAATAGTTAACTCTGGTCAAACTGGTCACTAGTCAACTTTGGTCAAACTGGTTAACAGTCTGATTTGGTCAAACGTCAAAACTGATTCAAGTGGTTCAGCTCAGAATTGGTTCATTGGTTCAATTTGGTCTGATTCACATGGTTCCATTCTGCTTTTAAAACTCTATATCTGATTCACTCAAATGATTCAGTTTGATTAAGGGTCATAACCGGTTCACATATTAATGGGTCCAACAAGTTCGGCCGGTTCACACAGTTTTGGCTCTATCATATAACAAGAATCTCACTTGTGTCATACAGATTTGAGCCTCCATATTTGGGCTCAACCAAATCCCACACATACACACGTAGCCCATATTTTTTTCTCAATAACCAAAAAGAACCTAGGGTTCCTGAATCACCCTTGGCGACTAAGGTTTCAGAACCCAAACGAAGGTGACAACGTAATCGGTAAAAACAAACGGTGGTAGTAGACACAGTGACTTAATCGAAGGTCTCGAATGGTCATTCACGATTAGAAGACAACAGAAAACATGAGATTAAGACAACCCAAAAAGAGAGGACAAGAAAGCTGAGCCAAAAGGCTTACCCAAGCTCAACAGAGGAGGAGATCATGACGGTGAAGAAGAAAAGACGGTGGTGCAAAATGAGATACAAACGGTTCTAATTTTATTTCTCACTGACGCTGAACAGAAGATAGGCTGCCAAAAGAGTTTTGGTCGCAGCTCAACAATGGACACGGTGATGGTGGCGTTGAAAGGAATGGACGAAGGATGGTGGCTAGTCGAGGAGTCGTTAGATATAGGTAGAGCACTACACGACCAAGATTTGGGGCTCGATTGGAGCTTCGCTGGAGATGGGTGATGGATTTAAAACTTACAAAGGGAAGAAAAAGAGATTGAGGAGAAAAGATGGATGCAACAAATGATATCTGATAGGGTTTTTAGGTCTTATAATTGGGTATAAATACACACTCAAAAGGGTAAACCACAAAAAGGGTCTCATATTTACCCGTATAACAAAAAGGTCACTAAGGTTCAGATTTTTAACAAATTGGTCACTAAAATCATATTAGGATTAATCAATTCCCAAAATTCTCAATTAGGTTTTAAATTTTTAATTCCCAAAAGCTAGGGTTTACAATTAGGGATTTTTCTTAATTTAGGTTTTTCTAATTAGTGGAAATTTTGGGGTGTTACAGTTCGGGATCTCAACGATAAGCTGGCTCAACACCGAACTTATACTTTCACCGAACAAGATGATGACAACACCGAGGTTACTGAATTCTGGCTGGACAATACACTGATGGTTTTAAACAAACAACTACTGTGTTTAGACAAGCACAAGCTGGAGTGCGCTCTCGCATTGCTAGCTGATGAAGCCCTTCAGTGGTGGGAAACCACTATTCTTACTGTTCCTGAAGAGACCATCACTTGGGAGTTCTTTGTTCAAGAATTCCAAAAGAAGAACATCAGTGAATACTACCTCGCAGAGAGGCGTAGTATCTTCCTCCATCTAAAGCAATGTGGTTGACCTATCGAGCACTATATTCATGACTTTTGCAAGTACTGCCGATATTGTGTAGAGTATATCAAGAAGGAGAAAGAGAAGTGTAGAATATTTATTGCTGGGCTTAGTGATGAACTACACTATATGTTTATCGCTTTGGGCATCACTGACTTTTGGGATCTCGTGAATCGAGTCAAGGTTACCGAAGCACCACATAAAGCTCAAACGGTCGAAGGATCAGACATGTCTAAGAAGAGGTTTAGTGACGATTCTTGACCTCCTAACTGGAACAAGAAGGGAAAATACCAAGGCCCCAAACAGAATATATATTCACAACCCTCTCGTTCTAGGAACATTGAGAGACCCCAAACTGTGACACAGACTTTTGTCAAGACGGCTTCAGCTGAAAGTACTAGAGGTTCAAATCGAAGTTCATAGAATCCATTATATAACTACTGCCAGAAACGACATCTTGTGGGTTAATGTCGTAAATAGATTGGAGCTTGTTTTTACTGTGGTGGGCAAGGTCATTTCATTCGTGATTTCCCCTTTGTGCAACTAAGTCCACTATTACGCCGGTGAATGTTGCATCTCCTACTCAGTCCTTCTAAGGTAAGGGATCTAGGCAAGGAGCATCATGAGCTATAGGGAAACCTAGTGGCTTGGGAAGACCATCAAATAAACAGGAATCGAAGGCATCTGCCCAAATGTATCACGTAAGGAGTCAGGAGGAAGATGATGAACCTGATGTCATTGCAGGTACTATTAAACTGTATTCCCATTCTTTATATGCATTGATTGACCCTGGTTCCACTCACTCTTTTATAATCATTGTGTTGATCAAAAAGCATAGCATGTCTTCTGAACCTATAGCATCGAAGATCTCTATGACTAATCCATTGGGTAACTGTGTCACCGTAAGCCTTGTGTGCAAGAACTACCCCTTAATGATACAAGGGATTCTATTTTTTGGCTGATTTATTAGCTTTATCGATCTACGAATTTGACGTTATATCGGGTTTGGATTGGCTTAGTAAACATCAGGCTTGGGTAGACTGTAGCAAGATGAAGCTGTATCTTCGAGGCCTTGGCAATGAGAGCATAGCTCTAATAGATTTACGAAATCCTTCGTTGTGTGCCTTGATGTGGGAAACCAAGGATGAACCTCGCTTGTCAAGTATTAACACTGTATGTGAATTTTCTGACGTTTTCCCTGATGAACTTATAGGTTTACCTTTAGCCCGTAAAGTTGATTTTGGTATTGAATTGCAACCTGGGACTACCTCGGTTTCCATTGCACCCTACCAAATGGCAGCTTTTGAATTGAAAGAACTAAAGGCCCAAATTCAAGACCTACTTGATAAAGGTTTGATACGATCGAGCTCTTCACCTTGGGGAGCCCTATTCCTCTTTGTATAGAAGAATGGCAAATCTATGAGGCTATGCATCGACTACCGACAATTAAATAAAGTTACCATCAAGAACAAGTATCCATTGCCAGGGATAGATGACCTATTCGATCAACTCAAGGATGCCTCTATTTTTTCCAAGATCGATTTAAGGTTCGAATATTATCAGATAAGAGTTAAAGATTGTGATTTACCCAAAACTGCTTTCCGTACAAGATATGGTCACTAAGAATTCTTAGTGATGCCATTTGGGCTAACTAATGCACCGACAACTTTTATGGACCTAATGAATCGGGTTTTTAGACCCTATCTTGATAAATTTGTAGTGGTATTAATTGATGACATTCTAATTTACTCCAAGAATGCTGCGGAACACTGTGAACATCTCTGTATTGTGCTTCAAACTCTTTGAGAGAAGCAATTGTTCGCCAAGCTATCCAAATGCGAGTTTTGGCTTATTGAAGTTGCTTTTCTTGGGCATATTGTATCAGCTACAAGCATTCAAGTTGACCCGAAGAAGATACAAGCCATTCTTGATTGGTATCCATCGAAGAATGTTGGTGAGGTGAGAAGTTTTCTTGGTCTTATGGGCTGTTATAGGAGATTCGTCAAAGGATTTTCTATGTTAGCGACCCCATTGACTAAATTACTTCAGAAAGAAGATCCATTTGTTTGGACTGAGGAAAAATAGTGAAGCTTTGAACAGTTGAAACAAGTGTTGACTCATGCACCAGTCCTAATCTAACTTGAGTCTGGAAAAGACCACACATTTTATAGTGATGCATCACATCTCGGGTTAGGATGTGTATTAATACAAGAGGGCAAGGTTATTGCATATGCTTCGAGACAACTTAAGCCATATGAGATGAATTATCCCACTCATAATCTGGAGTTGGATGCGGTTGTATTTGCGTTGAAAATTTGGAGACACTATCTCTATGGAGAAAAGTGTTATCTTCTCACCGATCATAAAAGCCTTAAATACCTTTTGACTCAGAAGGAGCTAAATCTTCAGCAACGGAGATGGATGAAACTCCTCAAGGACTATGACCTCGTCATTGATTACCATCTGGGCAAGGCCAACGTTGTAGCTGATGCACTCAGCCGCAAACCTTCGCCTGGTAAGTATTTTCATTACATCTTATGCATTGTATGGCAAATTGACTCACTACGAAATCATTCTATTGTAGCCCCTAGATCTATTAATGCTCACTTTCGACTTCGAAAGCATCATTGTCTTGTAGCTGAACTTCAAGTTTAGTCTACCACTATTTCGAGAATCAAGGCATTGCAAAGTCAAGACTCAAAACTTTAGTCCATTGTCTCTAAGAATCAAGATGATCCCGACTATAGAATCAATTCTGAATGAATCCTATGCTTCCTTGATCGGGTCTATGTACCTAATGATGAGTCACTTCGTGATGATATCCTTAAGGAAGCTCATTTAAGTCCATTTTCTTATTATCCAGGGGTTTGTGAAGATGTACAAGGATCTTAACGAGATCTATTGGTGGCCGGGTATGAAGCAAGCCAAATCGGCTTCGTGTCCAAGTGCCTCACGTGTCAACGTGTTAAAGTGGAGCATCGTGTCCCTACCAGATTGTTGCAACCCATTAAATTAACGCAATGTAAGTGAGAGAAGATCACAATGGATTTTTCCAGTGGTCTGCCCTTAACTCTTGCTAAACATGATGCTATTTGGGTCATTGTGGATCGTTTCACCAAGTCAGCTCATTTCATACCTATTAGAATGGACTATGGTCTTCTAAGGTTAGCGGATTTGTATTTCAAGGAAGTTGTCTGACTCCATGGAGTTCCACAATCTATTATCGTCGATCGAGATCCACGATTTGCTTTTCAATTTTGGAGAACATTGCAAGAAGCTCTAGGCACTAGATTTAATATTAGCACTGCCTTTCACTATCAGACCGACAACTAGTTAGAAAGAGTAATCTAGATCTTGGAGGACATGCTAGGAGCGTGTATCATCAACTTTGGTGGATCATGGGAGAAGTACCTACCTCTCATTGAGTTTTCCTATAACAATATCTACCAAACTTCTATCAAGATAGCACCGTACGAAGCATTATATGGTACACGTTGTAGAAATCTATTGTGTTGTTCTAAACTCAGTGAAGGCAAGATGTTGGGCCCTGACTTACTTCGGGAAATTGAAGAACGAGTTGTAATACCCCAAAATTTACTAAGTTGATTAAGGGTCATTTAGTACTAAGATAATAGCTTAAAATCTAACTTAGTGACTGAAATGACAAAAATGAGAAAGTTGGGATTTCTTTAATCATGGGTTTTGGAAAGGAAATTTCTAAGGTTTAAAGGTCTCATGTAATAGATAGTGAATTTAATAAGGTATTCTTAAAGTTTGGTTGAATTCCAAGGAAAATTGGAATGGGAATTGAAGTTTAAAAAGGTAGTGACCAAAATGTAAATTTTGAAAATTTTATGCCTAAAGTATAAACTTTGGAAAAGTTTGGGGGACTAAAGTTGTAATTTCCCAAAAGTTAAGGGTTTTTATTTCATAAATAAACAGATCACCTAAGGGTGTGAATCGAATGCGAAATTATTAGTTCGATCTGATACTTCGATTATTAGAAAAATCGCAGTTAAAGATTAAGTGAAATTCGGATACCCGGACCGAACTGAAATTTTTTGAAACTTTCCATATGATAGAGAAAGGTTATAAAAGTCATTTCCAAGTGTTGTAAATATTTTTAGTTCAATTCAAGATGAATCCTACAGTTTATTTCTGAGTAAAGGATTATTTATCGGTATATTAGATTGAATGGAAATTTTGGAGACTCATCGAAAAGCTATGGAAAAGTCATAAAATGTTATTTTAAGAATATTTTATTATAGTTGGTTGGACTTCAACTAGATTTAGTTCAATTTTTACAAGAATGGCAAACTAGTAAATAAAAACTAGTTGGAGGGCAAATTGGTCATTTGGCCCTAATGGCAATTTTGAAATATTTAAAAAGTTATAAGGGCAATTTTGGAAAGATAAAATGGAAGATTAAATCTTGGCCCTTGATTGATGATAAAATCAATCTCAACCATTGGATAAAAAGGGCAAAATTGTAATTTCACTATTAAATGAATTTAATATTCATTTAATAGATATATGTGTAAAATAATGGTGAAAAGATGAAGATTTTGTTCATCTTTTCCAGCCAAAAATTTAAGGGCTAGGGAAAGAAAGAGAATTTTTTTCCAAGCTCGATTCAAGCCCCGAAACTCAGTTTTCAGGTAATCTCTTCAACTATAAAGTTGCTCTACTCTTCAAGCACTATCTTTTGATGTCAATAATTCATGGAATCCATGCTTTATTAATGAAAATTTACATGAGAAAGAAATTAGGGTTTATGGATCAAATTGGGGCTTTTGAGATTTTATGATTCCATGATTGAATTCAAGTTGAAATCAAGCTAGTATGATGTTAAAATCATGATATTGAGTTTGGATTTAAGTTCTACATGTTTTGATTATTATGAAGATGATTAGGGTTTATGGATTCAAGTTTAATTTATGGTTTGTAATGTTGAATTAATGATCTAGTAAGCTTGAATTGTTATTTGGAAGCAAAACCCTAAGCTAAAGGTATAGGGACCATTTCGGCAAGTTTAAAAGTTAGAAGACCAAATCTGATTTTTATGATTTTGGTGTGTATTTATGTTATTAATGATGTTAGAGACATGAAATTGAAGTTAGAATGTTAAATTGATGTTGAACCGAATTAGTAACCTGTAACACCCCCTTACCCCTATCCGTACACCGGATACGAGTCGAAAATGCTATGACTTCTTTATTCAAAGATCAGGGTAATTTAAATTTTTTTAAAAAATTTCTCAGTGGTCACCCATCTTGAAATTTCTCTAGCCCAAGCATGCTTAACTTTATTAAAAATTGACTTAAATTATTTACTCGAGTTTCTAACCCTAAATCAATTATCTTAGTATGTAACTCATCACCTAATGTTATTCTTAACCTTGAATCATTCTAGAAACTCCAATCACACTCAATAAGCTTAGTAAGTATACATGCCACTATAATAATCAAACTGTAATTAGGATGTCATTACTGTGATTACCTGTTGAGCTTTCCAATATTGATGCAATGTTTTTCTCCCTTTCACCTTGATTTACCTACGTGTGTACAATCAAACACACGCTAAGTACGAACTTAGTGAGGCAATAAAGGAAATTAATAACAATAATTTAAACTTTATTCAAGATCATGACTACATTTATATAGCATGATATATACTAATGCATTAGCTTTCGCATTGCATTAATAATTATTTACTACATGCCAATGTCATTAGATTTTCATGTTTGCCCGGTCATCATAATATGCCTCATATGTATAACTGCATCATGATCACTAGATAAGTATACCATCATACTAATAATGTATCAACATAATATAAACCGACTATAAATTTCTTACCCATATACTTGCCATTGGTCCCAAGTGTTCATATAAAAATGTCTCGAGAGTTCATATACTCTCTAAACTGTTTACCATTTATTATCCCTTTATTTATAGCCCGATTATCAATGATTTCCCGGTTTCCCGATTTCATAGCCCAAATATAACCTTGAGGACCCTAGGCACGCGAGTCAAATATGCACCGAAGTGCTAACTCGTACGTTTATAAGGTCATGCTAACCATTATCCCGCACATTTATAAGGTCGTGCTAACCATTATCCTGCACATTTATAAGGCTGTGCTAACCATTATCCCGCACGTTTATAAGGTCGTGCTTACCATACACTAAGTGTACTTTTAACAGTATAGTGCTATCTCGAATTCCCGATTATGCAGCGTGTTGCTGGACTCTATGGCATGCCAACTATACCTTGTCCCTTAATGACTCATTTGGGCAAAATTCCCGAATTTATTACATCCATGGCAATGTATATCAATATAATTTAATATTGGGAGTTCATACCCAAAATAACATTCATAGCATACCATCATCAATAACTAGTGATCAATGCATTTGTTTTCAACCCTTGACATATTTAAAATATGTCAAATATATGATCAATGACATAAATATCATGCCAACATATAAATCAGGTAGACTTATCGTAAGTCTTACCAATGATGTTTAAAACAACCATGTATCATGTTATGTATGCATTGCACTCACCTGAGCCATTTATTAGCATGTCTCACTAAATTCTACTCGATCCTTTCCTTTATAGAACCTCGAACCTTCTTTGATTCGAACTTGACTATTGAGCTTTAAGATCTATTCCGAAAATTCCATATTTCCATAATGCTCCTCATATCATCATCTTTCATCCAATGACATAGATTTAATCCTGAATTAGTAGTTTACCAACTTTGCCCTTGTGATTTTCCAAAATTACGATATTGCCCTTTTTCATCCAACGACTCATATTTAGCATGGAAAATAAACTTAAATCCAAGGGTTCAAATTCTTCCAACACAAAGAAAATATCTTAAACATGTAAAATGACATAATCAACCTTGACTTATCATCCTTCAAAATATCCTGGATATTCGATTCGATCCGAATATTCTTCAAAACTTTATCGCTTTATAGCCAAAAATACAAGTTCCATACGAAAAATCTGAGTAACACAAAAAGGTCACTTTTGGGGGAGAACTATTCATTTACGGGGTTAAAATACATAACTTTTGAAAATTACACTTTTGTCCCTAAACTTTTCCAAAGTTTACACTTTAACCATAAAACTTTCAAAATTTTCATTTTGGTCACTAAATTTTAAACTTCAATTCCCATTCCAATTTTCCTCGAATTTTGACCAAACATTGCAAGTACCCTAATTAACTTGCCCTCTATCATCTGATGCTTTTAAATCTCAGAGATTCCTTTTTCATAACCCATAATCGAAGAAATCCTAATTTTTGCATTTTTGTCATTTTAGTCACTAAGATAAATTTTAAGCTATTATCTTAGTACTAAATGATCTTTAATCAACTTAGTAAAATTTGGGGTATTACATGACCATTTTGACAAATTGTCAAAGTTAAGTGACCAAATTGAAATTGAAGTTTTGTATGGGGGCTAAATCTGATTTTTAGTTATAATGATGGAATTAAGGTAGTAATGTTGAATTGAGGACTAAATTTCAAAGTTAAGAAGCTTGAATCCTTATCTTTGCATTTTAGTGACTATTTCGGTAAATAAGGAAAATTAGGGAGAATTATTGTGAATAATTATTTGGTGAAGAATGTGATGAGTTGGTGGTTTAAAGCTAGTGATAGGACTAAATTGAAAAGTAGAGAAATAAGGAGAAGTTGGTATAAAAGTTGAAGTTGTTTATGGAAGTTGTGTAGAAAAACTGGTTTATGACAGTAACTTTGAAAATTCACCATAAATTCTACAAAAAATGGTTAGAAGGTGAATTTTATACAGATGGAAATATTTATTTGTCTAGTTTCGTGTCCAAGAAACGGAAACTGACTTTGAGTTTCGAGTAAAAAGATATGAATTTTTAAGTGGTGAAAGGTCAGAAAATAGTTTAGCAGGCTGTTCCGAAATTCAATACTGGAAATTGGCTTTGAAAATTCGCCATAAATCGTACAAGTTGAATTTGGGCTTTTAATTTATATGGTTGAAAAGCTTATTCAATCTAGTTTCTTTCAGAATAAACGGAATCAAATTCCGAGTTCTTGATTATTTTATAGAAATATTTATTTGAAGATAGTGCAATTTGCCAAAAAATGAGAATTGATATAATTTGTATCTAAGGTTAATTAGTAAGCTTGAAAGGGGTTAATGGAAGTTCAAATTGGTCACTGAGGACCATAATGAGTTTATGAACAATACAAGGAAGGAAGGAAATTTTGAAAAATTTTGTATATTCGAATGATTAAGTTTGATAGCATATTTAAAATATTGTTAGATTTGAATATAACAATTGTTATTTATATTTATAATGTTTGATCCGAATCAAAAGAGGGTTCGTGGTATTATGAAGGAAAGGATCAAGTAGAGCTTGGTAAGGCAAGCTAATGAATGGCCCAGGTGAGTGCAATTGCATACATGTCATACTACATTGATATTTTATACATGATTGGGATGGCTTGTGATGAGCCTACCCTAATTTTTATTGTTATAATATTTATTTCATTGAGCATATGATTGACATATACGAATATGTCAAGAAGTGGAATATAAAATGCATTGATCACATGATTATTTATATTGGTAAGTTGAAATGTTGATATATATATATATATATATATTGATATATGTTGCCATTGATGAAATAAGTTGTTTACCATCTACAGAAGGATATATGGAAAGATAATGAAATTGATTTATTGCCCAAGATTTACTATAGAGAGTTACAGTATGGTGGCATGCCATTAGAGGTCTAGCAGTCAAGGACTACGTGTAGCTACACACCGATCTTCGGATCTATATGTTTACCAGCACTTTATGTGTCTATATGTTTTCGCCACTTTACGTGTCTACAAGTTATTGTCACTTCGGTGACTAGTACTCAAGGAGTACCGACCCTGCATACTTAAGTTTCTCTCTATACATAAAATTATATTATAGAGAGTTACAATATAGTGACATGCCATTAGAGGTCTAGCAGTCAAGGACTGCATGTAGCTACACACTGATCTTCGGATCTGTATGTTACCGACACTTATGTGTCTATATGTTACCGACACTATATGTGTCTATAGGTTTATTGTCACTTCGGTGACTAGTACTCTGGGAGTACCAACCTCGTATAATTAAGTTTCTCTCTATTTAAAATTCTTGGGCTAAATGAGTAAAACGAATCAAAGGAACATGATGATAAGCTTGAAAGCTTACAGATGGAAATGGCAACGGTATCGGTAAGATCTAATCTTATCACTTTGATATATGTTGTTACATATGAAATTATTTATGTTTATACACATAAAAAATGGTAAGGTGATTATATGCATTATTAATCATTTAAATTGATATTTATGTCAATATTGCACTCTATTACGAATTATTGCCTCAGTAAGTTTCATACTTAGCGTGTGATTGTTTCACACGTAGGTTAAGTTGGAACACTTGAAGAGGAGTTGAGCTTGTTGATCAAGCTTCAATTTGCACAACATCAGTAAGATAATTTAGCTTATGATAATTTCTAGTGGGCATGTAATTATTTATCTACTGGTAGTATATGATGCATTAAATTAGATTAAATGATAGATAATTGATCAGTTCTAAAGATGAATCATATATGGATAAAGCAAGATAAGGTATTAGTAATATGAAAGCATAAACTAAAGTAGAAAGGAAGCTTACTTTGTTAATATGAATAATCGATAAGCTTAAAAAGGTAGTAAAACGTGTTTAATCGGTTTAAATTTTATTTATCGGTAATCGCATAAAGATTTTAAAATCAAGAAAGGGCCTAGGCAGTGAACCTATTTTTCACCCCGAATCGCGTTATCGTTTTAATAACTGACTAATATGTTTTACAAACTAATTCAGGGTTGAAATTAGCAAACTACACATAAATTATGATTTCAAGAAAATTGAGAAAAAAGTTAAATTAATAAAGACAATATTTATATGTATAAAAAATTTATTATAAGTCAGGATTTCTTTAAACGACTTCGTAACATCTTTAATGTATATTCGGTCTACGTGTATACGTTAAGGGTGTTACACGAGTTACCATAATCCATGATCACTTGAACGTTGCCTTTGATCAACAAAAAGCCTATACAGATCTAAAGCGAATAGATATCCAATATAAAGTTGGTGAGAAAGTCTTTCTCAAAGTCTCACCATGGAAGAAGATTCTGAGGTTTGGTAAGAAGGGCAAATTGAGTCCCCGATTCATTGGACCCTTTGAAGTTAATATAGCACTACCTTTTACCCTCAGACCGACGGCCAGTTAGAAAGAGTAATCTAGATCTTGGAGGACATGCTAGGAACGTGTATCATCAACTTTGGCGGATCATGGGAGAAGTCCCTACCTCTTATTGAGTTTGCCCATAACAATAGCTACCAAACTTCCATCAAGATGGCACCGTATGAAGCATTATATGGTAGACATTGCAGAACTCCATTGTGTTGGTCTAAACTTGATGAAGGGAAGATGTTGGGCCCTGACTTACTTTGGGAAATCGAAGAATGAGTTACCATAATCCATGATCGCTTGAAAGCTGCCTTTGACCAGCAAAAATACTATATAGATCTCAAGCCAAGGGATATCCAATATGAAGTTGGTGAGAAAGTCTTCCTCAAAGTCTCACCATGGAAGAAGATTCTAAGGTTTGGTAAGAAGGGGAAATTGAGTCCCCGATTCATTGGACCCTTTGAAGTTATTGAAAAAGTTGACCCTGTAGCCTATCGACTATTGTTGCCCTTAGAACTAAACAAGATTCACAATGTGTTTCATGTATCGATGCTACAGAAGTATTGTTCTAACCCTTCATATATCATTGTGCCAGAATCCATTGAAATCTAACCTAATCTATCCTATAAAGAGGAACCGGTTCAAATATTTGCAAAAGAAGTTAAAAGACTTTGCAATAAAACTATATCGTTAGTCAAAGTACTATAGAGGAGCCACATCGTCGAGGAAGCTAGTTGGGAACCGGAGGAGACAATGAAGAGGCAATACTCGCATCTCTTCAATTCAAGTAAAATTTGAGGATGAATTTTTCTTAAGGGGGAGAGTTTTAACACCCTAAAATCTGGTCTAGTGAGAATTGGGTTCCGATGACCAGAAACCCTACATCGGAAGGTCCAAATATTGTGTTGACTTTAACCGTAAGGTCAATTACATCGATATTGGACTCTAATTGAGTCAATTTATTATTCACGGGCCTTGTTGAATGTATTGAAAACCTTTAAGTGGCTAAATCATGGGAATTGAAAGTTTGGGGGTTAAAGTTCAGTGTATCGAGAGTTGAAGGTAACCTTGCGATTAGCCCCTCCTCAATTATAACCATCTATACGTGGGTAGAAAAGCTCAAAATATCCATATGAAGGAAAGCCTTGTTATTGCAAAACAAATAAGAGAAAAAAATTGGATAGCAATTTTAAGTCTTACCCGATAATGAACCAAGCAAGCACCTTACGCTATTGTCTCCTTCCTTCAAGCAAGCACCTACATTGTTGAGGATAGAAAAGCTTGAGCTTTCTTCGCTTTATCGATATTGAATCATTGCTATTGATCGGGTAAGCTATAATCCCCAAAATATTGATGGAATCTATGGATATTTTGAGCTTAATCTTATGCTAGGGTTGGGTCATCCATGGATATGAGCTAGCTAATTTCTATTTCAAGTTTAGATATTGATTCTGATATCTTTATATTGATTTCGGTATCATATTATTGATTTTAACTAACTCATATTGTTTTACCTAGATCAAGAATTGAATAGATATCATCCACCATCATCGATTAAAGCTAGGAACAAGGGAATTGTCATCCGAGAGCTGTAGGAGCATCGGATCATTGAGGTGAGTGTAGTCGGAGTCTCAGGATTAGGCTAGGTGCCTTTCCCGATTCCATTGTCATTGTATATAGTATTGCTAACATCTTTGTTAAGGAATATTGCATCGAACCACTTAGTGGACATCGTTGGTAATTAAAGGTAAGTCATTGTATTGAGTGTAGTCAGAGTCTTGGGATTAGGCTAGGTGTCTTTCCCGATTCCAGTGTGTATCAATATGGATTTTGGTCACTAGAATCTAGAAAAATTAAAGGTATCGGTACGGTCTTAGGGTGTATCGATACGAGTTAACGTGGTCAACTCATATTAATACGGTCTCCAGCTGTATCGATACGAGTCTGTATCCGTCGAATCTGGAACTCTTAAATTAGGCATGGCATACTGATATGGCCATCCGAGTATCGGTATGGTGACAAGTAATTTAGTTATAAGTATTACAAAATAGTTCTGAAATATTGTGTTTTGGTCACTGAATGTTATAGACCTTAATTGAAAGGGGAATTGAACTCTGACCAACATGAAAATTTATACAATTTTTGTTTATAGGTTGAATTTCATTTTAGTAATGTTAATTCTGAAAAAATACCTCTAGAACACTAAAATTACAATTTGGCCCCTAAAACTTGTAAATGATTACGAATTGCTTTAAATGATTAATTTTCGTTTCTTATCGGATAATTAGACTTGTGTTATAGTTTAATAATGTCTGAAAAGCATGCATTCGTTTAAACTTTGATTATTGATTGAAATTTATTGCACTGATCACTGGTAGCACTCTCCGACTCAGTTCTCGACCAGGCCGGGAATGGGGTGTTATAGATTCCCAAGGGAACCAAGTTTTTGGGAGCTAATACTCATTGATCCAAAATGATTTGGGTACCAAAAATCAAGACATAATTCTTTGTTTGTAGGGGGAGCGTTGCTACAAGGCCAAAGCTTCATGTTTAAATTCATGGTACCTTGATAGTGGATGCTCGAGACACATGACCGGTGAAAATAATCGATTCTTGGAGCTAAAACCAAAGAGTGGAGGAGTAGTGACATTTGGTGAAAAATCCAAAGGCCACATGAAGGAATTAGTTCCATTGGTAACCACTCTTCTATCCTTATTGATAGTGTTTATATGTTAACAGTCTTAAGCATAATCTTCTGAGCATAAGCCAACTTTGTGATAATGGTTTGAATGTGCTTTTTGATTTAAATGGTTGCAAAATTATCAACATTAAATCTAAAAAAATTGTTCTTATTGGTCATCACATAGGAAACATTTACATGGTCCATTTAAATTACATTCATATTTTAAATGCATGTTTTGTTGCTAAAGATGAGCATGATTCATGGTTATGGCATAGAAAACTAGGGCATGCAAGCATGAGTGTTTTAGAAAAAAATTGATTTTAAATGATCTTGTAAGATGTTTTCCAAAAATAAAGTTTTCATATGATAAAATTTGTGATGCTTGTACTAATGGCAAACATAAAAAAGTTTCTTTTAAACCTATCAATGATGTTTCTACAATTAGAGTTTTATAATTGATTCACATAGATCTTTTTGGCCCTATTAGAACAATAAGTTTGGGTGGAAAATTATATGCATTTGTTTTAGTCGATGACTACTCTAGATATACTTAGGTTCTCTTTTTAAGTACCAAGGATGAGGCTTTAGAAAAATTCATCAAATTTTCAAAAAGTAACTCAAAATGATGTTGGTAACTCCATTTCTCATATTAGGAGTGACCGTGGAACCAAATTTCAAAATTTAGGTTTTGAGGAGTTTTGTAATTCAAATGGGATTAGCCATATTTTTTCGCACCTTGCACACCTCCACAAAATGGGATTGTTAAGAGGAAAACTGAACTTTAGAAGAAATGGCTAGAACCATCCTTTGTGAAAATAATTTGCCTAAGTATTTTTGGGCGGAAGCCACTAATACCGCTTGTTATATTGTCAACCGTGTAATGATTAAGCTTGTTTTAAATAAAACACCTTATGAGCTTCTTAAAAGCAAAAATCCTAACATTAACTACTTTCATCCTTTTGGATGTAAATGTTTTGTTTTAAACAATGAAAAAGACAAATTAGGCAAATTTGATACTAAAAGTGATGAAGCAATTTTTCTTGGCTATTCTTTAAACTCTAAAGCCTATCGAGTATTTAATAAGAGAACTTCAGTAGTAGAAAAGTCTATACATGTGGTTTTCAATGATACCTTCTTTTTAGGAAGGATTCTTATGATGATGATGATGTGGGGATTTTTGATGCTAATGATGATGGAGGTCAATCATCAAAGGTAGACGAAATTCCATCAAAAGATAAATCACAAGATCCACCTCTAGAAGCCTTGAATGATATGTCTCTAGAGGAAAAGGAGGTCACCTACCCAAGGGAGTTCAACTATGTCAAAGGTGGTGAGATTTTGGGTGATCCATCCAAAGGGGTAACCACTAGATCTTCTCTTAGAAATACATGTAATTTTGTTGCATTTATCTCATGCATTGAGCCTAAAAATATCAAAAAAGCATTAAATGATGATTATTGGATATTGGCTATGCAAGAGGAGTTAAATCAATTTGAGAGAAGTAAAGTTCAGACATTAGTTGATAGGCCAAGTAATAAATCTACCATAGGAACTAAATGGGTTTTTAGAAACAAACTAGATGAGAGTGGTAACATAGTGAGGAGCAAAGCTAGACTTGTTGCTCAAGGTTACACTCAAGAAGAAGGAATCGATTTTGATAAAACCTATGCACCTGTACCTAGAATGGAAGCTATTAGGATGCTTCTTGCATTTGCATGTTATCATGAATTCAAGCTTTTTCAAATGGATGTGAAATGTGTTTTTCTAAATGGTTTTATAAATGAAGAAGTGTATGTCGAGCAACCACCCGATTTTGAAGATCCAAAATACCTGAATCATGTTTTTCAACTTTCAAAATCTTTATATGGTTTGAAACAAGCTCCTAGAGCTTGGTATGAAAGATTGTCAATTTTTTTATTAAAAAAGGTTTTGACAAAGGAAAGGTAGATAATACACTTTTTATTAAAAGAAAAAGAAAAGACATCTTAGTAGTTCAAATTTATGTTGATGATATTGTATTTGGTTTTACTAATGAATTGCTTTGCCAAGATATTGCTAAGTTGATGCAAGGTGAATTTGAGATGAACATGATAAGGGAGCTCTCATTCTTGTTGGGGCTTCAAATCAAACAAATGAAGGATGACATCTTCATCAATCAAGCTAATTACATCAAAGACATGCTCAAGAAGTTTGGCTTGGAGAATATGAAACCTCAAGCCGCACCAACGAGCTCATCTATAAAGCTTGACAAGGATGAAGCAGGTAAGTGTGTTGATTTAAAGCTTTATAGATCAATGATACGATCTTTGCTTTATCTTACCGCAAGTAGACTAGATATCATGTTTAGTGTTTGCTTGTGTGCTAGATTTCAAGCTAGTCCTAGAGAATCACACCTACAAGTCGTTAAGAGAATCTTTAAATGCCTTAGAGACACACCTTGTTTAGGCCTTTGGTATCCTAAAGATTCCTCTTTTAGTTTGCATGCTTATTCAGATGCAGATTATAGAGGTTGTAAGATAGATAGAAAGAGTATCTTCGGTATTTCTTAATTCCTAGGTAGTATGCTCATATCATGGTTTTCAAAGAAACAAAATAGTGTAGCACTATATACCACCGAGACGAAATATATTTCGGCAAGAAGTTGTTGTGCTCAAGTCCTTTGGATGAAGCAACAACTCTTAGATTATGGAATTGATGTAGGTACAATCCCTCTAAAGTGTGACAATACTAGTGCCATTTGTCAAGAATCCCATCCAACACACTAGAACCAAGCATATAGAGATAAGGCATCATTTCATTCAAGATCAAGTCTTGAAAAATGATGTTGTTCCAGAATATGTAGACAGCTTAAACCAACTAGTGGATATCTTCACCAAACCTTTAGACAAAGAACATTTTTTGGTCTCTTAGGAGAGGGTTAGGGCTTACTAGCCTTTCTTGAACCTTAGAGCCTTTTTTGGTGTTTAAAACTTGCTTGAATTTGGTTGATTTCCATGCTCTTGTGTTTTTGCTCTTATATGCATTTATTCTTGTTGCTAGGGGGAGTATGAATCTATTTTTGTTCATACATGATGATCTCATATCATACACATGCATATCGATTCGATTAAGTTAGAATTTTGAGCTCTTTGCTGCCAAAATTTTTTTGGCTCAGGGTATCGATACGGGTTCTTGCGTATCGATACGAGTATCATGAGGCAGTATTTTAGTACAGGTGAACCTGTACCGATACGGATAAGGGATTGGTACGGTTAAAACTCGTACTTGTACGCGGTTTTGGTACGCGTATAATGCGTATCGGTACGCGTGGCTGCTGGGCTTTAAATGAGTCTTTAAAGGGGTTTTCCAAATTTAAATCTAACCCTAACTCTTTTTTATCAAAATCCTAGACAGCTTTTACCTATTTAAACCCTTCAAATCCTTTGTTTTTCTCACAATTCATCAAAAACCTTTTGGGGCTTTTGTGTTCAACAACAAACCCAAGCAATCTCATTAAGCGTTATGCAAAATCATCTATTCATTCATCCATAATCCATATTCAGGGTATAAACTATTTTTTCTTTAAAATTTCGATTTCCTTCATACTTCTATATTGTTTATACTAAGAATATATATATAGTACGTATATAATATTATTTTCAAAGATTTTACAAAAATTCTTTAAAAACTATTTTTTTGTTCGAATATAAATTTATACTTGTATATTTTTCTTTACTGTTTTTTAATTTTATTTTCACTAAAATTTTTCTTATACTTGTATATGACTTTAAACTATACAAAATATTTTTTAATACCTTGATCATTGGATTGATTTATTGGATTGAATGTAATGTGTATGCATACATTGTTTTTTGTGGTTTGAGATTGTTTTTCAAATCTTTTACTATGGGTCCTAAGAAAAGTGCAAGAAAGGAGATTGCATTTAGCTCTTCCAATCCTAAACCTACCGAGCCCAATCCCAAAAACAATGGTACAAGACCAAACCTTAACCAAATTAATCGTCAATGTTTTAATGAACTGTGAAATCCAAATGCTTTGGATCATTTAAAACTTCAAAATTTGCCGTGAACGTGTTGTTTCCATACCCTTTATGACTTTCGATGAATTTAATTTTTGATATCTTGATTTATTAAGGGAATATAAGATCATGCCTTTTTTAAGTATACCAGATATTCTATATAAAAACCTTATCCTTATTTTTTACTCTAATGCCCGATGTGTTTACAATTAAGAGAAAGCTGAGGTTATAGCTTTCGAGTCTTACCTTATGGGAAAAACTTTTCTTCTTATTCTTAAAATTATAATCGATCTTTTGGGGATGGATGATACGAGTTTAGATGATGAAAATGCTTTTTCTCAACTCTTTAGTGGCTTTGTAATCGTATTAGATGCCCATGAGTGTTTCCTTCACTTTCTCATCACTTGGTGGTTTTGGCCATCCGGTGGTAAGTGGTCCACGGTTTGTCAAGTTGATAATTTTTGGCTCCATTGTTTTCTTGAGGGCTTACGTCCAAACCTAGCCCAAATCTTGTTTGTTGAATTAGTACACCTTGTCCAAAACTTCAACACCTCTCTTGTCACCTTTTTCACCTACGACACCGCCTTGAGCTATATGTTCCACGAGCTTGATATCATTTGCTCTTATGATCTTGCCTTGCCTCTCACCGACCCTATTGATGATCACTCTCTCTGTGGCATGCAAAGTTCACCATCTACAATGGAGAATGGATTCGTATTGCAGATCTTGCTAGAGGATGTTCCGGCTGCTCTAGTTGATTCGTCACTCCGGTTGCTCAACTTTCCCTTGATGCTCTCATGGCCTATCTTGATGGGAAGTTTGCTACTTTGGATGTGAGGTTGGATTCTATATTTTCTTCTTTGGATACTTGTTTCACTTCTTTAGAAGCTAGAGTTACGTACATGAAGAATCGTCAAGCTTCTATGGACATGACCCTTACCGCTTTTCATGGAGAATGACGTGGTCATGCTCTTGGTGATGATCATGAGTAAGTTGAAGACGAGGATGCTCCTTAGGATTTTTCATTTCATATCATATTGGGTTTTACGTTTTTATGCACCTATGTTCTTTATTGGAATTCCTATGACTTTATGTTATTTGCTTTGTATTATGTTTTAGGCTTAAGTTGGATTTTTATGTCGCTTTGAATTTATAATATCTATGCTATTTTATTTATGCCTGGAGTTATTTATTGCCTTATATCTTGCATATATTTACCCTTTTGATATTGATCTAACAAAAAGAGGGAGCAAAATTGAGATTAAATTTTAAAAGGTTTTCAAAATAAAACTATATTTTTAGCCTTAAAGAAACAGGGAGTATTTTTTCAAAAAGAATTAAAAACATACTTTGGTTTTGTTATATCAAAAATGGGGAGATTGTAAAACCAATATTCAATTTTGATATAAGAAAGATTTTTTAAGGACCAATTTGTAAAAATGGATAAATTTTTAAGTACTTTTAAGCCCCATCATCCACTATGTGGAATGCTCAGAATGTTTCCTTCACTTGAAGGAAAGCCTTTGAGTATTGAAAACAAATTGGGAGGTAAGAGTGGGTTTAGAAACTTACCCGATTAGGTAGGAAGCAACCACCTTAGTCATCATCTTTTTCCATGGAAGCAAGCACCTCTATTGGTGAACTTCAAGAGTTAACGTTTCTTTGAATTTTCGCATAGTTAACCTTTTGCTAAAGGATATTGCATCGAACCTCTTTAGAGGCATCATTGGTAAGTATCGGTAAGTTATTCTATTGAACATCGATCATAGCATTATTGTTATCGATATTGTCATCATCGAATCATAGAAATATAGAAGCATTGACCATTGGACATTCATATCGTCTTTGAAATTAACCACCATTGTAGATATTGCCATTGCCATTGAGAATATTGTCATTGCTTTTGTCATTAAACATTGATATTAGTATTGTAATTTCCATCGAAATATTGCCATTGATATTGTTATTGGTATCGTTATTGAACCTTAGATTTAAAAGGACATTGGATACAATTGGAATGCCATAGAATTCATGAGCTCATTGGTACGGGTGGACTACGGTCCTTGGCTACGACCTTTATTGTGGCGAGGCAGAGGGATGTTTGTGATATTGGTCAATTGGTGAGGCAGAGGGACTAGACCATTCGTTGATTTGGCGAGGCGTATGAATTCGCGTATCCACTATCTTGATTCGATCCAAGGAATAATATTAGGACATGTTATAATTGCCATTGAATATGAATCATTGCATGGTTATTGATAAAACATGATTTGTAATGCATTCCATTGTTTTGATATTGTTCATGACTACATCACTAGGGAAAGCATGACTAATGCATTTCATCTCATGTATTTCAGGTTAAGAAAGTTATCGTTGCGAGATCGGGGATTGTTGGAACTTTTGGCATGTTACTACAAGCTTAAAGTAATGTATATTATCCTTAAAAACTCCTAGTATGGTGGCAAAGTATTTAGACTAATCACTTTTAGCCCTTTTTGTGTATATGTTGCTTATGGGATGTATAAGTCTTAAAGGCCTAAAATGTTGTTTTGAAATTGGCTAAAAGTGGTAAAACATGCATATTTGGCCTAAAAAGGTAAAAACCTAGTAAATAGATTTATATGCCTGTGAAATTTTCCTTGATAGTAGATTATGATGTTGCAGACTTGCCTGTAATAGGATTTGGACATCGTTTGGTTGGTCAAAAGGCATAAAAACCAGACTAAAAATGACATTACCAGTGCATGGCGTATCGATGCGGGTGATGGTGTATCAATACGTGTATGCAATATTGGTCATATCCGCATAGGTGTACCGATACTGTTATGGGTGTATCGGTACGATAATTCAACACTGGAAATTTAATTGTAAAAAGTTTCATTACGATTGTAGGGTGTATCGATACCCTTCTTCATGTACCGATACGGCTAAGTCTGTATCGATACGAGCCTTGGCCATTTGAATCCCTAATTGATAAAATGTTTATCAATTATCGATATGGGTGAACCTAGTATCAGTACAAAATCTCCAGCCTTAACCATTTTAACTGTCATGACATAGGCGTATTGGTACGATCTCTTGAGCACTGATACCAACATAGGTAATTTTGTAAAAATTACCAAATGGTCACTGTTTAATAAATAGTTTAACTGGAAAAGAAAATGATCTCTAATTGGCATGAAATTCGGCATGCACATTGTTTAGAGGATGAGCTACACACTGGTATGATTAGTTTTAGTAAAAGACTTCTAAGTTATGGAAATTACAGATTAGTCACTAAAGCTTGAAAAGTTTAAAATTGGCTCTAAACCCAAAGCTATTGACTCATACCGAATCATTGTTCCACGATATAGATTTAGCATAGAATTGAGACACCGAAACATACATTGCATTGTTTTTAATTTGCTAGATCATTGAACAAGGACTAAATTATTTCACTGATCATCGTATTGAACTCCTGTAACATACTCTGACCTGGTTCTCAACCAGGCAAGGAAGGGGTGTTACATTTGTGGTATCAGAGCTTGAGTTTAGTCGATTCTAGGACTAAACCTATGTTTGTTGTATTGTAATTGCATTGCATTTGCTGCCTAGGAGTTTGTCAAAGGCCAACAAGATCGTCCCTTGGAGCTTCAACAATGAAGGACACCAAGATAAGGCAGCCACATTTGCTTCCCTCTTTCCTATTTCATAAAGCACTTTTTTCAGCTCTCTCTTTAACGTGGGTGTCCTTTTCTTTATATAGTGGGGGATCCTAGGGTTTTGTTCCCTTAATGCTTAAGGAATATTCCCTTCACATGTGGGGGCAAAACTGGCTGGTGGAATCACATATGGGGGCTGCAAAATATCTTCGTTCCTTTATCCTTTAGTGTGCCCAGAAATGCTATCCAAAATGTTGTGGCATTTTTCCTTTTTTCCCTGCAATGCTCTTCAGCTTTCCTGCACATTACCACCCAAAACACACCTTTCCCAAGCAGAACCAATTTTCACAAATAAAAAACACAACCAAGCAGCAATACCCTATGGAATTATATGAACTAAATGCAACTATATGCAATGAAATGAGATGAAATGGACTTGAATTCATACAATAACCTAAGTAAAAGGGCATGAAATGTATACCTTTTGCAAGGTTATCACACCTCCAAACTTAAACTATTGCTTGTCCTCAAGCAATGAATAGAGAAGATGCTATGGCAATAATTCAGTGCAAGACAGTGCTATGGCAGAATTTCAGTCCTCGGGAAATATGGGCTTTAACATGCTAGAAAGTTTTGAGATTTTAAGAACTTTTTCCCTTAGGGCAAGATCATTTGTGTGTGTGTGTAATTGCATCAAATATATGCTTAACTGAGTTAAAAATTTCTAAGTAAGTTCTCTATTATACCCTAGTATTTGTTAATCAATTAAGCACAAGTTTACTCCCATATTCTAACTTGTTTTCTTCCTCTCTTTTTTGAACTGCTACGAGGGGAGTCAGCTCGTCACAAATACCATCCTTAACTCTAGATGAATACAGAGCAAACATTTCATCCCCAAGCTAGTAAGTAGAGTAATCCCGTGACTACTTTCATTCACTCATTTGTTGTTGTTGCCATTTATTTAAACGCAGTATCTAAGCAAACAACACAAAGAGAAGTGTCCCTTTATTGTTATGCCAAAGCATTTATTCACAATTCAACACATTCAATAAGCACAAGGGAGTTTAATAAAGCCTTCACTATTTTCGTACATCATTCAAGTTCATTCATGTCATTCATACTAAGTCATGCAAGAGCTCTTTCCTAAAATTTTCTAAAATCTTAAGCATAGAGAACATTCAATCGTGTAACAATTAAATCATAAAGTATCAAACCCTAAAGGCAGTTCTACCAATCTCAATAGTTATGAACATTCAATCAATTCACAGCCACAAAATTTAAATACTCATCATCGGACATCATCAATTTATTCATAAAACTATGTTTAAACCAAACAAAATGCCATAGCAAAACTACTCATAACTATAAATGCAAATGACTAGCTATGAACACTACCTCCCCAAAACTTGAGACATACAGTGTCCTCAATGCATGAAAATTAAGCTAAATGAAACTAATCTATAGGAAATGCAAAAAAAAGGTACCCTCTGTGTTGGCTTTGCTGTCTTAGTGGCCTAATGCTTGATATTTTTATTTTTCTTGAGTGTAACAATAGGCTCGTCATCATCGACTGGTTGGGCTTGTTGTGCTGGATTGGTATGGTCAGGCTGTTGTCCTCAGAATCACTCGCTTCGATTGGAGCATTCCAGACACGACCGACAGTGTGTTTCATACGGTGGTTTGTTCTCACTAAGGTAGTGGGTGCTGGAGTTTGTGCAGTGCTTGGAGTGTGGACAGCCATCTCTTCAACATCGTCACTCTCAATAGTGATCGGGTCGTCAGCTAGGGCTTCAGGCGATGAGGCTGTTATGAGGGACTTGCCTTTTCTCTTTCTCTTCTGGCTTTGACTCGTAGGTGTATCATTAGGGTCTAGCTGGGATTTCACAGAGGTTGAATGCACGGTATGCTTTCTCTTGGCTGCAGGATTGGAACATTGAGCAGTGGTTGTGTTTGGTGAAGGATGATGCTTTGGGGTCGCTAGCACAGCAACAGGGAGGATGGGAAGTCAATGTCCATTTGAGGTAGCATCTTCTTAAAATAGGAGTTCATTGCAGCATCATGTTCCATCTCCTTAAAAGAAAGTAGTCAGGTTGCCTCGCATCTCTTCCATCTCTTCTGTAAGGCACTTCGAAGAGGCTACCAGGGCTGCAGTTCTTGCCGCAACAAATATTTTTGCCCTGCCCTCTACTGTCTCTGTTGGGGCATCCTCATCAAATCCTCTTAGACCTGGGATTTTTTCTAGAGTGAGACCGATCTTCCCTTTCTCCATCGCGTCCTTGTGAGGGTCTTCAAAAACTCCCTTTTTTCTGCACAAAGTCGTGATCAGGTTGGGAAAAAACAAAGGGCTTGACTTCCTTTTCACGCATGCATAGACCTCGTCCACGATAATCTTGCTCACATCAATTAGCCTCCCATTGAGAATTGAGTGAATAAGGAGCAATTTATTGATGTAGACGGTAGAGTGGTGGGATGTAGGCATCAAACGAGTTTTGACATAGTGATTCCACAGCTTAGCCTCGGGCTTTAGGCGTGTTCGCTCCACTGATTTGCTAGAAGGGTCCAATTCGTTACCCTTAAAGTGGAGATCCTCCACGACCTCCTTATACATTTGGGCATCAACTTCTTCAATAAAAGGCATGTATTGGTCTACCACATTTCGAAGTCCATAAAATTTGTTCACTGCTGCGGCGATAAACTTTACCTGGTCCCCTCGTACATAACTACAGATTGTGTGGGGCTGGTGAGGTGAGTATAGAACTCCTTCATTAATGGTAGTGAGATATCGTCCGGGTGCTTGACAGATGATTCCCAATTGTGTTTGGTGATGACCTCCATCACCTCATTGTCAAAACTTTCTCCCCCATCAGAAGGGAGTTTAAACCCCTGCTCGGCAAAGACCTTTCTTTCTTTGATGAGTTGAAAGCGTTATTTGGCTGTTTCATCATAAAATTTCACAATTTCAATTAGGCTGGGCTCGTGCACTACTGGAGGCGCCTTCGACATTTTTTGTAGCAAATCATGGCGGGGGAATGAAGGGAAATCTTTTTGATGCGTTAAGGGTTTTAGGGAAGGAGTCAGGTTTTAATGGAGTTTTGTGTATAATGTTGGAGAAGATGACGGTGTTAAGGAGATAAAGTGAAGAATTTATGAGGGGGAGTTTAAAGGGAAAGAAACTGCCACAAGTAATTGAAGAGAGAATGTTGATGTCACAGTTATGAGGCATGGGGAAGAGGAGAGATGTGATGGGTGTTTAATGGAAAGCAAAAAAGAGGTAAGAGAGTGTGAAAAGGTTATAATGGTGTAGGGTTTTGATAGTTAAATAGGGATAAAATCCCCCTTTTTCTTTTAATGTCGTTCCCTTACACCTTGGAAATAGTTGGGCCCTTCCCTTTTCAACTTCCCTTAATAGGATAGAGACAAACCCTAACCCTAATTAGAAGGATACTGCTTCCACTGACCAAACCATAGTGTGCCACCTGTAGCTTTTGAAGGCAATCTGACATGAGATACAAAGGACAAAATAAAAGGATAACAAAGGAAATAAAACAATAAAGGACAACTTATTAAAAGACAAACCTAACTATTTATTAACATAAGAAACAAACTATAGAAAAATAAAAGAGTGGGAAGATGCAAAACTATCAGGGATTATGGAGAAGCAAGGATGACTTGTCTCGCAAGATCAGAGCTTCATTGTAAACCTTCAATCACTAGCCATTAACCTTGAAGACATTGTCATCATCAAGGTTCCTGATCTCTACTGAACCAACAGGGTGAACCTTGTGTACTACAAAAGAGCCTAACCATCTAATTTCAGTTTGACAGGGAAGAGCTTGAGCCTAGAGTTATAGAGAAGCACTTGTTGTCCTTCTGAAAAATGTTGTGGCAAAAGATGCTTGTCATGCCACTTCTTTGTTTTCTCTTTGTATAGGCGTGCATTCTCATAAGCTTGGGCTCTGAATTCTTCCATCTCATTCAACTCAAGCAATCTCCTTTCTCCAGCCAGCTGGGCATCCATGTTGAGCCTTTTAATGGCCCAATAAGCCTTGTGTTCTAGCTCGATAGGGAGGTGACATGCTTTGCCATAGACGAGTTTGAATGGGGACATTCCCAAAGGTGTCTTGAAAGTAGTGTAGTATGCCCATAAAGCTTCACCAAGCCTTGGAGACCAATCATTTTTTTAGGGTTGACCACCTTCTCCAATATCTGCTTTATCGCATGATTGGAGATCTCAGCTTGGCCATTGGTTTGTGGGTGTTAGGCCGTAGCAATTTTGTGCCTCACCCTATATCTTTACAATGCCTTGGCAATTAGCTTGTTGTCAAAGTGGGTGCCTTTATCACTTATGATGGCTTTTGGTGATCCAAACTTGGTGAAGATATTCTTATAAAGGAACTTCAAGATTGTCTTGGAGTCATTCCTTGGAGTAGCCACTGCCTCGACCCATTTAGACTCATAATCCACCGCTAGCATGATGTAAAGATCTCCAAAAGATGAAGGGAAGGGACCCGTGAGGTCTATTCCCCATACATCAAAAAGTTCTACTTCTAAGATGCCTTGTAATAGCATTTCCTGCCTTCGAGATATGTTCCCTGTCCTTTGACATCGGTCACATGCCTTGCTAAATTTATGTGCATCCTTGAAGATTGTGGGCCAGTAGAAACTCGATTGTAGGACCTTTGCAGTAGTCTTAGCTCCTCCAAAATGGCCTCCATACGAAGATGAATGTTAATGGAATAAGATCTCCTTTTGCTCCTCTTCAGGAACACATCTTCAAATCATTTGGTCGACACATTGCTTGAATAAATAGGGCTCATCCCAAAAGTAGAACCGCACACCGTGCTTGAACTTCTTTCTTCCCCGGTGAAGACATGTATTTGAGTGTGTTGAAGACATGTATAGTCACCCTCTGATCAGCCACTCTCATGGTGAACTCACCCTTTTAGTAATAAATCAAGATTCAGCCGGTTCCTAGGAAAGGTCACCCCAAGATAATGGGTGCATTATCATCCTCTTCACAATCGAGAATAAGGAAGTCTACTAGGAAGACAAATATGTCCACCTTTACCACGGCGTACTCGATTCTTCCTTCTAGACGTACATGAGATCGGTTGGCGACTCTGTTGTTACAGCTTGGCGACTCTGCTTGGAAGACTTTCACTTGATCACGAGTTATTTTCCTTAGTAATACGTTGCATTTTTTGTGTGTGCATTTTTGGTGCTTCAAACTGTTTGCATCATAATATAAGCCTTCTACCTGGCCTTTATCAAACTTAAGTGGAAGAAAATAGCCATGCATTCGTGAGTAACCCTCCGCATGGGCTAGTGAAAGTCTTCCAAGATCCAGAGTACTTATGCTTTCGTTAGTAACCCTCCACACGGACATAACGAAAATGCATCCCCTAAAGCTGTGTTCGATCCACAAGTCTGTGATTGGCCAGGATCAAACGTCTTATCTACCTTGGAGTAGGAGATAGGGACGGTTCGAGAACCTTTTCTTTATCCAAACCCGCATGAATGTATGTTTTAGAAAACCCACCCCATTAAGCCATACGAAACCATAGGTTTTATTTCTTGGACTATTGTTTTTGTTTTACTTTCTCTATCTTACCTTTGCATTTCATTTCATTATTTATGCATACTAATACCTTTTTGAATTCTATAGAGCATATATCGCATTGCATCCAGTTGGTATTCTGAAACACTAGTCAGTCAAAGATCATGAGTATTCGAGTCACATTATCCAGCTCTAGAATCCTTCATATGAATATTGATGGTCGAAGTGAGTCCATAGAGTTTCAGCGTCGATATGGAGATAGCGTGTAGAAAGAGACCACAGTAGATATGCCGAAACAAGTACACATGGGATTACCTCATAATCATTTGTCGGGATTGATCAATGTATGAGAGAGCCTAAAAGCCCAAGATCGAGCCGTATTCACCAAGAAGTATAGAGATATAGCCCTTTTGCTTAGGGTAGAAATAGACAAGCCAATGATGCTGGTGGCCGTTGAACTTTGGGATCCGGCTTATCGTTGTTTCATCTTCAATCAAGAAGACATGACTCCCACTATTGAGGAACACATGGTCCTACTATGCTTGGAGTTAGAGAAACCATATAAAATATGCTGGAAGGAGAAAAACTCTGGATATCGGAAGAAATTTACCAAGCTTGCTTGTCTAAGTATCGAAGAAATAGATGCCCATGTTGGCAAAAAGAATAAAAGTCCTTGCTTCACGTGGGAATTCATCTATGCCCAGATCATGAAGGACGTAAAGCATGAAATGGTCTTTGATTTGCTTGCCTTGGCTATCAATGGGTTGGTAATCTTTCCTAAAGTTCTGGGGCATATTGAAATAACCCTGGTGGACTTGCTGGCACAGAAAAATGTGAATATGGTCCCAGCTACTTTGGCAAAAACTTTGAGGTCCCTAAACTTTCGCTGGACTCAAGGAAAGGGATGCTTCACCGGGTGCTTACAACTTCTCTACCTGTGGCTGCGGAGTCACTTTTGGGTGAACGAGAAGATAAGAAGACATCCCACATCCAGAGATCTGGTCGCGATCAAAGAGGTCACCAGAAAGCAGTGGCCGCGAAATGGGAATTGAGAACAGTGGGTGACTTTCTTTAAAAACCTCATTGATGCTGACATAACATGGAGAGCCCCATGGATGTACCCAGTACCTATCTTATACAAGTGCAGGAAGATTGAGTGGGTTCCTCTCATAGGCCTATAGGGAGCTACCAGTTATGCCCCTTTGCTTGTACAGCGCCAGTAGAGTTCTCGACAGTTGATTCATGTTACCCATGGGTTGCGTGAGGTAGAATTCTCTTACACAGAACTTAATTCCACTAGACAGGTCATGAAGTTGGCTAAAAAGTGGAAGCAAACATTCTGGGTGGAGGTAACTCTATTTGCTAGTGTTGTGCCCGAGTATGCTAGTTATAGGAAGCAAAAGGTCGATAATATAGGCGTTCTAGTCTTGGCGAACTCATCAAGTAATCCTTAGCCTGGCATCCTACTGACTGAGCCAGAGATTTACAAACAAGACTTCGAGAAGGAAAATGAGAAGCTGTGGGGCAGAGTAACCAAACTTGAAGGCAAACTCCTCGCAAAACAAGTCTAGAGAGAAAGTTATCAGAAGAAGGTGAAAACCCTGGTGTCGAACCAAGAGCTTTACCTAAAGGATGTGCAGGAGCTAACGCAAGAAAACAACCTCTAAAGGCTCGAGGGGCACGAGCGAGTGGTACCAAGGCTGCAAAGGAAGAAAAGGCACATCTAGAAGAAATGAAAAATGTGTTGAAAGACTGGCAATGCGAGGCCCGAAAACAAAAGGAGAAGGCAAATTGACTTGCCAAAAAACAACAACATTTGGAAGGACTATATTCAGATGCACGCCGTAGCCTCGAAAAATGCCGTGATTAGAATCAAGAACTCTAAGGGAAGTTGAAGGAAGAAAAGGTCAAGGGTGCCAAAGTTGAGCTACTCCGTTTAGGTATCGAGGACTTGAAGAAGCATCTGCAAGCACATAAAGACCATATCCATACCCTTATTGATGATTGGAATTATGAAAAGATTCAATGTGTCGATGCAAAGCAGTTTGTGGATGTTGCATGCTTAGGTCGACAGTTCTATATTGATCAGTTGAGGCGTCAAATCCAGAAGGCAGTCTCCAATGCTCGTGAGATGAAGAAGCGGGCCAGAGATTTGAGATTGAGATTCCTCTCAGCTGGGGAGGATGGACAACATTTGTTGGACTTCTTGGATAAAGCAGTTGAGCAATACCAACAGGTTAGCTAGTTTTTCGGCCACATTTAGAGAGAAATAGCCCCAATGGTTGGAGTTGGGCCCTCAGCACCAAAGTGCATCAAGGCAGCAGAATAGTGGACCCTTTTATCTTTTTGAGAATAATGTGTACTTGAAACTCTATGATCTATGAAGCGCACTTTTATTTTGGAATACCACTGGCCTTTTGTATCATTTGCATTTGTATTCATACATTCATTTCACCTAATAATGTGCATTGAAATAAATAAATAAATAATTATGGGAGGTTCAATCGCATGTGACAAAATTATGTATCCGTACGAAATCCGTTCCCAAACCTGAAAAATGGATATAGAAAATAGAATGTCCACAATGGAGGCCGGTTTGAAATGTACTCAGGATAAGCTAGAAAAGATTAAAGGTGACCTGAAGAATGAAATTACCAACGCTCAGGAAAATACATTGCTACAGATAGTAACCATGCTCGGCAAAAGCCCCAAAAATATCAAGGCCCTCAAAGATGTGAGAGTTGCGATACCCCCACAAGAGGAAAATCGTGAGGCCCTCAAATGGAAGGTCCAGATTCATATTCCAGGAACCTTAACTAATGCTCTGGTGGAGTTCAAGGTAAGTCAAGGTGATGATCAAGATTTTGAGGTGCCTGACCTCGACGAAATGAATAGAAAGAGTCACAGAGATAAGAAAATGGAAGACCATTGTGAAAACTTGAAGGAATCGTCAAGGCCCTACAAGGGGTTAGCATTCACTGTGGTCTAAATGCCATGGATCTTAGTTTGGTAACTGACTTGGTTATTCCCCCAAAGTTTAAAATGCCAGATTTCGAAAAGTATGAGGGAACTACATGCCCTTTAGAGCATTTGACAATGTATTGAAAGAAAATGTCATAATACCTTGACAATGAGAAGTTGCTCATACACTGTTTCTAGGACAGCCTGTCAGGATCAACTGCTCGCTGGTATACACAATTAAGTCGGGCCAGCATAAAAATATGGATTGATTTTATCAAGTGCTTTTGTTGATCAATATAAACATGTGACAGACATGATCCCGAACCGGTTAGTGTTGCAAGGGATGGAACAAAGAACCAATGAGAGCTTCTGCCAATATGCTCAAAGGTGGCGGGACGTGGCGGGACGTGGCAGCCCAAGTCTAGCCTCCGTTGTTGGAGAATGAAATCACTTCCATGTTTGTAGAAACTCTAAATGGGCATTTCTATGATCGGATGATAAATCACGCAACTAAAAGCTTTGCGGATATGATGATGAATGGTGAATTAATCCTAGCGGCCATAAAAATCAAAAAACTTGATGGAGGAGAGTCAAAGAAACCTTACAAGAATAGGGAAAGTGAGGTGAACATGACTTCAGCATATAATCCAAACTTCACTAAGAGCATAGTGATCAATAAATCGAACGTGATTAATTCAAGTCTGGCAGTTCAAAAATCGCCAAAGTTAGAAGCAAGAAACCAAGCCAATAGGCCCAGCTTCGCCCCTATACCAGTAACTTATACGAAGTTATTTCCTCACTTGGTCGAGTCCCGAATTATAGTGCCACAACACCTCACCCCGATGTCACTACCATACCCTCGTTGGTATGACCCGAATGCCCAATGCGTATATTATGTCGGGATTACGGGACACACGATGAGAACTACATAGCCTTCAAGAAGGTAGTGGAAAATTTGCAAAAGACAAGTATGTTGTCATTTGAGACCGTAGAGGAAAAAGGAAAACCCCTCCCAAATCATCTGGATACAAGGGTGAATGTCGTGGTGGAAGACGAAGACAAGCAGGTGAACACACAGATAACTGTTGTTAAAACACCTCTACGCTGGGTGTGGTCATGATGATGGACGCTGGTGTACTGATCAAGAGTGCTAAAGTTCAGTCCTTAAGAGATGGCCCCCACTGTGAATACCATGGGGTAGAAGGTCATGAGATTCAATGTTGTTCGAAATTCAGACGGTTGGTCCAAGCCAAGATGGACAGTGGAGAACTAGAGTTCTTCGAAAAGAAAGACACATACAAAACAATGGAAGTATGTGCATCAGAAGAATCTTCAATGAAGAGTTTCACCGGGATCAAGCCTTTGGTCATCAAAACCAAGGTGAAGGTCGATGAAGTAGCAAAGAAGGTGGTACTGCAATTAGTGATAAGGGCACCAATCCCGTTTCCCTATAATGACAACAAAAGGTACCATGGAACTACTCATGCACCACGGTGACTCTGGAAAACCCAAAACAGACCAAGGACGAGACCAACGATGAGGCAATCAACGAAATTGGCTACTTCACGAGGAGTGGGAGATGTTATTTACTACCTACCGAGGAAGATCGAGATACAGCTCAAAGGAATAACGCTTGGGACAAAGAGTCAGGGAAGGATATCTACAAAGAACGTCTGGCAGAATTGCTTGAGCCAGTAAATGAGTCCGAGGCTCAAGAGTTTTTAAAGATCCTGAAGCACAGCGAGTATAGTGTGGTGGAGAAATTGTACAAGCTCCCAACACGCATATCTATGTTATCTTTATTGCTAAGCTCAGAGGGACACCGTGACATATTGCTCAAGATCCTCAACCAGACGTTTGTTCCAAAAGAAATAACCACCGACAAGCTAGACATTTTGGTTGGCAACATTGTTGTTAATGATTTTATTTCTTTTAATGATAAGGAGATCCCAAAAGGGGGGAGAGGTTCGTACAAGGCTCTTCATATCACTACATGTTGCAAAGGACACATGTTGCCAGCGGTTCTTATAGACAATGGTTCCGCCCTAAATGTCTTACCCGTGACTACATTGAAGAAGTTACCGATAGACGAGTCTTACATAAAGGCTTACTAGAATGTAGTTCGAGCTTTTGACGAAATGCAAAGAGATGCGCTAGGAAAGATAGTGGTTCCCCTACAAATTGGACCATCTATCTTCAAGGTCAATTTCGTGGTAATGGATATTCGACCTACCTACAGTTGCCTTACAGGGCGTCCATGGATTCATGCAGTCGACACAGTCCCTTCTACGTTTCACCAAAAGCTAAAATTCATGGTTGACGAAAAACTTATGACCATTGGTGCATAAGAGGATATTATCACCGCAGTAACAACTGATGCTCCCTATATTGAGATTGATGTTGGGGTATTAGAATGTTCTTTCAGGTTGTTGGAGCTAGTGAGTGCAACTTTTATTTCTAAAGGGAGCAAGATACGAAGGCCAGGCCTGTCTAAATGTGCCAGGATGCAGGTGAAGGAAACTTCGGGCAAAGGTGCTAAGACAGGAAAGGGATTTGGAAAGCGTCACCAGGGCAGGTTATACCCGGTGACCATCACCGAAAAGAAAGATAGGTTCGAGTTAGGATTCAAGCCTGACACAACACATAAAAGGGCCGCCATGATGAAAAGCCAAGAGAGGAGAAAAAGCTGACTCAAAGGGGAAGAGGTTTTTTGGGACCCAATGACGTTTATGCCCTTCAATTTCACTTTTACTTTATAGGGATTTGTGAACCCCAATATGACCCGAGACAAGAAATAAGAGAGTGTGATTGCTGAGATGTTTGGCAATTTGAGCATTAACTTAGTGCTGGAAGAGGAAGGAGAGAGTAGATATCTGTATATGATATGCCCATGTGATGAGCTTAATAATTGGACTGCAGAAGAACTTTCTATAGTTTTTAAATCTCTTTCAGAGTAATTCTCAAACTAACCTTTTGTTTTAGCCCAAAAATAGTAAGGGGCCTTTTATGTATGGGCATATGCTATAACCATTTTAGTTCTCATTCAATAAAATGCATTTTCCTTCAATAAATCTTGTGTGGCAAGCAAAAAAACCATAAAACCAAAAAAACACAACTGAAATAAGATCAAGCATTTTATTTTCTTTTTTTTGCAAACATCGATGTATTCCTATTCCTTTTTCTTACAGGTCTCCGGTTATCAATGACATAAGTAGTCCTGGGTCCAAATCGTGGATTAATTTTGAGCAACTCGTGTGTCTAGAGGGTTTCAAAAATCCAAATGATGAGGCTGAATTCTATATCGTGGAAGATTTACTTCGACTGATGAAGAGCATAAAAAGATAGATTGTCCCCCACAAAGAACGGTTAGAAATCGTGAACCTCATAACTGAAGAAGAGAAGTGCGAAGTAAATATTGACACTATTATCACCACACAGACGTGTCAAAGCTTAGTTGAACTTTTACATAACTACAAGGATGTTTTTGCCTGGTCATACCGAAATATGTCAGGTCTAGATACAAACATTGTGGTTCATCGTTTGTCCATAAGGCCGGAGTGTCGGCATGTGTAACAAAAGTTGCGAAGAATGAAGGCTGATATGCTCTTGAAAATAAAAGACGAGGTGAAAAAGCAATTTGACGTTGGGTTCCTACAAGAAGCCTGTATCCTTAGTGGGTGGCTAACATTGTTCTGGTCCAAAGAAAGATGAGAAAGTTTGCATGTGTGTTGATTATAGTGACCTTAACCAAGCGAGCCCAAAAGACAACTTCCCACTTCCACATATCGATACCTTGGTAGATAATATCGCTGGCCATTTCCTATTCTCATTTATGGATGGTTTCTCCAGCTACAACCAAATCAAGAAATGCCCCAAAGACATGGAAATGACTACGTTTGTGACACAATGGGGAACCTTTGCTATAATGTAATGCCATTCGGATTAAAAATGCTAGGGCAACTTATCAGAAGTCCATGATAAATTTGTTTCACGATATGATTCACCAAGAGATCGAGGTATATGTGGACGATGTGATCGCCAAATCCTGAACAGGAGATGAGAACATAGTGAATCTAGAGAAGCTCGTTAGAAGTTTAAGAAAGTTTCAACTAAAACTCAACCCCGCCAAGTGCACTTTCAGAGTAACTTCGGGAAAGCTTTTAGGCTTCGTAGTAAGCGGAAAAGGAATAGAGGTAGACCCTGATAAAGTAAAAGCAATCCAGTAGCTTTCTCATCCTCAAATGCAGAAAGAGATCCAGGGGTTCTTACGCAAGCTTAATTATATTGCCAGATTCATCTCACAGCTGACAGAAAAATGTAGCCCAGTGTTCATACTACTTAGAAAGAATGACCCTAGAGAATGGAACAAAGAAAGCCAAGTAGCCTTTAAGCGAATTAAAAAGTAGTTGTCAAATCCACCGGTATTAGTGCCACCCATCTCAGGAAGGCCTCTAATCCTATACCTAACCATAAAAGAGAATTTAATGGGTTGTGTATTGGGGCAGCATGATGAGGCCGGGTGAAAAGAAAGGGCGATCTATTACTTGAGCAAGAAATTCACAGGTTGTGAATCAAGGTATCCCTAAATCGAGAAGATGTGTTGCACTCTGGTTTAGGCGTCTAAAAGGCTCAGGAAATACCTTTTGTACCATACCATATGGCTAATATCCAGATTCGACCCTTTAAAATTCATGATGGAAGCATCGGCTTTGTCAAGAAGGGCTGCCCGCTGGCAAATGTTGCTAACAGAATTCGACTTCATGTATGCTAGCTAAAAGGAGGTAAAAGGAAGTGCCATAGCTGACTTTTTGGCAAGTCGCGCCTCCCCTAGTTATGAGGCTTTGGAGTTTGATTTTTCTGATGCAGTCTTGATGTGCATTATGGCAGAGGATGAGGGTTTAGCTAATTCATGGGTCCTTAATTTTGATGGAGCCTCTAATGCCCTGGGCTACGGTATTGGGGTAGTCTTGGTTTCTCCAGAAGGTGATCATTACCCATGCACTAGCCGTTTGAAGTTTTTCTGCACCAATAATATGCCTGTGTATGAAGCTTGTATTATGGGATTGCGAGCAGCCATAGAAAAGAGGGTCAAGGTCTTAAAAGTCTTCAGGGACTAATCTCTAGTCATCTATCAAATTCATGGGGAATGGGAAACGAAAGACTCAAAATTAATTGAATATTAGAAGTTAGTCCTTGAACTAATTAAAGAATTTGAAGAAGTTACTTTTAGTTACCTCCCGAGGGAGGAAAACCAAATGGCAGATGCTCTGGCCACATTATCAGCAACATTTAAACCAAGTGAGGGTACAATAATGATACCCGTACAGATATATATTTTAGATTTGCCCGCACATCGTTACAGTACAGAAGAGGAAGAAGATGGTCTCCCATCGTACCATGACATATTGCAATACATTAAGCTTCAAAAATATCCGTCTCAAGAGACCGAAAATAACAAAAGAACACTTCGAAGAATGGCTACAGGGTTCGTTCTTGACGGAGAAACCTTGTACAAAAAGAGCTGAGACCAGATTCTCCTAAGATGCGTGAACGCCAAAGAAGCCTAGCTGATTTTGGAAGAAGTACACGAAGGGGTTCGTGCAACCCATCCTAGCGGGTTTACCATGGCCAGGCAAATTATGAAACTTGGCTATTATTGGTTTACCATGGAGGGAGACTGCATCAATTATGCATGGAAATGTCACAAGTGTCAGATTTACTCCGATAAAATACATGCGCTATCACAACCTCTTCATGTGACTCCTTAGTTTTTTCGAGATGGGGCATGGACGTGATTGGGCAAATTTACCCAAAAGCTTCCAATGGACACAGATTTATCATGGTGGCAATTGACTACTTCACCAAATGGATCCTAGCCAGATATTAGCAACTTGCTTTGATCGAGGAAATAAGACTGAAAGCCATTCAACATGGTCAAATGTACCAGAAGAGGATGATGCAAGCTTATAACAAGAACATTCACCCAAGGGAGTTCTAGGAAGGGGATCTAGTGCTGAAAAAGATCCTACCAACTCAGAGAGATTCTCGAGGGAAATAGATGAAAAATTGGGAAGGACCTTACGTGGTGAAAAAGGCATTTTTCAAAGGAGCTTTGATCCTGGCTGAGATGGATGGTAAAGATCTACCAAGCCCTATAAATTCTGATTCAGTTAAGAAGCATTTTACTTGAAAAGATAAAAACAAAAACAAAAAAGCAAAAACCTAAAAGGGCACTTTCAAAACAACAAAAACCCGAGAAGGCGCTTTTAGAAAAATAGAAGAAAAGAAAAATGAGGGTTCAAGATGAAAACCCACAAAGGGCGTCTTGAGACCAAATAAGGTTTTGAGTTGAAAACCCGAAAAGGGCGGCTTAAATTTTGATCGGAAGGAGCAAAGGCATATGACGACAATTTCCCTCGAAAATTTGGTTGCAATGGGAATTTTGCATCTTAAGATATCGGGAAAGCCCTCGATGTCTCCTAAACACATATCAGGCACACAAAATTCTCAGCAAGCTGATCTAGTGAAGCTCGTTCATTTGATATCTGAGGAACCTAATTTTGTTTTTTGCTTAATTCTTTTCCAATGTTTGCCATCTAAATATCAACCTTACTCTCAATAAACTCATCATTCCATCTTATACCCTTGTTTACACGAGTATTATACATTGACATAAGGATTGGTAAGCTAACAATTTCCCAAATATGAAAAGATCTCTTTACATTACTTTTGAAAGATTCTTAAAAGTATAAGGACCAAAGGCAATCCTGATTGAAAAAGGACATTTCCATGGGTAAAATGGTTCGAATAAGAGAGACATCACCTTTAGTCATACATCGAAGAGATGGCTACGAAATGTGGGGCAAAGAATCTCTTTAGTCTGATTAGATCTGAAGAAAAGAAGGTTTGATGACTTGAACTAAACAGAGTTTGAACAACCAATAATGTCAGCTTTAGGGTAGATACAAATGCTTAAGCCGACCCCAACATCCGAACCTTTTCAAATCACATTATGCATTCATATTAGAATCATTCATGCATTCATTATACATGTTTAAGATAGGATCATTTGACTCATAACATTCTAAATGTGTCTATAAAACAAGTTTTACAGATTCTATCTCTTCGACAAACGGTAGAACAGATCAACTCAACATCGAATAGACAAAATCACAAGTTCATCTCCCTGAAGTTGTTGTGGAATGAGCATGATGGTAAAATCATCTCCCTAAAGTTGTTGTGGAATGAGTACAACAACAAGTGCAGCTCCCTGAAGTTGTGGCAGAATGAATACAATCACTAGTTCATCTCCCTAAAGATGCAGTAGAATAAACCCGACGACAAATTTGTCTCCCTGAATTTGTAGTGGAACAGATAAAGCAATGACACCATCTCCCTAATAATTTAGAGGAATGAGCATGGTTCCAAATTCATCTGCCTGAGGATGTAGTGGAATGAATACACAAGTAAGTTCGTCTCCCTGAAGATACAGTGGAAAGGACACCGAAAACTATCTCCCTAAATTTGTAGTGGAACAGACAAAGTCATGATAGATTCATCTCCCTAAAATTGAAGCAGAATGAATACATCAAACAACCTCATATCCTTGAAAATGTAGAGGAATGAGAATGGTTCCAAATTTATCTCCCTGACGATGCACTGGAATGAATACACTAGCGAGTTTATCTCCCTGAAATTGCAACGAAATAAACACAACAATAGATTATCTCTCCTTGAAAATGCAATGGAACAGATCACCTAGTTTACCTTTCGAGAGTAGAGAAGAAGATCGAAGATAGAAGACACCGCACAAAGTATAGCTGAACCAAATCAGACGAAATGGGTTCCTTTTTATCTTCGTTTCATTGTCGTTACACAAGCATGAGCAAAGAGGGGTAGCTGTAGTAACCCAATTCATTCGGGCCTGAAAGCCCAGTAATATTAATATCCAAACCCATTATACAACCCAATACCTAAGTCTGATAATCCAAAATGACCTAAATGCCTAAAACACCCCTAACCTTAAAAATTAAACTAAACCTAAAATGTTTATCCCTAGCAGAGTCGCCAAGCTGTAACAATGGTCCCGTCAGCGGTAGTGCTTAAC
The DNA here is from genome assembly GCA_019671005.1 of Hibiscus mutabilis. NCBI lineage: Eukaryota > Viridiplantae > Streptophyta > Magnoliopsida > Malvales > Malvaceae > Hibiscus > Hibiscus mutabilis. Next base: position 29,800,083 of record CM033715.1, read on the forward strand.
GCGTTTTTACAAAAAAATATTTAGGATTGACTCGTCACTTATCTTTTTACTTTAGGTGACATTGTATCACCTGAAAACTAGGGTATTTTAATAAAACTTATTTGTGTCATTTTATTAAAATGACGAGTTTTGGTCTGCAAAACTAGAAAAATAGGTTCGGGAGTCAGTTACGTGTGGGGAAGGATGAACACCCCCACAATGCCCAAAATTGGTTCCTGGTCGATTACATATTATCTAAATGATGGAAATTAAGAATTCAAATTAGACAATATGTAATCGACCAGGTGCCAATTTTGGGCGTTGTGGGGGTGCTCATACTTCCCCACACGTAACTGACTCCCGAACCTATTTTTCTGGTTTTGTAGACCAAAACTCGTCATTTTAATAAAATGACACAAAAACAAGTTTTATTAAAATAGCTAAGTTTTTAGGTGATCCAATCTCACCTAAAGTAAAAAGATTGGTGGCGACTCTATCCCAAATATTTTTCTTAAAAATGCGTCAAGCACCACCGCCGACGGGATCGTTGTTACAAGAAGGATGGTCGAATCGTTCCCTTTCCTTTGCAAGCAAGATTGCCCTCGCAAATTCTGTTCTCTTGACCATTCTAACTTACTCTATGTAAACTTGTCACGTTCTGTTTGTATTTATGATGATATTGAAAAGCTTATTCTCTGTTTCATATGGGGTAGTTTGACGCATCCTCAAGGCTTATCCCTTATTAACTAGAACATTTTAACCCTATAACACCTCGAAATCTGGCCTAGTAGGAAATGGGTTCCAGCGATCGGAAACCCTATATTAGAAATGTTCAAATATTGTATTGATGTTGACCACAAGTTCAATTGTATTGATATTGGACTCTAATTGAGTTGAATTATTGTTTAAGGACCTTAATGAATGTATTAGAAACCTTTTAGTGGCTAAATTATAGAAATTGGAAGTTTAGAGATAAAAGTATAAGGAAATGAGAGTTGAGGGACTAATCTTGCGATTAGCCCCTCCTCAATTATAAATCCCATACATGGGATAACCGAGAGTGCTTCCTTTATTGCAAGAAAAGCCCTTCAATTAAAACAAAGAGATCAGCTAAGGAATTGAGCTTACCCGATGCTTTAGTAAGCAAGCATCTCCATCTATCTTTTTCAAGCAAGCTAGCACCTCCATTGTTGTCGGGTGAAAAGCTTGGTTTCCTTCAATTTATAGTTTTCAAATCGTTGTAAGTGATCGGGTAAGCTATAACCCACAAACAATCATTGAATTCCATGGATATAACAAGCTTAATCACAAGCTAGGGTTTGGCCATCCATGGAGTTTGATAACTAATAGCTATTTTAAGCTTCGATGTTGATTTTGATATTGTTATATTGATTTCGGTATCGTATTATTGAATCTAACCAAATCCTATTGTTTTTACCTAGCTCAAAAAGTTGGTAGAGATCCCCCACCGTCACCAACAAATGCTAGGAACAAGGGGATTGCTATTCGAGAGCCTTGAAAGCTTTAGAATATCGAGGTAAGTGTAGTTGGAGTCTCAAGATTAGGCTAGGAGTCTTTCCCGATTTTATCGTTAACAGAATTGTCATTGCTAACCCATTGTTAAGGAATATTGCATCAAATCACTTATCGGATGTTATGGTAAGTATTGGTAAGTTATCGCGTCGAGTATTGAGCATTGTCAATGCCATCGTCATTGTTATTGAACATCAGACATAGGTATCGTTGTTGTCATGAGTATTGTTATTGCCATTATCATCGCCATTGTCATTGAATCATGAAAGTATGGAACATTGATATAGAGCATTGATATAGCCATTGATATAGCCATTGTCATTGATATTGAAGTCAACATCATTATTGTCATCGAAACATTGTAAATGAAACATTGATCATTATTGATGTCATTGGGATCATTGGACATTGCCATTGTTATTGATATTGTCATTGAACATAGACACCGAATATTGTTTATTGGTAAGAACAATGAACATGGTTGTTGATATTGAAAATGAATTATTGATTTTGTCACTGGACCTTGGATTCGAAGGACATTGGATACAATTGGCATGCCATAGAATTCATGAGCTCGGTGTATGGGTGGACTACGATCCTAGGGCTACGGCCTATATTGATTTTGCGAGACGGAGGGATGTGTTGTGATATTGGTCATATTGGTGAGGCAGAGGGACTATACCATTCATTGAGTTGGCGAGGCATAGGAATTCGCGTATCCACTATCCCGAATCGATCCAAGGGTTATTGATGAAATATGGATTTATTGTCATTGAACATGATCATTGCATTGCTTCCATGAATCTATTGCATTGTTATTGTAAAGACATGAGTTGTAATGCATTTCCATGACATAGTGTTTATTTGTGACTACCTCACTAGGCAAAGTATGCCTAATGCATTGCATTTCATCTATTTCAGGTTAAGAGAATCAACGTCAGAGATCGGAGAAGTTGTTGTATTGTACAAGTCACAAGCAAGCTTGAAGTAATGTATATCGAACTTATGAAATCCTAGTAGGGTGCCAAAGTACTTAGAAGAGTCATATAAGGTCCTTTTGATATGTATATTTTATGCTTGTGGGATGTTAGTGCACAATGCTTAAAATGAACATTTTATATGGTTTAAAAGGGACTGAAAGTGCAATTTGGTCAGGTCAATGATGGTAAAAAAGAGGCATATCGATATGGCCTAGGCGTATCAGTACGGATTTTGGTTATTGGAATTTGGGGTAAAAAATGGTATCGATACGGGGTCAAGGTGTATCGATACGTGGTCAATGCGGTCAACTAGTATCGGTACGCCCCTCAACTGTATCGATACAGACTCACAGCCTTTGAATCTGGGATTTGGGAATTAGGTTTAGCATAACGATACGGCCATAACGGTATCGATACAGTGACAGTTAATTCTGTTAAAAGTTAAAGAACCCAGTTTTGTATTGTTTACAAAATGGTCATTGATTATTGCATGGCTTAATTGAAGGGTCATATGAACTCTGAATAGTATGAAAATTTGTATGCTCATTGGTTGTAAGATGAATTTCATTATAGTAAGGTAGGTTTCATAATCGGACCACTAAAATATTAAAATTACAATTAAGTCCCTAAAACTTGTAAATGTTCTAATTTGGTCCTAATTGTATAATCATAGACTCGTAATAGAGTAATCGAAACTTTGTATTGCTCATTCTTGAATGTTAGGCTTAATATCATCATTTATTGCATGGAACTATTGTATCAACCACTGTTTAGTCCTTTGGTAGCGTACTTCGACCCGGTCCTTGACCAGGCCGAGAAAAGGGTGTTACAAACCCAACTAACAGCAAATGGTGGCCTTGGTCGTCGACAAATCTGCAATCACAACATAGCTTTCCTCATGAAGATTTACTATGGCATTGTAACTAATCCTGAAGGGTATTGGATCAAATTGTTGCGTCAAAAAATAAAGTTCTTAAAACATGCCCTTCCTTCATGGCTCGACCAGCAAGCTCTCATATTTGGCGAGCCCTTAAAAAGGTATAACCCTCATTTTGTGGTTTTCATTCTTGGTTTGTGGCTGATGGCACCTCCATCCGCTTTGGCCATGATCTTTAGATTCCGCAACTCAGCCACTTATCCAATTTTTGGTCTGTAAAAGCGGTTATTTCTAATGATCTCCTTATCCGAGATGTTGTTTTTCCTAATGGCGGCGGGGACTAGAATGTATTGAATAATCTCCTTACTTCCCCAACTATTCAACACTTCCATAACATCCTGGTACCATCACCAATGACTAGTATTGGCCGCTGCACTTGGAGATGTGACAAACATGGAAAATTCTCGGTGAAATCTGCCTACTTTCATCTATCTTCTAAGTCTTGGGAACCTAAAGATAATAAATGGTCCCTCATTTGGAAGTTGCACGTACTAGAACGTATCCGCTGCTTCTTATAGCTCTCAATGCGGAATAAACTTCTTTCCAACTTGAATCGATGCCATAAGAACATCTCCAGCAGTCCCTGCTACAGTATATACGATTTCGATGATGAAACTGTTATCCACATTCTCCATGAATACAATGCCACAAAAGTTATTTAGTTTGTAGTGACTCGACACCAACATCTTCTTGATCCATTTGGTCTCTCCCTTGAGGACTATTTAACTTACAATCTTGAGACAAATCAAATCTTTGTTGGATCTGATATCCCATAGAAAACCATTTCCTCCTCTCTCTTATGGTAGGTGTGGAAACGACAAAACTCCATGATTTTTAATGGTGATGGCATGTCAAATGCGGACCTTTATCATCTAAGGCTAACCTGGGCGCAACACTACACTTCTACTTCACCTCCTCCTTCTGACTCAGTATTAACAATCTATAAGCCCATCCAATAGAAAGCTGTTGAGCCAAGACAGACTATACTCGACACAGATGGAGCATTTGATCGAGCTTTATCCCTGGGAAGGTCTAGCAGTCTCATTAGGAACCATGAGGGCAACTTCCTAGTTGGCTATAATATGTTCCTCAGAATCTCGTTTGTGCTTGAAGCTGAACTTTAGGGAATTCATGATGGTCTCAACCTTTCTTGGTCTTATTGTTTTGAGAGGGACTGATAATGTTGAAGCTTACAAATTTCTTACTAACGGCTAAGATTGTAACACCCCAAAATTTGGCAAGTCGAAATTGGGTTCCGACGATCAAAAACCCTACATCGAAATTGTTCAAATATTGTACTAACATTAACCACAAGGTCAATTGTATTGATATTGGACTCTATTTGAGTCAAACTATTGTTCAAGGACCTTATTGGAAGTAATGAAAACTTGTTAGTGACTAAAATATAGAAATTGAAATTTTAGGGGTACAAGTATAAATGATAGAAAGTTGAGGGACTAACCTTGTGATTAGCCCCTCTTCAAATTATAATCACCCACATGTGGGTTAAGTTGATGAGCTTCCTTCATATGAAGGAAATCCATCGGCTCATTTTGTTAAAGGAAGGAAAGAAAGATTGGAGAAACTTACCCGACTTCTAAAACAAGCAAGCGCCTCTCTTCATCTTCTTCAACTAAGCTCACAACTCCATTAGAGCTTTCAAGCTTAGTTTTCCTTTGATTTATCGATATCGAATCATTGCTATCATACGGGTAAGCTTAATTCCCTAAACTATTATCAAAATCCATAGAGATATTGAGTGTAATCTTAAACTAGGGTTTTGGCTATCCATGGGAAACTTATAGATATTGTCTATATTAAGTTTAGATAATGATTTTGATAACATTATATTGATTTCGATATTGTATTACAAATCCTAACTACTTCCCTATTGTTTTTACTAGCTCAAAAAGGGGAAAGGGAACATCCACCATCACCAACGAGAGCTAGAAACAAAGGGATTACTATCCAAGAGCCTTGAAAGCTTTGGATTATCGAGGTGAGTGTAGTCGGAGTCTCAGGATTAGGCTAGGTGCCTTTCCCAATTTTTTTGTTAATGAAATTGTTATTCCTAACCTCATCGCTAAGGATTATTGCATTTAATCGCTTAGCGAATATTGTGGTAAGCATTGGTAAGTTATCGCATCGAGTATTGAGCATTGTCATTGCTATCGTCATTGTTAATGAACATCGAACATAGACATCATCGATGTTATTGAGTATTGTTAATGTCATTAACATTGTCATCATTATTGAATCATGGAACTATAGGATAGTGATTGTATAGCATGGACACTGCCATTATTATTGCCATTGTCATGGATTAATGATGTCAACATTGTTATTGTCATCGAAACCTTGCAAATGAATTCACCGGCTATTGATATCTTCATTGAGATCATTGAAATATTGCTAATGTCATTAATATTGTTAAGGAAATTGATATTGAAACATTTCTCATTGATAAAGTCATTGAATATATTGAGTATTGTCATTGCTATTGAACACCGATCATTGATATTGTCACCGGACCTTGGATTCGAAAGGACTTTGAAAACAATTGGCATGCCATAAAATTCATGAGCTCAGTGTACGGGTAGACTACGGTCCTAAGGCTATGGCCTATATTGATTTGGCAATGCGGAGGGATATATTATGATATTGGTCATATTGGTGAGGCGGAGAGACTAGAACATTCATTGATTTGGTGAGGTGTAGGAATTCGTGTATCCATTATTTCGAATCGATCCAAGGGTTATTGTTGAAATATGGATTTAATACTAGTGAACATGATCATTGCACTACTAATAATGATTCATTGCACTATCATTGTCGAGACATGATTTGTAATGCATCTTATTGTTATTGACACTATTTATGACTACCTCCCTAGGCAAAGTATGTCCAAAATATTTCATCTCATGCATTTCAGGTTGATCGAATTGTTGGATCGAGATCAGAGAAGTCAAAAGTTGGACAAGTCACTTACAAACTAAAGTAAAGTATGTTGTCCATACAAACTCCTAGAATGGTGGAAAAGTAGTTAAACTGGTTACTCATGGCATTTTGGATGTATATGTATGGCCTAAACTTTTGTAATAGGATGAATGGACCTAAAATGACTTGTAGGTGGGGCTAAAAGTAACCAAAAATGCATAATTGGCTCCTAAACGTGAAAACCTAGTAAACGAATTCGGATAACCTTAAAATTTGACATGCTAGTAGATTAAATGATAAAAAACTTGCTGGTAAAATTCCATTGCATTTGGACATCGTTCAACAATGTAATTCGAAGGAAAACAAGCTAAAATCTATCATTACAGCACATGTGTATCGATACAGGTCAACCTGTATCAATACGGCCTTGCATAATTGGTCATGGTGAAACAGGGCATATCAATACCCAAAAGAAGTGTATCGATATAGATTTAGGCAGTGGAGTTTGGTCATTTAAATGTATCGATACGGTCTTAGGCCATACCGAAATGGATCAACCCGTATCGATACAATCCCTATGGTATCGATATGGAGCCTCTAATCCTTCAAGATAAAATCAAATATGTGCATATCTCTAAGGATACGAGCTAAGGGGTATCGATACGGAGATAGGTAATTTAGTTAAAAGGTATTGAACATAGTTTTAATTTATTTACAGAATGGTCACTGAACATAGGAAGACCTAATCGGATGGGTTAATGATATCGAAATGACATGAAAATTTTCAAGAACGTTGTGGATGTAATGAATTTCAGTATTGTATAGCTAATTGCACTAAAGGACCTTTAAATTATTAGATTCACTATTTAGTCCTTAAAAGTTGTAAAAGTTAGAAATTGGCCCTAATTGATTAGTCCTTGTTATAAAAGGGACAAGTGGAACCGAATATGATATTGTATATTGTTTGAAGGTCATAATGTTGACCGAGTGTTGCTTGTTATTGAAATCTCACCGCACCAGTCACAGTTTTGATCGCTGATAGCATTCTCCAACCTGGTTCTCGACTATGCCGGGGAGGGGTGTTACATTTGTGATATTAGAGCTAGAGTTTAGTCCATTCTAGGACTAAAACAAAGCCTACTGTATTGTTATTGTGTTACTTTTCCACCTCAGAGTTATATATTGTGTATATTATGACTTGTCGACTAATCCGCCTCTTTATGTTATAGATATGTCCAGAACTAACGAAGCTCACATAGATGAGCCCACTACCGGCTCCTCGACGTACGGTGAGGAAATAAGGGGGAGACCCACCTAATCCACCTAATTCCCTTACCTCTGAACGTCGAGCCGGAGTTACCCAATGCTCAGGCTGAGTGTTACTGGAATATGGCCGACATGTTTAAACAATTTATGTCCTCAATAAGAGCTGAACAATCTGCACAATCAGCTCTACTTGTTGTCTAGTATGCTCGAGCCCCCATTGATAAGCTGGCATCACTCTAAGCCTACACCTTCACCAGACAGGATGACAATAACCCTAAGACTACGGTATACTGGCTAGACAACACACTGAGAATCTTGTATAAGCAATTATAGTTTTCTGATGAGCACAAGCTGGAGTGCACCCTGGCACTGTTAGTGGAAGAAGCACTCCAGTGGTGTGAAACCAATATACTTACTGTTCCTGAAGAAACCATCTTTTGGGAGTTCTTTCTTCAAGAATTCTAAAAGAAGTATGTTAACGAGTACTATCTCGCAGAAAGGCGCAACATCTTTCTCCATCTGAAGCAAGGTGGCTGACCTATCTAGCAGTATATCCACGACTTCTGCAAGTATTGTCGATATGGTGCGGAATACATCAAGAAGGAGGAGGATAAATGTAGGATGTTTGTAGTTGGGCTAAGCAATGAGTTGCGACCCATATTTACTGCTTTGGGCATCACCAACTTCCAAGATCTAGTGAATTGAGTTAAAGCTACTGAAACAACACAGAGATCTCATAGGGCCAGTGGGTCTGGTAAATCTGAGAAAAGGTTCAAAGATTATTCTCGACCTCCCAAGTAGAATAAGAAGGGCAAGTATCAAGGCCCTGAACAAGTTATGTACTCACAGCCTTCCCGTTCTAGGAATATCGAGAAACCTCAAATGGTGAACCAGTCTTTTGCTAAGACGACTTCAGTTGGAAGCACCAGAGGATCCAATCGAAGCACATAAAATCTAGTTTGCAACGACTACCAAAAATGACACCCAGCGGGTCAGTGCCGTAAGTAGATTGGAGCATGTTTCTATTGTGGTGAACAAGGCCATTTTATCCGTGATTGTCTCTTGGGTGCTACCAAGTCCATTGCTACACCGGCTAATGTTGCTTCCCTTGCTGAATCCTTTTGAGGCAAGGGATTAAGGCAAGTGCCACCGGGAGCTACGAGGAAACCTAGTGGCTTGCGAAAACCATTCAACAAGAAAGAAATAAAGGCTTTTGCTCAGATGTATCATGTGAGTACCCGAAATGAGGATGATGAGTCGGATGTCATTGCAGGTACCATAGAATTGTACTCTCACTCCTTATATGCGTTGATTGATCCTGACTCTACGCATTCATTTATAAGCACTGAACTAGTTAGGAAGCATGGAATGTCTAATGAACATGTGGTATCAAAAATCTCTGTAACCAATCCTTTAGGTGATTCTGTCACCTTAAGCCTTCTATGTAAGAATTGTCCCTTAGTGATTCAAGGGATTCCTTTTGTGGCCAACTTATTGGCTTTACTGATCCATGAGTTTGATGTTATATTGGGTCTAGATTGGCTTAGTGAGCATCAAACATGGGTAGATTATAGCAAGATAATGCTATATCTTCGAGGCCTTGGCAAAAAGAGCATCGTGTTGATGAGTTTAAGAAATCCTTCCTTGTATGCTTTGTCATTGGAAGCCAAGGATGAACCTCGAATACAAGACATTGATACAGTGAGTGAATTTCTTGATGCCTTCCCTGATGAACTTCTAGGCTTACCACATACTCATGAAGTTGAATTCAGTATCGAAGTACAACCTAGAACTACATCAGTTTCCATCGCACCTTATCGAATGGCAGTCGTCGAGCTGAAGGAATTAAAAGCCCAGATTTAAGATTTGCTTGACAAAGGCTTCATTAAACCGAGTTCCTCGCCTTGGGGTGCTCCAGTTCTCTTTGTGAAGAAGAATGATGGTTTTATGAGGCTATGCATCAATCATCGGCAGCTGAACAAGGTAACTATCAAGAACAAATATCCATTGCCAAGGATTGATGACCTATTCGATCAACTTAAGGATGCCATTGTGTTTTCCAAGATCGATTTAAGGTCCGAATATTATCAAATGAGAGTCAAAGACTGTGATGTACCCAAAACTGCCTTCCGTACAAGATATGGTCATTATGAATTTCTGGTGGTGCCTTTTGGGCTAACCAATGCACCGGTAGCTTTTATGGACTTGATGAACTGGGTTTTTAGACCCTATCTCAATAAGTTCATAGTGGTGTTCATGGATGACATTCTAATCTACTCCAAGAGTGTTGTAGAACACCGTGAACATCTTCGTATTGTGCTTCAAACTCTCCGTGAGAAGCAGTTGTATGTCAAGTACTCCAAATACGAGTTCGGGCTTACCAAAGTTGCCTTTCTTGGGCACATTGTATCGAATTTGGGCATCCAAGTAGATCCGAAGAAAATTCAAGCTATTATTAATTGGAATCCACCGAAGAACGTTAGTGAAGTGAAAAGTTTCCTTGGTCTTGTTGGCTATTATAGAAGATTCGTCAAGGGATTTTCTATGTTAGCAGCTCCTTGACTAAGTTATTGAGGAAAGAATGTCCAGTTTTCTAGACCGAGGAACAACAACGAAGTTTTGATTAGTTGAAAAAAGTGTTGACTCGCGCTCTAGTCTTAACCCAACCCGAGTCTGGAAAAGACTACATAGTTTATAGTGATGCCTCGTATCTCGGTTTAGGATGTGTATTGATACAAGAAGGCAAGGCCATTTCTTACGCTTCGAGGAAACTTAAGGTGCATGAGATGAACTGCCCCACGCATGATTTGGAATTAGCTGCAGTTGTCTTTGCATTGAAAATTTGGAGGCATTATTTCTACGGAGAGAAATGTTACCTTTTTACCGATCATAAAAGTCTCAAGTACCTTTTGACCCAGAAAGAGTTGAATCTTCAGCAACGGAGATGGATGGAACTCCTTAAAGATTATGATCTTGTTATCGAATATCACCCAGGCAAGGCCAACGTTGTAGTTGATGTACTCAACCGCAAACCTTCGCCTGGTAAGCATTGACATTAGCGGTGAAATCCTATGTATTGTGTAATAATTTGGCTCATTGCAAATCTTGTTTTGTAGCCCCTCAAGCTATTAATGCTCACTTCCATCTTCAGAAGCATCGTTGTCTCACAGCTGAACTTCAAGTTCATTCTACTATTGTTTCGAGAATTAAGACATTGCAAGGTAAAGACTCTGAACTCTAATCCATTGCCTCTAAGCTTCAGGATAATCCAAACTTCAGAATTAATTCTGAAGGACTCTTATGTTTTCATGATCAGGTTTGTGTACCCAATGATGAATCGCTTCAAAATAATACTCTTAAGGAAGCCCATTCAAGTTTATTCTTTATTCATCTTGGCCTGTGAAGATGTATAAAGACCTTCGTGAACTATATTAGTGGTCAGGCATGAAACAAGCTATAATTGACTTCGTGTCCAAGTGTCTCACTTGTCAACAAGTTAAGGTTGAACATCGTGTCCCTACCGGATTATTGCAACCCATTGATCTACCGCAATGGAAGTGGGAGAAGATCACTATAGACTTTGTCAGTGGTCTACCTTTGACTCCTACTAAACACGATGCCATCTGGGTTATTGTGGATCGTTTAACCAAGTTAACACATTTCCTACCGGTTTGAATGGATTATGGATTTCACAAGCTAGCTAACTTGTACATCAAGAAAGTTATCCGACTCCAAGGGGTGCTACAATCGATCATCTCCGATCGAGATCCACGATTTGCTTCTCGATTCTGGAGGACTTTGCAAGGAGCTCTAGCCACTAGAATCAATCTTAGTACCGCCTTTCACCCTCAATCTAATGGCCAATCAAAAAGTGTAATATAGGTAATCATCAAAAAATCCTTCCTTCGAATCATCGATTAAGTGTACCGTTATTGAATCCTCCTTTACAAATCTTGGAGGACATGCTGCGAGCATATGGAGCATTGTGGCAATGCTATAATATTGATGTCATTTCTTCTTCAGGGAAGCAGAGCCAAATTATATTATCCTTGCAAACCTTGAACATATAAGGTTTATTCCAATGATATTTCATCGCATCTCTAAGAAATTGTACATTTTTATGCCCAGTTATACCTAAAGGAGTCTTTCCACAAACCAAGTAATTCACAAAATCAACGTACCATGGTGTTGAATCCAAAACAAAAAGCTTTTCATCAGGGAATGCGTCCACAATTACAACTTATTTCCATCTTCGCTGCCTACTTCCAACCTTGAAAATTGGCAACTTGATTTTCTGACCCCTTACAGTATTTTATCTCAATATAAAATTCTTGCAGCAATAGAATCCAATAGATCAATCTAGGCTTTGCATCTTTTTTCGCAAATAGGTATCTCAATGTAGAATGATTAGTATAAATTGTAATTTTTGTACCCACAAGATAAGAACGAAACTTATCGAAAGCAAAAATTATCGCTAATAACCCTTTTCTCAATAGTAGTGTAATTAATTTGAGCTTAAGTTAAAGTCTTACTAGCATAGTAAATCCATGAAATACCCTGTCTCTTCGTTGCCCTAATACTGCTCCCACAATGAAATCATTGGTGTCGCACATTAGTTCACATGGTTGCTCGCAGTTGGGTGCAACAACGATCGATGAGTTCACAAGTTATGTTTTAATTTTATTGAACGCATCTAGACATGCATCATCAAAGACATATTTTCTAATTTGCTCCAACAATAGGCATAGAAGTTTTGTGACCTATGAAAAATCACAAATGAATCTTCTCTAGAATCCAGCATGACCTAGAAAACTTCAAATGCCCTTCACATTCGTTGGTGGCGGCAATTTTCTAATTACATCCACTTTAGCTCTATCAACCTCAATTCCAACGTTCGATATTCTATGGCCCAACACAATCCCCATAGTGACCGTGAAATAACATTTTTTGAATTTAGAACCAGATTAGTGTCCTCGCATCGCTACAATACTTTCTCGAGATTATCAGTGCGATGGTCGAAGTTATTCCCATACACCAAAAAATCATCCATAAAGATTTCAAGGGAATTATCAACTATATCTGAAAATATTGCCATCATGCACCTTTGAAATGTGGCTAGTGCATTACAAAGACCAAAAGGTATGCGATGAAAGGAAAAAGTCTCGAATGGGCATGTAAAAATAGTCTTTTCTTGGTACTCAGGTGCAATAGCATTTTGATCGTAGCCAAAATACCCATCTAGAAAGCAGTAATACTCCTTGCCCGTAAGTCAATCTAGTATTTGGTCAATGAAAGGAATAGGGAAATGATCTTTCCTTGTTGTTTCATTGAGTCGCCTATAGTCCATACAAATACGCCAACACGTAGGAATACGAGTAGGAATCAACTCATCAGCATCATTACAGACTACAGTGATGCCACCTTTCTTTGGAACATAGTGGAATGGACTAACCCATGCACTATCAGAAATTGCATCGATAATTCTTGCATCCAACAGCTTGAGGATTTCCTTCTTGATTACTTCTTTCATCTTTTCACTCAATCTATGCTGCGGCTTAATAGACTGGTTACTCACATCATCCAGCTTGATCTTGTGCATGCACAAAGATGGACTAATGCCCTTAATGTCCGCAATGGTCTAGGTAATAGCACGTTTGTGCCACTTCAAAATATTTACCAATTTATCTTCTTGCGTTGTATCCAGAGTTGCAGAGACAATGAATCAGAGTGTTTCTGCATTTTCAAGGAATATATATTTAAGATTAGCTGGCAATGGCTTAAGTTCTAGAGTAGGAGCTTCTTCAATAGATGGTTTAAAGGTAGGAATTGTCTGGTAGGTGAGATCCAAAGATTCAGCTTGCCATTTGTGGTGAACTGTCGTAGTGAGAACTTCAACAATGTGGCCACAATTCGGGAGATCATCTTCTACCGTTGTTAGTGTATTATCCTCAACAATGAGTATACTACGATGATTCAAGTCTTCTTGAATGATATTGTTAAGAATATCAATATGATGACATTCCTATTTCTTTCTGCAATATCTACATTGAACATCCCAAAAGTAACTTGGTCATTTTCTTGTCGACCCGCATGGCAAGTTCTCCTTTTAATACATCGATAACTACTTTCCCAGTAGCTAAGAATGGGTGGCCAAGGATTATAGGGACATCCTTTTCTGCCTCGCAGTCAAGAATAATAATTTCTACTGGAAAAACGAACTTGTCTACATGAAAAAGCACATCCTTTATTTGTGCATTCGGATGAGTCAGAGATATGTCTGCTAATTGCAATGTGACTGTAGTGGGTTTCATTTCTCCAATACTCAACTTTTAAAAAGTTGATAATGGCATTAAATTGATGCTAGCCCCCAAATCACAAAGAGCTTTGCTAAAGTAGTGATTACCAATAGAGTAAGGAATGATGAAGTTGCTCGGATCTTTCATCTTTCTCGGTAGATGGGTGGATATTAAGGCACCACACTCCTCTATGAGTGCAATGGTTTCTATATCACTGAGCTTCTTCTTCTTGGACAAGATATCCTTCATGAACTTTGCATAATTAGGAATCTGTGTAAGAGCATCAACCAAAGGAATTTGCAGTGTAAGCTATTGCAAAGTATTGTGAAAGAATTGAAATTGAGTATTATAATCAGTGTTCTTATATTTTTGAGAAAAAAGTGGAGAAGGATTATCTGTTGGTTGCGTCGACAATGTGCATTTTGGTGAAAACTTATATTATAAACTTGATGGAAACAGAGTAATAACTGGAGAAACATTACCCATCTTGCCATCATCAACTTCATCCTCTACTGTATGATCAGGTTTAGAGGACTCTCCTCGTTCTTGAGTAGATATGGGAACTAGTTGCAACGAGTCAGCAGTCTATTTTCCACTACAAAGACTAATAGCCTTGCAATGCTTCTTACCCTTTATAACCGGACTCTCGGTATTGCTAGGAAGTGTGCCCAACTGTCGAGAATTCATGTTAGTAGCTAACAGCCCCAACTGAGCTTCCAAAGTACGTATTGATGAAGAGTGGCCTTGCACTATAGCCTTTGTGCAAGAAAAATTGTCATGCATCATTTCCTCAAAAAGAGCAAATGGATCAGATATGGTTGATGGAGTATAATGACTGATTTGAGACTATGTATGAGATGGTGCTCCATATTGTGATTGCGGACCATACTGCAATTTCTGAGATTGTGAAGCAGGATGTTGTGGTTGCATCATATTTTGTTGTGGCTGCAATGGAGCTTGTGCTTTAAACTATTGCTACGGATAACTGAAGTTACCCAAAGATTGTTGATTAGTTGTGTTGTAAGATGTACCGATGTTATTGCCTCTTATGTTGCTGACATAACTAGCATTTTCTTCATGCTTTGGGCAATCTTCGTAGCTATGGTTCTCGCCACAATCTCATAAGAAAATACATGAGTGGTAGTCTATTGAGCTAGCTGGATAGGAGCAACTTCACTTGTTCCCTCCATATTCTTGATCTTGTTCTCCAAAGAAGAAATCTAAGCCTTTAGAGAAGAAAGAACATCAAGCTCAAAACTCCTAGTGCAGCTTTGCATGAAGTAGCCATTGAAATAAGATATTGAGAATCATTATGAGCAAATTGCTCCAACACACCAACATAAGCAGTGTGATTGCAATCTGTTGTCACTAATTTTTTACCCTTTTTTTAAAAAAAATAAAAAATATAAAAATTAATACATAATAAAAATGAATAATAATAACCATCCGAACAAACCCATCTCCAAAAAAATAATAATAAATAATGGACCCTTTTCCTTAAAGTAAAAATATATATAATAATAAACCTATTTTTTTAAAAATAAAAGAAGAAAAAGGGGTTCATAAAACCCATGTCTAATAAATAAATAATAAACCCATTTTTTGTAAGGGTCCATTTAAATAAAGCCCAAAATAATAAATAAATCTATTTTAATTCAAGAGCCTAAAATAACTAATTTATCTTATTTTTTTTCAGGGTTTATTCGAGACCGTTGGATCTAGGACTGAAATAATAGATGGCTTGGATCGAATAAAAAAAGGGGGGAATGGGAGGATCCCGTGCAGCCACACGCCAGCTCGTGCGCTACACACGTGCGGCATCATCTCCCCTAAATCCCCTGCTTCGAACGGCCCTTGGTTGCTGCCGACAGCCATTGTGTCACCCTTGGGCCACAGCGGCCGCCGTGGTTGATGCCGGCCGAGTCCAATGCCGCTGACCTCATCCCTTGCCGTCGCTAGTAGCTCGTTAATTGAAGGGGAAAAGAGTTCGAACCTAATTTAATTTAGGGGCAAAATCTCCCAAATTGGAGCCGAATCATATGAAATTCGGGATGAAATTCAACAAGTCAAAGCTATGCTGATCATTTTGGATGATTTCATGGGACGAAAATAGGGGTTTTGTCCCCAATTTGCCTTGAATCCCAATCCCCCAAACCCTATAAATAGTGCCCAATTTGCGTTGTTCACAACACACAAAAAATCATCCAAAATTTTTTGAAGCTACTGGAATTCGTTTGAATTTTGAGCTGCTCCGGTTCGAATTTTTTGAAGAAGAAGCAAGCTTTTTCCGATAGCATTTGGAATCAGTTCGAGAGGAAGAAGCTCATAATTTCTCCATTTACGGTATAATTTTCTTTTCTTCTCTTTACATTTGGAAATTGATTTTTCTTGTTAAATTTTTGTTCATGTTTTTTTGGGTTGCATTTGATGTTCGGAGCTTGAATCTTGTGTTTTGAGTAATTTTTCTTCATTTTTGTTAATCTTGTGATTCTAAAATCTTTCAAAAAAATAATAAATAATCTATTTTTCAACTCTGTCCATGTTTTTTTCAATGAAATTTGTTTGATCAATGTCATTCTAAAAAATGAAAAATGATGTTGAAATAAAATGTTTTTTAAACAAACAATAAATAATAAAACAAGTTTTTTTAAGGGGAGTTCCTTTAAGATAAAAAAGGGGTTTTAACTTTCAAATAAAAAATAATACAAAGCTTGCAAAATCTAAAAAAAAGACTTTTTTTACTCTTTTAATAAGGGAAGTGAAGTGAAAGAATAAATTTTTAATGAAAATTTTTAAAAATAAAAACAACAAATAAAGGTTTTAAGAAATTTTTTTAAAATATAAAAGAAACTTTAAATATTTCCAAAAGATTTTCAAAACTTAAAAATTAAAATTTCTCTAAACATAATCTTCTCAAAAAATAAAAATATAAAAAAAACCCAAAAAAGATTTTAAAACATAAAAATTAAAAAAAGAGATTAAAAGAAAAAAATTAATTAAAAAGGGTTTTAAAAATTAAAACTTTAAAAGTAGAACTTTTTCAATTAAAAATAAAACTTTTCAAAATGAGTTCGATCCAAGGCTTAAAACATAAATATGAAGAAAAAAAACTTTGACTTGCTGTCTTGTTTGCCTTTTTAGTGATAGATTGAACCTTAGGAATAAGTTCTTCAAGCATTAGTTAGAAACTTTTGTTTGATAAAATTTTCTTTATAAAAGTAAAACACACTTAATAAAATTAAAACCCTTAAATAGGAATAATGGAAAACTTAGACCTTCTTTAGGATTAATAAACTTTAATTTAGAAAAAGAAAATAAAAATCTTCAACAAATCAAGTTTCTTTGATTGTTTGAGAAGTGGAATCTAAATAATGTGGTGTCTTACTAAACAGAAATGACGAGTTAGCGCCAAAAGTGTTGGCGGTGATTGGAGTTCATTTTTGGATAGTAAGGCCGTTAAAATAAAATTAAACTTATGAACGAATAATAATTTAAGCTTTACATTGATTCGCTAAATCCGACTTTAGAACCTTTTGTAACCGACAAGGTACCAATTTTTGGGCGTTGTAGGGGTGCTAACCCTTCCCCATGCGTAACCGACTCCCGAACCCGTTTTTGTGTTTTCGCAGACCAAAAATGTTGTTTTAATAAAATAAATGATTTTTATTAAAATAACCCATTTTAGGTGATCCAATCATACATTTTTTAAAAAAGAAGATTGGTGGCGACTCCGTTGTTTTGTTTTTAAACGTAGAGACCACTTTTCAAAAAAAAAAGGGTTGCGACAGCTTGGCGACTCCGCTGGGGACAACTTTTTTGTTTTTACAAAAAAATAAAGTCAGGCCACTAAGTCGATTACATCTTGTTTTAATGTCGGAATCTGCGAATTTAAGTAAAGCTTAACTTAATTGTCCGTTTATAAGCTTAATTTTATTTTACGCATTTAAGACTTAAATCCAAGTTCTAAGCCCGAGCTTTGTCCCGTTAGTTTAAGTATGGGAAAACACTATTGCTCTCGTGGGAATACTGATTCTCCGTATAGGCCTAGAAAGTACCTGTAGGGCTCATGCTCTATGTCCCCATGTGGATATCGATCCTCCGTATGGGCATAGGAGTGAGTTCCCCTGAGTTGAACCTGATTCATTTAAAGCCTATAATGGGTGAGAATCATGGGCCTTGCTACCCTTAGTAGGGGACAACGAGGACAATTCGGGAACCCTTTTAGAACCAAACTTGTATGAGAATCTAGAAGCCCACCCCTTTAGAGCCAGGCAGAAAGCCTAGGTTTTAGAGTTTGGTCAAGATCATTTCTTGCGGATAGTCCGTGGAGACATGTCCAGAAATGTTGGAATGCGTTGCCCAGTTGCTATTCATAAAGAAGTTGTCTTCTGATGTTCTGCTTTTGTTTTGTTGAATGCACTAATCCTTTGTCCCACTTTTGTCTTGCATGTTTGTCTATTTCATCACCATTTCATTCCTAGAGGGGGTTGATTCTTAAGACATTTGCTCAGTTAGAAGAAAAGTTTTTGACCATGGATGGGAAACTACTTTAGAAGGAAAAAGGACAGTATGGATGTGTATCACTGGTCCAGGGTCAATCGAGAGGCATACGAGGATAGTCTGAAAGGTGATTATGTGACAGAAACTTCAGAGTATGCCTATATCAGTGTCAAACAGAATAATGTTCAAGATCTATGAGAAATTTGGGAGCATTTTGATCACACAACTAAACAACTGTTCCTTCATACCTACGGTGACATAGCATATCTGTTGCATGTGGAGGTAGATGAACCGTTCCTCAAAGCTCCAATTCAGTTCTGGAATCTTGGATATTGTTGTTTCACATTTAATGGTGAAGATATGATGCCTACACTTGAAGAATACTCTGCACTTTTCAACATGTTTGAAGTGAAGAGGGACCGAGTCTATGCAAATCCACCCAAGAATAAGAACGCTTATGTGAGGCTCCAAGCTTTTGCCGGTATGGGAGAAGGATGGGTAAAGGGCTTGATACAGAAAAGAGGGGGCAGTTTCCTTTTCCCATGGTGGAGTATCCAAAATATAATTTCCACTCATCCTGATAGAGAAAAAAAGGTGGACCTGCTAGAAATTGCAATCAACGGTTTGGTTATCTTCCCGAGGGTGTTGGGCAGAATCAATGTGGCTATGTTAGATTTAGAGAAAAAAGAGAGTTTCTCTTTGAATACGTGTCGGAAGTTGGAAGGTGTGCATTTCAGATGATGTTCTCAATTTCTATAGGTTTGGGCCCTTAGCCACTTCTGGAAATGTCCAAACATGAATTTGCCCAACATATTCTCCCCAAATTTCTCTCCACTTCGTAAGTTTTTGAAGGAAAAATGGCCGGTATTAAAAAGGAAG
This sequence comes from Hibiscus mutabilis, assembly GCA_019671005.1. Taxonomy (NCBI): domain Eukaryota; kingdom Viridiplantae; phylum Streptophyta; class Magnoliopsida; order Malvales; family Malvaceae; genus Hibiscus; species Hibiscus mutabilis. The sequence goes on from CM033715.1 coordinate 29,819,390, forward strand.
AAGTGGATCGATGTTTTCTGGGACCGTCGTGACCAAGATATCGTTTGGAGGGCTCCATGACTGGGACACACCCAGGTTCTATATAAATGTGGGGATTATAATCATCTTATGTTGCTGGGCTTATGGGTTAGAATCGGTTATGCTCCTTTGTTGGTATTGCAACAATACATCATCTACCAGTTTGTTCCTTTCACAACAAGCCTTGGTTCAACATAATTCGTTTCAAGGGGAGTTCAGAGAGATGGTTCAGACTATTGATGATTCATGGAAGTACGGTTACCGTATGAAAATGGAGCATGGCAAATATCGTACATTTACCCCTGAATATGATGTGTGGAGACATATGAGGGTGAATGACATGGTTCTACCGCCCACCGGCCAAGTCAAGCCTATAGAAGAACAGTTGAAGGTAGTCCCATCTGAAGCTGATATTTTAAGGACTGATCTCAAAAAGCTCAAGGACAAGATGGAATCCTTAGAATAAATACATACGAGAGACCTATATAAGGCGAGCTTAGAAGTGCAAAAGTATAAAGGCGAGACAGATCGAGTGATGAAGATGTACAAGAACTTGGAGGAAAGGTTTGAGGTACATAGAGTTGACTTTCTGAAGTTCCAGGAAACAGTCTGAAATGCTGATTTGAGGAAGACCCCAGAGCAGTGGAAGCGAGAAGTAGAACAAGCTGTTGGAAAGGAGAAGGAGAAGAGCAAAAGGGAAATTGAGAAATACAAGCATTCTCTTTCTGAAGAGACGAGGAAGGGTAAGCAAACAATTCAAAATGAGAAGAGGAAGCGAACCCTTGGAGGAGGAGAGGATGAATGTAGCTGTTTGGAAGAGAAGGCCCATGACAACAAAATCCGTGTGTGCAAGCTACAATCCCAGTGTGATACAACCCATGAGAAGTTGAGACAGAGCAGTCCCTTGTTTCTGAACTATAGACCAAGGTAGCAGAACTTAGCCATACTCTGCATACACTTCATAACCATCACACATATATCGAGCTTCAGGCTAGTTAGGTAGAAAACGAAACTCTGAAGGAGCAAATGGAAATTATGGAGAACACTATTTATGAGTGCAGAACAAAGATCCTGGTCCTAGAAGACATCAATGAAGGTGGAGATGATTACTGGTTTACTCGGCTTAGGGACAACGCCAAGAGGTTCTACGAACGAGATGAGTTTGACAAAACCATTATGACTCAGGTCCAGGATGTGGTCAAACATGTGATGATGCTAGCTATAGAGGCTGCGACTCTATGTCATTATGTCCGGCCAGTTGGAGAGGTAGGACCAAGACTCATATGGCTGATAGAGGAAATGAAGGAATTAGGTGTTCAGGCATAAAGATATTTGCAAAAAAAAAGAGTTGTTGTAATAAAGATCTTTCCATTCAATAAAGACTTTGTTCTTTGAGCAATTACTTTATGAAATAAATGGCCCCTTGTTTGCATTCATGCATTTTCTTTCTACATTTCTTTGTTTGTTTTGCATTAGATTAATATCATTGCATACATAGACATAACATAAGATTTTAATTGAAACAATTTACCCAAACAGAAAGCTCAAAATAGCAAGTCATAACTACGGTACCCGTTCCAAAACTAGAGCAATGGACAAGAGTACTGAAGACAGAATGACATCCCTCGAAATCAACCACAAGAGTACTCAGGACAGGCTGGATAAGATTGAGAGTGACTTGAAGCATGAGATCGAATTGGCGCACAGAAAGACGGCTGGTCAGATTGCGGCCATGTCAGGGTTTAGAGATCCTGATGCTCAAGATAATCCAAAAAATGTTAACACTTTACCACAGTTTCATGGGATTCACCTTGGAATACCAAGAGGGGCCTCCCCGTTCAAGGCCAAGTCTTTGCTCAACTTTGCAGAGTCTTCTGCTCGTGCACAAACTGAGCCAATGGTCAACCCAGGGGTAGTGTATGATCATGAGGTTCTAGACCTTGATGAAATTGCTGATAAGGTCTACATGAACAAAAAACTTGAAGATCGTTGTGACAAGTTAGAAGAGATCATTAGGACTTTCCAAGAAGGGAACAACCATGGAGGTATAGATGCTAGAGACCCGAGTCTGGTGTCTAACTTGACAATTCCTCCGAAGTTCAAGACCCCCGATTTTGATAAATATGATGGAACTACATGTCCCAAGGCTCATATGACCATGTATTGTCACTGGATGTCAATGTACTTGGACAATGAGAAACTCCTCATTCATTGCTTCCAGGATAGCTTGTTTGGATCTACCACTCGTTGGTACAATCAGTTAAGCCGGGAAAACATCCAAACTTGGAAGGATTTGTCGAGGATATTCGGAGAACAATACAAACATGTGGCTGATATGGTCCCAAACAAGCTTGTTCTGCAAAGGATGGAACAAAGACATAATGAAAGCTTCCGCCAATATGCTCAAAGAAGGGGGGATGTGGCTGCTCAAGTTCAGCCACCGCTATTGGAAAATGAGATAACTCTCGTGTTTACGGACACCCTTAAAGGCGCTTTCTATGATCGTATGATCAATCATGCGATGAAGAGTTTTGCAGACATGTTAATTAACGGGGAACTGATTCTGGAAGCTATTAAGAGCGGGAAGCTCAATGGAGGAGAGACGAAGAAACCGTATAAGAAAAATGATAATAAAGTTAGTATGACAGGTGTTTACAACCCTAATTACTCAAAAAGGGTAGTCTTTAATAAGTCTATTTCCTAGAATACCAATCATGTGGCTTCAAATTCGCCAAAAGATGAACGAAAATACCAAGGGAGTAAGAAGCCATATTTTCCTCCTATCCCTATATCGTATGCCAAGTTACTCTCCGAGTTGGTTGAAGCACGGATGGTGCTACCACGACACGTTTCTCCCTTTTCTCCACCATACCCGCCATGGTATGATGAGAAGGCTCAATGTGAATACCATGCTGGTAACATAGGGCATACTATTGAGAATCACATTGCCTTCAAAAGAGTAGTAGATGATCTACGGAAGTCAGGCATATTATCTTTTGATACTTCAGACGCGAAAGGTACCCCACTGACTAACCGCCAGAAGACTGAAGTGAATGTAATGGATGAGGAGGAAAACAAGATGGTTAAGGAGTATGTTAAAGAAGTTAAGGCACCTATGGCATGGGTATGGGGCCAAATGGTGAAGGTTGGACTGTTAGGAAACGAGACGTGGAAATTGAAGGAGGATGGTAAGTTTTTCTTCGAGTACCATCAAGTGGGAGGACATGAAATTCAAAGCTGTTTTGAATTTCGGAGTTTGGTCCAATATAGGATGGACAAAAAAGAACTAGAATTCTTTGAAGAGAAAGAAAAGAGTCATACGTTAGATGTATGCGCCTCAAATGAAAGCCCCACAAAAGGGACTATTCGGGAATGAAGCCCTTAGTAATTAAGACCAAGGTCAGAATTACTGAGCCTGATAAGGGAGCAATTTCGAAGCTAGTTATAAATGCACCTACACCTTTTCCATATAAAGACAACAAACAAGTTCCTTGGAATTACTCTTGTTCGGTAACGGCTCCAAGAAATACATCAAGAAAAGAGGAAGAACCGAACAATTAGGTAGGCAATTTTACAAGAAGTGGAAGATGTTACTCACCACTAGAGGCTGAGGATAGTGATACTACCCAGAGGAAGGTAGCAACTGAAGAACCCGAGGGAGAAAAAAATTTCTTTATGGAGAAACCATGACTCACCTTGATCCAATGAAAAAGTCAGAGGCTCGGAAATTTTTAAAAATACTCAAGCATAGTGAGTATAGTGTGGTGGAGCAGCTGCATAAACTCCCGGCAAGAATTTCAATGCTATCTCTATTGTTGAGTTTAAAGGGCCACTATGATGATCTTTTAAAGATCCTGAACCAGACTTTTGTCCTAAAAGAGATAACGACTGATAAGATGGACTAGTTGGTCAGCAATATTCCAGTGAATAATTTCATCACATTCACTGATGAAGAAATTCCAGCAACTAGGAGGGGATCATACAAAGCCCTTCATATCTCTGCTCGATGCAAGGGGAACATGTTGCTAGGGTTTCTTATTGATAATGGGCCGACATTGAATGTACTGCCTTCGGATACCTCGAAAAAGCTACCGGTTGACCGCTCTCATATGACTGCATAGCAAAATACTGTAAGAGCATTCGACAGAACCCAGAGGGATATTTTGGGGAAAATAGAAATACCCCTACAAATTGGCCCATCTACTTTTGAAATTGATTTCGTGGTGATAGACATCAAGCCCACCTATAGCTACCTGCTAGGGCGCCCTTGGATCCACACTGTAGGGGCTATTCCATCCATTTTGCATCAAAAGTTAAAATTTATAGTTGATGGTCAACTAGTGATAGTTGGAGCTGAAGAAGATATCATCGCCTCGGTATCAACTGGCGCCCCTTATATAGAAGCTGATGAAGGTGCACTCGAGTGTCGTTTCATGACATTTGAGCAAGTTAATGCTACCTTTGTCGCTAAAAGAAATAAGGTCCCCGAGCCGAAATTGTCAAATAACGCAAAGATGCAAGTCAAGCAGACTCTGGGAAAAAGGGAAAAAGCTGGCAAAAGCCTCGACAAACAACTTCACGGGAGGCCATAGCCCGTGATGATCCCTAAAAAGAGAGACCAATTTGGTCTAGGCTACAAGCCCAACCCAATGCAGAGAAGAGCAGCAATAAGAGAAAGGCAGCAAAGAAAGAAAGCAAGACAAAACGGAGAAGAAATTAAGTGGGAGCCAATGACATTCCCACCACTCAGCCACAGTTTCAGGTCAGGTGGTATCATGAATCCAGACAGTACAAATGATGAGGAGGAGAAAGGAAATAAAGAACTCGAGAAATCTTTTGAAGACCTGAACATCAACACCATATCAGAGGAGAATGAGGGAAACAAGTAACTCTCCATGATACGCCCCTGCTTGGAGCTGAACAACTGGATTGTGGAAGAAATTCCTATAGCTTTTAGGTCATCCACAAAGTAATGCTCGAAAACAACTCTTCTGCCTTAGACCCGGAGGTATTAGAGATCTCTTGTTAAGGGTCAATGTTAAAAACCATTATGGTTATTATATCAATAAAAGATGTTTTTCCAATAAATCTTATGTGGCAGATTTTCTTTTTTATAACTAAAACACCATAAATAAGGCCAAAGAAAATTGAAGTAAAAACCAAAACAAAAAAATCATCATTTCATTATTTTGTTTGAACTTTTCATTTTTGTTGTATACATATATATTCCTTTTCTTGCAGGTTTCCAGATATCAATGGTACAAATCACTCCGAATTTGATTTAGAAATTGACTTTGAGTTGTCCATGTGTTTAGAAGAGGTCGAAGACTACAAAGATGAAAAAGAATATCAATTGCCTAACGAGATGCTCAGGTTGTTAGAAAGCAAAGAGAAACAAATTGTGCCTCACGAGGAAGAATTAGAAGTTTTGAACCTTGGGTCTGAAAAAGAAAGGTATGAGGTAAAGATCGACACTTCTATCACCACTGAGACTCGACACAAGTTGATCAAACTCCTACAAGAATATAAGGACATTTTTGCTTGGTCATATCAAGACATACCTGGTTTAGACACCAACATTATTATGCACTGACTTCCCATCAGGCCCGAATGCAAACCTGTGCAACAGAAGCTAAGGAGGATGAAGCCTGAAATGCTCCTAAAAATCAGGGATGAAGTGAAAAAGTAGTATGACGCTGGTTTCCTTGAGGTGGTTAAGTATTCTGAATGGGTGGCTAACATTGTCCCAGTCCAAAAAAGGTAGGAAATACGAATATGTGTTGATTATAGAGACCTTAATAGGGCAAGCCCTAAAGATAATTTCTCGTTGTCGCACATTGACACGCTGATGGATAACACAGCAGGGCATTCTCTTTTCTCTTTCATGGATGGATTCTCAGGGTACAACCAAATCAAAATGTACCCAGAAGATATGAATAAAACAACATTTGTAACATGGTGGGGAACCTTTTGTTACAAAGTCATGCCTTTTGGTTTAAAGAACGCAGAGGCAGCCTACCAACGTGCTATGGTAACCTTATTCCATGACATAATGCACAAAGAGGTAGAGGTGTATGTTGATGATATGATAGCTAAATCCCGCTCAGAAGAGGAACATATCGAAAACTTGGAAAAACTTTTTAAAAGGTTAAGAAGATTCCAGTTAAGACTCAATCCGTCCAAATGCACTTTTGGAGTGCGATCAGGAAAGCTGTTGGGATTTGTTGTGAGTGAGAAGGGGATTGAAGTCAATCCAAACAAAGTTAAGGCCATCCAAGAACTTCCTTCATCTCGAACACAAAAAGAGGTTCGAGGATTCCTCGGAAGGTTAAATTACATTGCCAGTTTTATCTCCCAGTTAACCAAAAAATGCAGCCCTATATTTAGATTGCTTTGGAAAAATAATCCAGGAACATGGAATGAAGAATGTCAAGTGGCCTTAAAGGAGATAAAGAAGCAGTTGACGAATCTTCCTATTTTGGTACCGTCTGTTCTGGGGAATCCCCTGATATTGTACCTAACCGTTCATGAAAACTTAATGGGATGTGTATTGGGGCAACATGATGAAACTGGGAGGAAGGAAAGAGCAATCTATTATCTAAGTAAGAAATTCACAGATTGTGAAACCAGATACTCCCTAATTGAAAACCTGTGTTGCGCTTTGGTATGGGCAGCCAAAAGGCTTAGGCAGTATGTTATACCATACCACATGGCTGATATCGAAGTTAGATCCCCTAAAGTACATGATAGAGGCACCAACCTTATCAGGAAAAATGGCCCGTTGGAAAATGTTACTCTCCGAATTTGATATTCAATATGTGATCCAAAAAGCAATAAAAGGGAGTGCAATAGTAGACTTCTTGGCAGGTCGTGCTTCCGAAGATTATGAGGCCTTAAACTTTAATTTCTCCGATGAGGACTTAATGTGCATTTCGATTGACAAGAATGATAGATTGGAGGAATCATGTGTGATGAACTTTGATGGAGCGACAAATGCAATGGGACGTGCCATTGGGGCAGTCTTAATTTCGCCAAAGGGGAATTACTACCCTTTCTCTTGTCAGTTAAAATTCTTATATACCAATAACATGGCGGAATACAAAGAGTTTTCAGAGATTTTGCACTGGCCATTTACCAAATCCGTGGAGAATGGGAGACCAAGGATGCAAAGTTAATCAAGTATCGCAAGCTAGTTCTTGAACTAATCAAGGAGTTCGACGAAATCACCTTCAAGCCCCGAGAAAGGATAATCAGATGGCTGATGCCCTCGCTACTCTGGCTGCCATGTTCAAGGCTAGTGAAGGTACTGAAATAATGCCAGTCAAGGTACAAATGTTAGAATCGTTGGTCCATTGCTACAATGTGGAAGAAGAAACGGATGGTCTCCCATGGTACCATGACATTTTATAGTATATGAAAATCTATGAATATCCATTACAGGCAATTGACAATGATAGGAAAACGATCAGGAAATTGGCCGCGGGCTACGCCCTTGATGGCGAGGTTCTATATAAAAAAGTCGAGATCAAGTGCTATTAAGATGCGTAGGCGCTAAAGAAGCTCAAACGATCTTGGAAGAAGTGCATGAAGGGGTTTGTAGGACTCACCCTAGTGGCTTTACTATGGCCAAGAGAATTATGCGCTTTGGATATTATTGCTCCACTATGGAAACAAATTACATCAATTATGCCTGTAGATGTCATAAGTGTCAGGTTTATGCTAACAAGATTCATGCACCTCCTCTACCGCTTCATGTCATGACTGCCCCGTGGCCCTTCTCAATTTGGGACATGGATGTAATTGGCCAGATTTACCGTAAAGCCTGGAACGGCCATAGGTTCATCTTAGTAGCTATTGAGTACTTCACAAAATGGGCAGAAGCAGCCTCATACGCGAATGTCACCAGGTCGGCTGTTTGTAAATTTTTGAAAAAATAGATCATTTGTTGCTATGGCTTACCGGAGAGAATCATCACCGACAATGCATCTAATTTAAATAACAAGATGATAGATGGGGTTTGTGAACAGTTCCAGATCAAGCATCACAATTCAGTAACCTATCACCCAAAGATGTGTAATACCCCAAAACCCGGCCTAGAATTATGATTCAAATTAGAAAGCTAAATAATTGGTTGAATCTATGAAGTAATTGATTAAGAGGGATCAAAATAGAAACATTAAAAATATGGATAACCATTTTGAGAATGGATTAAACCGAATAAAGGATTAATAAAAGAATCAAGGGCCAATTTGAATGAGAATTAAAGACTAAGAGTTTAATTGGGAAGTTAGAATTGTGAACATGCAAAACTTGGTAGGTTGCATGTAAAAGTAATTTAAAGCATAGAACCTAAACAGATGTCAATAATTTATGTGAACATGTGTTTAGGAAAGGTGACTCACACTTTGGGGAGGAAAGATGACAACAAAGGTGTCATCTTCATCTTCCCTCAACCGATTATGAGGAGAGGAAATAGAAAAGAGAGAGAAGAGAGAAAGCTTGTTGACATCCATGGGGTTCTTGAAAGATTAGGCCATGGTAGGACGAAATTGAGTTAGAATTCACATTGAGGAAGGTAAAATGCTTGATTACTCACTTCAATTACATGTTTGAAACTTGAAATTGTGTGTGTTAGTAGCTAAATTACTAAAGAGAATGTATATGGTTGTTGGAAATTTGAGAATAGGAATTATGGTTGAAAATAGTTTAGAATAGGGACTGTTTTACTAGTGAAAATGTTTAAGCATGCTAATTGAATGTAATACCCTGAATTGGTCACATTTTTAGGTGAATTGAGGATTGAATTGAGTAAATAAGTTTCTGGAAAATGAATGCATCTAATTGGATTAGTTAAAACTAGGTAATGGACTGCTCAACTGATGAATTAGAAGTATAATGTTGATCAAATAGATCAAATTGAATTTAACATGATAATGCCCTATTTTAAGCACAATTCTAGGTGACTTAGAATGACCTAGACATGTAAGAACATGAAAATAAGTTGAATTGCCATGATAGAACCTTGTTTAGATGAGTTATGAAGCTAGAAACTCAACCTAGTGTAATTTGCCCAGAATACTCTGTTCTGGGCAGTAATTTTGAAAAATCACCATAAATTGTATAAAAGGAATTTAAGGCTGAATTTTATATGGACAATTCCTTGACATATCTAAATTCATTAGGAGAAAACAGAACTGAATTCTGGATTGTAGAATGAATTGTAGAGAAGAAACACTAGGGACAGTGCAAATTGTCCAGTGTTGTAAATTGCCATCTTTAAGTTAAAAACTGTATTAATTGGCAAAGAACTAAAGTGCAAGGCCTACATGGTTAGAAATAAAATTAAGTTAGCTTTCTAACGGTGTAAACCAATTGAAATTCCGACATACGGAATAAAAGTTATGCACGTTTAAGTGAGTAGTGTACAAGCTGCCTGGCAGCAGCAGCCTAGGTACTTTGAAACTGTTTTGTTTACAGTTTGGTAAACTATTTTGTAACATTTATGGGATAGTGGTTATTGCCCTGTTTTACATGAATAGAAAAATAAACAATGGAAGTCATGTATGTTAATCTATGAAAATGAATATGCTGCCAGATTCATGTATGTTAAGTACTAGTAATGTTGCTATGGTTGAATGAATATGTGAGCTTGTTTTGACATATGTATTTACTTGTGTAATGTGTTAGAACCAGGAGTGAACTTGGTGGAAGAGGAAAGGGTGGAACATCCTAAAGCTAAGAACAAAGGTGTGTGGATCCAAGACTCGCTAAGCTTGGAGTATTGTGAGTGTAGTTTTGTAGGGTTAGGACTTAGGTCCTAACCAAATATGCATGCTTAAATTACTTGCCATCCTTGTATTGTTTAAATAGACTTAATATAGGCCTGATCAAGCACATAAAGGGAAGATTGGCTAAGCTAAGCTTATAAGTGAATAAAAGCATGAAATTTGACTAGATAATCAAAAAGAAAAGTGAAAACAAAAGTGTGAATTCTTGTTCTTGAATGTGGCTATTCGAATAGTACCATATATATGTACTTCCATGATATATGATGTGTGATCTTTGTGTCTTGAATGCTATTCATTCGAATGCCTGCTTGATGCCTAAGGTAGTTTATGCTAAATGTTTACTTGATTAATGAGATGATTATGTGAATGCTTGCTTGTATGTTCTCCATGGTCTAACATTTACTAACAAGATGTGACTTATAAATTATAAGGCATTGCTTGATCCTTGTACCTTGATTGTGATCTACTTGACTTGCTTGATGTCAAAGATGTATTCGAAAGGGCTTGCTTGAATTAGCATATGTTACTTGACTTGTGAAGTATGTATAATGTTTATACATGTTAAATTTCTTGAATTGAGTATGCTAAACTTGTATTCGAATGCTGGCTTGATAATACTCTATGATGTATGTGTCAATAGTATGAATTGAATCATGAAATAAAGACATTTCTTGTTGCCTAAGGGCATATATTCGAATACTTGCTTGAATGACAAGATAAAAAGTGATTTGAAGAGCTAAGGCTCAACTAGCCTAAGGCTAAGCATGATATTACTATAACTTGCTTGAATGTGATTCTTGAACACAATTATCTTCACTTGAACATAAAAGCATAAAAACAAGAAAAAACAACAAGCTTTAAAGTAAAAAAGAATTCTTGTGCCAGAAGATACTCTCTAATGAAAGTTAAAGATTTAAAAGACTTAAGTTGCCTTAAATGTAAGTCCTTGGATACATTAGTATGATGCTTGGTATTCTTGGGACTACGGTCCATGAGCCACGGCTCGAGAGGACGCCCCATTACATGTAATATGTTATTGGCGACAGTATGAGGTAACGGGGGTGTTGTACGGAGATTGGCAACAGTTGGTTGGATAGTGAGAAGTATAGGATTCTTGGACCTTTATGGTCAAACACAGACCAATGTCATTCATAACCAATTTTGATCCAAGGAAAACATGTTAAAAGACATGAACCTTATTGAGAAATTAAATAAAAAATTCAAATGATAATCTTGAATGTGTTACATAATGTTTAAAGAAAGTTCTTGGTGAGCATAATGTTTAAAGACAGCTCTTGGTGAGCATAATGTTTAAAGAAAGCTCTTGGTGAGCATAATGTCTAAAGAAAGCTCTTGGTGAGCATTACTTGAATTACTTGACATGAAATCTTGCTACTTGAGTTACTTGATATGTAAGCTTACTTGAACACTTTAATTACTTGATATGAAAATTTGATTACTTGAACTACTTGTTACTTGTTTTGATTACTTGAGCCAGTTGCTACTTGACTTGACTTCTTGGGCTACTTGTTACGTGACTTGGATTGATTGGAAATAAGACTGTTTTATGTGTGTAAATGTGGGAGTAAGTGTGCTGCCATGAAATTTGGGAGTAAGTGTTGCCATGTTAAGTGATATTAAGTCTAAAACCATACTGTTTTATGTGTGTAAATGTGGGAGCAAGTGTGCTGCCATGTTAAGTCTAAAACTGGACTGTTTTAAGTGTGTAAATGTGGGAGTAAGAGTGCTGCCATGTTAAGTGATATTAAGTCTAAACCCGAACTATTTTATGTGTGTAAATGTGGGAGTAAGTGTGCTGCCATGTTAAGTGATATTAAGTCTAAAACCGGACTGTTTTATGTGTGTAGATGTGGGAGTAAGTGTGCTGCCATGTTAAGTGATATTAACTCTAAAACCAGACTGTTTTAAGTGTGTAAATGTGTAAGTAAGTGTGCTGCCATGTTAAGTGATATTAAGTCTAAAAGCGAACTGTTTTATGTGTATAAATGTATGAGTAAGTGTGTTGCCATGTTAAGTTATATTAAGACTAGAAGTGGACTACTTGCTAGGCTTATTGTCTTCATAATTAAGTAAACAAGTTATAAACATATATTGACAGTTTTGAACTCATTATAAGCGTACATGGACATATTTATATAAAATAAAAGTCACCATGGGTTGTTTTTACTTGTAATTAAGTGTAAACATGTATAATGAACAGAATTGAACGAGTAATGCTAGAAAATAGGAACTATTTTTAGGTGATTAAATTATGTAAACACGACATGTTGTTAAGTATAAGCTTGATTGATTGAATGTGGCTATACTTGACTTGGAATTGTTGTGAGTTAATTGAATATGTTATTGATTGTTTGAAAGGTGTTAAAGCTTGAATTAGGATCCATGTCCTTGCTTGTAATGTTATTCGAAATGCTATAAACCTTGAATAGAACTCATTGAATAAATGGAACTTGGTCGAAATAATTGGTTAAATCTAGATTCTACCTCAGTAAGTACAAATTGTAGTTATCACTCTTGTTTCCTTTCTTCCCAACCAACAGGTTAGGTTTTCTAAACACTTTATTGATCCTGAAGTTAGATTTCGAGCCTGAAGCAAGACACAAGTGGAGCTTGAGTATGAATCCTTACTTGTTTTGTATATCTCCTAGTTGTTGGTGGCACTTAGTCTTGTTTATAGCTAAGGCTAGTTCATGCATTTTGTATGTTTGGAAGCTTGTATATAAATATGATTCGACCTCTAATGTTCTGTAAGATTATGATTCGAATGTTTACACTAAATGAACTTGTTTAGTTGAATCTACATGGAATGTTGCAAGTCTTGAATATAATAACCTACATGACCATGCCTAATTAATGTGAAATGAGTATACCATTGAAACCATGTTAACTATTGTTATAAGATAGATGAGTTGCGCATAATTGAGATTGAATGATACAAGTGATTCATGGTGTTCTTGAGAATTGTAATTGTTGAATGGTAAGGAATGAATCCTTACATGCTTGAATAAAGATGTTCGAATATATGTATACATGATTATACTTAGTCAAACCTACATGAATTGGTTACATGTCTTGAATGAAACGTGATGAAATGGAGTTAAAATGAACACATGCTAGTCTAGGTAAGCTATTCGAATGATATGATCACATGAACTTAGATTCAAAAGTGAATAATTAAAATGGTAACTTATAATGAATAAGAACTTGTCCATACTTGTGTAATTTAATGTGATGTCTATGTGCCTTGCTAGTTCTCTACTCATCTAGGATAAACAAGGATGATATCCATACTTGTAGTTTAAGTGTTTATTCGAATACCTCTCATGTATGATCATTTAATCAAGTAGTAACTAATCCTTGAATGAATCTTGAAGGTAACCACTCGAATGAAGGCCTATAACGAATATGAAATATATATATATATATATATATATATATATATCCATGATTGTATGGTGAAATGTTAGCTGCATATATTGGTAACTTGGTATGAAATAAACATGCTTGTTTGTTATGTCATTCAAATGTTATTTGATAAACATTAAAGAAAATGCTAATGGTAAACTAAGGTGGTAATCTCAAATGAAACAAATGCGTGCTTGATTGTTTGATAGATATGTTTGCTTAAGTTACTTACTAGTCAAGTAACTCATCTAATAGAGATGAGTTCAAAAATTTTTAAATGGTACGTGTTTCTGCTATGATTGATTGTAAATGCCTATGCTACTAGCTAGTTAAGGAACTCATTTAATAGGGATGAGTTCACCTTTCCTTGCCTTGTTCTTGTTTGTTCTTGCTCCGTAACGCTCCCGAGCCAGTTTACTACTAAACCGGGGTAGGGGGTGTTACAAGATGAATGGGGTTGTTGAAGCTGCAAATAAGAACATCAAGAAAATCGTCACGAAGATGGCTGACACTTACACTGATTGGCATGAGAAGTTACCATTCGCATTGTATGCTTATAGAACGGCTGTACAAACTTCCACTGGGGAACATCGTTTTCATTGGTATATGGAATGGAGGCTGTGCTGCCAATTAAAGTTGAAATCCCTTCACTCCGTATTTTGATGGAGGCAAAACTAGAGGAGGCCGAATGGGTTCAAGCAAGATATGGCCATTTAAACCTCATTGATGAAAAGAGGCTGAAAGTAATTTGCCACGGCCAGATGTATCAAAAAAGAATGATATGAGCTTATGACAAGAAGGTCCACCCGCGGAAGTTTAGGGAAGGGGATATTGTGCTAAAGAATATGTTTTCAATCCAAAAGGATTTGCGAGGAAAATGGGCACCTAATTGGGAGGGGCCATATGTGGTATCAAAAGCTTTTGACGGAAGGGCGCTAATTCTGGCTGAAATGGGTGGAGACGAGCTCAACAATCCGGCGAATTCTAATTCAGTCAATAAATATTACACATGAAATGAAGAAAAAAATCAAAAGCGAAAACCAATAAACGGCGCTCAAAAAAAAGAAAGAAAAAAAGAAGGAAAAAGAAAATAAAAGGAAAAAAAGAAAAAAAAAGAAAGAGAAAAAGTCAAAAAATGAGGGTTCAAGATGAAAGCTCGCAAAGGGCGTCTTGAAACCAAAGGAGGATTCGAGTTGAAAACCCGCAAAGGACGGCTCGAATTATTGCAGACAACGAATAACCTCTTTAGAGGCCTGGCTATTTGGAAGGAATTTTCGTATCTTCATTCATCGTTGTAGTGGACAAAATTTTCTCGAGAAATGCATCACTCGAAGTCGTTTTGAGGAAAATTTGGGCATTTGATATCTGGATACTTGTCTTTTGACCTTTCTTCTATACTTTTCTTTCATGTTTGCCACAACATTAATGAAATTCTTCTTTTAAGCCTTTCTTCTTTGAATGCCCCCTTTACATGAACTTCTTTTATTGGGTTAAGGATCATTTTGGTTTAGACATCATTAAAATATGCAAGAGATTTTCGTGTATTACTCTGGAAATGATTTAAGAGTATAGGGACTATGACACGGTTCCTTTTTAAGCCTCGAATATAGGGCATGTCATGATCAGGGGCAACGAATACCGTAATTCAGAGGAAAGATTAAAGTACCAATATCATTCAAAGATGTTCGAAGAGGTGATTCCCTAACAAGTTACAGGAACTCAAAAGGATCCTCAAAGGGGCCTTTTTGTATACAGGATCACATGAAAAGCCTTTTACCCAACATTGATATATCAACTTCAATGATAGCTGAATATGCGAAAAAGTATGTTTTCCATAAAGCAAAGAGGTACAATGATAGTTGAAGAAGCCAATTATTCCATCAGAAGTACAAGATTATTGGACTATATGAGCAAATATGCAAAGATCAAATGTTTTTCAATAAGCAAAGAGATACAAAGAATGGGAATGGTGAAGAAGAAAACTACCGTTCAAAGAATGGTGAAGCAGAAG
The DNA here is from genome assembly GCA_019671005.1 of Hibiscus mutabilis. NCBI lineage: Eukaryota > Viridiplantae > Streptophyta > Magnoliopsida > Malvales > Malvaceae > Hibiscus > Hibiscus mutabilis. The sequence continues at coordinate 29,834,633 of CM033715.1, forward strand.
ATGACCATTTGATGAAGCAAAGAGATACTAAGAATGTGAAAGTCAAAGCAGAGACGGTGAAGATGGCCGTTTGTCTAGATTAAAACAAGCTACAAAAGAGATTAAAACTTAACATGCATTCATGTTTTAGACATCCTTAGGGGCATGCGCATCATAATTGCATCATATTGCATGTATGCAGAAACTCTTCAGCAAAAGAACCTGCCTATCCGTTCAGGCATAAGGAGAATGGAACCCTGCTCATCTATTCGGGCATATGGAGAATAGAACCCGCCTATCCGTTCAGGCATAAGGAGAATGGAACCCTGCTTATCTATTCGAGCACATGGAGAATAGAGCTCACCTATCTGTTCAGGCATAAGGAGAATGGAACCCAGCTCATTTATTCGGGCATATGGAGAATAGAACTCGTCTATCCGTTCAGGCGTAAGGAGAATGGAACCCAGCTCATCTATTCGGGAATATGGAGAATATAACATGTCTATCCGTTCAGGCATAAGGAGAATGAAACCCAGCTCAACTATTCGGGCATATGGAGAATAGAACCCGTCTATCCATTTAGACGTAAAGAGAATGGAACTCTGCTCATCTATTCGGGCATATGGAGGATAGAACCCATCCATCCGTTCGAACAAAAGGAGAATGGAACCAGCCTATCTATTCAGGCATTCAGAGAATAGAACGAGCCTATTTATTCAGGAATTCAGGGAATAGAACCAGCTTATTTATTCAGGCGTTTGGAGAATAGAACCTGCCTACTCGTTCGGGCATCAGAAGAACGAAGTTGACTAGCAAATTGGTGAATGGTGAAAATTAGTGCCACCTGTTCTTTGCTATATCTCTGTTTCACTAGAATAAGCAAATAAGGGGCAGTTGTTGTCACTAATTTTTTTACCCTTTTAAATAACAAATTTGAAAATTAATACATAATAAAAACGAATAATAATAATCGTCCGAATAAAACCCATCTCCAAAATAATAATAATAATAAATAATGGACCATTTTCCTTAAAGTAAAAATATATATAATAACATACCCATTTTTTAAAAATAAAATAAGAAAAATGGGTTCAAAAAACCCATGTCTAATAAATAATAAACCCACTTTTTGTAAGGGTCCATTTAAATAAAGCCCAAAATAATAAATAAATAAATCTATTTTAATTCAAGGGGCCCAAACTAACTAATTTATCTTGTGTTTTTTAGGGTTTATTCGAGACCGTTGGATCTAGGACTAAAATAATGGATGGCTTGGATCGAATAAAAAAGGGGGGAAAAGGGGAAGATCCCGCGCAGCCACGCGCGCGGGATCATCTCCCCCAAATCCCCTGCTTCGAACGGCCCTTGGCTGCTGCCAGTAGCCATTGCGTCGCCCCTAGGCCACGGTAGTCGCCGTGGTTGGTGTCGGTCGACTCGCCTCGGCCGGTTGAGTCTAATGCCGCCGACCCAGTCTTTTGCCAACGCCGGTAGCTCTTTAATTGAAGGGGAAAAGAGTTTGAACCATAATTTAATTTAGGGGCAAAATCTCCCAAATTGGAGTCGAATCAGATGAAATTCGAGATGAAATTCAACAAGTCAAAGTTGTGCTGATCATTTTGGATGTTTTCCGGGACGAAAATGGGAATTTTGTCCCCAATTTGCCTTGAATCCCAATCCCTCAAACCTTATAATTAGTGCCCAATTTGCATTGTTCACAACACATAAAAAAATCATCCGAAAATACCCAAAAAAATTTCTGAAATTTTTTTAAGCTGCTGGAATTTGTTAGAATTTTGAGCTGCTCCGGTTCAAATTTTTTTAAGAAGAAGAAAGCCTTTTCCGGTAGCATTTGGAATCGGTTCGAGAGGAAGAAGCTCATAATTTCTCCATTTACGATATAATTTTCTTTTCTTCTCTTTACATTTGGAATTTGATTTTTCTTGTTAAATTTTTGTTCATTTTTTTGGGTTGCATTTGATGTTGGGAGCTTGAATCTTGTGTTTTGAGTAATTTTTTTTAATCTTTTGATTCTAAAAATAAAAATAATAACCTTTCAAAAAATAGTAAATAATTTGTTTTTCAACTTTGACCATGTTTTTTCAATGAAATTTGTTTGATCCATGTCATTCTAAAAAACGAAAAATGATGTTGTTGAAATAAAAAGTTCTTTAAACAAACAAAAAATAATAAAACAAGTTTTTTTAAGGGGAGTTTCTTTAAAATAAAAAAAGGGGTTTTAACTTTCAAAAAAAATACAAAGCTTGCAAAATCTAAAAAAGACGTTTCTTTAAAATAATAAAAGGGTTTTAACTTTAAAAAAATACAAAGCTTGCAAAATCTAAAAAAAAATACTTTTTTTACTCTTTTAATAAGGGAAGTGGAGTGAAAGAATAAATTTTTAATGAAAATTTTCAAAAATAAAAACAACAAATAAAGGTTTTAAGAATTTTTTTTTAAATATAAAAGAAACTTTAAATATTTCCAAAAGATCTTCAGAACTTAAAAATTAAAATTTCTCTAAACATAATCTTCTCAAAAAATAAAAATATAAAAAACACAAAAAAAACACAAAAAGGCTTTAAAACATAAAAATTAAAAAAACGGTTTAAAAGAAAAAATTAATTAAAAAGGGTTTTAAAAAAATTAAAACTTTAAAACGTAAAAGTAGAACTTTTTCAATTAAAAATAAAACTTTTTAAAATGAGTTCGATCCAAGCCTTAAAACATAAATATGAAAAAAAACTTTAACTTGCTGTTTTGTTTGCCTCTTTAGTGATAGATTGAACCTTAGGAATAAGTTCTTCAAGTCTTAGTTAGAAACTTTTGTTTGATAAAATTTTCTTTATAAAAATAAAATACACTTAATAAAATTAAAACCCTTAAATAGGAATAAAGGAAAACTTAGACCTTCTTTAGGATTAATAAACTTTAATTTAGAAAAAGAAAATAAAAAATCTTCAAAAATCAAGTTTTTTTTATTGTTTGAAAAGTGGAATCTAAATAATGCAATGTCTTACTAAACGGAAATGACATGTTAGCGCCATAAGTGTTGGCAGTGATTGGAGTTCATATTTGAATAGTAAGGCCGTTAAAATAAAATTAAACTTATGAACAGACAATAATTTAAGCTTTACATTGATTCGCTAAATCCGACTTTAGAACCTTTTGTAACCGACAAGGTACCAATTTTTAGGCGTTGTGGGGGTGCTAACCCTTCCCCATGCGTAACCGACTCCCGAACCCATTATTGTGTTTTCACAGACCAAAAATGTTATTTTAATAAAATAAATGATTTTTATTAAAATAACATGTTTTAGGTGATCCAATCACACCTTTTTAAAAAAAAATATTGGTGGCGACTCTGTTGTTTTATTTTTAAACGTCGAGACCACTTTTCGAAAAAAGGGTTGCGACACAATCAAGTAAAGGTCCATTAGATAACCTATCAACACGATGTCTTATGGCTACATTCAACCCATTGTAGAAAATTTCAATATGAGTTTCTTGTTGAATGCCATGGTTGGGACATCGTGAAAAAAAGACTTATATCTTTCCCATGTAATGTGAAGAGTCTTATCATCCAACTAATAATAGGTTGTAATATTATTTCTTAGGCGCGTATTCATTATTGGTGCGCAAAACAAATTGCGTTGCAAGATTATTCCATGATATAATAGATCTAACAAGGAGTTCATGAAACCAAGTGAGCGCTCTACCTTGCAAAGAATATGGAAACAATTGAATATGTAAGGGATCATCAGGAACGCCTTGCTAGCTAAACGAAGCACAAATTAAAAGGAAGAATTAAAGATGGTCTCTAGCGTCTTCATGTGGTAACCCCACGTACTGCCCATTGGAAATGAGCATTTTAATCATAACTAGTTTTATCTCAAAATTCTCAGCTTGAATAAGTAGTCTAACAACAGCTAGTTGCAAATTGTTAAACTAGGGAACAACAACCTCGCAAATTGTTCTATTCTGGGCTGATGGGTGTAGAGGTGGGTTTTTAAAATCTTGAGGGATACCCTCGTTGTTAGGATGTCTTTCCATCCCACTATGTTCTCGATGCCTTCTTCTAAAATTTCTCTCAACTTATGGATCTGGTATGAAGAGTGGTGTGGTAGCATTTCTGGTTATATAACACCTATATAACTTAATGAAAAAGAAAAAGGAAATAACAAAAAGAAAGCTATTAGATTTATAAACAACTACAAACTAAATAAATAAAATAGAATTGCAAGCAAAAACATAAAAACCAAATAACATCATCCCCGACAACGGCGCAAAAACTTGATCGGTGTGACAATGTCACACTCTAAGTTTAAGTTCTTTACATTTTGTTCATCGTATGTTCATGTAATAATTGAACAAGTAAATGAAGTCTGTTTGACTTGAGTTTTTCAAGAATGTCATTAGTGTAGCTAATTACAGTAAGATGCTTTTATAAACGTGGTAGTCCATGTATTTTGGCAGTTTTATGATTTAGTCCTTAATTTTGTATCTTGCTAAATTGGATGCTTATTTGTTATCCGTTTGAGCTGAAATTTGTAAAGCTAGCATAAAATATGATTAATTATGTATTGGTTACTTGATACTTGTGTAAGTCCCTATAATTATTCAGATTTGCTTTTTGGTATCGAAAACGCTTGTATTAACAATTAAGCGCCTTATTGATGTTCATAATGAATGAAAATTAAACCACTACTTGTATAAACACCATAGATCTTAATAATGCATCTAGAAAAGTAAAAAGGAAAAAATGGGTCATAACTTGAGTAAGACAATTCAAGTTTGCTTCGACAAACCTAGTGTGATCTTCTTGGTTTGGGTCTAACAGCTAGGCCGGGTCAATGGGATTACAAATATCTACCAGAGGAATACTTTAACTGAGTATATGGAGAGAAATGATGCAATTGTCTAGAGTTTAGCAGCATCTATGCGAAACTTAGAGGTCCAACTAGGATAGATTGCCAATGCACTCAATAATAGACCCCATGGAAATTTGTCGAGCGATATAGAGGATGCTCGACAAAAAGGGAGAGAACAATGCAAAGCAGTCACTCTTCAGAGTAGAAAACAATGAGAGAATGAGACACCTATCAAACAACCAATTATTTGCCAAGATGAAAAGTTGATGCCAGTAGATGAATCCAAGGAAACAGAGAAGATGGAACCCAGCTCAACTATTCGGGCATATGGAGAATAGAACCCGTCTATCCATTTAGACGTAAAGAGAATGGAACTCTGCTCATCTATTCGGGCATATGGAGGATAGAACCCATCCATCCGTTCGAACAAAAGTAGAATGGAACCAGCCTATCTATTCAGGCATTCAGAGAATAGAACGAGCCTATTTATTCAGGAATCCAGGGAATAGAACCAGCTTATATATTCAGGCGTTTGGAGAATAGAACCTGCCTACTCGTTCGGGCATCAGAAGAATGAAGTTGACTAGCAAATTGGTGAAAATTAGTGCCACATGTTCTTTGCTATATCTTTGTTTCACTAGAATAAGCAAATAAGGGGCAGCTGTTATCACAAATTTTTTTACCTTTTTTTTTAAATAAAAAATATGAAAATTAATACATAATAAAAACGAATAATAATAATCGTTCGAATAAAACTCATCTCCAAAATAATAATAATAATAAATAATGGACCATTTTCCTTAAAGTAAAAATATATATAATAATATACCCATTTTTAAAAAATAAAATAAGAAAAATGGGTTCAAAAAACCCATGTCTAATAAATAATAAACCCATTTTTTGTAAGGGTCCATTTAAATAAAGCCCAAAATAATAAATAAATAAATCTATTTTAATTCAAGGGGCCCAAACTAACTAATTTATCTTGTGTTTTTTAGGGTTTATTCGAGACTGTTGGATCTATGACTAAAATAATGGATGGCTTGGATCGAATAAAAAAGGGGGAAAAGGGGAAGATCCCGCGCAGCCACGCGCGCGGGATCATCTCCCCCAAATCCCCTGCTTCGAACGGCCCTTGGCTACTACCAGCAGCCATTGCGTCGCCCCTGGGCCACGGTAGTCGCCGTGGTTGGTGTCGGTCGACTCGCCTCGGCCAGTTGAGTCTAATGCCGCCGACCCATTCCTTTGCCATCGCCGGTAGCGCGTTAATTGAAGGGAAAAAGAGTTTGAACCATAATTTAATTTAGGGGCAAAATCTCCCAAATTGTAGCCGAATCAGATGAAATTCGAGATGAAATTCAACAAGTCAAAGTTGTGCTGATCATTTTGGATGTTTTCATGGGACTAAAATGGGAATTTTGTCCCCAATTTGCCTTGAATCCCAATCCCTCAAACCTTATAAATAGTGCCCAATTTACATTGTTCACAACACACAAAAAAATCATTCGAAAATACCCAAAAAATTTCTGAAATTTTTTGAAGCTGCTGGAATTTGTTAGAATTTTGAGCTGCTCCGGTTCAAATTTTTTTTGAAGAAGAAAGCCTTTTCCGGTAGCATTTGGAATCGGTTCGAGAGGAAGAAGCTCATAATTTCTCCATTTACGATATAATTTTCTTTTCTTCTCTTTACATTTGGAATTTGATTTTTCTTGTTAAATTTTTGTTCATTTTTTTGGGTTGTATTTGATGTTGGGAGCTTGAATCTTGTGTTTTGAGTAATTTTTGTTAATCTTTTGATTCTAAAAGTAAAAATAATAACCTTTCAAAAAATAGTAAATAATTTGTTTTTCAACTTTGTCCATGTTTTTTCAATGAAATTTGTTTGATCCATGTCATTCTAAAAAACGAAAAATGATGTTGTTGAAATAAAAAGTTCTTTAAACAAACAAAAAATAATAAAACAAGTTTTTTTAAGGGGAGTTTCTTTAAAATAAAAAAAGGGTTTTAACTTTTAAAAAAATACAAAGCTTGCAAAATCTAAAAAAGCCGTTTCTTTAAAATAATAAAAGGGTTTTAACTTTAAAAAAATACAAAGCTTGCAAAATCTAAAAAAATACTTTTTTTACTCTTTTAATAAGGGAAGTGGAGTGAAAGAATAAATTTTTAATGAAAAATTTCAAAAATAAAAACAACAAATAAAGGTTTTAAGAATTTTTTTTAAATATAAAAGAAACTTTAAATATTTCCAAAAGATCTTCAGAACTTAAAAATTAAAATTTCTCTAAACATAATCTTCTCAAAAAATAAAAATATAAAAAAACATAAAAAAACACAAAAAGGCTTTAAAACATAAAAATTAAAAAAACGGTTTAAAAGAAAAAATTAATTAAAAAGGGTTTTAAAAAAATTAAAACTTTAAAATGTAAAAGTAGAACTTTTTCAATTAAAAATAAAACTTTTTAAAATGAGTTCGATCCAAGCCTTAAAACATAAATATGAAAAAAAAAAAACTTTAACTTGCTGTCTTGTTTGCCTTTTTAGTGATAGATTGAACCTTAGGAATAAGTTCTTCAAGTCTTAGTTAGAAACTTTTGTTTGATAAAATTTTCTTTATAAAAATAAAATACACTTAATAAAATTAAAACCCTTAAATAGGAATAAAGGAAAACTTAGACCTTCTTTAGGATTAATAAGCTTTAATTTAGAAAAAGAAAATAAAAAATCTTCAAAAATCAAGTTTTTTTGATTGTTTGAAAAGTGGAATCTAAATAATGCAATGTCTTACTAAACGGAAATGACATGTTAGCGCCAGAAGTGTTGGCGGTGATTGGAGTTCATTTTTGAATAGTAAGGCCGTTAAAATAAAATTAAACTTATGAACAGACAATAATTTAAGTTTTACATCGATTCGCTAAATCCGACTTTAGAACCTTTTGTAACCGACAAGTTACCAATTTTTAGGCGTTGTGGGGGTGCTAACCCTTCCCAATGCGTAACTGACTCCCGAAACCATTTTTGTGTTTTCACAGACCAAAAATGTTATTTTAATAAAATAAATGATTTTTATTAAAATAACCTGTTTTAGGTGATCCAATCACACCTTTTTAAAAAAAAAGATTGGTGGCGACTCTGTTTTATTTTTAAACGTCGAGACCACTTTTCGAAAAAAGTGTTGCGACACAATCAAGTAAAGGTCCATTAGATAACCTATCAACACGATGTCTTATGGCTACATTCAACCCATTGTAGAAAATTTCAATATGAGTTTCTTGTTGAATGCCATGGTTGGGACATCGTGAAAAAAAGACTTATATCTTTCCCATGTAATGTGGAGAGTCTTATCATCCAACTAATAATAGGTTGTAATATTATTTCTTAGGCGCGAATTCATTATTGGTTGCGTTGCAAGATTATTCCATGATATAATAGATCTAACAAGGAGTTTATGAAACCAAGTGAGCACTCTACCTTGCAAAGAATATGGAAACAATTGAATCCATAAGGGATCATCAGGAACGCCTTGCTGGCTAAATGAAGCACAAATTAAAAGGAAGAATTAAATATGGTCTCTAGCGTCTTCATGTGGTAACCCCACCTACTGCGCATTGGAAATGAGCATTTTAATCATAACTAGTTTTATCTCAAAATTCTCATCTTGAATAAGTGGTTTAACAACACCTAGTTGCAAATTGTTAAACTAGGGAACAACAACCTCGCAAATTGTTCTATTCTGGGCTGATGGGTGCAGAGGTGGGTTTTTAAAAGCTTGAGGGATACCCTCTGTAGCGATGGTCCTTTTTCGCTAAACAATACTGAGTTTTCGAAGTGTTTGTGATTTTTCGAATATAAAATGTTTATCCGTGGGGTTTTAAAAATACCGTATTTTATTTAAAGAAAAGGAGTCGCCACCGGCCACTTAGGTAGGCCGGACACCATAAAACTAGAGATTCAAAAACTTTGAGTTCGGGAGTCGGTTACGGATGGGGAAGGATTAGCACCCCCACACCGCCTAAAATTGGTACTTTAATAATTACCGCTTTATTAATATTGGATTTTCCGGGTTAAAGTGATGATTAGTTTAAAATTCGGTTATAATTGCGAGCAAATTTTAAGGGCTCCGTTATCCGAGAGTAAACGCCCAACCACTATCACTACGCCTGATACTGGCTCCGTTTACGCTCGGATAAAAGGGCACCGCATTGACAATTTATATATCAGTTATGCAACCTTAGTGAACAAAATATTAAGTATGGTCAATAATTTAAATACAGTAAATATTCACATAATAAACTATTAACAGAACATAAATAAAATACTAATCTAAAACATACATACATACGAATTATCCCTTATCATGACTAAAGATAAACCTAACATGTCACAATTACAAGACATGGAACAAAGACACATATTACAACAATGCACATATTACCATAAGACACATTGTATCATACGTAAAATATAGCATTATACATGACCAAGAAAATATATCAACACATAGCCTAAAAGCAAAGACAACATGCAATACATGCTGAAAATATAAAACAGGTTGTGCTCGAGCCAGCTCAAATGTCAATCTAATACGTGTGATACGAATAACCGAACGAATGCATAAAAATACATAATCACTATGAACTTAAAACACATATACATGTAAGCATGAAAATACAAAGTATATACGAGAGATATATGAAAAGGAAAAAGGCTACATTAACATAAGTGATTATAATAAACGAACATAAACATTTACATGGAATCAGGACTGAAATGAAAAGAAATAAACATCAGGAGCAGAAATTAAAGGACAATAATATGCGATTCAGGGACGAAAATGCAAGCAGGACCGAACTTGAAAGGACTAAAACTATAATTGGACCAAGGGGCAGACTCGAAGTGAAAATTTCAAAAACGCGGTGGGACTAGTGAGGTAATTTCTCCATTTAAAAACTGATTCAATTTAATTTAGGGACTGGATTGCAAGATTTCGAAATATGAGGGGGACCAGAGTTGTAAATATCCCCTGCAGCGAGACAAAAACGAAAATATCAAAAACGCGGGGGGATTTATTACGGAATTTCGCCATTTCACAAAATAAAAACACCTATAAAATGCATTTCTTCAGCCCAGACTCAAATTTTCCTCATTTTTCATTCGATCCATTTTATAATAAACGTTTCATTCTTTCGTTTTCTCTCAAACTCGTCCCATGAACCCAGGATGAACCCAGAAACCGGTAGCCAACCGTCGTCCTCTCCGCCGCCGGCCGCCGCTAGCCGGCACCGGCGAGCCCCAAAAAAACACCAAAATGAACCTCACTTCACCCTAAACTCGAATCCGAACTTGGATTTGGAGAAAAAGCCCCTCTTCGCCCTATATATAAGAAAAGAAAAATGAAAACCGTATATGTTTTTTTTTCTAGACCGAAGGAACACCTTCCCCTTTTAGCCTACTCACCAGATTAAGGCTTGTTGCCGGTAGAGGAACTGACCACCGAAGGTAAAACCTCACTCTCCTTTCCCTTCCTTACTTTTAGAATACATGCATACATGCAACATTCAAGATGGATGGATACCTTTGTATGATCTCTGTAAGTTTTTTGAGAAAAGAACGAAAGGATGAGACTTGTTTGTATTTCTGAAAAGGGGGTTACAACTGAACTGAGCCCTTTCGTTTTTTCTTTGTTACATATATCTTCTCTGCATTTTTTTCTTAGATTAGTACATATGACATCTCTTTTCTGATCTGATTTTCTGATGCCTTTCTGTGTTTGCGTCTTTGGCATGTCCGGCCATACTTGGTGGTTGGTACGGCCGGCATGGGGAGCGGCGTGGTCGAAGTGACCATTCGTCTGCGCAGACTGGCGTCTCGAGAGGCGAGGCGATTATTATCGCCAGAATCGTTCATATCCGTTGGATCAGATCTGATCCAACGGCTAGGACTGCTCGATGATCGGGTGGCTGAGATGAGACCTCGAAAATAATGCACTGGTCTGGGATCACGCCACGTGGCCTGAAGAAGATAGACGCTTTTGCACGTCTCACACGAGCAAGTGGGGAACCCAACAGCCCGCGCGTGGACTTCACGCGGTAGATGAGGCGTCCTTATGCTTCAATCGTGGCCGTTGGATCCAGATCTGATCCAAGGACCCTCGTGCAGCTGCGCAAGATGAAAGAAGGACATTAGGGTTCCAATACGGGTTAGGGTTTCTTAGGATATGGGCTGGCCGGTTAGGGCCCAATGTAAAAGATTGTGGGTTTGTAAATTATAATGGACTGGATATTAATTTATTATTATATTTTTTTGGGTTTATGACACCTTATATGTTTACATTAGTAATAATAATATTATTAATAATAATTAATACGTATATATACATGCATATAAACGTATACGTACATAGGCACATACACATACATGCTTACGTACACACATATACAATTCATGCAATACTCTTTCGTATACGTAATAACGATTTTAATAATACACATGCAAACATATATAAAAATATTAATATATTACACATTTTAATTAATATCATATACAATCCTACATGCATACACAATCACACACATGATCAACATGAATATCCACACATATAGATATTACGCATGCATTAATCACATGTACACACATACATATATGTAAACACGTGACAATATTAACCAATTACTATATTATTACGGCACAATATTAACAAACTCAGATAAAAATGAGTGATTACAGTTGCCCCTCTTTGCTTGTTCTTGTGGAACAAGAAAAAAGCAAAGATCATAAGCACTCATTTTTATCCGACTTCCCTTTTGTAGCTTTGGAGTCACATGTTCTTCTGAAACTTTCCGTTCTTTCTTAGTTGAATCTTCAGGCTTATAAGCTTTTCCTATATAGAACTTCGTCACCTTCCTATCTTGGAGCTACAGGCCCTTTCTATATAGAACCCTTCACTCTGAAGGCTCGAGTTATGAGTCCCTCCTATATAGAACTTTTCACTCCGAGATAGTAAAGCTTGGAGTCCTTCCTATATAGAACTCTTCGCCTTCAATGCTGGTTTCTCCTATATCAAACCTTCTGCGTCGCTGATGGATTCTTCCGACTGGGAGTTCCTCCTGTATAGAACTGCTAGTCTTCAAACCCTAGAGTCGTCAGTCCTTCCTGTATAGAACTTTTAGCTTCTGAAATCTCAGAGCTACAGGTTCTTCCTATATAAAACCCCCCACTCTAAGACAGTAAAGCTCGGAGCCCTTCCTATATAAGATTCTTCGCTTTCAAACACAACAGGTTTTCCTATATAACCTTGTGTGTCATGGGTGAATTCCTTCGATTGGGAGCTCTTGCTATATGGGACTGCTAGTCTTCACCCTGGAGCTGTAAGTCCTTCCTATATAAAACTTTCAGCTTCTGAAATCTCAGAGCTACGGATTCTTCCTATATAGAATCTTTTACTCTAAGACAGTGACGCTCGGAGCCCTTCTTATATAAGACTCTTCGCTTTCAACACAATAGGTTTTCCTATATAACCTTGTGTGTTATGGGTGAATTCCTTCCTATATGGAACTGCTAGTCTTCACCCTAGAGCTGTAAGTCCTTCCTATATAAAACTTTCAGCTTCTAAAATCTTGGAGCGGTGGATTCTTCCTATATAGAACCTCTCTCTGCAGGCGCTTGGAAACATAGGCCTTTTGTATATAGAACCATTGTCTTCACATTTGGGATTCACACCACGATGGCTACCGATGTCTCTTTGAATCCATATACACCTGTCTAAGATAAAACAAAATGCTATGACAAATGAATTGACATGCTCCTAATCCTAGGGTTGTCTGACTATTCATGATGCATGAGTTTCAATATCTTGGTGGGCTTGCTTTAGTCCTTATTCGATCTCGTTGTTCACTTTCTCCTTTTTCACGGGTGGCAATACCCCACTTCACTGTCGGGTTCAACCATCCCAACCTTTCTTTTTCTCAATTTACGACTAGGGATTCTAAAGTGCCCTTTCGGGTTTTCGCTTTAGAGTTTTTTTTAGGGGTGCCCTTCTGGGTTTTCACCCGGGAGATCTCTCTTGTTATCTCGCATGCTTTCTTTGAATAAGCAGGGCGTACACCATTGGTCATCCTATCTGGTTCTTTGAAGCTTTCTGCCCTCCCTATCAATAGCCGTTATGTAGGGAGCTAGAGGGCGAAGTTAACATCGTTTTTTAATCACCTGCATTTTTAAGGTTAGATCACAGTAATGCTCAGAAATCTCTTGTTTTACCATAAGCCTATGTTAGCTTATTTGCCTGAAGGCAAGGAATGGATGCTTAAAGACACGATTTTATTACGATTAAGGGCTTGGGATATCTTAAAAGAGGTATGACACACATGAGAAAGAAGAAAAGTTAAGTATGAAATACAAGATCCCTCATTATCTTCGGTATGAATGATACATGATCCTGTCAACCGGCGTAGAATCTTTTGCCTGAAGCTCCCTCTTCAGGCGTTCATGGGGATAACCCTTCTCTTCGGATATCCAACCTTTTAATTTATCCGAGCCGCCCTTTACGGGTTTTCAACTCAGGTCCTTCCTCTGCTTCAAGACGCCCTATCTCGGGTTTTCGCCCTGAGCTCTCCATTTTTGTTCTTTTCTTCTTTTCATTTTTTTTCTTTTCTTCCCTTTTTTTTCAAAGATAATATTTCTTAACAGCATCAGAATTTATAGGGTTTTTTAGCTCGTCTCCATCTATTTCTGTTAGGATTAGGGCTCCTTCTGAGAAGGCCTTTTTTACCACGTACGGCCCTTCCCAGTTGGGCATCCACTTTCCTCGAGAATCTTTCTGAATCGGGAGGATTTTCTTGAGCACCAAATTCCCCTCTCTGAAATCTCTTGGGCGCACCTTCTTATTGTATGCTTGCATCATCCACTTTTGGTACATCTGACCATGATCAATAGCCTTTAGTCTCTTTTCATCAATGAGATTTAGCTGGTCGAGTCTGGCCTGCACCCATTTGGCTTCTTCCAATTTTACTTCATTTAAGACCAGGAGAGACGAGATCTCTACCTTGATGGGGAGTACTGCTTCGGTACCATACACCAAGGAGTAGGGTGTTGCCCCCGTTGATGTGCGAACGGACGTCCTATAGGCGAAAAGGGCGAATGGCAACTTCTCATGCCAATCCCTGTAGGTATCCGTCGTCTTTGCTATGATCTTCTTTATGTTCTTGTTTGCTGCTTCCACTGCTCCATTCATTTTAGGACGATAGACTGTGGAATTATGGTGTGTTATCTTGAATTGAGTGCACACGTCCGTCATTATTTTGTTATTCAGATTGGAAGCGTTGTCGGTGATGACCCTTTCTGGCAATCCGTATCGACAAATAATCTCCTTTTTTAAGAACTTACATACTGTAGTCCTTGTGATGTTGGCGTAAGACGCTGCCTCTACCCATTTAGTGAAATAGTCTATGGCGACCAAAATGAAACGGTGTCCATTGGAAGCTTTCGGATGAATCTGCCCAATGACGTCCATGCCCCACGCCGCAAAAGGCCACGAAGAATTCATGGTGTGTAAAGGCGATGGGGGTGCGTGAATCTTGTCAGCGTAAATTTGGCATTTGTGGCATTTCCTGGCTTAATCAATACAATCTCCCTCCATGGTCAACCAGAAATAGCCATATCTCATAATTTTCCGGGCTATAGACAGCCCGTTGGCGTGCGTTCCACAGAGCCCATCATGTACCTCAGCTAAAATCTCCCGAGCATCCACACATCTCAGCAATGTCTGATCATGACTTCTCCTATATAGGATCTCCCCATCTAGGACATATCTTGTTGCCATTTTTCTGAGTGTTTTTCTGTCATTGTCATTTGCCCCTTCTGGGTAATTTCGAAGCTTGACATATTGCAAGATGTCATAGTACCATGAGTTTCCATCAATCTCTTCCTGTACATTACAACAATGAGCAGGCCTTTCAAACGTCTGCATCTCAATGGGCTTCATTTCTACCCCGGTGTTTGTTTTGAACATGGATGCCAGGGTCGCTAAGGCGTCTGCCATCTGATTTTCTTCTCGGGGAAGGTAATTGAAGCTGACCCTTTCGAACTCCTTGGTGAGCTCTTGAATCAATTCATAATATTTGACCAACTTCGGGTCCCTGGTTTCCCATTCTCCACGCAATTGGTAAATTACTAAGGATGAATCTCTGAATACTCGAAGTTCATTAACCTTTCTTTCAATAGCTGAGTTTAGTCCCATAACGCAAGCTTCGTATTCAGCTATATTTTTGGTACAGAAGAATTCTAATCTGCTGGTGAAGGGATAATAGACATCCTCAGGAGAAATTAGCACGGCTCCTATCCCATGTCCGAGGGTATTAGAGGCTCCATCGAAGTAAAGCTTCCACGATTTATCATCTGAAACCTCATCCTCGGTTGTAATGCACATCAAGTCTTCGTCTGGGAAATTAAAGTTCAATGCCTCATAGTCGTCCGAAGCATGACTAGCTAGGAAATCTGCTACGGCACTCCCCTTTACGGCTTTCGGGCTCGTGTATACAATATCGAATTCGGATAAGAGCATTTGCCATCGGGCCATCCTTCCTGTTAGTGCTGGTGCTTCCATTAAGAACTTCAATGGGTCTAGCTTGGATATCAACCAAGTAGTATGGTACAGCATATACTGCCTAAGCCGCTTGGTAGCCCAAACTAGAGCACAACACAGCTTCTGCACTGGCGGGTACCGCGTTTCGCAATCATTGAATTTCCTGCTTAGGTAATAGATGGCTTGCTCCCTTTTTCTTGACTCATCGTGTTGCCCCAATACGCATCCCATTGAATTCTCAAAGACTGTCAGGTAGAGAATTAATGGCCGATCTGGTACTGGTGCGACTAAAATTGGAGCATTTGTCAGGTACTTTTTGATCTTTTCTAGGGCTTTTTGACATTCCTCATCCCAAACACCAGGGTTATTTTTTCTAAGAAGTCTGAAAACCGGGTCACATCGGTCGGTTAATTGGGAAATGAAACGAGAAATATAATTCAACCTCCCCAAGAAGCCGCGAACTTCCTTCTGAGTGTGGGGTGGTGAGAGATCCTGAATGGCCTTCACTTTATCCGGATCGATCTCAATCCCTCTTCTGCTTACCACGAACCCTAGGAGTTTTCCAGAGGTAACGGCGAAGGTACACTTGGCAGGATTGAGCCTCAGCTGGTACTTCCGTAGTATTTGGAATAGTTTTCTCAAGTTCTATAGGTGCTCCTCCTCTGTTCGGGATTTGGCAATCATGTCGTCCACGTATACTTCTATTTCTTTGTGCATCATGTCATGGAAAAGAGTCACCATTGCTCTTTGGTATGTTGCCCCTGCGTTCTTTAGCCCAAACGGCATCACCCGATAACAAAAAGTGCCCCACATGGTTATGAACGTAGTTTTCTCCATGTCGTTAGAGTCCATCTTTATCTGGTTGTACCTTGAGAAGCCGTCCATGAATGAAAACCATGAGTGTCCTGCAGTGTTGTCAACCAGAGTGTCAATATGTGGTAAGGGGAAGTTGTCTTTAGGGCTGGCTCGGTTTAGATCCCTATAATCTACACACATACGAACTTTCCCGTCCTTCTTTGGTACCGGTACAATGTTTGCAACCCATTCGGGGTATTTGGCTACCTCCAAGAAACCAGCATCAAACTATTTTGTACTTCTTTTCAGATTTTTAATAACATATCTGGTCTCATTCTCTGAAGTTTTTGCTGTATTGGTTTGCACTCCGGTTTTGTTGGCAATTTGTGCACCACTATGTCAGTATTCAACCCTGGCATATCTTGATAAGTCCAGGCGAAAACATCGTTGAATTCCTGAAGTAGGGTTATCAGTTCGTGCTTGGTTTTTGAGGAAATCGTCGTTCCTACTTTTATTTCTTTTTTCTCTTCTTCAGTCCCCAAGTTTACAACTTCTGTTTCTTCTTGGTGGGGCATGATCTGCCTTTCTTCGTTGGCCACCATTCTCTTCAACTCTTCCGGGACCTCACCTTCTATCTCATCATATCCTTCCTCAATTCCCTCTGAGACCTCAGGGCATTCAAAATTCACTCCAGGATTGGATCCGGTATCATTCATATCGTCAATCATGAGCGACCTGCATTAAATGAAAATGAATTGTATTGGGAAGGAGACAGCTTTATATGAAGGGAATGAACATGAAGAATGAATGAATGAAATAAATGAAACTTTGGTCATTCAGGAAAGTGGGGATATTTTCATTTCAATCAAAAAGTTAACATAGGTGCCCTATACAAGAGATCCCATTGTTTACGGGCAAAAACAAAAGGTTGATTCGGAGCATTACTCTGGTCTATTCCTAAAAACCACGGGTAGATCAATGCAGCTCCAGTTATCGAGTGTTTCCCTGGGACGGCAGGGGCGGATGTTGGTCAACATTTTGCTGCCTCGGTCCTTTCCAGCTATCATGTTGATGTACATCCCTTCAAGTGATTCATTGAATGTTTCCTCCTAGTTGAGTATGTCATTTTCCTTGATTGCCTTTTCAACTTCTTGACCTGGCCGGTAGAATCCTCCGGAGACAAAAGTGGTTTTCAAACTAGGAAAAGACATTGGTCTTCATGGAATGTCTTCTCCTTTAAATCTGGCTTTTCTTTGCTCTTCTTTTCTCTTGTATTCTTCTTTTCTTTGTTGGACACTTGGTTTGTAACCCAGCCCAAAATGATCTTTCTTGGTTATCATACTTTTGGCTCTCAGGTTTCCTTGTAATTTCTTCCTCAACCCCTTTCCTACTTTGGCTCCTCAGCCCAAAGTTTATGCGACGGTCATCTTGGTACAATTAGATAACCTGGGATAGGGGATCCGACTTCCCTCCGAGACGAACGTGGCATTCACTAGTTCTAATGCTCAGAACGAGCATTCTGCAACATCTTCGTCATTTTGAATATAGGGGGCGTCCGATGTCACTGAAGCAACAATCTCCTGCTCAGCCTCTACTGTGACCAATTTGCCTTCGACTACAAATTTTAATTTTTGATGCAATGATGAGGGAACAACTCCTGCGGAGTGGATCCATGGTCTTCCCAATAAGCAGCTGTAAGATGGTTTTATGTCCATTACCACAAAATCGATCACATACTCAGTCGGTCCGATCAATAGAGGCACCTCAATTTTCCCCATTGTTCTTCTTTGCGTATCGTCAAAGGCTCTTACTGAATTGTGGCAGGCCTTTAGGTGAGAACCATCTATTGGTAGTTTCTACAGGGTCACCATAGGCAGGACGTTCAATGCTGACCCGTTGTCAATTAGTACGCCAGGTACTACATACCCTTTGCAGTGAGTTGTGATGTTAAGGGCTTTGGTGGACCCTATTCTTCCCTCAGGGATCTCATCATCACTGAATGTCATATGATTATAGGCAGTGATATGCCCCACTATCCTGTCCAGATTTGTCACAAAAATATCCTGGGGCACAAAAGTTTAATTTAGTACTTTTAATAGCGTCTCCCGGTGCCTTTCTGAACTCAAGAGTAATTCCAGTACTGTGATCCTAGCCGGTTGCTTTCGTAGTTGTTCCACTACGTTGTACTCGCTATGTCTCAAGAACTTCAGAAATTCTTTGGCTTGGGCCTCATTTACCGGCTCATTCATCTTTGGGGGAGGTTCTTCTCCGAATATCTGCGTGGGGCTAACTGCTGTATTCTTCCCCTTATCTGTTTCAGCTGCTTTCAAAGCCTCAAGGGAATAACATCTTCCGCTCCTTGTGAAATGGCCCGCCTCACCAACGTTTACATCGCTTTGGCTTTGTTGGTCTTTTAGCGTAGGCTCTTTTACCTGACCATGTTCTAGTTTTTCTGGCGTGGTCACATTTATAGCATAATTCTAGGGGGTTTGCCACATATCCTTGAATGGGAACGGGGATGGTGCTGAAATGATGCTCCTGGGACTTATCTTGTTGGTTTCTCCTTGGGAAGCACCTGCATTCCCTGGCGTGGGAGAGATGATAAAAGGTCTATCCTTCCCGTATTTAGACTTGGGGCTATCCGTCATATGTACGTCCGACCCCTTCTTTCCCACGGGCTCCTCGAAGAATTCTATTTCCTTTTCATTCATCAATTGTTGTACCAATCTCTTGAACTCATCGCACTCTTGGATGTCATGCCCTTCATTCTGGTGGAATTCGCAATACACTCCACATCCCTTCTGCCTTATTATCATACCTGTCGATCACACGGGCCATGCATAACTGTTGAAATACCCACCGTAAAGGAGATTTGATTTCTGACACATCATCCTTAATCCTCCTGGTAAAGTATTCTTCAATAACATTTACTCCTCTGCTCCCATGATTAGGCAGCGGGTTAGTAGCTACACTTGGTTCTTCAAACTTCAATATCCCAGGATCGATTAAATTCTGCACAAGTTTTTTGAAGGCAAGGCAGTTCTCAGTGGGATGTCCAGGGGCACCGCCATGATAGTCGCAATGCGCGTTCGGATTATACCAAGAAGGGAAGGGCGGCTTGAAAGGAGTAACGATGTATGGACGGACCAGGTCTGCTTCATATAACTGGGAATAAAGCTCCGAGTACGAAACAGGTAGGGGAGTGAAAGTTTTCCTCTCTTTCTCTTTCCTGGAGATTCTCTCCTCTCTTTGACTCGAGTTTTGTGTTTTTCCCGCAGGTGCTTGTGGCTGTGAGACTGTGAAGTTCTCCAGGGTGGTATAAGTGCTGGTGGCGTTTACTTTATTCCTCTTGCTATATTTCCGAGACCCTTCCCCGCTATCAATTCTACCACTCTTAATTGCCAATTCAAGGGACTCCCCAGTCCTGATTAAGTCAGCAAAACACTGTGTTTTGTTATTAATGAGGCGATCAAAGAGTGCCCCTTTCAAAGTATTAACAAATAACGGTGTAATTTCATGTTCCGGGAGGGGTGGCTGAATTTGGGCGGCCACTTCCCGCCACCTTTGAGCGTATTGTCGTAGACTTTCGTTGGACTTCTGCCCCATATTTTCCAACATAATTCTACTGGGGGTCATATCTGTTACATGCTTATATTGCTCAATCAATGCTCTCGGCAGATCTTTCCATGTTTTAACATTCGCCTTGCTCAACTGGTGTACCACCGTAACGCCGCTCCAGTTAGGCTGTCCTGGAAACAGTGGATCAGTAGCTTTTCATCCTTAAGGTAGGCCGCCATCTTTCGACAGTACATTGTTATGTGTGCGGAAGGACAAGTGGTTCCATCGTATTTGTCGAACTCTGGTGTTTTAAATTTTGGCGGTAGGACAAGATCGGACACCAGACTTAAGTCGCTAGCGTCATTTCCTGATTCTTCCATAGATTGTAACGTTTTAAAATTTTCCTCCATGAGGTGAAACCTCTCCTCCCACTTTTTCTCTACCTCTGTCCTGATCCTTTCGACCATATTCAGGTATGGCACCTCCTCTTCATAGGGTGCTTCAGTGTCGAGGGGTTGAGTTTCAGGTGCCCCTATTTGAAGACTGGCTGTCATTCCAGCAGGGTCGATATACATCTTTCTAGCTGGATTTGGTGCAGCTGGTTGAACCTTACAGTGAGCTGGGGTACCCCTGGCTCTTGAACGGTTTCTCCTTCCACTCTTTTCCCAAGGCTTTTAGCCAAAAGTACGGTTATGTCGGATACTATCGATGCTTGTGACTGAGTAATCTGGTCACTGAGGCTTCTTTGAGCCTCTTCAAGCTTTGCCTCGAGCTCTTTTTGCCCTTTTTCTAGACTGATTATCCTGTCTTCCATGAGCTTGCTTTGTAATCGGGTAAGGTATGGATGATGAATGATTGCAAGTTAACTACACACACTGCCACAATATTCATAATGTTAATATGGTTGCAAGAAAATAAATGCATGTATAATGATGCGAATGTCATGATGCAATGCAAGAATGTATGCAGATAAGGTACTGATTCCGCTGGTAATCACCCTTTTGAACTACTTCCACGGGAATTAAAGGGTCTAGATTACAACAGAGTTCGTATTACAAAATAAAGATTCCTAATACAAAAGATCTAATTACAACACAGAGTCCTATAGATAAGCTCTAGCTCTATCTCCTAATCTTCCAATTGCTTGGAGCAACTTAATGAACCTGGGAGCTTCTTCCATTTCTGGGACTATGAAAGGTCGGAGTGTTTCAGCCTCGATGGCCAAATCATTCACATGCCTGGCGACTCACTGTATGTCCACCATCAGGTTTGCGTAATATTGGTCCCTATCATGTACCATCCGGGCAGCGTCACGCAGTCTCTTTTGCCAATAGGTGTCCCCTCCGGCTGCAGCCTCCTCGAATACACTAATTCTTTCCTTGTAATCCTCAACAGTTGCTTCGAGGGACTTAATTTGTGCTCGTAACACGCCTACTTCGTGCTCTCTTTCTTGTAGCTCAGCGAAACAATTTCTCTGGCAGTACGTTCGAAGGGAGTGTTCAACTTCCACCACCTTTCCTTTTAATTCGCCATTCTGACTTTGGCTTCGCTCCAGATTTTGAATAGTGTCATCGTACAACTTTTGCATCTCTAACAGTCTATTTCGGCTACTCATGGACTTTCTTTTCCATTCGGCGGTGTTTTCTCTCTCATGATGGACAGCTTGTTTTCCCTTGTTGATTTCTTGCCTGAGTCTTTCCTTTTCTTGGTCAATGGCCTTCTTGGAGGACCATTTTTCTTCCTCCATAGCCGACCGGCAGCTTTCTATCTCCTTCTCGATCGCTCTCTTGCTGATTTCTCGTTCTTCTTCCACCAAACAGATACCATTCATTATTTCTTTTTCCACGGCTATGAATTGACTTCGGCCGGCCTTCTGTATTTTTGCTTGTAGTAGAAGGGCATCTTTTTGATAAAGAGCATTCTTGTCGCTCAAATCTGCATTTAATTTCTTCAACTGCCTAATGATCCCGTCCCGTTCATCAACCTCTAAGCTTGCCTTATAGAGCTCGCTCGCATGTTGAGTCTGTTGGATGTCTATTTTCCTTTTAATTTCTTCGAGTTCATTCCGTAAGATGTCAGTCTCAGACGGTACCACCCTTGTAAGCTCCTCTAGTGACACTGCTGGTCCTTGATCAGATTCAGGAATCACATTATTAACCCTCAAACGTCTCTAAAGATCGTAGTCTGGGGTAGTCATGTGCTCGGTATCTCCTTCCACCCTGATCCGGTAACAATGGTCCCAGGCCCTCATGATGGTCTAAATTTTTCCTTTGAACTCCCCTTTGAAGAGAAATTCAGTTTGGCTTAACCCGGTGGTATTGGGAATGAAGTGTCGTGATCCGAACAGTCGAGACACTAAAAGCGGAGCACAGGCGATCCCTCCGTGCAATCCCAACATCACCAGCCAGTTGAAATCGCCACAACTATATAGAAAGTAATTAACTTTACCGAGCCATGGGACCCTCCATGCTAGGTCTTCGTCTTGAATGTTCCTGAAGAAGCTAGTCCACTTTTTTGTTTTCAAGTCCTCTCGCCATTCTTGTGCTAAGTACTCCCGTAAAGGCAAAAAACCTTGGAAGGATATCCCCGGCAGGACCCTCGTCGGTGTCTTCCACATGTGACTCTGAATCCATACCTGTAACAGCTGTGCGCATCCTCGAAAACGTCCTTCTTCATGCTTCCGGCTAGCATTTAAGGAAATGAAAGTCTCGGCCAAGATTGTTGGTACTGGGTTTGCTTTCCGTTTCACCCGCTCAAACAAGTCCAGAATGGCTATGTCAATGTTCCTGAGTACTCTTGGAAAGATCACCAAGCCATATATTCCTAAGGCGAATAGGTCCATCTTCTTTGCCTCGTCTGGATGTGTCGGTATGATGTCCCGAATACTTTCCCATGCAAAAACTGTATTGTCTCCTCGAAGCTGAAGCAGGCCATTAACCCAATCGTCACTCATTCCTGCAAAGGTTTTGAGCTTCGTAGTGTAATTCTGATTCCTCGGAGGCTTCGTGTAGATCCAATCTTCCTGAATGTTCTTCTGGTTAAGTAAAGCAGTGTATTCTTCTACTGTAGGCATCATGTCCTGCCCATTGAAGGTGAAGCAGCAAAAGGCCGGATTCCAGAACTGGACAATAGCTCGAAGCAAGGGCTGGTTAACCCGAACATATAACAGTTGTGCAAAGTCGCCATAACTATCGCAGAACAAGTCTTGTAGTCTTCGGTCCCATCTTTCCCAAATGCTTTGAAGATCCCATAAGTTGTTCTATTGGAGACTCACATAGGTGTACCCTGCTATTACGCGTTCGTTCGGTGAACTGTCCCCTTGGGTTTTCTGGTTGACCTCTGACCAATGTCTGACTGACAAATTAAGCTTTTCTTTCCTAAGACACCTTTTTTCCATGGTGAAAGACTTTCGGATCAGGCAAACCACTTGATCCAGTACCTTTATGTGATACAAATGTATGATGTATGAAAAAAACAAAAGCGAAAAGAAAACAAGTCAGTACCAGATAAAATTAATAAATATATAAATAAAAGGACAAAATTAAACAGAATAAACACACAAAACAACCCTATTTATCCCATCTAAAACCTAAGGTTATTCGCATGGCTCTAAATGGGTAGGTTTCTATGTATTCTCTACATGCAGTCTTGGTTCTAGGAGGTACCCGAATTGTCCTTGCTGTCCTCTACTAAAAGTAGCAAGGCCCCCGATCATCACCCATTATAGGCTCCTTTCAACCGAGTTCAATTCAGGGGGACCCATTCGCTTATGCCCATACGAAGGAACGATATCCTTACGAAAGCATAAGGTACTCGAGCCCCGAAGGTACTTGCTAGGCCCATACGGGAGAACGATATCTCCACGAAAGCATTAGCGTTTTCCCCCCACTTTAAAAAATGGGTTTATATGCCATATTTTAAATGCGTTAAAATAAACGCGCAATTATAACCGAATATTAATTTAATAGTCACTTTAACCCGGAATTTCTAATATTAATAAAGTGGTAATTATTTTAAAAAGCTTAACTCTCTTCTTGTTTTTGAAAAACAAAAAATTGTCCCCAGCGGAGTCGCCATCTGTAGCGATGGTCCTTTTTCGCTAAACAATACTGAGTTTTCGAAGTGTTTGTGATTTTTCAGATATAAAATGTTTATCCGTGGGGTTTTAAAGTGCTTTGCTAGCTGCTCAACTCATCGATTAGTGATGAGTTCTCGAAAGTTTTAAATTGTTCGTGTTTCTAGTGTTTCCAGTAACGCTCCCGAGCTGGTTTACTTCTAAACTGGGGTAGGGGTGTTACATTTTATTTGCATCAGAGCTTTTGCATCGATTCTAGGACTATACTAGGCCTTATTGCATCATATAGGAATACTTGTGCCACCTAGGAGACAATGTACTGTATAAGCTTGTGTTCTTGCTCAACTGAACTCTCTCTTGTTCTATCTAAACGTAGAAATGTCTGAAACAAGGCTTGCTCGGGACGATGAAAGTCCTGAGGGCTCCTCGAATGAAGGAGATAGTGTGAGGATGGAGCAAAATCCTCCACAACAAGCTGAACCTCGAGAACAAGCTGCTCCTCAACAGGAAGCCCCTGCTATAAATCTTGTGCAACGAGAATGTCTCCTTAGCATGAAGGAGATGTTCGATCAGCTAGTAACAACTCTGAAATAGGATAATCCTGTTCCACCTCCTGCCACTGTGCAAAACAGAGCTCCAATTGATAAGCTACCTCAACACCAGGCTTATACATTCACCGGCACTAATGAAGCCAACCCTGAAGTAGCTGAGTATTGGCTAGAGGCTACTACTCAAATCTTGACCAAGCAATTACCTTGTTCTGATGAACATAAACTCGAATGTGCCATAACCCTATTGGCAGATGAAGCTTTGAGCTAGTGGGAAACTACAACCCTGACTGCTCATTCTGACGTTGTTACATGGAAATTTTTTCTCGAAGAATTCAAGAAGAAGTATATTAGTGAACAGTACTTAGCCAAGCATCGAAAGTGTTTCTTGTACTTGAAGCAAGGTGGCTGACCCATTGAGTAGTACGTGAGTGACTTTTGAAAGTATTGCAAGTATGGGTCGGAGTATATCAAGACAGATGCAGACAAGTTTAGAATGTTCATTGACGGACTCAACGATGAATTAAGTCCGATATTTACTGCCCTGGGTATCACTGACTTTCAGAGTTTGGTGAATCGAGCCATTGCAACCGAGGCAAAGATGAAGGCCTCTGAGAAGCGTAAAAGTGGCAGTACCAGGAAAGATAAAAGATCCAGGAATGAAGACAAGCCTCATTGGCACTCTAAGAAGCCTAAACATCATCGAGAGAACTCTACCACCTTTACTCCTGTTCATAAGAGTAATTTCATACCGAGACCTCAATCGGTATCCAATCCTTCAGCTCCGGTCATTTTTGTTAGTAGTACGGGAAATTCTGGTAAAGCTGCTCAACTCCCTACTTGCAAGTTCTACCAAAAGCACCATTCGGGCCAGTGTAGAACTCAATCGAACCTATGTTATTTGTGTGGAGCTTCGAATCACTACATAAGGGATTACTCTCAGAATCCTAACAAGCTTCCCAGCCGAACTCCTGTAAATACTGGCTCTGCACCATCATTCCGAAGCAGAGGACCTAGACAAGCTTAGTCTGGGAATCAGGGAAAGAACAAATGTCAGAACTCGAACACTACTCATCAGGAATCACGGGCTTCTTCTCGAATCTACCATATTCGGGGAAAAAAAGATGAAGAATCACCAGATGTCATAGCAGGTACTGTAGAGTTAAATACAAGTTATGTTTATGCTTTAATAGACTCGGGATCTACACACTCCTTTGTTAGTTCATCTTTGATTGTGAAATTAAATTTGAAGCCTAAAACTGTAAACCAAGGTCTAGTAGTTTCGAACCCTATAGGGGGAATTACAACCATAAAATTCATTTGTAAAGATTATCCCTTGTACATTCGAAACATACACTTTCTTGTTGATCTTTATGTACCACCATCCTTGTACATTCGAAACATACACTTTCTTGTTGATCTTTATGTACCACCATCCTGTGAATTTGATCTAGTATTGGGACTAGACTGGTTAGGGAAACACCAAGTCGGGTAGATTGCAAAAATAAGAGACTTTATCTCTGAGGTTTAGGAAAGGAATCCATCCTTCTTATTGATAAGAAACCTACCTCAATCTTTGCTGCCATGGTTATACAAGATGAAATTGATTTTGGTCTATCAAACATACCAATTGTATCTGAATTTTTCGATGTTTTTCCCAATGAACTCCCTGGTCTCCCTCCAACCAGAGAAGTAGAGTTCGAGATTGATGTTTAGCCTAGAACGAATCCGGTGTCTATCACACCCTATCGAATGACACCAATTAAGTTGAAGGAACTCAATAAGCAACTTCAAGAGTTACAAGACAACGTTTCATTAGACTCAGTTCGTCTCCCTAGGGTGCTCTAGTCTTATTTTTGAAGAAGAAAGATGGGACAATGAGGCTCTGTATTGATTACAGATAATTGAACAAACTCACCATCAATAATAGATATCCTCTACCAAGGATTAAAGATCTTTTCGATCAAATCAAAGACACTACAGTGTTTTCAAAGATCAATCTTCGATCGGGATACTATCAAATGAGGGTAAAAGAAGAAGATATACCCAAGACAACCTTTCGTACTCATTATGGACATTACGCATTCCTCGTAATGCCATTCGGGTTAACGAATGCTTCGACTACATTCCTATATCTCATGAATTGAATATTCAAGCCTTACCTTGATAAGTTTGTGGTCGTTTTTATTGATGACATATTGGTGTATTCTCAGAACAAGGAAGAACATGTTGAACACCTTCGAATCGTGTTGCAAACCCTTCGAGAATGCCAATTGTTTGCAAACTTTACCAAATGCGAATTTTGGCTATCAAAAGTGTCGTTTCTTAGACATGTTATCTCGGCATAAGGGATTAAAGTAGATCCAAGGAAGATTCAATCTATCCTGGATTGGAGACCTCCGAGAAATGTGGGTAAGGTTAGAAGCTTTCTCAGTTTAGCCGGGTACTATCGATAATTTGTCAAAGGATTTTCCTTTATAGCCACACCCTTGACTAAGCTACTCCGCAAAGATGAACCATTTGTTTGGTCGGAGAACCAACAAAGAAGCTTTGATCAGCTTGAACAGGCCCTTACTCATGCTCTGGTTCTTATCCAACCAGAATCGGGAAAATAGTTCACCGTCTATAGTGATGCATCTCATTTGGGGCTAGGTTGTGTCCTAATGCAAGACGGGAATGTGGTAGCTTATGCCTCACGTCAATTAAAGCCACATGAATCAAACTACCCTACACATGATCTGGAATTGGCAGCCATCGTGTTTGCACTCAAAATCTAGACACAATACTTGTATAGAGAGAAGTACAACTTCTATACGGATCATAAAAGTCTCAAGTACCTCCTAACTCAAAAAGACTTGAATCTAAGGCAAAGAAGATGGCTAGAAGTGCTTAAAGATTATGATTTGGTCATAGACTACCATCCGGGGAAAGCAAATATGGTTGTTGATGCCCTTAGTCGCAGACCATACTAGGGTAAACCCTCGATTCTAAATATTAGACATTATCGTGAAACAATCCATTCTTAACTCGTATAAGTAACCTTGTGAATTCTTTCGTAGCTTCCTTGGCAATCAATGCTCATTTCTGTTTATACAAAGGATGAAAATTCTTATCTGAACTCCAAGTTCAATCTAGTCTAATCTCGAGAATCAAGGATCTCTAGCAAACTAATCCAGATCTTCATAAGATCATGTTAAAGCTAGATTCAGAACCTAATCTTGAATTCTCCATTAAGCTGAATGGACTTCTCTATTTTAAGGATAAAGTATGTGTTCCCGATAATGAAGAACTCAAGAAAGAGATATTACAAGAAGCTCGTCAAAGTTCTTTCTCGATACATCTAGGATTAGTCAAAATGTATAAAAACCTAAAACCACTGTATTGGTGGCCAGAAATGAAGTCAGGTATTACAGACTTTGTATCAAAGGGTTAAAGCTGAGCATAGAGCCCCTACGGGACTGCTTCAACCTATCGAATTTCCTCAATGGAAATGGGACCGTATAACTATGGATTTGTTATTGGTCTTCTGTAATATCCTCAAATTTAGTACATAATAAGTTACTACAACACCTTCATTTAATCCCTAATTGATTGAAAGAAAGGTGTTAAATCTAGTTATAAGGACTAGAATGCTATAATTGAAAAAGTAGTAACCTAATGTATAAGTGACCAAACCAAAACAATTGACAAATTAAAGGAATGCATGCAAAATTTTCACATTCCTATAATGCCCCAACTCATGTCATTAATTAAAGGATAATTAAGGGAAAATTAGTCAATTGGAAGAGATAATGGATGATCCATTATCATCTTCGTCTTCTCTCCTTGCCGTAGGATAGAATAGGAAGAGAGAAAAGGCTTTGAGAGAGAAAACACCATAATTCATTGATTCAAGCTTGAATTTGGTGAAATTGGAGTTGCTAACACTCATATAATCTTGATAGGAAGGTAAAATCTCTTCCTTGATGTGTTATAGATTGTTTGATTATGCATATGATGATGTTCTTGTTGTCTTGGTGAATTGGATGATTTCTATGTGTGTTAGGAGCATGCTAGAATCAAATTGAACTTGAAATTGTAATTCCTAGTAACCAATTTGATATAGGATATATGTGTGATTGCTAGAAATTTGAGAATTATGAACATGATAGAAAACAGTCTTGGTTAGGGACTGTTTTGATTGAGAAATTGTGTAAACATGTTAAATGAACATAGAACCCCATTTTGATCATGTTGCTAGGTAAAAACAAGATTGAATTGAATACATATGTTGCTGGAAATGTGACTACACCTAATTGAACTAGTTAAATTAGGTAATGGACTGCCTAGTTGATGAAATGAATGTGCAAATGTGATCAAATAGATCACACTAGGTTCAACATGATTATGCCCAGTTTTAAGAACATTTCTAGGTGAATTATGATGGCCTAGACATGTATGAACATGATCATGAATATAATTATCATGTTAGGACCTTGTTAAAATGAGTTAAGAAGCTAGAAATCCAGCCTAGTGTAATCTGCCCATAATGCTCTGTTCTGGGCAGTGACTTTGAAAAATCACTAAAAATTGAATAATGAATTTAAGGCTGAAA
The DNA here is from genome assembly GCA_019671005.1 of Hibiscus mutabilis. Lineage (NCBI taxonomy): Eukaryota > Viridiplantae > Streptophyta > Magnoliopsida > Malvales > Malvaceae > Hibiscus > Hibiscus mutabilis. The sequence continues at coordinate 29,863,626 of CM033715.1, forward strand.
TTTTTATAGACAACACCTTGGTATGTCTAAATTCATTAGGAGAAAACAAAGCTAAACTCTAGGTTGTATACTGAATTGTAGAGAAGAAATACTAGAGACAGTTCCAACTGCCCAGTAAAGCAAAATGCCCTGTCTTTAAGTTAAAAACTGTATTAATTGGCAAAAACTAAAATGCAAGCCTTATATGGTCATTAATAAACTTTTTTTAGCTTTTCAACGGTATAAACCAATTGAAATTCCGACGTACAGAATGAAAGATATGCATGATTTAGTGACTAGAGTGCAAGCTGCCTCGCAGCAGCTGCATAGGCAAATACACACTGTTTTGTGGCATTTTGTAAATTGTATTGTAAGCAGTTTTAGGCCTTTGAATATGTCTTGTTTTACATGAACTAGAATGTAGATAAGTGTAGTTAAGTCAAAATGAAAATGTATACGAGTATGCTGCCCAATATGTGAATGTTATATTGAATTGTATGTTTATATATGGAGTCACATAATGACACAACTGATTGTTGGATTGTACCTAATACCGTATGTATTGTATATATGTTAGATCAAGTGGAAATTGATGATAAAGGGGCTCACTTAGATCAACAAGCTAGTAGAGGAAAAGGGATTACAATCCAGGAACGACAATAAGCTCGAAAAAATCATGTGAGTGTAAGTTTAAAGTTTGGAGAGGGCAGTAACCTCTCCAAATCTGTTTTGATTTGTAAAATTATTGTATCTTAAGTGTAAATTGCTTAATGAGCTTGCTATGAAGCAATACCTAGGTAAGTACACCTTTGAGTGTGTCGCAACCCTTTCGAGCCTGACATTTTGGAAAACTTTAAATCACGGAGTCGCGACCAATCTTTTTAAAAAAATGTGATTGGGTCACTTTGGAAAACATGGTTATTTTAATAAAACTGTTCATTTATTGAAATAACGTTTTTAGTCTTTGAAGACCAGAAAACAGGTTCGGGGTCAGTTACGTGTGGGGAAGGATTAGCACCCCCACAACGCCCAAAAATTGGTACCTTATTTATTTCAAAAAGTGTTTTCAAAATTAGAATTTTCAAGTTCACAAGGGTTTAATTTATTCGTCCATTTTACGAATATAAGTCTATTTTAACCGCCTTACCGTCCGAAAAATGAACTCTAATCACCGCCAACACTCCTGGCGCTAACCCGGCATTTCTGTTTGGTAAGACACCGCGTCAGTTTAGTTTTCACTTTTTAATAAACCAAAGAAAAGATTAGGTGAGTTGTCATTTTTTAAAGTTTAGTGTTTAAATCCTAAGGAATATCTAAATTCATTTTATTTGTTAAAGTTAGGATATTTTAAAGTGTGATTGATTTCAAAAAGGTGAAGAAAGTTTTTAAGCAAACAAGTTTCTAATTTAAGCTAAAAAAATCCTAATCCTAAAGTTCAACTATTACTAAAGGCTATCAAAACAAGAAAATTCAAAACTTTAAATTTGGATTAATTTAATTTCTTTCACTAAAAAACCTTTTTTGTTTTCGTGTTTTAAAGATATTTTTATTCTTTTAATTGAAATGTTTTTTATTTTTTTAAAACGTTAATTGTTTTTTATTTTTTTGAAAAAAGTTTTTCTTTTACGTTTTTTAACAAACCTTTTTATTCTATTTTCTTAATTTTTTTTAAGACCATTTATTTCCAAAATGTTTTAAAGCCCTTTTACTTTTGATTCTTTGACTTTTTTAAAATCTTTTTTATTTTCAAAATCTTTATGTTTTTACTTTTTTAAAAAAACTTTTCAGGCCTTTTTATTGTTTTATTTTTTCTAAAAAAACTTCTTAAAATTTTTATTTGCCGGAACTTTCCATCAAGAATTTTATTCAAAGTTATATCTATTTACGGTTTACAAAACTTTTTTTTAAAAAAATCTTTTTGGGAAGCCTTTTTATTTTTCTAAAAATTAAATCTTATACATTTTACGTTCTAAAGAAACAACTTTGTTTAAATTTTTTTTTAAAAAAACAAACATTATTTAAACAACAAACACTTTTTATTTTTAGAACGAGATGGATCAAACAAATTTTATATTATGTTTTTCAGGATTATTATCATTTTTTAAAAAATATCAACCAAACAACGAGAAAAACAGTAATCAAACACCAAATTTAATTTCCAACACCAAATTGTAACCTAAAAACATGAACAAAACAACAAATTAGCCTGAAAAATCAAATTAAAAAAAGTATAAGGAAAAGAAAATTTTATCGTTAAAGAAGAAAATTTGAACCGAACCGACCCAAATTGCCACTGGAAAAAGCTTGATTCCTCTTCAAGAATTTGAACTGAAGCTTCTCCAAACTCGAACCAACTTCTACAATTTCCAGCAATTTTCAGAGAATTTTTGGAAATTTTTAAGGGTGATATTCTTGGTGAATTGGTGAAGAACAAGATGGAAATGGGGGTATTTATATTAGAGCTAGGGCTTGCAATTCAAGGAAAAATGGGATTCAATCCCAAAATTAAAGCCATATTCCGACAAGGGCTTGATCCTCAGTTGAAACCCCCAAAAATCATCCGATTTGGTTCTGACTTGAGGACGAATTTTATCCTAGATTCGAGCCTAGGGTTTTGACCATTTCCCCCTTTATTTCGTAGATATCGACAGTAGCATGGGATGGCATCAGTCGGCATCAGCGTCATTGGAACAGCGAGGACGGGACGGACTGTCTGGTGGCTTCAGCAGCGGCAGTCGTGGGGCAGGCGAGCGACGCAGGTGCAGTGGCAGCCGCGCCCCCTGGGGTTTTGGGGGGTTACCTCGCGCGCGTGCAGCGCCCACGCCAAGCGCGTTGCTACTGGTGGCAACCCCTTTTTTCCAGCCTTTTTTTTTCTTTTTTTTTGCTTTAATTAGGCCCATTCGATTGAAATACCCTAAATCTGATGGCTCCGGTTTAACCTGCTTATTGGAAGAAAAAAAAGTTATTTGGGCTCTTTTGGATTTTTTTGCTTCTAAATTAATTAAAAATGGGCTTTAACTATAATAAATATAATAATAATAATAATTATTATTATTATTATAATAATAATTGAGGTAGAAATCTAGTGACAACACCTGCCCCTCTTTGCTCATCTTTGAAACAAAAATAGAGCAAAGACCAAAAGGCACTGATTCCCACCGATTTGCTTATTGGTTCCATTCTCCTGATGCCTGAACGGATAGGTGGGTTATATTCCCCTGATGCCCGAATAGGTGAGCTGGGTTCCATTCTCCATGTGCCTGAACGGATAGGCAGGTTTTATTCTCCTGATGCTCAAATAGATGAGTAGGTTCTATTCCAATGATGCCCAAATAGATGAGCTAGGTTCCATTCTCCATATGCCTAAACGGATAGGCATGTTCTATTCTCTTGATGCTCAAATAGATGAGCAAGTTCCATTCTTCATATGCTTGAACGGATAGGCAGGTTCTATTCTCTTGATGCCCGAATAGATGAGCAGGTTCTATTCTCCATATGCCTGAACGAATAGGCGGGTTCTATTCCTCTGATGCCCGAATAGGTGAGCTGGGTTCCATTCTCCATATACCTGAACGGATAGGCAGGTTCTATTCTCCTGATGCTCGAATAGATGAGTAGGTTCTATTCCCCTAATGCCCGAATAGATGAGCTGGGTTCCATTCTCCATATGCCTGAACGGATAGGCAGGTTCTTCTACTGAAACCTTCATATACCTGTGAACAATATAGTACACAATGCAATTTATGATGATCATGCCCCTGGGGATGCTTAAAACATGAATGCATGATATTTTTTCTTTAAAGTCTTTTATTTATTTCTTGTACGACGGCAACACAGAAGAGGCTATGAACCTGGATTGTATTATCTCAAACATTTTCTCAACTCTGGTAAAAGATAATTGGCGTCTATTCTGGTCCATCTCCTTATGAGTTCCTTTTCACTTTTTCTCACCAAATCAAACTTTTCAAAATGTGAGTAGGAATGTGAGCAGCATCCCATCCTCCAACTCTAGTTGGCTCCATCAATTTCTTGTTGTTAAAATTCCACCAACCATTTATTGTAAAAGATTAAACAATGCATTCATCATTTCTTGTGGCTTCCACCCTGATCTTAAAACAGGGAAATCTTTTACTAGACGTTAAGGGCCCTCGTATAGCATTATAAGGACACCGTAGAGCAACACCCAATGGGAGTATGTACGAGACGCTCAATACATGGAAAATCCTCAGCTCATTGCAACTGTATCCCATAATGGTTGTCGAAGTGATCATAGATAGTCATCTTTGTGGTCTCAACTTCACCATTTTCATTCTTAGTTCATCTTCGTTTCATAGAGATCTTTTGGTCAGCATATTTTCTCACTTGATCCAATTATTTTGTACTCCTGATTAAAAAGACTGACTTTTACCCTGTCATTGGGATCAATATTGAGTGAAAGACCTCTTCGAATGTTCTTGTAAGCTTCAAGCCTTCATATGCCTCACTAAACATTCTTGGTGCTTCTTGTGATTTCCCGAATTCTTGATTTTGTAGGTCATTTCAAGTTATTTGCATAGGAGTCTTTGCAATCTAATTTGAATGTTTTTCCAGTTAATCTCCCCTTTTAAAACACATGCCCCAAGTTCTAAACTTGAACATGGAACACTTCATAGTCCCTGTGTTTCTAAAAACTTTCAGAGTAATGCTAAAAAATATTTTGTATGTTTTATTGATGCCAAGCTTAATAATTTTCATTTCAATGCATGATACTTCATGGAAATGGAGAACATGTGAAGAAAAAGGTTTAAGAGATGAAACTTTATTCATTCTGTGGCGAACAAAAGAAGGTTTACAAGAAAGGAAAGGAAGATAAGTATTCAAATATCAACAATTCAAACTTGTCCAATTAAGGCAGCTAGACTTGACTTGAATGCCATCTGTGCTAAGAGGACTTCGAAAATGTAGGTGATGCGTAGAAGAATCAATTTCCAAGGGGATCACTCTGTAATAGGCCTGCCTTGCCAGTTGTCTGAGCCGCCCTTTATGGGTTTTCAACTCAGACCCTCATTTGGTTTCAAAATGCCCTTTGTGGGTTTTCATTTTGAACCCTCATTTTCTTTTTCTTTTTTTTCTTTTTTCTTTTTTCCTTTGTCTTCTTCTTTTAAACATAGTACTTCTTGACTAAATCTGAATTCACTGGATTCTGGAGCTCATCACCGTCCATTTCAGCCAAAATTAATGCTCCGCATGAAAAGACCTTTGTTACAATATAAGGCCCTTCCCAATTGGGTGCCCACTTCCCTCGGGGATCACTTTGAATCGGTAGCTTCTTTTTTAATACTAGGTCACCTTCTTAGAACTTTTTGGAGTAAACTTTCTTTTCATGAGCCCTTATCATTCTTCTTTGGTACATCTGACCATGACATAAAGCTCTCAACCTTTTTTCTTCAATTAGATTCAATTGGTCATATCTTGCCTGTACCCATTCAACTTCATTTAACTTGGCTTCTATCAAAACATGTAGCAATCGTATTTCAACTTCAATTGGTAGTACAACCTCTACTGCATATACCAATGAGAACGGTGTTTCCCCAGTAGATGTTCGTACCGCTGTCCGGTAGGCGTACAGGGCGAATGGTAACTTTTCATGCCAATCTTTATAGGTATCGGTCATTTTTGCCACTATCTTCTTAATGTTTTTATTTGCGGCCTCAACTGCCCCGTTCATCTTTGGGCGATAAACCACCGAATTGTGATGCTTTATGTTAAACTATTCACAGACCCCATCAATCATTCTATCATTCAATTTAGAGGCATTATCAGTGATTATGCTCTTTGGCAAACCATATCGGCAAATGATCTCTTTCTTCAAAAATTTGCAGACTGTTGATTTAGTGACATTTGCGTACGAGGCTGCTTCGACCCACTTTGTGAAGTAGTCAATAGCTACCAAAATAAAGTGACGCCCATTTGAAGCTTTTGGGTGAATTTGCCCAATAACATCTATACCCCACATGGAGAATGGCCAGGGAGACGACATGACATGTAGAGACTGGGGAGGCACATAGACCTTATCAGCATAAATTTGACACTTATGGTATTTTTGGGAATAGTCAATACAATCCCCTTCCATGGTTAACCAATAATAGCCCAAGCGCATAATCCTCTTAGCCATAGTGAAGCCACTAGGGTGAGTCCTACAGACTCCCTCGTGAACCTCCTCTAGAATCAGCTGGGCTTCTTTCGCATCTACACATCTTAAAAGCACTTGGTCTTGACTACTTTTGTAGAGGATTTCTCCATCAAGGACATATCCCAATGCCATCTTTCTTATCATCTTCTTCTTATTTTCTGTGGCTTGTGATGGGTATTGTTGGAATTTTATGTATCACAGGATGTCATGGTACCATGGCAAGCCATCTATTTCTTCTTCCACATCATAACAATTGGCTGGGGAATCTAACATTTGCAGTTTGATTGGCATCATCTCAGAACCTTCACTTGCTTGGAACATAACAACAAGGGTAGCAGAGCATCAGCCATCTGGTTATCTTCTCTAGGGAGATGCTTAAAAGTAATCTCATCGAATTCTTTAGTTAATTCAATGACCAACTTGTAATATTCTATCAACTTTGCATCCTTCGTCTCCCATTTGCCACGCATTTGGTAAATGACCAGCGCTGAGTCTCCATAAACTTTCAAATTCTGAATCTTTCTTTCAATGGCCTCCCTCAGCCCTAACATGCAAGCCTCATATTCTGCCATATTATTGGTGCAGAAGAATTTTAAACGACTAGTAAAAGAATAATAATCTCCCTCGGGTGAAACCAGAACTGCTCCGATTCCTCGTCCTAAAACATTTGCGGCACCATCAAAATTCATGATCCACGAATGCATTTGAGCTTCATCCTTTTCTACTGAGATACACATTAAATCCTCGTCAGGGAAATTGAAATTTAGGGCTTCATAGTCATCACAAGCACGACTTGCTAGAAAGTCAGCTATGTCACTTCCTTTTATTGCTTTATGGCTAACATACTGAATATTAAATTCTGACAGCAACATCTGCCATCTAGCTAACCTCCAAGACAGTGCAGGGGCTTTAATCATATACTTTAGTGGATCCAATTTAGAAATTAGCCAAGTAGTGTGGTATAGCATGTATTGCCTTAGTCTTTTAGCTGTCCAAACCAATGCACAACATTGTCTCTCAATTGAAGAGTATCTGGTTTCGCAGTCGGTGAATTTCTTGCTAAGGTAGTATATCACCTTTTCTTTCCTCCCGGTCTCATCTTGTTGACCCAATACGTAGCCCATGAAGTTTTCAAATATCGTTAAGTAGAGGATCAGTGGTTTGCCTAAAACAGGTGGTACCAATATAGGAGGACTAGCCAGTCGCTTGTTGATCTTTTCTAGGGCTGTTTGTCATTCTTCGTTCCAGGGTTATTCTTTTTAAGTAATATGAATATCGGATCACACTTTTCTGTCAACTGGGAAATGAATCGGGTATTATAATTTAGCCTATCCAAGAAACCTCGAACCTCTTTCTGCGTTCGTGGTGGTGGGAGTTCCTGTATGGCCTTTATCTTATCAGGATAAACTTCTATTCCCTTTCTACTCACAACAAAACCCAGCAATTTTCCAGATGTTACCCTAAATGAGCACTTGGCAGGGTTAAGCTTCAGCTGAAATTGTCTCAATCTTGAAAACAACTTCTCTAAGTTCTCCATGTCTTCTTCTTTAGGTCGCGACTTGGCGATCATATCATCGACATATACTTCTATCTCTTTGTGCATCATGTCATGAAAAAAGAGTAACCATGGATCTTTGGTAAGTTACCCCGGTATTCTTTAAACCAAAAGGCATCACTTTATAGCAGAAAGTTCCCCAAAGTGTAACAAAGGTTGTCTTCTCTATATCTTCTGGGCACATCTTTATCTGGTTATACCCAAAAAACCCATCCATGAAGGAGAAGATAGAATAGCCCGCTGTATTATCTACCCAGGTATCAATATGTGGAAGTGGAAAATTATCCTTAGAACTTGCCCTATTAAGATCTCTGTACTCAACACACATTCGTACTTTTCCATCTTTCTTCGGGACTGGAACAATATTGGCTACCCATTCAGGATATTTAGCTTCTTCAAGGAACCCAACATCATATTGCTTTTTCACCTCATCTCTGATCTTTAGGAGTGTCTCAGTCTTCATTCTTATAAGCTTCTGTTTTACAGGCTCGCATCCAACCTTTATAGGGAGCCTATGCATAACAATGTCAGTGTCTAGTCCAAGAAAATCTTGATACGACCAGGCGAATATGTCCTTATACTCTTTTAGAAGCTCAATTAGGCATTGCCGAGTTTTGGCTGTAATAGTGGTACCAATCTTCACCTCACGTTTCTCCTCTTCAGTACCCAAATTCAAAATTTCCAACTCTTCCTTGTAGGATAAAATATGTTTTTCTTCCCCTTCAACCATTCTGAGTAACTCATCATCCATATTTCCAATTTCTTCAGAGCATAAAGGCACATCAAAGTTAATTTTAGAGCCAGACTCAGAATTATTTGAACTGTTGATATCTAAAAACCTGCAAAGAAGAGTGCAAGGAATATATACCAAGGAAAAGATAAATGAATGGGTGATTTTTAGTTTTTGTTTGTTCACAATTTTTGGTGTTCATTTTTTATGGTTTTTATTCATGAAAGAAAATTTACCACGCATGATTTTTGGAAAAATATGTATCTTTTATTGAATTCAAAATCAATTATTTGATATAGACCCTTTTACATAAGATCTCTAATTGCCGCCGGGTCTAAAGGCAAAAGTGTTGGTTTTGAGAATTACTCTGAGACTGTCTTAAAAACTTCAGGGATTTCTTCAGCGATCCAATTGTTTAGTTCAGAGCTAGGGAAAATCTTGGACAAGTATTGATTTTCTCCTTCCTCGTCCATCAGGGCATTGATGCTCAGCTTCTCAAAAGCCTCGCACAGGTCGCTCTTTCCTTCCTCCTTTTTATCAAATCGGGCATCTGGATCTAGAAAACCTCTAGATCTAAAATTATGGCTCAGAGGCGGGTACGTCATTGGTTCTCACTCAATCTCTTCCCCTTTCAGTCTTGCCCTCCTCCTCTCTTGATGCTTCCTCATTTCTGCTTTTGTTTGAAATTTGCTGGGCTTGAAACCCAAGCCATATCTGTCCTTTTTTGCTGGAATAACCACAGGATACAGTCTTCCTTGGTGTTTCTTCCCAAACCCTTTTCCTACTTCGACTCCTTTACCAAGCGTCTACCTCACCTGCATCTTGGCACAGCTTGACAACTCTGGCTCAGGTAGCTTACTCCCTTTAGTGACTAATGTTGCATTTACCAACTCTATGGTCCTGAAATGACACTCAAGCGCTCCCTCATCCACCTCGATGTATGGTGCATCAGTAACTACTGATGCAATGATTTCCTCCTCTGCGCCAACCGTCACCAATTGCCCATCCATCACAAATTTCAGCTTCTGGTGAAGGGTAGAGGGTACAACACCTGCTATATGGATCCATGGGCGCCCAAGCAAGCAACTATAACTGGGCCTTATGTCCATGACTACGAAATCTACCTGGAACGTTGATGGTCCAATTTGCAAGGGAACTTCAATTTTCCCAAGCACATCCCTTTGAGTCCCATCAAAGGCCAGTACTGTATTTTAATAAGCTCTCATGTGAGAGCTATCAATAGGCAACTTTTTCAACATTGCCAAAGGGAGAACATTTAAAGACGACCCATTATCAATCAGAACACCAAGCAGCATATATCATTTACATCTGGTAGAAATATGGAGGAGTTTGCACGATCCTCTTCCCTCTGCAGGAATTTCTTCATCATTAAATGAAATGAAATTGTTAACAACAATATTGTTGACCAACATGTTCATTTTATCAGTCGTGATCTCCTTGGATACAAAAGTTCTGTTCAAAAATTTTTAACAAGGCGTCCCGATGTCCCTTGGAACTCAATAGCAAAGATAGAGATTCTGGCAGGAAGTTTGTGTAGCTGCTCCACCACACTATGCTTGAGTATTTTCAAAAATTCTTGAGCCTCTGACTCCTTCACTGGCTCATGAACTACGAGTGGCTTTTCCTGAAAGAAATCTTTTCCCCCTTCTATGTTCGGCTCGCTGGCAGCTTTTCTCTGCGCCACATCTCTGTCCTCTACCGTCGGTGGGGAATAGAGCCTTCCACTCTTCGAAAAATAGCTTACTTCGTTGACAAGTTCTTCTACTTTCTCTTCTTCAGCCGACATGTCTCCTGGGCTTGCTACTGTGCAATCATGGCTCCAAGGAACTTGTTTGCTATCCTTATAAGAGAAAGGGATAGGTGCCTTGATAATCAATCTTGGGGTTACGCCCTTGGTAGTTTCGTTGATCTTTGTCTTGGCTTTAATCACCAAGGGCTTCATTCCCGTATAATTCTTAGAGGACAACTCCTCTGATGCACACACATCCACCTCATGCTTCTCACTTTCATTCCTGAAAAATTCAATTTCTTTGTTGTTTATTTTTTCTTGGACCAGTTGCCTAAACTCCTGGCAGCACTCAATCCAATATCCTTCTTCCTTGTGGTACTCACAATACATCCAATCTCCTACGGTCATCTCTTCTACTTCTCATTCCAGTATTCTGGCTACTACCAACTGGGTCCATACCCACCTCATGGATGCTTTTACCTCAGCAACATCTCCTCTAATTACTCGGTCCTCATCTTCCATGACTGCGTTCACT